>CM039502.1:82930577-83530577 GCA_022432975.1 Begonia masoniana | reverse complement strand
TAGAAATTGCTTTGTCGGTATCAATGGCCTGGATTTCTCCGGCAACAGATATGGCCACAGCCAATGCGATTTCCGACGGCCGGGATTCCAAAAAATAAGAATCTGAGTTGAATTTCCAACCAAAAAAAAAAACATGAGAATCGTCTCCCGATTAATTGCCCCAAAAATATGACTTAGAAATCGAAGCAGACCTTGAACTGTGCGTAGTATCAACCGAGAGGCTTTGCTCAACGAAAGACCAAACGGCATTCGATCATCGCCAATCTTGCATAAGAAAAAGTCTATGAAGGAAAAAGGGGTAATAGCCTGCATTCTCCAATTTAATGTGCTCAAAACCAAAAGCTCCATTCTTTGTATAGTTTTAGCTTCAAACACAAATTTTGATACAGCAACCTGATAAATCATTCATTAATTAAAACACAGATCAATGCAGAAATTTACGATGCATCAGAAATTAGCTGTTTCGATATACAATGGCCCCTGACCTGTAAATCGAGAGAAAGAGGAACTTCGGTCTCCTCTAGTTTGGCTGCGAGAGATAGACATGCCACCGATACCAAATGCATCGTCCAAGCTTTGCCTTTCTAAATTCATCGTATGAAAAGCCATATAAGCAATTAGATTCATTGAAAAAAGACAAAGACTGAATTGTTTTTGGTTGTTACCAAACTTACAGGCAGATCATAGATGGAGAGGAATCGATCCAAGCAGCTTATGGCCAGGTATGTACAGAGAGGTCCGAAATTGAAGCTAGCACTACCCTGTTGAAAGCCAAAGATAGAACTGAGAAATTCATAAAACTACATGGAAACGGAAACTATCTTTTCAGTAGGAGAAGCAGGCCAAATTTGGCCTGTAAAACACTCTAGGCTTGAGCACGTATTTAAAGAGAGAAGAAATCATGCATAAATGCAACTTTCCACTATCTGCAGGGACCCAAAGGGGGGCAAAGGAGAAGCTAATTACCATTAAAAGCTATCAAAAAGTTCATATTTAGGATTAAAATTAAAGAAATATGCTGATGATCTCAACCTAATTGAGAGGACCCGTTTCAGAAAGCTTAAAAATAACACAATCCACAAATATGGAAGACTTTGAGAGCTCTGAGAATAGACCCACCTTCTGAATCCATTTAACAGCCTCTTTTCTAGCCCCCAAATCCAAATCCCCACTTTCCAGCCTCTTCAAGTAATTACCTTCAGGTAAGTAATGGCGTTCCTTCTCGACCAGCAGAGCTATACACTCATCGCTCATCAATGGCGGCCTTTCTCCGCCTTCAGAACTTCGTTTCTTGAACTGGGTTCCATTTTTCTCGTACTCGTCGTCGATCGTCGCATAATCGTCAAAAATGTTATCTTCCTCACACAAAAGGCTTGAAGCTACACAGTCAAAACTAGGTGCCATCGAAAAATATTAAGATGAAAAAGATAACCCCAGATTATTCAGGAACAACAATGAGTATAAAAGCAAAGTCTGAGACGTGAGTTTTGATTTTTCAGGAAACAGGAGATGAGATTTGTTATCTACAGAATAATCGACGATTTTAGAAGAATCAGAACAAAAAAAACAAACGAACGACGAGCTCGTCTTTATCTCTCTGTGTGAATATTGGGCCTAAGAAGACTGCCACTCTGCAGACGTCCCCAAGACGGAAATGGGCGTCTCTTTTTAGGGCGAAGAAGATAGAGAGAGAGGTAGAGGACACGAGAGCAGACATTTATGGCGGACTGTGACTAACATGGAATAAAGAAAGAGGGGAGAAAAAATTAACAATTCTACGGCGCAAGCAAAGGCAATTTCACTAACCCAGTAAGAAATGATAAATAAACAAACGAAATAAATATCATAAAAGACAAAAACAGTAGTAACAATCACCACGCCACCAACCAAGCATTTTCCTAAACAAAATTTTGTGTTCTTCAGTAAATTTCTGGGTAAAAATAGCACCTTGAAAAGACAGAAAAATGTCTGACAAGATTGACCAGCAGAGATGCCACTGCCATAAAAAGAGAAACTTTCATTTCAAGGCCAAATCCTCCTTGCAATTATGGACGAAGTTCATTTCTTGGAGACCCATATGAACATAATTAAGATAGTTAAAAGGATAATTAGTGAGTTAATATGTGTCATTAGAGACATGGGTATTGACCAATAATTACAAATGAATAATCCAAAATGAGAATCAAACATCAACTCATGCCCACGCTGCACCATTTTTTTCTGTTCTTCCTGAATTCTTATTGTTATCATCTTACTCAGCGTGACTATAAAGGTATGAACTCAACAGAGATTGGACGACAGCAACGTTAGTAAAAGACACTTTAACTTAGGATGCTTGTTCTTGGATTCACTAATACGTGCTTAAACTTGAAAATCTTAAAAGAGACTTTTACGGACACAAATTTCTAACCTTTTTTTTTCATCAATTCTTTTTATATCTCTTCTGGGTTCGGTTTAAAACTTTGAAAAAATTCAACTTTTGTCAGTTTTCTATTGTTTTATTGCAGTTTGATTCCCAATAGAATAAACAAACAAGAAAAAGAACGAGGTGGAAAGAAGAGAAGAAACTTTCTTAGGCTTTTCCTCGTGCTCTAAAGAAGAGTCTTTCTTAGATTTCCGAGCTCCAATTCAGCATCATCTGCACTACATCCATTTGCTTCTCTTCTATTGCTTCTCCTTCTTCTGCCTCACACTATCAGTTTCTGTTTGGCCAAAACCTTCATCTTTTCGTGGAAAACAATGAAATTACACTGTCCTCGACCGAGAAAAGCAAAAGTGCAAAACTTCCAAGTAAATATTTTGATGTTTTTAAACGTCTTTTGACAGAGTGGATGATAACTTTCTAGAAATACATACATTTGTTCTTGGAATGCCTTGGAAACTCTCATGGATATATATTGTGACATGGTTGTGGGGACAATATCCTCGATTATCACATGTTCTTTAAATTATGACTATTACAAGATAAATACATGAAAATTATTATCAATCTTTATAGCATTTGGTAAGTTTGAATTAGCTGTTAATGCACTCGGTTCATTGCTTCGAGTTTAATTTTATATAAAATTGAAGCTTAAATGAAAAACAGTTAATGTGTTTTGCATTGCATTGTTTATAACAGATCTCGATTTACATGCACAATGGTTACTACAATTATCAACATTTTAGGTGTAGTTGGATTGCCATACCGAGCAATGTTAAATCAGTGGTTTATCATGGTAAAATATTAAACCTATTATCGACGACACATCACCAAGCACATAGAGCCTTACAAAAATTGAACTTTGTTTACGGTTTTCACCGTCTAAAGATTTTGTAAGAGTTATAAATGAAATTTTATTTATATACTACATTTTACGTCCACACTCTAGCAATGTGATATTGCGATATTATCACTTAGTTCTTAATATAATGATTAATATCTTCGTATTTGATAAGGTCAAGCAACATATAGGTAATGGATATACATATTTCAATCAAATGCTACGACCAATCTTGAAATTACTTCTGAACGAATCACGATTACTCCAAGGCACAAGGCATGTGTTGAAGATTTATTGACGCTTAAGTTTCTTAATTGCACACTTTCAAAAGGCAGACACAAGAAGATCAGTGCTGGGCCGCTTACGACGATGGGCCATGGCTCGTCTAAATAATATCTCGTCGTAGCTCATCCGTTTGTTCTAGACTAGGGAGTCTTCAAGCTCTGAGTTAGCTCTTTCATGTTGGGCCACGCTGCCTCAGATTGCTCACTTTGCCGCCAACGATAGAGCACTAATAGCTGAAGGTAGCTTCTACCCATAACTCGTTTGTCAAAAGTCACGTATGACATTAAAATTAAAGTGGGATCAGTGGGAACCGTCGACGGAAAGAAATTCGGGATAATGATAATGGGACCCACGTTGCATGTGACTGCGATTGCTTCCCACTCTCAACGTTAGAATATGTAACTAAAGAGAATTAACGAGGGTTTGCCACGTGTGTTGCCGTTACGCTTTCACGTCATTGCCTCGTACTACGTCGGAACGTGCGCTTTTTTCACTTGGTCTGGTTCGGTCAACCGAAGTAATGTCGTGTTTTTCGGAAGCCTGAAACCGACGACGTTTCAATGTTTCGAGGGAAAAAGGTTAGCGAATTTGCTAATTTCCCGCACTATTAGGAGAGAGAGTCTCTGCGTGAGTCTCAGTCGCTGAGAGGCGAGAGCTGAAGAGAGAAGAAAGCTTTTAGGAGAAGTAAGCTTTTTCTTCTCAAATCTCGTAATTTCTTGTTTTCCAAATTGATCTCTCACTAAAACCTACTTTCTTCTCTCTTCT
The DNA here is from genome assembly GCA_022432975.1 of Begonia masoniana. Classification (NCBI taxonomy): domain Eukaryota; kingdom Viridiplantae; phylum Streptophyta; class Magnoliopsida; order Cucurbitales; family Begoniaceae; genus Begonia; species Begonia masoniana. Next base: position 83,526,264 of record CM039502.1, on the reverse strand, counting down.
CTACCACCATTTACAGTTTCTTCTAGCCTACATTGTCCGTCTGTTCGTCTTCCTTTTTCACTGGAACTCATATTCTGATTCTTACGTGAGTTTATTGCTCTACTCTCAAGGATTCTGTGTACGTTTTCTTTTTTCTTTTTTGATGGGTAAGATGATGTTTCCGAGATAGTGTTCTTAGTGCAGGTAAAGACTGAAAGTGGCCTTAATGTTTACTGAAGGACTGAATAAAAATTCCCTTCGACGGGTTCGCGAGGTCACTTTTATACTTACTTGATGCCCATTCCTCTATTTATTTGTTTTTCTTTTGAATTGGGGTCTGTGATCATGCCTACTTTTACTTTTACCATCTCTTCTACTTCTTCATATTCGTTTCCTTCTTATTATTCTACACTAAGAATTGATTTTAGATTTTGGGTCGTATCATTTTCAGAAAGAAGCATCATATTCCAGTTCGAATCAAGGACCTCGAGCGGATCAATTCACCTCTATTCGGACAGGTCATGGAGGGAGAGGCATTGGATTACCTCCGCCATCAAAATTCAGAAGTGGGCACCTTCCTGCCAATGCCATTCCAGTATATAAGGCTGTTAATAGTGACATGGATGAAATTGGGTCTGGTTCTGAAATTGGGACAACTGATTCTGAGGATGAGGTTTTTGGAGGTAGATATTCACTGGACTCGTCTCCTCAAGACGAAAGGTTTCACAGTGATAAATATGGAAACACAATGCAAAATCGACCACATAACGGGAGTGATTACTTATACTCAGATATCAGCTCCTCAAGAGAAATGTTAGTGAGCGGCCGAGGGCGTGTGGCACAACAATTCCTTCGGAAAAATGGGAGATACCCTATTGGGAAAGATGGTTTTACAGAAGAAGAATCACCTGATTCTGCGTCTAGCTCAGAATTTTCTACTACACAAGTGGGGAGAGCTTCTTTGGTTTCCGAAGGTTATGCATCAAGTGTGGTACCTAGAGTCAAAATTGCTTATGAAAAGGTTTAAAATTTCTTTGACTTGTCTTCTCTTTTGCTTTATACCGTCAATTCTATATCAACTTGTTTAGTTAAGGATGCCAATTATGTTTCTTCTTAAGTTGTTCAGTGTGGATAAGATTTTCGCTCAACATGTAATGTTGGAGGAAATCGGTAGAGATAAAGGGGGAGGTCGAAAATTATAGTTCTTCAATCAATTTTCTTTTACTCAATTTATTTAGACAAATTGGCAACAGCTGAATCCCAAAATCTTCATCAGAGATGGACAATGAATGGTGGCCAACATGTCTTTATTGGTCTGTCAGGGAATAGTTAGAACTGGATGGGATTTTAGTTTTTTTCTTGCCAAGAATTTGTTGCATACGGTATATGCTTATAAGACAATTTTTATTAAAGAAGACAAGTAAAAAATCCCTATCTTGAGTATTATTCAAGAAAACAAAAAGCACATCACAAGATGCTACTCAAGTTGGATATAATATGCATCTCTGTTCTAATTTTTTTATTCGATCAATAAAAAGATGCTTATGTTTGTTAATTTTGCTTTCTTTGCTTTTTATTCCTAATTCTTTAAGTACCTGCCTTCAAATATATTGATGCTGCTGTAAGCACATTTTGCAGGATTTCCTTTCGAGAAACCAGCTGAATGACAAGGTTGACGAAGATGAAATTCCTAGCGCACCTCCTTTTCGTGATCCGTATCAAGAAATCAGACAAAATGGCGAACAAATTCAAGCATCTAAAGTACAAAGAACCAATGGTCGTGTAGTTTCACAAGAACCTAGAATTGTGGTGGGAGCGAAAGGAGAGAGTATTGGAAACAAAAGTTCTGACCAATTTGTAAGGTCTGTTATTTTATTCAAATGAAAATTTTGTGTCAGAAGAACTTATTTTAGGTGATTTCTGTATACTTATAATATTAAAGTATGCTCAAATTGTTGGCCAGTTGCAACTGGCCCTCACAGTTCTTTTACTTTAACCTGTATTTTCTACTTTATTATTCTTCGTTTTTAGAATGGCTGGTTCAGAAGAGGCTGCATCTTCTGGTTCTGCTCACATTCCAACATTTCATGCAAGGTAATAAAAGCCGTATGGTTGATGGACAGATGGCCTTTCTTCAATGAATTAATGAACTTTTATTTTGTAAATTTATTTTAGCTCTCTAGGACCATGGCATGCTGTTGTTGCTTATGATGCATGTGTTCGGCTTTGCCTTCATGCTTGGGCAATGGAAAACTTGGAAGCTCCAACGTTTTTGAAAAATGAATGTGCAGTTCTACGGGATGCCTTTAGGTGTGTTTTATCTGTAATTTTTTCCTCTTGCATCGCGTTAGCAGCTGTTTTTTGGTAATTTTCTTATGGTAGAGTATAAACCAATTGAGATACATTCTATTGTATATTTGTCTGGCAACAAACAAAAGCCTATGTTGTTGGAATACCAGTGAAGATTCTGCAACAAGTCGTGCTTGCTTATGATTGTCAAGGATGTAAAATCAGTCAATTTCTAGAAATAGTTATTATGAGCTGCAACGTTATTTACTCCTTTTTTTTTTTTGCTTTCTTAAATAGCTTCTATCTACTGCTCTCTCTTTATTTTTATTTACTATCTTAAGCTGCAAGGGGTACTTCCTATGTGTTCACAGGTAGAAATAGGCAAATAATTGCCTATCCAGTTTTCTTTACATCAATTTATATATAGTTTTCATTTCACTTATTTTATCCATAACATTACTTTTCTAGTACTTTAGTTGTTTCGTAACTCCAGCATCTTCTACTGTGCTAGAGTCTTGTTGGTATCTGTTTGTTCAATCTTCTTCAATTGTAGTCATCCTAGTTTGGTCCTGGAAAACTTTGCATGAGCTGCTGTTATATTGGATTCTGTTTTTCACCGTAGAATATTATAAACCTTGGTAACATCTCATATTGGTCGATGATGCCTTGTAACTAATTCTCTATTATCTGCTTGGACAAGCTGTCCATTTCTTCTTATTTCCTATAATTTACCAATTCCTTCAACTTTAGAAGCAGAAGTGCTGTTGATACTTAATATTCTGCTTCTAATTATCTTGTAGTTTACGCCAAATGCTTTTACAATCAGAAGATGAACTATTGGTGAAACGCACATCGGAGCTTGTCAGCGAAGGAGTGGCCCCAAAACCAAAGAAAGTCATTGGCAAGATGAAGGTGCAAGGTAAATTTTCATGCCGGCTTGAGATATATTCTAGTCAAGTCTCAACTTTTTGAAGATGGCTGATCTGATGCATTTCTTACAGTGCGCAAGATGAAAATGGGGCTGGATCCACCAACTGGCTGTAGTATTTTGGCTCTAAGAACGCCAGCAGTGACCTTAGACTCAGTCAAGTATAGGTTCACCAGTTGGCAGTCGACAGTGGCTTCTGGATGGCAAGCTTTTAGAGAAATTAGCCTTGCACCTCATATGCCAACTAACAGGTCATTTTCGAGGCAGAGCTTGGCATACATGCAGGCCAGCATCCATTACGTAAAACAGGTTTCTGGTCTTCTAAAAGCTGGTGTCACCACATTACGGAACAGTTCATCATCATATGAAGTAGTTCAAGGTTTGTTGAACTTGCACTTATGTTTTTTCGGAATCATGGATTAGTGACTGTTTTGTCACAGATAAAATGTAAAATGAGAAAAATTTATGTTGGTCAATTAAGTCATGTTGATAGTGTTAATGAACAGGAAAGTTAGATGTTGAAACGTGTTGTCAACGTGAATCATTATTTCAATTTCTGTCTAATTTTCTTCATGAACTTAAATACTTCTATTTCATGTCATCAGAAATACACTCATGTTTGCTAAGAATGAAAAGTTCAACTGATGAAGATGCTATCAAAATGCAAGCTGGATCTGGGGAAACTCATGTGTTGTACGTTTTATTGTCATTGTGTATATCTCAATCTCCAACACTTCACAAATACCCTGACAGCTTATTATAGCTTTCCAGACGGTCTTGGGGATGATTTAATAATTGAAATCCAGGATTCTAATGGGAAGCATATCGGTCGTGTCCTCGCCCAAGTTGCTGTTATTGCTGAGCATACAGTAATGTTTTCTTAACCTTCGTAGTATAGCTTTGAGACTGATCTTTATGTGAACAGAGTTGGATAGAATATTAACTGAGGTGGATTACAGGCTGACAAGTTACGGTGGTGGTCTGTTTATCATGAGCCAGAACATGAACTTGTGGGAAAGATACAACTTTATATACATTACTCAGCAAGTTCTGATGATAATAGCCATCTTAAGGTATGGATTTTGATATCATTAAGTAGTTTAGAGTAGCCTCAAGTGTATTATCCATTCTTGATCAGAGTCTTCTTGCTATGTTTTCTGATAATAGAATTAGAATACAAGTGAAGGATAGCAATATCTGTATGATGTTCAAACCTGATCTTTTCTGTGCTAAATGATCATTTCGAACAGTTCTCTGGTTCTTATTTTTTGCTTCGGCCCTAGTGTGGTTCTGTAGCTGAAACAGTTGCCTATGACCTCGTTCTGGAAGTTGCTATGAAGGTTCAACATTTTCAGCAAAGAAATCTGTTATTACATGGCTCATGGAAATGGCTCTTGATAGAATTTGCATCATATTATGGCATTTCTGATGTATACACCAAGTTGAGGTAGTTGACTTGATCATATTATATCTACAATTGAACGAGACACTTAGATAGATATTACATTGTTATTTTCTTTTCTTTTCTTTTTTGTTCATCTTCATTATTGACAGATATTTGTCATATGTCATGGATGTGGCCACACCTACTGCTGATTGCCTTTACCTGGTGTATGAATTGCTCATGCCTGTTGTTATGAAGGGGCATCACAAAAGCACATTAAGCCATCAAGAGGTGATGATAGCAAGGAGCAATCAATATTTTTATTATTATTATTCTCATATTGTGCTGTGTGCCATAGCTTCATGCAGATATTAATTTCTTGTTTGTCATATACATGTAACTTAATACGTTACCGGAATAGGTCGCACTTCATCCTGATATGGATTTTGCCACTTTTTGAATTTGGTTAGGAATAGGTTTGTTTTTAATGAGGCTACTTTTGCATTTGGAGTCTACTAAAATTATTCGTCAAAATGTTTTTGGTGCATTAGAGCTATAAGCTATTCCAAGGAATCTAAGATTGGTGTGATTTTCTAAGTTCTCATTGTTAGTATTTTCTTAAGTAGAAATATTTTATATCAAAATATATATATTATGCTTCATGGCATAAAATAAAGTTTCTTTGTATATCTTTCTAATTGGAAGGATAAACTTCGCCTCAACCTTTAATTTGTTCATTTCTTACCAATAAAGAATGTAAATCAACATCTAACACATAATTATTTTTTCACTTTCAGAATCGAATCTTAGGAGAGACCAAGGATCAGTTAGAGCAGATACTCTCTCTGGTTTTTGAAAATTACAAATCACTTGATGAATCTTGTCTCTCTGGTATAATGGAAGTGTTTAGACCTGCAACTGGGATAGCAGCACCTGCACTAGAATCTGCTGTTAAACTATATACACTTCTTCATGATATCTTGTCTCCCGAGGCTCAGACTTCCTTATGCCACTATTTCCAGGTTCATATATTTTTTTCCCTCCAAGGTTTATGCCTCGTTGACGAAGCGGTTTGTTTTACTGTTATTGCTTTTCTCAGGTTGCTGTGAAAAAAAGATCAAGGAGACATTTAGCTGAGACAGATGAATATGTTGCTTGCAAGAGTGAAGGTAGTTTGATTGACACTGTTACTTATACCACTGCTTACCAAAAGATGAAATCAGTGTGTGTAAACGTTAGAGACGAGATTTTTACCGACATTGAGATACACAATCAACATATACTCCCCAGGTACTGCTTTGCTTTGAAAGATCACTATTTACCTTTAATTGTCACATGTCTTGTTTTTTTAGAAGCTTTTGTATCTTATATTTAAAAGAGAGTTGTTGGCTTATTTTGAAGTGAGAAGAAAAGGAATGATTTTTAATCTTTCTTGGCTTGTCTACTGTTATTATTATTGAGAAATTATGAAAATACAGAAACTGCTAGATGCATACAAAACAATGTAAATGCTCACATGTTACCAAGGGTCTAGGTTGGGTAATGGGTATGTTTCAGTAGTATGCATTTTTCATGATTGGTTATAAAAACAATGTCCATTTGCATATTTTTAGTTATCTTTGAATAATGAAAGAATAACATATATTCTTCATTAAAGTTCTATTAGTATTTCATAATTTCCACATGGTAGAAAGATTATAATTTGATCGTGTAAATTTTTTAAAATGTTTATATTATCATTTGTTAGTGAACAAACTCAGATTCTAATTTCTTTTTTTTTTTTGTGCAGCTTTGTAGACCTTCCCAGTCTATCTTCATCAATATACAGCACAGAACTTTGTAGTAGATTGCGTGCTTTCCTCATTGCTTGCCCCCCGACAGGCCCTTCAACCCCTGTAGCAGAACTTGTTATTGCAGCTTCAGATTTTCAGAGAGATCTTGCTAGCTGGGGTATCAGGTGATATTATTTCTATTTAATCTTACATTTCTCTGAGACTTTGTAAAATAACTGTATTTTACAGCGTTCTACTCCATCTTCAACTTTCTCTAACATTATTCTCATTTCTCAGTCCTGTCAAAGGTGGCGTTGATGCAAAAGAATTGTTTCATTTGTATATTCTAGTATGGATTCAGGATAAACGTCTCTCTTTGCTAGAATCATGCAGATTAGACAAGGTAAAATTGCTGAATTTTAGTTTTACTGTGGACTTTAATAATTGCATATTCTTGTCATTTTCCTTTTTGATGCAATGATCTTTGATGGGTCACGAGAAAAAATATTAGTTAACATCTAAGACTCAACAGTTAGCATATTGGGGCAACATTCAATATGCCATGTTCTAATGTCATATGTTATGGTTGTCTGTCTCTCTAGGCTATATGGTTTTCATGGCTATTTGCAGGTAAAATGGTCAGGAGTTAAGACACAACATTCTACAACGCCCTTTGTTGATGAAGTGTATGACCGACTAAAAGAGACATTAAGTGATTACGAGATTATTATTTGCCGGTGGCCAGAATATACATTTGTTCTTGAGCAAGTAAGTTGTGGCAAGCTCTCCAACCCTCTTATCTTTATTTTTATATCCTTTTTGTTATCATTTAATTACTGCATCATCTTCTATGAGGCTCTGTTGTCTTGTTTTTTGCTTTGTTTTTTATTTTTAACTCTTCCTCGAAAATTGAGACCAAACTTTCGCTGTTGCTAGTTCTGAATTCTCCTAGGTTTGATCTGGAATATATTTTTATCAAATATATACTTGGCATGAGCATGTCAGGAGATTGCGGGATAAGAACAAATATGTAAAAATGAACTAAGAATTCGAATGATGATGGAGTGGTAGTGTTATGTGTGTCTGTCAGAACTTGTGATTTTTATTTCTGTTTGTTTGTACGGGACGCATGTAAGGAACCTATAATATATTTTTAGGAATTAGTTATGGATCCAGGAAGAGTTGGAGGAACGAGACCTCAATTTGAATATGCAAATTGCAATGAATTTTCATTGAACTACAATTATGCTATTTTATTTCTCCTCTTAAGCAATAAAAAAACCGACGCAGTACCTTATTTAGAATGTGTTTCCAGTGTTTTTTGAACTTAGTTACACATGTGATATATACCTGAAAGTTAGAGTAAATAAGTTAAAGATAAATACATTGTATTTGCTAAAGTCTTTTTGATCATTCCCTGGATTGCTATGAAAAAGGCTGTTGCAGATGTGGAAAAAGCTGTGGTAGAAGCTTTGGACCGGCAGTATGCTGATGTATTGGCTCCATTAAAAGAAAATTTTGCCCCTAAAAAATTTGGACTCAAATATGTTCAAAAACTTGCCAAAAGAAACGTGTGTGCTTATACAGTACCAGACGAGGTTAGTTTCAACTTCAATCTGAAGGCCTTTTTTATGATAAAATTGCATTTTAATCTTCCAAACTCTTTCTCTTCATCTTCTCCTTCTTCTTTTCTTCTCAATCTCCTGATTTCTCTCATCTCCTTTCTTGTTCTATTTTAGTTTCTTTGTTAATTCAGCACTATCTTATATCATTATGACCCATAATCGAAGCTAGCATCACCCATGAGATGTCTAACAGCTTCCAAACCCAACCACAAGATCATTTGCATATTTATGAGCAGGCATCACCCACTTCCAAAAAAAAAGACTCTGAATCTCAAGGCCCTTCTATATCAATATATTAAAGTAAAAGAGTACAAATGAAAAAAAAAAGAGAGGGTATATTGTTAAATATTTAAAGTAAATGTTGATTTTCTCTTGTTTATGTCATTTTCAGTTGGGAATTTTATTGAATTCTATGAAGAGGATGCTTGATGTGCTCCTGCCCAAGATAGAAACTCAATTCAAGTCATGGGGATATTGCATACCTGAAGGTGGAAGTGTACTTCCTGGCGAGCGCCTCAGTGAAGTGACGGTCATGGTCCGAGCCAAATTTAGAAACTATGTTCAAGCTGTTGTCGAAAAGCTTGCAGAAAATGTCAGTACTATTTCACACGATATACTTCCATTATAGTATTTCAATGATATTTTGGTGCATTTATTCATTTTTGGTCCTTTTTTAAAGTGGAAGCCAAACATTGAATCACTTAACAAACAGTTTCTAAAATTATATTCAGTTTTTTTCGACTTTCAAAAACAGTAGACGACCAAACCCTTCATTATTTTTTCTCGTCAATAACTTTTACTTTGCTACTCATCTTCAGAAAACTATTGTCACTTTTTCTCACTTTAATAATCTACACTATATGTTGGATATCTTAAGTGATAAACACAGAAATGGGGTATCTCCCAAAATTATTGCACATATTCTGTGTTTTGCTTGTGGGAAATAGCTAAGTTTGATTTTATTATTTTTCTGCAGACAAAGTTACAAAATGCAACGAAACTGAAAAAGATCCTCCAAGATTTGAAGGAAAATGTGATAGAAACAGACATGCGGGGTAGAATGCAGCTGTTGAAGGAGCAATTGACAAACACAATAAATCATCTTCATACATTGTTTGAGAATCACGTCTTCATAGCTGTTTGTCGAGGCTATTGGGACCGAATGGGACGGGTAAGTGTATATTGTCTATCATGCTCTGGTCTCCAAGTTGTTTTTTGTTACATTAACACATTTTAATGATAATTGTAATGTCATAGGATGTTCTTAGCTTCTTGGAGAATCGAAAGGAGAACCGTTCGTGGTATAAAGGGTCCCGCGTTGCAGTGTTGGTTCGTATCATTAACGTTTTGATGATTTTTTTAAAACATCAATGATTTTTGGGAGATTTTTCGAAAAACTGTTTGTTGAAACATTATTTTACTATTGTTGGAAACAAGTTGGGTATTAATTTCTCCAATTCTCTTGTTCCTTTTTTTTTTTCCTAATGGTTTGGATGATCTGCAGATTCTGGATGATACATTTGCCTCGCAGTTGCAGCAACTTCTGGGAAATTCACTACAGGAGAGAGATGTGGAGCCGCCCAGTTCGATTATGGAAGTTCGATCGATGCTATGCAAGGATGCTTCGAGTCACAAGGAGAATTCATATTACTTCTAAATCAAGGTGATTTGTTTGAAAATGGATGGCCCAAATCATCAGTTTTTTCGCCAACTCCCGCTGCTGCTGATGCAGATTTTGTAGAGTAAGATACTCATTTACTTGAAGCCATGAATTGGTGTCGAATGCTGCTGCCACTATTACTACTACCAATTCGTTCAATTTGAGTCCATGAAAATATAGTTTTTTTTCTAATTGAAAGCTTTTGAAGTTTATATTTTGAATAAATATGTATAATTGAATGACTCGGAGCCTTCAACTTGGCTAGTTTGTGTGAAGCCTGATTTGAGCTCGCCCATTGTACTCAGTCACGCCAAGTGCTTCTCCTCATCAACCGTGGACTAGTCCGTCGAGATAAGATTTCGCGACCAATTGAGGGTCGAGGGCGAGTATGGTGATAGGCCACTGTAACTCTCATCTGTGAATTTCTTGAATACAAGTGTAGTAAATACCATATGGCTAACTCGGCATTGGAAGCTAGGCCAATGGGTGGCCTAGAGTGTACCTTAAGTGGGATCTTTAAAATGAAACCACTTTTTTTAGAGTGCTAATTGTTGTTTGAAAACCTTAATCGTGATTACAGGCTAACTGGTATAGTAAAACATGTTGGCATTTTGGCGAAATTAAGGGGAAGTGAATAAACATGACAAAGAAGTGAGTTAAAAAGACAGCTCATGGGCCAGAAAACTCAATGGAATTCACACGTTTGAAGCAGTGACACCCGAATCTAACCTAGGTTAGTAACCAACCACAGCAAGAATCAAAGAAATATGACAAGAACCCAACAATGGCTTAGCTAATTTGTCGTAGTACCAGGGATTTTGCACCAAACACTCCCTGTCTTTTCCCATATATTCATCTCTCCTTCGTTTTCATTCCTACCTTCCTCAACGGAAAAATTAAACCATCAGAGAAGAAAGGAGAAGCTTTATTTCTCTTTTTCTCTGTGTTTTCCTCCATTATTGTACGTTCGAAGCCTGGAGGTGTGTTTTTTTTTTTTTCCATGCACCGCTTCAGAGGGTCGTCGATAATGGAGTCGATGAAGAAGTAGAGATAGCGAGGAGCACCGTCGATCTGGGTCCGGATAAGAGGTTTCTGTATTTAATGGAGGCGCAGCGGATGAGAGATTTGTTGTTATTGTCGTCTAGAATGCTAAGTTCTCGTGTGGCTCTCGTGGGTGGAAATCACACTGCCGCCAGATTTTGCAGTCGCTAAGTTGTATTTTCCTCTCTTTTTTCTCCCTTTCATTTTTCTTACAATCTTTAATCTTTTTCTATCTTTCTGTTCTTTTCCTGTCGTCGACCGCCATTGTTGTCCAGTTTCTTTTACCTAGATTTCTTCAAAGTCGATTTTTTTTTCTTTGATTGGATTCGAGACAATGGTCATCGATCTAGTTCGAGGATTTCGATCAGCCACCCAAGGTGGCAAATACAAAAACGTGCCTGCCGGCTGGCTGTTTTTTTACTCCGGCGAGGCAAAGAATTTGGTGGTTAAGGTTCCCATTTCACGAGCGTTGAGATTTTTTGCTCGTTTTGCGGTTTTCGCTTTGTTTATCGCATCTTTCCCTTGGTTAGGATCCTTCACAGCTTCCAGCCATTTCAATGGCATTTCTAATTATGCTGTGAATCTCGAGCTCTTGCCCTTGATCTTACATGATTTGACCAATGAAGGTCTTCTGAAAACTGGAGAAAAAGCACTTTTTGTGAGTAGTTCTCGTATCGACGAAGGTATTCGCATGGCTCAAAAAATGGGTTATAATATGGTAAATTTTATCGCCGTTGGTGACGTAGAGCATCAAAGAGAAGTACCAAGTGAAGCTCTAGACTTTGTTTTCACAGACAACTTTCCGGTAGCTTCGGAGTTTATCGACCGAGCTCTAAAATTAGGCGGCATCGTTGCCGTTGGAATTTCTGAAGATGAGAGTAATACGCAGACACCGGCGTTTCCTCGTCCGCCGAATTATAAACTCGTGTATCTGAAGCGATTTGGTTTCACTGTAATGGCGATGAGAAAAACTGGTCAGGCTGAGATTAGATCGGCGACTCAGAGCCGGCGGCTTTTGCGGTTCGCCGGAGAATCGAACAAGGAAGCTCTGAACAATCTGGAAGACGTGCTTCTTGAGCCTCCAAGAGCAGCGTCGGGAAAATCCCGGCAATATTTCAAGAGAACTCGTTACCTTCCCGACTTGATCGGAGACTCGTTGGAGAGCTATCCCCGGCGAGTTTTCATCGACGTGGGACTGCCGGAGAAGGAGACTGGAAGTGTGACAGGCTGGTTTAATAAATACTACCCAACGAGGAACAAGAACTTCGAGATGTACGAGATTGAAACGGTGACGGAAGATTCGGCGGCAGCGGCGTCGTCTTCAGCAGCTTCAAGGAGAAAGGAGGGGCCGCAGATGGGGATGTCAGACTGGCTGAGAAAGAATGTGAAGGAGGAGGAGTACGTCGTGGTGAAGGCGGAGGCGGAGGTGGTGGAAGAGATGGTAAAGAGCAGGGCAATACGACTTGTCGACGAGCTATTCTTGGACTGTAAGCCTCAAGGACGACGCGTGGGACCAACTGGATCAAACAAAAGCCGGAGGCCTTACTGGGAGTGTTTGGCTCTTTATGGACGTCTCAGAGACGAAGGTGTTGCAGTGCATCAATGGTGGATCTGATAGAGAGAGAGAGAGACAGACAGAAAGAGAAAGTGTTTAAAAAGGGTAATTATTTATTATTATTATTAATATTTTCATTAATATCCTAATTCGGGTGTTTAGTTGCTGGTTTTTGACTAGGAAACTATATTTCTTTCTTTGGATTTAGATTTGACGAGTGTATTTCAATTATTATATTTACATGCTCATAACGTGTACATATTATACGTAACACTTTTCATTTAAATCATCCTAATTTTTATGTCATTGATAGTTAAATTACACTATCACTATCTTATACAATAAAATATAATACGTCACACTTGATGAGTTACAATAATATATATAACGACCCATTTTTCCAACAAGATATTGTCCGCTCTGGGGATTGGGCCGTAGTCCAATATCCTTCCCTCACGGTTTTGTTTTGGAGAAAACTTCTCAATCGGTCACTCAACCTGGTACTACTCTCGTCGAAATATTTTTAATTTCGAAGTTCTTATGAGATCTGTTGTCATCATCATAATATATAACGTGTAAATATATTACTATGGTCGACGCTAAAAAAAAAAAAGAACAAAGCCGTTAATTATGCGATGCAAGTTTGATGCGTAAATGTTTGAAAAATGAGGAGGGATTATTGAGTTTGAGAAATTAGAGAGCAGGAATCATGGAGGGAAAGTCAAAAGGCAGCTCAGTGGTTCTGCTCTACAACCAGCGGACAATTTGAAGGCTGAAGGATATGAGTGTGCTTTTGTATTCTTGATTTGGCTTTTTTTCTTCCTTAGTTTTTCCTCACCAAAATTAAAGTACAAAATCCAGGCCTGCATAATCCTGTGTTTTCGAAGTGTCAATCAAAGTTGCAGACAATATTAAGCCTTCATCGTCGTCTGCCACGTGATCTCTCTCTTTCTTTCTCTCTCTCTACACACACACACATATATATATATATATATATATGCGATTTCAGCAGTCAAACACTTTATTTGGTAACATCTTATGCACCAGCACTTATCGTGTAAAAGAAAAGAAAAGCGAAAAAGACAGACATTGGTGTCTCTTTCTACCTGGTTTGATCTCCAACATCTCCATCCGACCAGAAAGTCACTCAATTAGGCTGAGAAAAACCAAAGGATTCAATGAACTTTAACTGTCTCTCTCTCTCTCTCTCTCTCTCTCTCTTCCAACACCTTTACAGAACAAGATTATCTTTACGTTTCCTTCAGCAACCTCGTTTATGCAATATTCTGTATTAATATAAATGATTTATTAGTTTCATTATTTATAGTTTATGCTAATTATTCTATCACGTAAAATACAATCAATTTGGTTGAAATCTACGGTCTCGTGTTGAGAATGGAACGCTAAACCCAAAAAAGAAAAACAGAAAAAAATAAGACCACCAAAATTTACGTAAAAAAACTCTTTCAGAAAAAACCAAAGACATAAAAAATTCACTAATTGAAATCAAGATATAATGAGTTTTACGACTTAAACATATATTTATACATTAAACTAGAATTCTAATCCTAGTCAAAACGAAATTCTTAACATGAATCGAATCAGCTCGACCCAATTAGAATTCGGGTCACACCGAATCTGACATCTTGATTCCTTGTTCTTACTCAATTTACATGAATTACCGATTACGCTAAAGGTCATTAATAATGAAAAAAAGACTAAAGTTTACTTAATGTGCTAGAAATTATCATTATAAAGAACATTGTATTAAGCAATTTAGCATATGGGTCAAAAAAAGAGGCTCTAAGCCATGACATAATCGTGATGTCTAATGTCCATGATGGCAATTCACAAGACTAGAGATCATATCACTTCCAAGAAATAGCATTAAAGTTTCCAACTTTTGAAATCCCTTGAGACTTTTGCTTCTGTTATTGTCCTTCCACACCGTCCTGTTGAAATAGACGCAGGCTAACATATCAATTTGCATGAAATATTCAACCCAACATTCATTAGATTTAGACTTTCCAATCCAAACCCTAACAAAACCCATCATAATGTCTATATTTTGGAAAAAAATACCATTAAACTTGTGAAAATATCCCGTCTACTTGCCCAAAGAAAAAGGGGAATTAATTAGATGAAATTATAATTACTTGTTTACTGTATTTTTAACTCGAAGATCTTCAACAATTTGACCTAATGGCGCCATTACAGGGCAAGTTGGAGAAGAATCAATGCAAAAAGCAGCAAAGACATTAAAAGATGCAAGTGGGAAAGAAGAGACGGACTCTTTTCTGCCTAAACTCAAAGACAGCTTCTTGTCTAAGACTTGAATACCCAAAACCCTTGTGAGAGAAAGATTGAGAAGATAAGATACTACATAGATGGTGCAAAGTACAGAAATGAACTTAAAAGTGACGAAAGAGTTTTAGAGCATTCAACAATCTGATGGACAAAGCAATCTCTCTCTCTCTCTCTCTCTCTCTCTCTCTCTCTCTCTCTCTCTCTCTCTCTCTCTCTCTCTCTCTCTCTCTCTCTCTCTCTCTCTCTCTCTCTCTCTCTCTCTCTCTCTCTCTCTCTCTCTCTCTCTCTCTCTCTCTCTCTCTCTCTCTCTCTCTCTCTCTCTCTCTCTCTCTCTCTCTCTCTCTCTCTCTCTCTCTCTCTCTCTCTCTCTCTCTCTCTCTCTCTCTCTCTCTCTCTCTCTCTCTCTCTCTCTCTCTCTCTCTCTCTCTCTCTCTCTCTCTCTCTCTCTCTCTCTCTCTCTCTCTCTCTCTCTCTCTCTCTCTCTCTCTCTCTCTCTCTCTCTCTCTCTCTCTCTCTCTCTCTCTCTCTCTCTCTCTCTCTCTCTCTCTCTCTCTCTCTCTCTCTCTCTCTCTCTCTCTCTCTCTCTCTCTCTCTCTCTCTCTCTCTCTCTCTCTCTCTCTCTCTTTTCTGGGTCTCTGCGGTTCTGGAAAAGAAGAGACGGACTCTTTTCTGCCTAAACTCAAGACAGCTTCTTGTCTAAGACTTGAATACCCAAAACCCTTGTGAGAGAAAGATTGAGAAGATAAGATACTACATAGATGGTGCAAAGTACAGAAATGAACTTAAAGTGACGAAAGAGTTTTAGAGCATTCAACAATCTGATGGACAAAGCAATCTCTCTCTCTCTCTCTCTCTCTCTCTCTCTCTCTCTCTCTCTCTCTCTCTCTCTCTCTCTCTCTCTCTCTCTCTCTCTCTCTCTCTCTCTCTCTCTCTCTCTCTCTCTCTCTCTCTCTCTCTCTCTCTCTCTCTCTCTCTCTCTCTCTCTCTCTCTCTCTCTCTCTCTCTCTCTCTCTCTCTCTCTCTCTCTCTCTCTCTCTCTCTCTCTCTCTCTCTCTCTCTCTCTCTCTCTCTCTCTCTCTCTCTCTCTCTCTCTCTCTCTCTCTCTCTCTCTCTCTCTCTCTCTCTCTCTCTCTCTCTCTCTCTCTCTCTCTTTTCTGGGTCTCTGCGGTTCTGGAAAAGAAGAGACGGACTCTTTTCTGCCTAAACTCAAGACAGCTTCTTGTCTAAGACTTGAATACCCAAAACCCTTGTGAGAATGGAACGCTAAATCCAAAAAAAAAAAAAAAAAAAAAAAAAAAAAAAAAAAAAAAAAAAAAAAAAAAAAAAAAAAAAAAAAAAAAAAAAAAAAAAAAAAAAAAAAAAAAAAAAAAAAAAAAAAAAAAAAAAAAAAAAAAAAAAAAAAAAAAAAAAAAAAAAAAAAAAAAAAAAAAAAAAAAAAAAAAAAAAAAAAAAAAAAAAAAAAAAAAAAAAAAAAAAAAAAAAAAAAAAAAAAAAAAAAAAAAAAAAAAAAAAAAAAAAAAAAAAAAAAAAAAAAAAAAAAAAAAAAAAAAAAAAAAAAAAAAAAAAAAAAAAAAAAAAAAAAAAAAAAAAAAAAAAAAAAAAAAAAAAAAAAAAAAAAAAAAAAAAAAAAAAAAAAAAAAAAAAAAAAAAAAAAAAAAAAAAAAAAAAAAAAAAAAAAAAAAAAAAAAAAAAAAAAAAAAAAAAAAAAAAAAAAAAAAAAAAAAAAAAAAAAAAAAAAAAAAAAAAAAAAAAAAAAAAAAAAAAAAAAAAAAAAAAAAAAAAAAAAAAAAAAAAAAAAAAAAAAAAAAAAAAAAAAAAAAAAAAAAAAAAAAAAAAAAAAAAAAAAAAAAAAAAAAAAAAAAAAAAAAAAAAAAAAAAAAAAAAAAAAAAAAAAAAAAAAAAAAAAAAAAAAAAAAAAAAAAAAAAAAAAAAAAAAAAAAAAAAAAAAAAAAAAAAAAAAAAAAAAAAAAAAAAAAAAAAAAAAAAAAAAAAAAAAAAAAAAAAAAAAAAAAAAAAAAAAAAAAAAAAAAAAAAAAAAAAAAAAAAAAAAAAAAAAAAAAAAAAAAAAAAAAAAAAAAAAAAAAAAAAAAAAAAAAAAAAAAAAAAAAAAAAAAAAAAAAAAAAAAAAAAAAAAAAAAAAAAAAAAAAAAAAAAAAAAAAAAAAAAAAAAAAAAAAAAAAAAAAAAAAAAAAAAAAAAAAAAAAAAAAAAAAAAAAAAAAAAAAAAAAAAAAAAAAAAAAAAAAAAAAAAAAAAAAAAAAAAAAAAAAAAAAAAAAAAAAAAAAAAAAAAAAAAAAAAAAAAAAAAAAAAAAAAAAAAAAAAAAAAAAAAAAAAAAAAAAAAAAAAAAAAAAAAAAAAAAAAAAAAAAAAAAAAAAAAAAAAAAAAAAAAAAAAAAAAAAAAAAAAAAAAAAAAAAAAAAAAAAAAAAAAAAAAAAAAAAAAAAAAAAAAAAAAAAAAAAAAAAAAAAAAAAAAAAAAAAAAAAAAAAAAAAAAAAAAAAAAAAAAAAAAAAAAAAAAAAAAAAAAAAAAAAAAAAAAAAAAAAAAAAAAAAAAAAAAAAAAAAAAAAAAAAAAAAAAAAAAAAAAAAAAAAAAAAAAAAAAAAAAAAAAAAAAAAAAAAAAAAAAAAAAAAAAAAAAAAAAAAAAAAAAAAAAAAAAAAAAAAAAAAAAAAAAAAAAAAAAAAAAAAAAAAAAAAAAAAAAAAAAAAAAAAAAAAAAAAAAAAAAAAAAAAAAAAAAAAAAAAAAAAAAAAAAAAAAAAAAAAAAAAAAAAAAAAAAAAAAAAAAAAAAAAAAAAAAAAAAAAAAAAAAAAAAAAAAAAAAAAAAAAAAAAAAAAAAAAAAAAAAAAAAAAAAAAAAAAAATAGCGAAGAAGAAAAAAAGCTGACTAGTTAGTATGGTGGTGGTGGTGCTCTTGCAGTGGGAGCCCATATTACATCGGAGGGAACGCGGCAGCTATAAGTAGGCATGCCGCCCGATTCCGCTGGAGCGTGACTCACACTATCTCTAGCACCGGAGACTATAGGAGAATTTTTCTCACCGCCACCGCTAGCGTCTGAGTTTCTAGTCTCATCCTCATCCGAAAGTCGGTGATAAGACGGATTGTCGAACGAAGAAGCTATAACGAACACACTTCCGGCGGCAATCAAGTTTCCAGAGACTAAACCGCCGACGACCTGGCCTTGAGGACCAGCCAGATAGACAGCAAAACCATTGGGAACCAGAAATGAACTTAAAAGTGACGAAAGAGTTTTAGAGCATTCAACAATCTGATGGACAAAGCAATCTCTCTCTCTCTCTCTCTCTCTCTCTCTCTCTCTCTCTCTCTCTCTCTCTCTCTCTCTCTCTCTCTCTCTCTCTCTCTCTCTCTCTCTCTCTCTCTCTCTCTCTCTCTCTCTCTCTCTCTCTCTCTCTCTCTCTCTCTCTCTCTCTCTCTCTCTCTCTCTCTCTCTCTCTCTCTCTCTCTCTCTCTCTCTCTCTCTCTCTCTCTCTCTCTCTCTCTCTCTCTCTCTCTCTCTCTCTCTCTCTCTCTCTCTCTCTCTCTCTCTCTCTCTCTCTCTCTCTCTCTCTCTCTCTCTCTCTCTCTCTCTCTCTCTCTCTCTCTCTCTCTCTCTCTCTCTCTCTCTCTCTCTCTCTCTCTCTCTCTCTCTCTCTCTCTCTCTCTCTCTCTCTCTCTCTCTCTCTCTCTCTCTCTCTCTCTCTCTCTCTCTCTCTCTCTCTCTCTCTCTCTCTCTCTCTCTCTCTCTCTCTCTCTCTCTCTCTCTCTCTCTCTCTCTCTCTCTCTCTCTCTCTCTCTCTCTCTCTCTCTCTCTCTCTCTCTCTCTCTCTCTCTCTCTCTCTCTCTCTCTCTCTCTCTCTCTCTCTCTCTCTCTCTCTCTCTCTCTCTCTCTCTCTCTCTCTCTCTCTCTCTCTCTCTCTCTCTCTCTCTCTCTCTCTCTCTCTCTCTCTCTCTCTCTCTCTCTCTCTCTCTCTCTCTCTCTCTCTCTCTCTCTCTCTCTCTCTCTCTCTCTCTCTCTCTCTCTCTCTCTCTCTCTCTCTCTCTCTCTCTCTCTCTCTCTCTCTCTCTCTCTCTCTCTCTCTCTCTCTCTCTCTCTCTCTCTCTCTCTCTCTCTCTCTCTCTCTCTCTCTCTCTCTCTCTCTCTCTCTCTCTCTCTCTCTCTCTCTCTCTCTCTCTCTCTCTCTCTCTCTCTCTCTCTCTCTCTCTCTCTCTCTCTCTCTCTCTCTCTCTCTCTCTCTCTCTCTCTCTCTCTCTCTCTCTCTCTCTCTCTCTCTCTCTCTCTCTCTCTCTCTCTCTCTCTCTCTCTCTCTCTCTCTCTCTCTCTCTCTCTCTCTCTCTCTCTCTCTCTCTCTCTCTCTCTCTCTCTCTCTCTCTCTCTCTCTCTCTCTCTCTCTCTCTCTCTCTCTCTCTCTCTCTCTCTCTCTCTCTCTCTCTCTCTCTCTCTCTCTCTCTCTCTCTCTCTCTCTCTCTCTCTCTCTCTCTCTCTCTCTCTCTCTCTCTCTCTCTCTCTCTCTCTCTCTCTCTCTCTCTCTCTCTCTCTCTCTCTCTCTCTCTCTCTCTCTCTCTCTCTCTCTCTCTCTCTCTCTCTCTCTCTCTCTCTCTCTCTCTCTCTCTCTCTCTCTCTCTCTCTCTCTCTCTCTCTCTCTCTCTCTCTCTCTCTCTCTCTCTCTCTCTCTCTCTCTCTCTCTCTCTCTCTCTCTCTCTCTCTCTCTCTCTCTCTCTCTCTCTCTCTCTCTCTCTCTCTCTCTCTCTCTCTCTCTCTCTCTCTCTCTCTCTCTCTCTCTCTCTCTCTCTCTCTCTCTCTCTCTCTCTCTCTCTCTCTCTCTCTCTCTCTCTCTCTCTCTTTACGTCGGAGGGAACGCGGCAGCTATAAGTAGGCATGCCCGCCCGATTCCCGCTGGCAGCGTGACTCACACTATCTCTAGCACCGGAGACTATAGGAGAATTTTTCTCACCGCCACCGCTAGCGTCTGAGTTTTCTAGTTCATCCTCATCCGACAAGTCGGTTGATAAGACGGATTGTCTGAACGAAGAAGCTATACGAACCAACCTTCCGGCGGCAATCAAGTTTTCCAGAGACTAAACCGCCCGACACGGACCTGACGTGCGGACCAGCCAGATAGACAGCAAACCATTGGGAACCAGAAATGCCGTCGAACGGGGGATAAACGTGGCGCAGATGGAGAGTATATGAAACCGACCATGAAAAGTCACCGTCGCTTCGGGAGTGGTAGATGGTTGCTGTAGAGTAACGTTAGAAACCGTGCCAGAGCCCGAGAGAACACAAAGCCCCATATTTTTTCGGCGGCAAAAGCGGGCAATGGCTTCGACGACATCACTACCTCCGGGAACTTCGAGAATATAAGGGCTCATCGAAGGCTCCGGATCGCGAGCGACAACAACCCCCGTTTTGGGTTTGTTCTTGGAGCCAGGAGGCCGGCCACGGGGGCGTTTGACAACTTCAATCGTGGCGCAGTCGCCGGAGGATGGCTCGGAGGTCTTTCTGGATGGTGTACGACATACGGGGCTTACTTCTTCTTCTTCCTCCGGGTGATGACATTCTCTTGCAGGGATTTGGAAGGGATTAGAAAAGGGGAGGGATTGAGGTTGACGGTGATGGAGCTTGGAAAACATAGTGTGGTTCTATCTTTGCCTCTACATATCCACCTCGCAAGCTTGTTTTCTATATAATATGTTTTAATTCTCGGTTAAGTCGTCGGCCATTGTTTTCGTTTTAGGTGTGGACATGGACTAAAATACAGGAGAGAGAGAGAGAGAGAGAGAGAGAGAGAGAGGTAGGTGAGCTTGAAAACAAAGTATTGTGTTGGGTCTCACCTTCTGACCTCACAGCTCACAGCTCATCTCCTCATTTGTAGAGAGAGAAAGAGAGAGAAAATGGGCGAAGTTGCTCAACTACTGGAGTGCAGACCTCCCTCAACTTTCTTCTTTCCAAGTTGAGTTCTTGAGAGTTGGGATTGGGGTTCAGAGGATGGACCTTCTAAGTTCTATAAAACATTTGTTCTGTTTTTTCAATTTAAAAAACAACACAAACTTCATATTATTAAATAGGGTAAATTCCAAAAACCACCCTGGAGTATGGATATTTTCCGAAAAAACCCTCAGACTATAAGTCCTCTCAGTCAAAACCTCGAAGTTTTGAAAACTAACAAAAAAAACCCTGGCGGGGCCCCGCATGCCCCCCGAATGTTAATTCGGGGGGCCGCATCAATTTCGCGGCCCCCCGCATGGCAATTTTGCCTCTCACGTGCATTGCACGTCGACCAATTCGGGGGGCCGCACCAGAATCCCGGCCCCCCGCATTCCACGGGGGGTGAACGCGGGGGCCTCTGACCCTCCCAGCGCACGTGCGATGCACATGAAAAATGCGAATTTAAGTCGGGGGGCCGACTTGTTAATTCGGGGCCCCGTTTGTTCATGTTCTTCATGCGGGGGGCCGTATGTTGAATACGGGGCCCCGATTGTGCCCTAATTCAGCAAAACGGGGCCCCGCATATTTAATTCGGGGGGCCGAATTGTCGTTACTATTTAAACAATCGGCCCCCGGCGCACCCCCCGCACTCTGAAACCGAGAGGAAAAGGGGCGAAATTTTCGATTTTTTTCCAAAAATCCTTCGAAAGTGAGTTTTCGTTGCCGGAAATCACAACAATTGAGCGCCTAATCGTCGAGAACCCCAAAAAAACCGAAACCCTACCTCCGGCGAAAACCTATCGCCATACCCGACCCTTGCCTCCCAAATCCGAGCGTTTTAATCTCTGAAAATTCACAACTGACCTGTCGAAAAGCCGAAAATCGTCAAACTCTAGCCTGTTGTTGCCGAAAATCGTGAAATCCGAGCCGTGCCTCACAAATCCGAGCAAATTTGTCCAAAATCCGAGGCTTAAATGGCTCCAAAAATATCGTTCAACGCCCTCGTGTCCAATCATCAGCAGCTGGCCCGTCTTCGTCACAAGGGCCTCCGGCCGAAGCGCCCCAACCACCGTCAAATTGTTTCTCGATCGAATTTCGAACCGAGGAATGTAAAAAGAGGTTCGATCGAGATATATCTTTCCGGCCGATGATTTATGGGAAGACTGTCAACTTTGTTGGATGGGAGTCTTTGCAAATAAAAGAAATGTTCGACAGCATTGGATTGCAAGGGCTGTACGACATGAGTGGAGAGACTTGCGATCGCATCGTTCGCTTATTTTATGCGAACTTGATCAGTACCGGGCGGCAGGGGATGAAATCATATGTCTATGGTAAGGAGATCTTGTTTTATGCCAAACATGTGAACGAGCTGCTCGGATTTACGGCTGAGGGAGCTGCACAGTACTATTCTGTTTCTATAGAGTGTGATTTTGCCAGAACATCCAGGGGATTGGAATTTCTTTGACAGATTCACCGCGATGCAAATATAGAAAAATTTATCAAACCGAGATCAAAGGATTTGAATGCCAAAGCTCGGGTTCTTCATAATATTATCAGTCATTCGCTGCTACCGAGAGATGGCCACAGAGATCTAGTCAACTGGATGGATCTCTATGTTATGGAGAAAATGTACAGTCGCAATTTCTTGGACCCCGAGTTCATGATACTGGGGCACATGCACGAGATCGCCCGGACAAGTAACAAAAATCTATCGTATGGTAATTTGATTTGGCGACTCGTGCAGAGGTCACAAGTCGAGCTCCCCGCGGGAGAGCAGTTGAGAGCTCCCCGAGCATTGGATGTATTTGACAGGCTTCATCTAACTAGGATGGGTCTAGTCGAGATCTGCGGGCTTTGGATGCTTAAGGGGGAGCTCGGGGACGCTCCAGCTGAGGATGCTCCAGCCGAGGATGCTCCAGTTGAGGATGCTCCGATGGAGGATGACACCCCCACCACTGCGACGGCGCCGCCAGTTGCCCCTGAGGTTGGCAGGATGTGGGAAACGATGCATGAGATGCTTCTGGAGGAGCGTCGGGAGCGACAGCATATGCAGCAGAGGATTGAGTTCCTCATCAGCAGTGTCGAGGAGCTGACCCGGGGCCACAAGAAGATGATTGAGTCACAGGACTATTTCAGTGAGTCCATTAGAGAGATCACTCAGAAGGTAGGGGATTTGATAGGCACCAAAGACGACAGCGACGATGACGATGTTGTACCACCAGAGTAGTTTATTTTATATTTTGTATTTCATTTGATGTATTTTTATTTGAGTTTGATGTACATTATTAGTTATATTTGCGTTGATGTATATTACTGGAACTGTTTGGGTATATATGTGTTATTTAAATTTGCAGGAACCATTTGAAGATAGCGATGGGGAGTCATAAAACAAACAAAACTATGTCCAATTTTTTATTTTTTAATAATTAATTAATTAATTAATTAATTAATTAATTAATTAATTAATTAATTAATTAATTAATTAATTAATTAATTAATTAATTAATTAATTAATTAATTAATTAATTAATTAATTAATTAATTAATTAATTAATTAATTAATTAATTAATTAATTAATTAATTAATTAATTAATTAATTAATTAATTAATTAATTAATTAATTAATTAATTAATTAATTAATTAATTAATTAATTAATTAATTAATTAATTAATTAATTAATTAATTAATTAATTAATTAATTAATTAATTAATTAATTAATTAATTAATTAATTAATTAATTAATTAATTAATTAATTAATTAATTAATTAATTAATTAATTAATTAATTAATTAATTAATTAATTAATTAATTAATTAATTAATTAATTAATTAATTAATTAATTAATTAATTAATTAATTAATTAATTAATTAATTAATTAATTAATTAATTAATTAATTAATTAATTAATTAATTAATTAATTAATTAATTAATTATAATGAACATCGTTAATTTCAAATTATTAATACATCTGAAATTACTGTAATAATTGTAGTAAATTGAATTACATTAAATTAATGAAATCGTTAACTACAAATTATAATCAATGTAATAATTTGTAAATAAATTAATTTTACTGAAATCGTCAATTGTAATACTTAATAAATAACTGAATTCTAAATTACTTGTAATAATTTGTAATAAATTAATTTTATTGAATCGTTAATTTCAAATTATTAATCTATTGTTTTATTCAAATTACTTATTGTATTTAAATTATTAATAAATAAATAATTTTATTATACTAATTAATTAATTAATTAATTAATTAATTAATTAATTAATTAATTAATTAATTAATTAATTAATTAATTAATTAATTAATTAATTAATTAATTAATTAATTAATTAATTAATTAATTAATTAATTAATTAATTAATTAATTAATTAATTAATTAATTAATTAATTAATTAATTAATTAATTAATTAATTAATTAATTAATTAATTAATTAATTAATTAATTAATTAATTAATTAATTAATTAATTAATTAATTAATTAATTAATTAATTAATTAATTAATTAATTAATTAATTAATTAATTAATTAATTAATTAATTAATTAATTAATTAATTAATTAATTAATTAATTAATTAATTAATTAATTAATTAATTAATTAATTAATTAATTAATTAATTAATTAATTAATTAATTAATTAATTAATTAATTAATTAATTAATTAATTAATTAATTAATTAATTAATTAATTAATTAATTAATTAATTAATTAATTAATTAATTGGGGACTAGTTCCACCATACCTGGCACATCGGCCACATTAATTGGCCGTTCATGGGTTTGAATAAAATTAGCGTACATCTGCAGCAATGTCATCCGGTGATAGCATGGATGCACGTAACTTTCTGGCTCCATTCTCATGAAAAATATGCATGAAATGGCATGGGCACACGGAATCCCAGTAAGCGTCCACCAGGTGCAGGAGCACTCCCACGTATTCAAGTCGACAACGAATTGTTCGTTGCCGTTGCTCACTTGAAATCGTAAACCTGCCCGAGCCTAGGGGACCAATTTGCAGCTGCATCTGCGAGCTTCTCAATCTTCTTATATATTTGGGGACACAGGAGAGTCGTCAATCCTGCCATCTTCTGAAATTTTTTAACGATCCGAGTCATCATGTACGTTCGGATATTCTCAAACATGGTGATGATCGGTTTGTCCCTGGCAGTCAATATAAGTGCATTAAATGACTCACACAAATTGTTTAAGCCAATATCGCACTTGGGAATTGGAGAGAAGGCATGACTAGCCCAATATCTAGGGTCTTCTCCTTGAAGCCATTCGTGGGCAGCCGAGCTGAGCCTTCGTAATTTCCCCATTTCTAAATTGAAATGAGCTCTTGTGGGTGCCCTAGCTGCCTTCCACATCGCTTCTTTAAATGCTTTGCCCCGAAACAGCCCTTTAAAGTTATTGTACATGTGCCGCAGGCAGAAGCGGTGTTCGGCTTCACTAAATGCGTCATCCACGGCATTCCTCAAACCCTGATATTAAAACAAAGTTAGTTAGTTACACACTTTAATTACACAACAATTAATTTAATTAAACAACATACCTTTTGTCGATCCGAAACGATCGTCCAGCCGGTTCCATCTCCAGTGTATAGGTCCGCCTTCAAAAGTCTCAAAAACCACGTCCATGTTTCCTCGGTCTCTTTTTCGACGTTGGCAACAGCGACGGGATATATTCCATCATTGGCGTCAATACTAACAGCTGTCAGTAATTGTCCAGGACAGGAGCCCTTCAAGTGACAGCCATCCAAACAGATCACTCGGCGACCAAACTGTAACAAACCCGTCTTGCAAGCGGCCAAACACATATACACTCTTTGGCACACAAATGTGTCCCCCGCATCGTAAATATGCACTTCGAAAGTGCTCCCCGGATTTGTTCTATGTATTTCAGCTTTGTACGACCATATTAATTTGTACTGTTCATCAGCCTTGCCTTCGTTAAGTGTCTGAGCAATGCTCCTCGCTCTTCTAGCAAGACTAGGTGTGATATGACATCTGTGGTCCACCCTCACTGTCTCTACAATGGAAGATATGTCCCACCTAGGGTGACTTTTGAACCTCGCCAGGTAATTGTTTGCAACCCATTTTGCACTAACGTTTCTATTCTCAACTATTCTGGCACAACTGTGAGTACTGACCAAAGTTTTTATTTGAAAGGTTTGCTCAGCTTGCTTTTGCGAGGCATGCAAAAGCCACTCACACCCTTCTGAACACTTAGCCCTTAATCGACTACTATCACTTTTAACGAATCTTATCCCTAATCCGTGTTTTATTGAATAATCTTTTATTTCATCTTTCAGCTCTTTTAAAGTTGCATATTCTCTAGCAATAAAAAATTCCATATGAATTTCTTCTCTTACCTGAACGCTTTCTACCTCATCATCGCTCGACATAACGGGTGTTCGCAGCTGATCGTCTAGAGTTCTGGATGTCGAACACACCGGTATTTGTTCATTTTCATCCGAGCCATCATCACCATGTGGAGGATCATCGTCCGGATACAAATTCATTCCAGCTTCACTATCTATTTCCTCGTCTAATTCGAACCATCTATCGGGATCAGAATCCATCGTCCTTGCTAAAACAGAGAAAATTAGACTGCGAAAAGAAAATTTTTCTGAGAAAACTTGGTGATTTCTTCGTAGGGAGGCCGAGCTCCTTAAATAATAAAGGAATTCGGCCCCCCGCTATTTCGATGCGGCCCCCCGCGTCGTTTCAAATCAGACATGCGGGGGCCGAATTCCTTATTGCGGCCCCCGCATGTCCATCGACAGATCAATAATTGATCTGTTGATGGACATTCGGGGGGCCGTATGGGATACGCGGCCCCCCGAATATCCATCACAGATCAATTATTGATCTGTCGATGGACATTTGGGGGCCGCGAATCCCATACGGCCCCCCGAATGTCCATCACATATCAATTATTGATCTGTCGATGGACATTCGGGGGGCCGCGAATCCTATACGGCCCCCCGAATGTCCATCACAGATCAATTATTGATCTGTTGATGGACATTCGGGGGCCGTATAGGATTCGCGGCCCCCCGAATGTCCATCCACACGGGGGGCCGTGCCAGATGTAAGGCCCCCTGAATGGTTTTCACGTTCCCCGCACGTGAGCGAGGGTCAGAGGGCCCCCGCGTTCACCCCCCGTGGAATGCGGGGGGCCGGGATTCTGGTGCGGCCCCCCGATTGGTCCACAGATCAATTATTGATCTGTCGATGGACATTCGGGGGGCCGCGAAATTGATGCGGCCCCCCGAATTAACATTCGGGGGGCCGCGAATCCTATACGGCCCCCCGAATGTCCATCACAGATCAATTATTGATCTGTTGATGGACATTCGGGGGGCCGCGAATCCTATACGGCCCCCCGAATGTCCATCACAGATCAATTATTGATCTGTTGATGGACATTCGGGGGGCCGCGAATCCTATACGGCCCCCCGAATGTCCATCACAGATCAATTATTGATCTGTTGATGGACATTCGGGGGGCCGCGAATCCTATACGGCCCCCCGAATGTCCATCACAGATCAATTATTGATCTGTTGATGGACATTCGGGGGGCCGCGAATCCTATACGGCCCCCCGAATGTCCATCACAGATCAATTATTGATCTGTTGATGGACATTCGGGGGGCCGCGAATCCTATACGGCCCCCCGAATGTCCATCACAGATCAATTATTGATCTGTTGATGGACATTCGGGGGGCCGCGAATCCTATACGGCCCCCCGAATGTCCATCACAGATCAATTATTGATCTGTTGATGGACATTCGGGGGGCCGCGAATCCTATACGGCCCCCCGAATGTCCATCCACACGGGGGGCCGTGCCAGATGTAAGGCCCCCTGAATGGTTTTCACGTTCCCCGCACGTGAGCGAGGGTCAGAGGCCCCCGCGTTCACCCCCCGTGGAATGCGGGGGGCCGGGATTCTGGTGCGGCCCCCCGAATTGGTCGACGTGCAATGCACGTGAGAGGCAAAATTGCCATGCGGGGGGCCGCGAATCCTATACGGCCCCCCGAATTAACATTCGGGGGGCATGCGGGGCCCCGCCAGGGGTTTTTTTGTTAGTTTTCAAAACTTCGAGGTTTTGACTGAGAGGACTTATAGTCTGAGGGTTTTTTTCGGAAAATATCCATACTCCAGGGTGGTTTTTGGAATTTACCCTATTAAATATAATAAATATTAATTTCCAATTTCTACCTCTTTAATTACACAACTAGACCAGAATGGAACCATTACAGTAAATTCAAGTAATCTCTCCTCGCTTTCATCCAGCTTCTTAAGATGGAATTACCATGGTCTAGATCTGATGTCAGGGCTCAATTCTATCTCAGACACTCCTTTTTCTCTACATAGAACATGCCCACCGATGGGTATAAAATAGGCTATGTTGATCCATTTCCATCGACGTTGTTGGATGTGGATGTTTTTATGTCCCTGCCCATTTGAGATGAATAACGTTTTCAGAGATGGACTCTTCTCAATCATATTCCATCCAAACCCAACTTAAAGAAACCATGAGTTGAAAACTTTGATCAGAAAATTGAACATAAATGAACAAGTTGACGTAAAAGAACCTCTGCCATTAGAAACCAGAGTGCCAGTAGCAGCTGCAACTGTTAATTTCATCACCTAGAGTTGAAAATATCCCTCTTTGGTTGATCTATCCAAGTCTTGGTCCGACATAAATTCGAGAAAAAGCAACAAAGTTAGACAATATCACAGCATAGGTATGATAGAAATGGTTTTACTAGAAGATTGAACTGTTTCCTAATCTTTATCCTTTGAACAGTAGCAATTATCAATCATGATACTGATAGTTTAAAGGTAGAATTTAGTTCTGCCGCCCATTTATGCAAAATTGTTCCAGAACTAGAAAAAATAGGCCAGCGCGGTAAGTAATAATGATTTATTATTATGATTTTTCTTAAATTGTATAAAAACATATTAATAAGGAAAAAAAAAACCTCAAACAACGTAGATATTAACAAAATAAATTTTAAATTATATTTTACTTACAAAACAAACATTCTCGTTTAGTTTGCCGTCAAATCCATATGTGGTCACCTTGCGTGAAACCGAGAACGCCTTCATTTTAACTTCGAGTGGCCGCAAGTGCATTGTGAAACCTCTCTTATATATAACCACGACAACTATCTCCAACACTTACAATGCGATCGACGACCCATGCAATTGATTGGTCTCTTGAATTTTGATGATTTTTGTGTGGCGGCTACAGTTTGGGTTTAACGCATACCAAATGAGAAATTTTATTTTATTAACAAGAATAGTTTAAGGTTTGTTTTGTCATTAATCCTATAGTTTCAGGGATTATTTTTATTTTATTTTTTCCATGTTAATAATAAAAATTTGAAAAATGAAAAAGTGGCGTGACATTATAATAGAATGATATACCATTGCGTCACATAATTTATTAAGTTGCACATTTTAGAACACATGGAAGGTGATACCCGACTAAAGTGGGCCAGCCTGTTTGGATGATTATCCGAAAATAAGAGATTACCGTTAAATGGAAAGCACGTGTTTCTCAGCGTGATAATACGTGTATTTGAATTCCGACTTGAGCGCCTCTTTTTTCCAATTTCTATCTTTTTTTATTTGAGATTTGATATTTACCTCTCTGTCCCCCTCTCTTTCTCTCGTGAATTTCAAACAGCAGCCCGACGTTTTTTCTCTCGTGAATTTCAAACAGCAGCCCGACGTTTCCATTTCTGTTTCTCTTTCTCTCTCTGTCTCTCTACGAGGCCATTTCCGATCTCAACCTCTGATTATCTTCCTCGGAGCCTCGATCTCTCTCCAGGTAATGTCGTATGGGTTTTTGATCGGCGCTCAAACATTTACATGTCATGGCTTTTGTGACGTTTATTTTATTAGATTTGGTAATCTTTCGTCTTATCTACGAAAAAGGTGGCACAAATCGACTAGGTATTTCAATTGGTTGCTTTCATTGAGATGGAGGTCTTAGATTCCAAGCCTGTAGATTCATCGCAATCTGTCCGGGTAGCTGTTAATATTAGACCATTGATAACACCTGAGCTTCTTGTTGGATGTACGGACTGCATCACTATTGTTCAGGGAGAACCTCAGGTAAGTTCATCTATTTTAATTTTTGTTTCTTTATTGTCAGAACAAATTGGTTATGTTATTTCAATGTTTTCCCCAGAATCGTGTTTTTTTTTGGGTATTTTGAAGCTTTAATATGTTAAAAGTTTCCAATTGAGAGGACAACACATTTGCTTACACTGTTTTTGTTATTGGCATTAACAATAGGTGGTTATTGGCTCTCATGCATTCACTTATGATTACGTTTATGGTAACACCGGATCAGCTCCTTCCACCATTTATGAAGATTGTGTTGCTCCACTTGTTGATGCTCTTTTCCACGGCTATAATGCAACCGTTCTTGCTTATGGCCAGGTAGACGATGATTTAATTTTTATTAAATTTCATTTTCTCTTTTCCTTTAGATCTTGCATTTTTCTATATTCATTCCTGCACTTAATATCATGAAAATTGTTGCACTAGACTGGTTCTGGAAAGACATACACTATGGGTACAAATTACAAAGGAGATGATATCTATGGTGGAATAATACCTAAAGTAATGGATAATATTTATAAAAGAGTTGAGGTAACGAGAAATTCAGTGGAGTTTTTGATCAGAGTATCATTTATCGAGGTAACAAAATTTTCTCATTGACTTATTATATGCTATATTTTTTTTTTTACCCACGACATTTCTCATGGAAAATTCTAAATGACAGATATTTAAGGAAGAAGTATTTGATTTGCTCGATTCAAATATATCAGCTATATCCAAAGGTGAAGGGGCTCTTGGTAAACCCTTTGTGCCCATGAGAGCTCCTATTCAAATCAGAGAAGCAATTAATGGAGGGATAACACTAGCAGGTGTTACTGAGGCTGAAGTGAGAACCAAAGAAGAGATGGCCTCATACTTGTCGCGAGGTTCTTTATCTCGCGCAACAGGGAGTACCAACATGAATAGTCAGTCAAGGTTTGGATTACACGCTTTTCGTTGTTTCTTGTTGCCTTGTTCTTTGTTCTTGTGGTATTATAAGATTTAGAATCATTGAATTTGTAGTCAGATTCCGTTATTCATAGCGAGCACTTTGTATTATGATTGAGTTTTTTTATTCTGACATTTGATTAAGAAACGTGTTTATATGCTTTACAGTCGATCACATGCTATATTTACAATTACCATTGAGCAAAAGAAAAGCGTTGGCAACCTGTCTGGTGTATCTCATGATGATACAAGTGATGATGTACTATGTGCAAAACTCCATTTGGTGGATCTAGCTGGTTCAGAACGAGCAAAACGAACAGGCGCTGATGGCTTGCGTTTTAAAGAAGGTAAAGGACCATTTTTACATTTAGTTCATGTTTAAAGGATGATTCGCATTTTTTAAAAATTATTCTTATGATGTATCAAATTTTAAAATGTACTTGCACCTTTTTTGTTATTGCTTTAGGAATTCATATCAATAAGGGTTTGTTGGCTCTTGGCAATGTTATAAGTGCATTGGGAGATGAGAAGAAAAGAAAAGAAGGAGGCCATGTACCTTATCGAGATAGCAAGCTAACTCGTTTGTTACAGGCATGATACCTATTTAAAATTATGGAACTCTTTGATTTTTTTGTTCTTTAAATTACTTGTTCGGCTTTCACATAAGTGCATTTTGAAGAGGCTTTATTTATGCTCATCAGTAAGTAATACTTATGCTCAGCAGTGTTAATAGAAAAGAATGATCAATGCTGAGATTTTTTTTTGTAATTCTGTTTTATGGAAGAATTTTAGTATATTATGTTATTGAATGTATATAATTATTACTTCAATGTGATGAAAAATTATAATTGAAGCACCAAACTTTTTTTTGAGAAGTGTTTTCAATATGTTTATTTTGTATATGAGTGGTGATTGTTTTTAATTAGATAATTTCATTGTTTTTGTCTAGGATTCTTTGGGGGGAAACAGTAAAACCGTCATGATTGGTACGATTTCTTAATCTTCAACAAGAAATTTTTTCCTTCATCTTTTTTTATCAACTATTGATGATATTTGTGTATCATAGCATGTGTTAGTCCTGCTGACACAAATGCTGAGGAGACGTTGAATACATTGAAATATGCAAATCGTGCTCGTAATATTCAAAACAAGGCAATTGTAAGAAATTTTGTCAAATATGTTTTGCTTTATAAAATTATGTGTTTTCTCTTGATGTCCTCACTATTTTAAATTTTATTCTCCAGGTTAACCGTGATCCTGCGACTGCTCAAATTCAAAGAATGAAGAGCCAAATTGAACAATTGCAATCTGAGCTTCTATTCTATCGTGGTGACATGGGTGCACCATGTGAGGAACTTCAGGTTTGTTACCATATGCTCAATTTTCAACATTGTTTCTATCTAGTTGTTTAAACATTTTAGTTTTTCTCCAGATTCTTAAACACAAAGTATCAGTACTCGAAGCAAGTAATGTAGAGTTAAAGCAAGAGGTTTTAGAGCGTCAAATTACATGCAAGCATTTAACTCAACGTGCTATAGATGCTCAGGTTTTACAACTTCTCTTCAATATCTTGCATTTAGTGCCACATTGGTGTCATAAAAGTTTAAGTCAATTGTGCATTAATCATAAAGGCTTGTAGACCTTACTTGTGTTCAATGATTTAGGTGGAAAAAGACAAACTGGTTATGAAAATCGAATCTGCCCGAAACGGTAAATCATGGGATGAGATTGACTCCACTTCTGAAAAGGTTGATAACCGTATCCCATGGATTTTTTTTTGTCTGTAGCATTTTATCTTATTTTTTTACATTGTGTCTTTATTTTCCTTTCAGGATTATGATTTAGTTCAAAATTACGTTTCAAAAATTCAAGAGCTTGAAGCGGAACTATTGCATTCAAGAAACACGAATGGCTCAAAGATAAATCGATTTCATGATTGTATGGATACAGACGACGATAAGGAAGATTGCAAAAATGTTTTGTTTCCACCAAGTGATTATGGATCTGATTTTGAGCCCAAATCTGGAGATTTTTCAGGTAAGAGTAGCAGGAAAATATTGGTTCATATTGATATACGAAACTTTCGGTCCGAATTGATTTTCATAAACTATATAGATATTTTGTTGCTTCATATCATGAGTTTTGCCCTAGGTTTCGAAGAAATGTGAACATGTTGCCTTTTGTTCTCATATTCAGAATTTAATTTGGTGATGTATGGCATGTATATTCAAATGAGTGCACAGGTCCTTTGTTTTTGTGAGAATGTAAATTCTTGGGGTTACATGATTTTGATGGAAACAAAATTTGTTGTCAAACAGTGTATTTTGTGGTTTTCAATTTTGCAAGAAATATTCTTGTTAGATTCGCTACATTATTCAAATTTTGTTTTTCTTTCAATTATTTGTAGATGAGATTGAAGATCAGGAGAAGGAGCTTGAACATTCTTCTCTTCAAGAAAAATTTGATAAGGAGCTTAAAGAACTAGATAAGAAGCTTGAACTCAAGGAGGTAATAGTTCTCTTTTCTTGATTGGTTTAAATGTAATTCCATCATTCAATAATTTGGTGAAAACATTAAGATACCAAATATCCTTATAGAATTAATGGTTCTTTGGTGATCACTGAGGTGCATTGAGAGTCTTTACATTGGCTTCATGTGATTTATTGGATGTTAGTTATTTTTTTTTAAAGAACTAGATAAGAAGCTTGAACTGAAGGAGGTAAAAGTTTTCTTTTCTTGATTGATTTAAATGTAATTTTATCATTCAATAATTTGATTAAAACATTAAGATACCAAATATCCTTGTAGAGTTAATGGTTTTTGGTAATCACTGAGCTGCATTTAGTCTTTACATTGGCTTCATGTGATTTATTGGATATTAGTTTTCTTTTTATTAGGCCTTTATTGCGGTTTGTCTTACTTAAATTTCTCTCTTTACTTTATTGAAGGCTGAAATGAAGCGGTTTGCTGGTGGCGATGCATCAGTGGTTAAACAACATTATGAAAAAAAAGTTCAAGAGTTGGAAATAGAAAAACGGACTTTACAGGTTAAATTGATGCCAAAGTTATTTTTTGATCGATGGAATTTTGAATATTAATTTTTTATGTGATTTGCAGAGAGAAATCGAGGTACTTACATGTAATCTTGCAAATATATCTTCTACATCTGGTGATGGTGCTCAAAAGTTGAAGGAAGAATATCTTCAGAAATTGAATGTACTTGAAGCACAGGTGAACTTTTAGTATCTTGACAGAGATAAAATTGTTTTTATATTGTGGTCTCATTAGTTTGCTGCTTAGGTTTCTGAATTGAAAAAAAAGCAAGATGCTCAATCTCAATTAGTGAGACAAAAGCAAAAGAGTGATGAAGCTGCAAAGAGATTGCAGGATGAGATCCAAAGAATAAAATCTCAAAAGGTTTGATTATATCTTTCATGGAAAGGGATTTTCTGGAATATTGCTGATAGTTATTCCTTGGTAACAATGCAATTTTTTCACTTTAGGTTCAACTGCAGCATAAGATTAAACAAGAGTCTGAGCAGTTTCGGTTATGGAAGGCTTCACGAGAAAAAGAAGTGCTTCAGGTGCTCACTTTATTTGATAATAATTTAGTAATCTGCTATGCATACAAACATTTTATCGATAAAGGTTATTTCATAAATGTCAAAGATGTCATTAGAACTTCTCTTATATTTGGTAGTATCGTGTCATATGTAAAATGTTTTGATTTGTAAATTTAATATATTGTGTTTGTCAATTATTAGCTCAAGAAAGAGGGGAGAAGGAATGAGTATGAGATGCACAAGTTGTTGGCCCTGAATCAGAGACAGAAAATGGTATGCTAAAAATTCTTTAGTATTACTCCGTTTCTAGACATGAGAGTTTATGCTTAGTTATATCTTTATATTAGGTTTTGCAAAGGAAAACCGAAGAAGCTGCACTAGCAACGAAAAGATTAAAAGATCTTTTGGAATCTCGAAAGGCTGCTTCACGAGAAACGTCTAGTAAGAAATTTTATTGTATCAAGAAGTAAAATTGTGTTTATATGTTTGTTAATAAGGATTGACAATTTGTCTTTAAAATGCAGATTTTAGAAACGGAAATGGTTCAGGGCTCCAGGTATTTAAACTTTTATTGAATAATATCAATGATAGTAATATTATGCTTATAAAGCTGGAGTATTACATTCCTGGATCATTATTTTTTCTCAGTTATACATGTGTGTTGTATAATTAAAAATGTCATTAATAATTAAACTTTCATGGAATTTATCTTTTTGATTAAAACTTTCTTAATGTGGATTCTAATTTAAATTATCATTATGTACGATTTTAATACCAAAAATTTCTTTCATCTGTCATGAAGGCTCTAATGCAAGAAATTGAGCACGAACTTGAAGTCACTGTACATGTGCACGAAGTGCGTTCTGAATATGAGCGGCAAATGGAAGAGTAAGCATTTATATTTTAGTTTATATCCTAAATTTACTTGTGTTTTGCGAGCTCAGCTAGGTCATAGATAAGTTCTTGGTTCTAAAAATTCAATTTATTGAAAGGCTAGACAACAAAAATATATGCAATTTTAGCTTAAAAGTAGTTTTAATTGATTGGGTAAGTATTAAAGTAATTTCTTGGAATTAGATTATGATAGTACTTGAGTTTTTTTTTTTTTTTTTTTTAAAATATGAAAAAGTTTGATGGTCAAGTCACTGTTTTTATATATAAACTCTATTATGACTAAACGTTACTTTTTACTTCCTTCAAAAAGAAAACATATGAACTATAGTTTGGTTTAAGAGTGAAACAAATTACTTTGGCTTTATAATTTTTTAATGATGGACTTAATATTGAATTTATTATAAAAGAACAGTATTATTGAATTTATTTTTGCTAACAATTATTTAATTTCCCAGGAAAGATTTCTTGGTTACTTCGTCAATATTTATTAATAATTTCTTTTGTTTCTTGGTGTTTTAGGAGGGGAAGAATGGCTAAGGAAGCTGCAATGCTTAAGGAAAATAATCAAAGGTACGTACATTGTACATGGATAATATTGAGTGTACTATGGACATCGTACCCATGTAATATATTTTTTATTGGTTTTTGATGCAGTGACAGTGCCCAGTCAATGTCTCCCGGTGCAAGAAATTCAAGAGTTTTTGCACTTGAAAACATGCTTGCTACTTCATCTAGCATGTTAGTTTCCATGGCATCACAATTGTCAGAGGCAGAGGACCGTGAGCGACTTTTCAGTGGTAGAGGACGTTGGAATCAAGTTCGATCTCTTATTGATGCAAAAAACATAATGAATTTCTTGTTTAATTTAGCATCTTCTTCCAGGTAATTCTTTACAAGGTCAACTATGAGAAAAAGCTTCCATACTATTTCTATGAATTAATTGAGTAGATGTCATTTTTTCTAAATTAAACCAAATATTAAACGTGATACTTCATTGTTTATGCTTCATGTTTTTCAATATTTTACTATTTATGAGTAGTTTCTTGAGCTAATCAAGACCATTGTTTCTTAAGGTGTTTGTTAAGAGATAAGGAAGTTGCCTGCAGAGAAAAAGAGTCAGAAATAAGAGAATTGAAGCAAAAATTATTTAATCTCAATAGTTCGCTCAGAAAATTAGAAATGCAAAAGGCCGAACTTATTCATCAGGTATATCTAAATTTCGCAGTTTGATTGTTGGAATTTGATATATATGAGTTAAATATGTTTTTCTTACCATGTCATTCATATGGAAATAATCTAATTCATCGTTTAGTTAAGAACATTGTTAGGATGAGTTTTTGTGACGTTCTAAGTTTTTTCACTTAACTATAATTTTTTTATGAGAAAATGGTGGATAGTTATCATGTTTCATTTTCTTTTATTAACTAATGTCTTAGATCAGATTAATGAAAACCCGTTTGATTTAATGTTTTGGTGCAGAATTCAACCTTAAAGAATTACTCCATGAATAGCTTACTGCAATCTCCCAAAAACAAGGGATTTAAGTATGACTCACACAAGCAGGTATGCATTTCATCTGTACCCTGCAAGTTGTTTCGAACTGATAAAAAAGAAAACCTTTTTTGGAAATTTGTGAAAAATAAGGTTTCGTGTTACAAGGGCAGTTGTTATACATCAGTTCTTAATTGTCTTTTCTATCAAATTACTGCTACAACTAGGAAATTTGCTCTTCCGTCGTCTTGTTGGAGGACATGGATACGTCAGAATCTGAATGTTCAGACATTGATGATACAACTGATGATGATTGGGTTGCTTCAGCAAAAAAACAAGCTGCGAGAAAAAATAATAAAAGTAATAGAGGTCGTTCAAGTATGGCACCATCATCGGGTGGTAATCACTCTTTGACTCCAGCATTAGACAGTTTTGGAGAAGACATTAGTCGTGTGAATAGCATTACTGCCTCTGGATTGTGTTGCTCCTGCAGTAGAGTTTCGTTGTGCAAGACAAACAAATGCCAATGCAGAGCTAATGGAGGTTTTTGCGGCTCGTCATGTGGTTGTAGATTGTCTAAATGTACAAATCGAGATGGAAAAAGTGAGCAGGATGTGCAATCTCAGATGCAAGTTGAAGAAAACGGAAATGGTTCTGAAATTGATGAATCAGATAGAAACCAGGGTCTTGCTTCGCATGGAGCAATGTTACTTCAAAATGCATTAGCTGACAAGCCTGTTGAGGGTGGAAGAAAAGCTTTATCCGACATTGGCAACACTCAGGTATTGTATTATATTTCTTTCTTTATTTCTACTCTACTATGTCAAAAATCAAATCTTTTAAAGTTACGCGCTCAAATAATAAGATGTACGAAAATAACTAAAGCCATAACATCAAAATAACATGTCATATGAATTATATAAAAAAGTTCTTTGTTTTTAGGCAAGTCTTTCAAGAGTCTATTAGCGTATATTCTTTCCTTCTAAATCTATGAATTAATTATCATTATTTGCATGGATTTTAATTCTCATTATTTCTAATCTGATGTGTTTTCTTTACTCACTGCAATGCGACAGACTAAGTCAAATATACCAAAGCCAAATCAGAGAAAGAAATGGAGGAAATCAACAACAATTCAGCTCGTTACTGATGATTCAACTCCAATGCAATCAATACCAGAAGCCATTCAATCCCAGAAGCCAGAAAACAGCACCGGTGAGGTAAACATCCCATTAAAGTTACCCAGAGCAATGAGATCTGCTTCATCAAACGGTGGAGGATTATTGAGAGAGAGGAATGTGAGCCAGATTGATGAATCAGTGGGCAGTAAAGATGGGGGAGCGCTTGTTCCAGCAAGTCCTGTAAGACAGAAGAAGGCCTCGGACGAGAAAGAGAACTGCGGCCTCTGACTTTTTTTCTCAACAACAGTCAATTCTTGGTTGGTTTTGCCATTGATCCAAGTATGTAACATTGATTTCGTCTCATCTTTGTTGAATTGAAAATTCTTGTTTAGATTGCATTTTTAGCCGATTGATCTTTGTTAAACACGGCAGGAACTTGTTTAATGCATATTTGAAAGCGTTCTTTTAATGTGATTGACTGACTTGACTGAGATCAACAGTATTTGATTGATAAAAACTAGTTGGTTTACATCAAAATGTCAAATACTACAAAAATAAATATGATCCTTGGTCCTTACAAACATTACATTCTTAACATCATTACCAGATAGCCTACAGAAGAATTTCCTGTGCTTCATTTTTCATGTTTTCAATGCTCTCAAGCAGCAGTAAAATTGCGATGCTTTGAAATGGATATATCTAAAGCCAGGCTACAATAGTATGTGGCTTACTGGCAGATTCCAAGTCTTGTGACCCAGAAATCAACCTGAGTGGCAACACAATCTGTTGAACACAAATAAGAAAATACTACACACACTTTATTGAATAAAAATACTACAACCACTCACTTTCTCTACGATATTTGAGATGAGATGAGATGAATTGAACTCTCTCATCAAGCCTCTATTTATAGATGCTTGAAGGGAGCACATTCCTTGTTTTAAGGAATGTGAATATGAAAAAGGAGAGAGGCGCCGTGTTCTAAAAAGAAGAACTTCTTCATTGTCTTCTTTTCATTTAATAGGTGGGTCATTCATTTAATAGGTGGAGGTGGATGACATTGAATATCAACACTCCCCCTCAATGTCGGCCATCATGTAGAGTTGCTTTCGAAATTCTTCAAATTTTCTGACATTCAGACTTTTTGTGAATAAATCCGCAACTTGATTGGTTGTCTCCACATGACGCATCTCTATCTCTTCTTGTAAGACTTTTTCTCTAATGAAATGATAATGCACTTCCACATGCTTAGTCCTTGCATGAAATACCGGATTTTCGGCCAAACGGATTGCTGATTGATTATCGCAATAAAGTGGTATTGCATAATCAACTGGTAGGTGCAAATCTTCCATTAACTGAATTAGCCATGCACTCTCCTGAGCTGCCATGGCCGCTGCTCGGTACTCTGCTTCAGTAGTTGATAGTGACACTGTTGGTTGTCGTTTGCTACACCAGGAAATTGTTCCACCTCCGAGTGTAAACACATATCCGGTCGTTGATCGACGCGTGTCAAGATCTCCAGCATAATCTGCGTCGCAATAGCCAACCAATTTGCAATCGCCACCTCTTTTGTACAAAAGACCATAGTCAAATGTACCTTTGATATACCTTACAATTCGTCGAACCGCTTCTAAGTGAGACTTCTTTGGATTCTGCATGTATCGACTGACAACACCAACATGCAAAAGAAATGTCAGGTCGGGTCAGAGTTAGGTAAATTAGACTACCCACGAGTTGTCGATACATCGTCGTATCCGCCAAATCTTTGCCTTCATGTGCACACATCTTGGCATTGGCATCCATTGGTGTTGAAATTGGCTTGCACTCTTGCATACCAAACTTTTGTAACAAATCTATGGAGTATTTCTTTTGACATAGAAATAAATCATCACTTGTTCGATCGATTTCTAATCCGAGAAAATGTTTGAGCTCTCCAAGCTCTTTCATCTGGAAGCGAACAGACAAATTTTTCTTTGTTTGATGAATCTCTTCTTCGTCGTCTCCCGTGATGATCAAATCATCCACGTAAATCAACACCACTGCTAGTTTTGCTTCTCTAGTTTTCACAAACAAACTAGAATCTGCATGTGCCAACAAGTAACCACTTTTGGTCAGAAATTCGGCAATCTTGCCGTACCATGCTCTTGGCGCTTGCTTCAATCCATATAGCGCCTTTCTCAACTTGCATACATAATCGGGACGAGTTCTGCTCTCGAACCCCCTTGGTTGGACCATGTATATCTCTCGATCCAACTCTCCATGCAAGAAAGCATTTTTCACATCCATCTGCCAGAGTTTCCAGTCTTTGTTGGTTGCAAGAGCTAGAAGGACTCGCACAGTTGTAATCTTCGCCACTGGACTAAACGTCTCATCGTAGTCAAGTCCGTACTGCTGAGAGAAGCCACGAGCTACCAACCGAGCCTTGTATCGCTCGATCGATCCATCTGGACGAGTCTTGATCTTATAGACCCATTTGCAAGAAATTGGCTTTACTTCTCTTGGCTTTGGCACAAGCTCCCATGTTTGATTCTGGTCCAATGCTAGAATCTCTTCCTTCATAGCTTTGACCCATTCAGCTCTTTGAAAAGCTTCTTCAAATGTCTCTGGCTCTTTTGGACTCTCCACTCTTGCTACAGCTACATTGGCATACCTCGGATTCGGCATCCGAACTCTTGTCGACCTCCTAAGCTGTGATTGTGGACTTGTTACTTCTTGACTTGCTTCTTCTTCTTCAACTGGTCTCTGATAAATACCAGTTTGCCATGGATTCTCAGTCGTTGTGTGATTATCATCATCTTCCACCTCTTCATGTGCTACTGGATCTTGTCGCACCTTTACAACTTGCTCCCCCATTAGTTGTAATTGATCTTCAAGAATTTTAGAATCTGGTAATTCCTCTTCGTTAGAAGACCACCACGAAGATGCTTCATCAAACACCACATTTCGTGATACAAAGCTTCTACCACTCTTTGGATCATAACATTTCCACCCTTTTCTTTGATTGTTATATCCAATGAAGATACAACGAATCGCCTTCTTATCAAATTTGCTATGCAAATGATCTGGCACAAATACGTAACACACACAGCCGAAAACTCGGAAGTGACCAACTGTAGGTTTTGCATTCCACAATCTCTCAAACGGTGAAACAAATCCAAGCCTTGGTTGAGGAAGTCGGTTGATAACATAGGCTGCAGTCTTTATGCACTCAGCCCAAAATCTTCCTTGGACATTCCTTCCATGTAGCATACTCCGACAAATCTCTGCCAAATGTCGGTTCTTCCTTTCAGCTACGCCATTTTGTTGTGGCGTATTTGGACAACTCATCTGATGACGGATTCGACATTGTCGCAAGTATTGAGAAAACTCGTTTGACATATATTCTCCTCCATTATCCGTGCGCAAACATTGGATTTTCCTTCCAACTTCTCCTTCCACGACTTCTTTGAACTCCTTGAATTTTAAGATCGTCTCGGATTTTTCTTTCATGAAGAAAACCCAAACATATCTAGAGAAGTCATCAATGAATGTAACCATATATCGCATCTCGCTAATAGATGGTTGTTTGACTCGCCCAAAGACATCAGAGTGTACCAACTCCAGTGGCATCTTCGCCTTGAACTTTGATTCTTCATACGGTAGTTGATGTGCTTTACCGTATTGACAACCCGCACACACTGTGTCTTCTCTAACTTCTAGTTGAGGAAGACCCCTGAGCATCGATTTCTTCATCATCACTTTCAACTTGTGATAACCAACGTGCCCTAACCTTGCGTGCCACAGATCTGCCGTCTCATTCTTGCGAGTCTTATCTACATAAGCCGTCTCTGCTGTCATTACATAGATAGACTCCAGCTTTTGTCCTTCCATCGTTGGTGTACCCGAGATCTTCACATCTTCGTACACCTTGACATCTTGGGGACCGAACAAGACATAACGGCCAGATGATGTCAACTGCGCCACCGATAGCAGGTTTTTCTTCATGCCGGGTACATGAAACACCTCTTGAAGCGGCACCTCGTTAGGAGTGTAACGAGACACAATGGTTGTTTTACCAATATGAGAAATTGGTAACCTGGAGTTATTGGCCGTTACCACCACACGACTCCCTTTATACTCCACCATCTCTTGCAGCTTACTCTCATCACCGGTCATATGATTCGAACAACCGGAGTCGACGATCCAATCTTTATCATAGTCAATTCGCCCTGGTACTGTCACTGCAAGCGCCGATTCATCTTCTTCCACAGCCAGAGATGCGACGGCATCCCAATCATCATCACTTGAATTTTCTGTTTTGGAGGTCGCTGTGTTTCCTTCAGCATTTCTTTTCTTGGACCAACAATCTTTTGCCATGTGGCCCTTCTTCCCGCAGTTGTGGCAGTTACCATCAAACCTCTTGTTTTGCCTGGACGAATTACTTCGATTTTCGTTCTTCTGAGCTCCCCCTGACCGAGGGTTCCCATGATGATCTGCCTTGTCATCATTCTTCCATGATCCTTTGCCACCATTCGGTTTAGACCACCCTTTGTTCTTCTTGACAAAGAGTGCTTCTTCCTCACTCTTCCGTGAGCTTTCACCGATCTCTTTGGCCATCGCTTCTTGGTCAGATAGTAGATTTTCAAAATCCACTAATGACGGTTGAGTAGGCCACCCTTGTAAGGCAGTAACAAAGCCTCCGTATTTTGGATTCAAACCATGAATGATGATTCTTCTTATTCTTGGTTCCTTGATTGTGGCTTCAGGATCTAGCTCAGAAATTTCCCGGCACAAGGTCTTTACCTTGTGAAAGTACTGATTGATCGTCATATCACGCTGCTTGATAGATAACAACTCATTTTCGAGGAGTTGTAATCTCATGTCGTTTTTCCTTGAGAAGAGTGCTTTGAAAGTGTCCCAAGCTGATTTCGGCGTTTCAGCTTGCCTAATGTGCTCCAGCATTTCCTCATCTATTGTGCTCTTTATCGCGAACATGGTCTTTCCTGCCTTAATCCTCCACTTCCGGGCGGCATTTTCATCTGTTGGGATCGTGGTTTCATTACCACCAATGATATCCCACAGATCCTGACCTTGCAAGTATGACTCCATGCACGTTGACCATGTGTTATAATTTGTGTTGATGAGTTTCTTGATACCTCCCATAACCTGAATGTCACTCATTGTTTTGGCAGAACTTCGACACTACCAAACAAATTTTTGACTCTAAACTTTTAGAATCGCTCACCACTCACAACACAAAAAACACTCCCCAAATAATCTCTAAAAATTTTTCTGATGTGGAAGATCAGTTAAAAACCGCAACCACAGAGCATACTAAATTTAAAGAAATCACCCAGGCTCTGATACCACTTTGTTGAACACAAATAAGAAAATACTACAACCACTCACTTTCTCTACGATATTTGAGATGAGATGAGATGAATTGAACTCTCTCATCAAGCCTCTATTTATAGATGCTTGAAGGGAGCACATTCCTTGTTTTAAGGAATGTGAATATGAAAAAGGAGAGAGGCGCCGTGTTCTAAAAAGAAGAACTTCTTCATTGTCTTCTTTTCATTTAATAGGTGGGTCATTCATTTAATAGGTGGAGGTGGATGACATTGAATATCAACACAATCTGCGCCTGTGGACCCCTAGGAGCTAAAATTCTTGATTGCATTCTCGATTCCAAGAAAATTATACACATCCTCATCAAACATAGCGTTTATACTTCTTAGCTCATCAAGACTTGAATCCTGAAGTTTGCGGCGTTTTCCAACGCAAATGGCAACACATTTGCCTACTATATCATGGGAAGTCCTAAAAGGTATCTCCTGCTAAAAAAAACAAATCAACTTTTTGATGAAAACTAGTCAAAGTGAAAAGGAAATCCAATTTAGAACGAACATTAATCAGAGAGAAGGTTTTGGGTCGATATAGTTACTGAATATATCTAATTAAAAGCGTGTGACCCATTTTATTTCCCATGACGACTCAGAATATGACGTCGGATCAGCATGGCTCATCCAAAGATGACCCATGAGCCAAACTTTTTCAGAAAGAGTTCAGATCTAAGGAATAATCCCAGTGTATTTGAGGAACAAGGTGAAAGTGAAATAGATTAAATGCCTTCTTCAGAAGATAATCAGCAAGTGTTGTAGCATCAAGATGACCTGCTGGTAAGGCCCCGTGTATTCTCTCTTGACTGAAAGTAATATTTTGGGCAAACTCCGCGGACACTTCAAGCATTCATAAAATTGTCTTTACACTGTCAAATACAGGCTCCCTGTCTTCCTGAAACGTAGTAAAGGATTCCATCAGCAAATGTATGCAACAACCATGTGTGCCGGATGGAAAAGAATTTACCTACAAATGTTTCAACAATAACAACTATACAACCATCTACGTAGCAACTGGCACCACATTAAGTGCAAGGAGTTCTCTAATTAGAAGCTTAAATGGATCAAAGTGGACTCCAACTATGAATGCTAAGGAATGAACAAATTCTAACAAGGATTGGAACTAAGAAGCATAAAAGCTAACTGAATATTCCCCCTACAAAAAAAAAAGTCATCAAATAGTACTACCTGGAAATCT
This sequence comes from Begonia masoniana, assembly GCA_022432975.1. NCBI lineage: Eukaryota > Viridiplantae > Streptophyta > Magnoliopsida > Cucurbitales > Begoniaceae > Begonia > Begonia masoniana. The sequence continues at coordinate 83,482,052 of CM039502.1, read as the reverse complement.
CGATTATAAGCAAGAGGCAGTCCTTTGCACAATGTGAGAATGATAGGAATATTGTTAGGAGATGGTAATATTTTAGTAAAGAAATGAGTAGTTAGGGTATTTGACTTGAAAATTTGGTTAGAATTTGTTATTATTCTGCTAGTTATTGATTATGTAAGTGGGAGGGAGGTGAGTAAGAAGAGGGGAAAATTTGGAAAAGAGTGGGAGATGGGCAGAGACTCTCGAAATCCTCTGCAAATTTGGTGTGACCGCTGAGAATTTTACTTTTCTTGTTGTGGTTGATTCTCTGAAATTTGGAAATACTAGGATACCTATCATTAGTATCAGAGCTTGATTCTGCACAATGACTAGGAAGAAACAACTGCAGTAAATGATAGGAAAATCAAGCATGACAGAGGAGAAGTTGGTTCAAGATGAAATATGGCAGGAAATGAGAATTGTCAAGGAAAGCATTTCTCGGCTGCCAGAATTGGAGAGGACTGTGTCTCGACTGTTGGAGTAGGAGAGAAATTTGGCCTTGTTAATAGCAAAGATGGACTCCTTAGCCGAGGCAGTGCATTCTGCACCACCAAGGCAATGAGATAAGGGGAAGCAAATGATGGACACTGAACTCACAGGACAATCAAGTTGTAAAGGGGAGGTATTCCGGGGAAGAAATGGAGAAGAGGGATGGCGAGAGGAGCACCTGAATCAGAGATTGGAGATACCAGTGTTCGCTGATGGGGATCCAGATGACTGGATATATAGGGTTGGGCGTTTCTTTGCGCTCCAACCTTTGTCGGAACAGCAAAAGGTCCATTGGGTGGTAGTTCATTTGGAGGGGGAGGTGCTTGCTTGGTTCCAATGGGAAGATGATGCGCGCCGAGCCAAGCAAGGCATGCATTCTACCCACGAAGAGTATTGGTTCACTCGAATTTCGGATTAGCCGACAAAACAGTAAAAAAAAAAAACAGCGATTAAATGGATGAGCAAATGAAGTCAAATCAAACGAAATTTGAAGGGCAACTTAATATATGAGTGAAGAAGGATGCCTCAAAATTTCGTGGCAAAATAGTGTGTGGAAGTATAGATATAATGACAAATCCGAATGTTGTCCAACGAGCAAAGATTAGGGCTCTTGGCAAACAATCTTCCAAAGAAGATTCACAGCAAGGGAAAACCGGTTTATGACCACTTTCTCTTGCCATCAACTCTTCAAAAATTGAGAGAAAAGTAGAAATAAGATCCTTCAAGCAACCTTAAGCTGGAGGAAATGGAAGGGCAACTCCACTTGGTTGTTTTCAACTAAGTCCTTACCTAGAAAGATGCTTCTCTTCTTAGGGTTTCTCTTTTTAACAAAGGGTCTACTTCTTCTCATTAATTCACCAAAAAAATTCCCTTACAATCACCAATATCCATGTATTTATAGACCTAGGGTGGTTGGCAAGGGTTTAGAGTGGGTTGGGCTACAATTTGGGCTTGGGCTTCCTTGCAAGCCATATCTTCAATTGGGCTAAACCTTTAACCAAGCCACTTTTAACCAAGCCACCTCTAACCTACCATACATCTAGTCCTAAATGCCTAACATGCATGCATATAATAATCATTACCAAAAGGCCAAAGTTTGCCATCAAAATTAGAAGTTTTAAGTTACATAAATTTGCGCTCGGGAAGACAAATTCCCATTGAGTTTGATGCTTCCAACTGAACTTCCATGCTTCATGCATACTTTAGGTGAACCTTGCCTTGAACTTTAATCTTCCATTCCATTCCAAGCTTTCAAAGGTATCAACTCCTACAAAAGAGGCAAGTGCATTAATTAGATTATCAAGAATATTGAGTGCACATACCTTGGTTAGTGTTCGGGACCCATGCCACAACATCCTCCCTGACTTCTTGAGGATTTGTCCTCAAATCCAAAGGTTTCTTATTGGATCCATTATTCCCGGGTCAAAGAGTTTTCTTTGTTCATCAAAGCATACAAAGAAGACATTAGAAAAATTGGGCCATGGATGTGGCCGAGGTTGGAGTGTTGCCTTTGGCACTTCCTTGAGTAATCCATGAATGAGGGGTGCCTCCAATAGGGGTGGGCAGAACCGGCCCGGAACCGCAAAACCGGACCGGACCGGCGGTCCGGGCCGGTTCTCGGCCGGTTCTGCTCGGAATGGGACCGGTTCCGGTTCCACAGAATGGGGAACCGGGAACCGCGGTCCGGTTCCCGGTTTCCTGTGCCGGTCCCGGGTAATCCCATGGGAGACCGACCCATGGGTCGACCCGGTGGGTTATCTGACCCATGGGTCAGATAACTTAAAAAAAATTGAAAAAAAACAGCACTGCTTCAGTGCTTCTTTAGTTCTTTCCCGCAGCGAGACTCAGAACTCAGAAGAGAAGCCCTAGCTTGCTCGCGTCGCCTCTGCTCGCGTCGCCTCTGCTCTCGCCGCCTCTACTCGAGCCGTCTCCGCTCGCGCCGCCTCCGCTCTCGCTGCTTCTGTTCGCGCTCGCCCTGCTCGCGCTCGCCCTCGCCTCTGGTCGCCTCGCCTCGCGTCGCGCTCTCCCCTGCTCGCCTCGCCTCTGGTCGACTCGCCTCGCCTCTGGTCGACTCGCCTCGCGTCGCGCTCGCCTCTGGTCGCGACTCGCCTCTGCTCGCCTGGTTAGATTTTTAAAATCCAACGCTGGATTGATGAATCACACCGTTTTACAATGCAATTGAATTGAAAAATTTTATTTTGTTTAAATTAAAAAAAAAAATAGTAATTTTGGTGGGAGGAACCGGAACCGGACCGAAATTTTCGGTCGGTTCTGGTTCGGTTCCGGTTCCTCTCAGGGCCGGTTCCGGTTTCGGGAATTCATTTCCCGAACCCCACGGTCCGGTCCGGTTCCTGCCCAGAACCGGCCCGGACCGGACCGTGCCCAGCCCTAGCCTCCAATTTATGCCAAATCTCATTTTCTTTTCTTCCAAAAAACTTGGCCACAAAATTCAACAAAGTAAGCTTCCTCAAGAATTTATAATTCAAATTCCTCAAGAATTTATAATTCAAATTGACAACTAGAGGTATGCTTATGGAATTAACACTAAATTCATCCACCATCAAGTATTTCAAATTCAAAAGTGGATATATCAAGACATGAAAAATTAGTGCTATTACACAAGAAGAATTCTCTTTCAAATGATCTTTTAAAGTAATTAACCAAAAGATTATAGTCATGATATCCAAAAATCCATTCAAGATGACAATTAAAGTAATCTACTATTCATCCAATTTTAAGTAGCCAAACAAGTAAATTATTAGATGGCACAAATCTTGTGGCAAAAGTGCCAACTACCTTCCTTGTTATTCCATAGTTATCGATAATATGAGCAAGAAGTAATGAAACTCTATATTTGTTCTTTATTTTCTTCTTCGAAGGTATAATAGATAAATAATTCTGTTCTAGCATGGGAGAGAGAATTTTAACTTGGTAGGAAAATGGTTCATCATAAGGTGTGATGACATAATTATCTTTGATTAGAGAATAAGTCACAACATGTTCAAAATGATTATGCCCACAAAATAAAAATTTAAAACAAAAAAAATAAAATTTGTATTCCAACCAATTCTAAAATCCAAAGCAATTAAATTATCCGTTGGAATAAATAATGGAATTATGTCACTCAAAAATTTTCTAGTCCATTCATCCTATAAATTTAGTTTTAATATGGTAGGAGATTTTAAAGATCTAAAAAGATTTATTTCCCTTCTAGTCCAAAAGTGTAAAATAGGAAATACATTTCTTTCTAAGGTAAAGAATAAGATACAATTTTATCCAAAATGTAGGACTCTTGTGGGAGGTAGGAAGAAATGTCACATGCATAAGGGATTTCCCTTTTAACATTGGAAATCTCAACAAGGTCCTTAACAAAAATTTTCTTCTTTAAGGTTATCATAAAATGGATCATGTAAAAGTATAACCTCAAAGGGATTTTAAATCTTGGCAATGCTTGGTTATGGATTTTCTCTCTAGAGGCTCAAGGTTTTCAATTGGCTCTAGTAATAGCTCACTATTAACCTCAAAGAAAGATCCTTCAAAGAAGTTTGTCATTCCAAAATCTTCAAGGGAATCGATGGGAGTAGAGTGTTCTAATTCTTGGGGTTCTATGTCTTCAAAATGCTCTACCTCTATCTTATATTCAACCTCAAGAATAGATTCTTCAAAAAGATTCACAAGTCCATAATCTTCATTGATGTCTAAATCTTGGAGGTCTTTAGGCTTGATTTCTACTTTGGTACTAATGGGCTCTATCGGTTGATCACTCTCAACCACAAGTAAGGAATCATCAAATAACTCTCTATTTCCAAGATTTTCTAATTGTTCATTATCCTTAAGTTCATAAGAGTCATCATCCTTTTCAAGTAATAGATCATCCATGGGGCAGATTAATTCTTCCTTTAATTCTTCATCCTCCTTCTCACTTAAAGGTTCCTCACTAACTTCATTAGCATAAAGTGAACAGGATTCTACAAGACTTTCTCTCAACAACTCACCATACTTAATATCCTTTGGTTCCTTGTATGTATAGGTGACCTCCTTTGTCTTAATACAAGGGCTAAGAGATTCCTCTTTAAACTCATCTCGAGAGGGAACTTGCCTATGGGAAGACTTGGCTACTCTAGAGGAATTTGGCCGATACCAATAGTCTTGTTCTTGTATACTTAGTGCAAACTTCTTTTCCATAAGTCTTTTCATGGCTCTCCAAGTACAAATTTCTTTCTCACAATTTTTCCTTCTTTTATCTAAAAGATTTTCCCACCAATAACTAGCATAATCAACTAGTTTTTTAGAGGCTAATTTTATCTTTCCTTTCTCCCAATAATCCTCATAAGAAAAGTACTCTTCAACCGATTCAATCTAAGAGTAATATTCACTACTATCCAAAGTTCCTCTAAAATAAGGTATACCATAAGGTTTGTCAAATTCATGGTGACCATTGAAAGTTCTATAGTTTGGTCTTTTTGGGGATTCGATTTTTCTCATTGGTGTGGTTCTTTGGGAAGGTCCTATATGGTGATTTGGTCCAATATTATCCAACATAGATTTCAAGCTTAGACTTGTGTCCATAACTTATTGTCCTAGCTTACTAAACTCTTTAGTTAAGCCTTTAATTTGTCCTTGAATACTAGACTTATCATGGTTCAGTTTAGGGGCTTTAGTTTCCCGGTTTGGTTCTTGACTTAAGTTTCGGTTTGGTTCATGGATAATTCTACCTCTTGCCTTCATTTTACTAATCCTAAATTTTAAGAAAGTAAGATTCAATTTGGATTTTTAACCTAACATTTTAGGGGAATAGTTCTCTGTTTAAGGATTAGTTCTCAAAAGATGACTCAAAAATTTTAGCAACAAAGTGATTAACTTTAAGTTCAAGTGGACCTAAAACTCTCAGCAAGGTTTAATCATGTTTTGGGTTTTGCTTAATGTGATTGAACTAAAATTTAAACTACACTAAACTAAAACAAAATAGCAAACAGAAAACTAAACACGTAAAGACTAAAACAGCATAGGTAAACACAAGGAATTTTCCTAAGCAACTAACACTTCTTGATCAACAAAACAGAAAACAATGCTGGTTTTTAAACAGTAAATAATTAGATTTAGCACATGTGAAAACCGTAACATAAAGCAAACCAGCTTAAAAAAATAAAAAAATAAAAAATAAAAAAATAAAAAATAAAAAATAAAACAGCTAGCATAAAACAGATTTTTTTTTTTTTGTTGTTTTCATGCTCTTTGGTTTAATGGTTGTTGGTTAGATTTTGTTAACAACTTAAAGCAAAAAGCAACCAACGTTTACAGGCATTAATCATCAGAAAAGAAAAAACTTCAAACATTCTGCAGCAGTGTATAAAGTGGTCCCCAAATGTCAACATTCCACTAGCCATTCAAGGAAAGAAACACAAATGCTATTGGTTCATCCTATGCTGTTCATTTTTTGGTCATTTAATTGCAGCAGTAAACAGCAAATTCTGTTAAGTAAATGTGTTAACTTTAACCTAGAGATAATTCAAACTTTACTGTGAGGAAAATCGTGATTCAGCAAATACAAAACAGCAGCAAAACACAACACATCAGGTGGTCCACAACATCACTTTTACTTTCCATTTTAAGAAAGAAAACATGCTGCTTTTCGGTTCAGCTTTTGTAGGTCTTTTTTTGGCAAACCAGCAGCACAACACAGCAGATTAAAGGACAAAAATATGCTAACTTCAACCTTAAATAAGTTCAATACGTGCTGGAAGAGGAATTAACACACTAAATCACTCAAAACGAAACACAAAGCAAACAATTTTTTTTCACAACTTTATCCAACAAGAACAGCACCTTAACTCAGAGTTTAAACATTAAACTTTTTATGCTTAGGTTCTCATATGTTAGAAGGATGCCGTAGGAAAAAAAATTAATCAACAAAAACATCAAATAAAATAGCAAGAACAAATGGATATTATTTAGCAAGCAGTAAACTGTTTTTAATCAGAAGAAACAGAAAGTTAACACAAGTTTTTATGTTCCTAATCTTTAAAGCTCAAGTTCTAACAAGTAAATAAACGTGTTGGAGAAGTACTTATGCAACAAAAAGCAAATCACCGCAACATATTAGCAGCAAAACAGAAAAATTACAGCAGCAGTTTCCGGTTTTATGAAAAACAGAAAGTCAACATTCTAAGTACTAAAAACAGCAACTAAAACAAGATTCTTGGATAATAAACTTTTAAGTTCAGATCTAAACATTTTAACAAGGTTGCTGGGCAGTTTGATACTTAATAATCATGTAGAAAACACAGCAACACATTACATAAAATTAAACAATTCTCAGTTTTGCAGAAAACAGTTTTATGCACTTTGGGTTTCTGGTTTTTTTTAGAGTAGAATATTGACCAAGTTCATATAATTAAATTAGCAAGTTAAATCCTTTAAATTCAGAGAACATTAACAGCAAAATGATGCAAGAAAAATGGATTTTAAATTGTCAAATTTTTGGATTCAAACATGCCTTTTCTCGGTTGCTAAAAACAGAAATATAATACGCTCTTCTGGTTTTTGCAAAACAGAATATTCAATCAATTAAACTATCAAGAATAGCTGATTAATCACTAAAATGAGTTAAACTATCATGCGTAAGATGTTAACATGCTAAATGAGGTGCCGGAACAAGATTTAAACAACAAACATAGCAAGCACAACAGTAAAATAGAAAACAACAAGGTTCTTTCAAAATGTAGCAGCAAATGAATTTCTGATTTAAGAAATAAATTGCAGCAACTAAAATGGCAACATTTTAGTTTTATACCTTCAGGCTTAGACCTTTATCAAGTCAATAATTATGTTGAATTAATCACTAAAATGAGTTAAACTATCATGCGTAAGATGTTAACATGCTAAATGAGGTGCCGGAACAAGATTTAAACAACAAACATAGCAAGCACAACAGCAAAATAGAAAACAACAAGGTTCTTTCAAAATGTAGCAGCAAATGAATTTCTGATTTAAGAAAAAAATTGCAGCAACTAAAATGGCAACATTTTAGTTTTATACCTTCAGGCTTAGACCTTTATCAAGTCAATAATTATGTTGTAAGTGATTTTAAGCAAGAAAAACAGATCACTCAACAGCAAAACAGAAACTAAGCAAAAAAAAAAAATTAGAAAGCAGATTTTCTAATATTTTATGCTCTCCGGTGTTGAGCAAAACAGAAAACTACACCACAATAATCACCAAAACAGCAAACTAAATGCAACATTAAGGATGTTAAACTTTTATGCTCACGTGCTAACATGATAATAAAGTGTGCTGTGAAGATAGATAAGCAAAATAAGGCAAAACATAGCAACAACAAACAGCAAGGTAAGAGAACAGAGCAGTTTTTTTTTGAAAAATAACAGCAGTTTTTTGATTGATTTATAAAACAGATTGCAGCAGCTAAAATGATAATATTCAAATATTAGACTTCATGCTTAGATGCTAAACAACTGAAATATCATGCTGGAAAAATAACTTCTCTACTTCCCTTTGCATCTAACTGGTTGTGCCGGAACAAGATTTAAACAACAAACATAGCAAGCACAACAGCAAAATAGAAAACAACAAGGTTCTTTCAAAATGTAGCAGCAAATGAATTTCTGATTTAAGAAAAAAATTGCAGCAACTAAAATGGCAACATTTTAGTTTTATACCTTCAGGCTTAGACCTTTATCAAGTCAATAATTATGTTGAATTAATCACTAAAATGAGTTAAACTATCATGCGTAGATGTTAACATGCTAAATGAGGTGCCGGAACAAGATTTAAACAACAAACATAGCAAGCACAACAGCAAAATAGAAAACAACAAGGTTCTTTCAAAATGTAGCAGCAAATGAATTTCTGATTTAAGAAAAAAATTGCAGCAACTAAAATGGCAACATTTTAGTTTTATACCTTCAGGCTTAGACCTTTATCAAGTCAATAATTATGTTGAATTAATCACTAAAATGAGTTAAACTATCATGCGTAGATGTTAACATGCTAAATGAGGTGCCGGAACAACAATCAAATGTCAATGCAGAGCTAATGGAGGTTCTTGCAGCTCGTCATGTGGTTGGATAGTCTCTAAGTGTACAAATCGGTTTCATCGATACTATAAAGATGATAAAAGATGACAAGTTATTGAAAAAACCAGTTAGATGCAAAGAGAAGTAAAGAAGCTTTGCAAAATAACAATTGCAAACCAGAAGAAAAGGCCAAAAAGCCAAAAAATTGATTCCGGAAAGAGTTGGGTTCACATTTAGCAAAATTTTTTGATTGATCAATAAGGAATTTGGCTGCTTCGTGGAAAGCCTTTTAGAACGAAATGGAAAATTCTAAAAACAATATTTATTCTCCCATTAAGTGCAAGTATCCACATCTAACATCCAATCAAAATTGAATTAAGAAAACCGAGGAGAAAGCATACCTGTTTCTCATTGGAGCAGTAAATACTTGAGCATCAGAAGTCATGAATGGGAAGACCTGTGCTAGCCAAAGCACATGCATTTAATGGGAAAAAATTTAGCCCATCTCTAGAATCCAATAAGCGATCAGCATCTCGTTCAAGCTGCAAGACAACATTATGACCATTTCAACTCTCAGGGAGGCTTCAGAAGCACAAAACAAACAAACAGGCTAATGATCACTACAATATTTTTAATAAATTGAGAAATTGTTCATCAAAATTTTGGTAAGGCTTTGAGTAAATAATGCACAATTAAAGTAATCATCCTAAAGGGAAGCTAAATAATAAACTTCAGTATGCCATCTAAACAAAGAGGCGCAGTGAAAGTAAACTATTCAAGCCATACAAACCTGTTCGACAATGCTAATAGAAGATGCTTGAGTATAACAGGTTGTGCCCTTTGTAAATGTGTGTAACCGGGAACAATGAGACCATTGTTCTTTAATGACAAGGTTACTAGTGCAACCTGAAGATGTTTAATACGCTGCAATATTGCATCAATTGCATCACGACACCATAACCGAAAATCAGTCGTAACTTGGTCATTGCGGCTTCTCGCAGTATGCAGTTTTTTAGCAGGTTCACCAATCATGTCTGTAAGTTTGGCTTCAATGTTCATGTGCACATCTTCTCTATCACTTCTCCAAACAAACTCACCACTTGTAATTCGCCTCTCAATCTCATCAAGACCTTCAAGAATACTGTCTCTCTCGGAGACAGTCATAAGCCCCTACAATTATCAAATGTCAATTGATGAAAACCATTAAAAAACATTTTAGAAAATCAAGGTCTTCTAAGATAATTTTAGAGATCTCCACCGAGCAGTAATGCAGTATAAGCTGATGCAGAACTGGAACTTAAGTTTTCTTAACTGATTCTAGTTGTTACAACTGTAAGCAAATTTGTATTGATAAAACAAACTCATGTGCATATCCTCCCATCTCTTCTCCAAACAAGCTCACCACTCACTATTTGCCTCTTGATCTAATCAGGACCTTCGAGAATACAGTCTCGCTTATGTCGTGAGTGAGCAAGTTTTGACCAGTTCAGATATCTCAAACAATGTAAATGAATAAGAAAAAAAAGCAAATGACGTATTATAATTTTGAAACCTTTCAAGATAATTTTACAGCCCGCCTAAGAGCAGCAGGAATTCAAAATAAGGTGATGCAAAACTGGAATAGTTAGTTTGGTTTATAGAGTCTAGATGCTACAGATTGCTCCATTATTTATTTTTTATTTTTTGAAAAAAAAATGAATTGATAGAAATAAGTGAAATATAAACTTCACACTTTCACAGTGAGAACATGGGAAGATAGTGGAATGTATTACCGTTGTTGTCAACTCCTCTGTCCATAGTTACGTCAGAAACGAACCAACATCGATGTTCTAAAGTTAGCAACCTAAATGTGACTGTTAAAAGCTAACGTAATCTATAAAAATAACCTTGAACTATAACTTCTAAAAAAAAACACATCAAATTTATCCATGGTTACCGCGATAGTTTTTCAGACGTCAGGAACAAGCAAAGCCAATTGATATTTTTTTCTTCTGCAAAACAGATTTATAATATGAACAGCTAAGACCTGCTTCGCCAGCATAGAAGTATAGAAGCATGAGGCATGAGCCCTGCTTCCCATTATATCGTGCTTATAGAGCTCCTTATCTAATGATATGGCCTCGGTGGAGCGCTCAACAACATCGGTGACCCTCTCCTCAAATCGACCACCCCAGAGCTTCACCTCCTTGGCTTTTAGTTCGTCCGGAGCCAACGAACCAGACGGAGACAGAGACGGAGACGGAGACGGAGACGGAGACGGCGTCGTATTGACAGTCTCGGCGGCGCAAGTGACTAAGAGCCCCCGCATTGCTCTCCGACCGAAGGGGAAGAACAAGCGCAAAGGTCTACTACAATCAGAGCTCTCGAAAATAGAAGCTGATGCTCCGAAAGAGACGAGCGACGAAGAAAAGGAGGCCAGAGCTTCCATTTCAGACGGCAAGCTCGAGAAGAGTGGGCTTCTAAAATATCCGCTCCAGTCTTCCTTTCCCCTCTTCGTCACAAAATGGACCATGGGCCGGTTGAGCGGTTAGGTTAAATCCCCTAGTAAGAAAATCTTTTGCGCCTCCACGTGGACCAATCAATATTTTTTTCTTTTTATTTAATTTTCCTTCGATTTTTTATTTAATTTTATTCTGCTACAGCTATAAGTTCACTGTTCACCTAGTTATTAACCTAAAAAAATATCACGACCTACTTATTTTTTACTTTTTAAGTTTAAAAATTAATATACACATCATCAATTTATTTTTTTATTTCCTCTCATTTTTTATCATTTGATTTAATTTAAATGTTAATCACTTCAAAATATCTTATTGGAGAAATTTTTTAGTTAAATAAAAGTGTAGAGGTTAGTTTTATAAATATAATTATTTGTTTAAAATAATCAGAAAACGGAAGAATAAAAGTGAAAAATTGGAAATTATTAGGAAGAGGATAAGACCAAGTCATAGCAACTCTAATGGATGACTACTTACCATCATTGCGTAAGCTTCATGCCCACGTCTCTCTCCCCTTTTCCATTTAAATTCCAAACCACGACCCAAAATAATCCACCCACAATCAAGACACGTAATTTTCTTCAAACATTATATAAAATTAAAACAAAAAAAAAAATATTTTACTCTCTTATAATATTATATAAATATATTTACACTATTTATAATTTATTACATTAATTGAACTGATAATTATTTGTCACGTCAATAATTGTATTTTGAGAGAATAATAATAAAAAAGTAAACGTATGGTAATTCATAATTTACTATTTTAAGTATTTATAATATATTGTATTATTTTAACGATGAATTAACATGTTAAAATTTGAAATTAAAATATAAAATTAAGTTAATAGTTGTTAGCAAAAATTAGTTTTAGACACAATTAGACAAAACCCATCACTCCTTCCGCCACGACGCCACCTAGTAATTTTCTGTAATGTATTAAGAATGGGTTTGATGTGAATGGTGTCAAATTATAATTGGCTGATGGTCTGCATATCTATGACCTCAAAGCTCATCCAGCTGGTACAAAAGGAGAGGTTCATTTCGACGCTCTACCTTTAAACTTTTCGAAGCTCAAATCAGCCTTATGCCTCTGTAGCAAGGTAAGACTTCTCGCAAGTATTGCTCTGTTTTGTTTTTTCTGGGTTTTTTGTTTTGGATTATCTTTCGACTTTGATTGAGCTATGGATGTACGAGGTTGCTATCCACTTCTGCAAAAAGTTTGAAATATAAAGTCTCTGGAAGTCGTTGTTTCTCAACGAGATTTCTTTATTTGGTCTGTCTTGTAAAATTTCATTCATAATCGAATTTTGATAACTTAAAAACCATGATTTTGATAAGTATGTGTTGATTTCTGAACTGAAAACTTAATATTGACATCTGGTAATGTTTTTGCATCAAGCTTATGATTAGACTTCACTTGTAAGTTTTGATGTTTGCAATTATTTTCCTATCAAAAACTGAAATATGCAGCAATAACGATTTTAGCAGTGAATAACTCGTAATATGTCCATCGATATTCTATATTTGCTGTATTTTGACATTTATCATAATTGCTTTTGGTTTAGATAGAAGTAGGAAGTGATTCCTGAATTTTTCCTCGTTGAATTCGAGTAGCAGAGAATAAATTGTACATTTTATTGGCTGTAATGGCTAATCTTCCTCTCAATTGACACAGTATTGAGGTAAAAACATGGCTGTTTCATTTACCCATCTCTCATGGTGGACATGGAGTGGAAAGCACCCAAGAATATCGCAAGGCCCGTCTCTAAATTCTACGTTAGAATCAGAAACACTTAAATTTCCTTTAAAAGCCAACATGACATCTTCATCTAGAAGGGTAAAACGAAAATGGCATAGTCGAGAAGAAAGGAAAGCGGGCATTGAATACGATATGGTCGTCGTTTCGTCGGATAATGGATGTTTTTCAGCTTCTGAATCGGATGGATCCGATTGGTCAATTGGATGGTTGGAGCCTCATGGACATGAATTCCAAAGTGATGCTGAAACGGACAACGATAACAGCTTTGCTGTGCTCGTTCCGTGTTATCGACGCAATTACAATTACGTCGAAAGAGATCTTAGCCGTAGGACTAACATTTTTTGCACTTCACCAACTACCCATGATTGCTATTCAACAGGTAAGACCTCTCCTCTTAACCTTTTTCGATGATCGATACAATCCATTATCTTCTAGCAACTAAAAATAACATCAAATAGTAGACGTTTCAATATTCTTAATTTTCGAGGAAGATAACGTGGTTCATCGAACAAAATGTTCTTTTTTTAACTCGAAATTGCTTTTTTAGTTGTTTAAACGAATACTGTCTTTTAGAATTGTTTGCTGGAAGATGTTTGATAGGTTATTGTTGCGAAAAATCGTATACGCAAGTGCACGTGTCGCAGAAGTAATAAAGTGTATATAAAAGTACGAGTGTCGATCCCACGAGGAATAATTGTGTTAAATAAAGAATATCTAAATTTTAGTTTAATTTGAAAAGAAATAATAATTTTTGTGATTTAGATTTTAAAACTAAAATAATAATTCAAATAAAATTAAGCAGCAATTTAAATAAAAGATTTAAAAATAAAGAAGTAAGATTATATGATGAGAAAATCCAGGGTTCCGATTTCACTTAACTAATCCTATTTATTAGACCTAATTCAAATAGTTAAATCTTATTTCTATGTGTTGATGGCAATTTCACGAAAATATTTATCAATCTCTCTCGAGCAAAGATAAACTTATTCAACTAACGAATTATCACCTCTCGGTCTCTAATCCTGAGAATTAATTGAATACATTAAGAATGAGAAATTATACTACCACATGAACGCATTAGCTATCTCTAGCCTAACATCCTTTTCATGGCAAACTATTCAGTGCACGGTTAAATTCTCCGCTCTCGCATCCCGAATCAACCCTAAAGTTCTTAGTTTTGGTGATCAATCAAACCTAAGCATTACGTTCAGAATAGATTACTCAACACAGAACAGAAACAGAAAATTAACTAATTGAATTAAGAAAAATAAACAATCATAGAAAAGTTACGTCGAAACCCTAGAACAAACTTTTAGTTCATGCTAGAAAAATAAACAACAGTAATAATAAAGAGTTGCATAATTAAATAGTGAAATTAAAAAGAAAGGAAAGAAAACTATGAAGAATGATCGCCCCTCCTCATCGAGAATTCGCTCGGTAGTGCTCTCAGTCGCGGCCTCTGGATTTGCTGAATGCCACTCCAATTAGGTCTGCACATGGGTTTTTATTAACTTCTTTCAGCGATCAAGGGTTTGGATTTAATCTCGCTTCAGATCAACGGTTCGAATTAAAACACGTTGTCTTTCCATATGTAATTTGGTTAGCGATCGGTCTCTGGCTGTGTAGGCGCACGGTCGCTGCATCTTCTGCTCCAAACTTGTGTCGGTATTTTGGGTAGCGATCTGTTTCTGTTCTTTCTAGATTGTCGAGGTTGCATCCACTGCTGCCAAAAGTTTGAAATATAAGTCTCGGAGTCGTAGTTCTCAACGAGATTTTCTATTTGGTAGTCTGTAAAATTTTCAGATGGGCATAAGCGCTGTTGAGAACTTTAAAAACCATGATTCTTGATACAGTATGTGTTGATTCTGAAATGAAAAACTTAATATTGACATCTGTAATGTTTTGCATCAAGATTAGGATTAGACTTCACTTGTAAGTTTTTGTTGCAATTATTTTATTTTATTTTCCTATCACAAAAATGAAATATGCAGCAATAACCGATCTTAGCATGTGAATAACCGTCCTAGTCCTCGATAGTCTAGATTTGCTGATTTTGACATTTATCATAATTGCTTTTGGTTTAGATAGAAGTAGGAAGGATCCTGATTTTTCCTCGTTGAATTCGAGAAGTAGCAGAGAAAAATTGTACATTTTATTGGCGTAATGGCTAATCTTCCTCTCAATTGGACCCAGTATTGAGGTTAAAAACATGGCTGTTTCATTTACCCATCTCTCATGGTGGACATGGAGTGGAAAGCACCCAAGAATATCGCAAGGCCCTTCTCTAAATTCTACGTTGGAATCAGCCACACTTAAATTTCCTTTTAAAAGCCAACATGACATCTTCATCTAGAAGGGTAAAACGAAATGGCATAGTCGAGAAGAAAGGAAAGCGGGCATTGAATACGATATGGTCGTCGTTTCGTCGGATAATGGATGTTTTTCAGGTTCTGAATCGGATGGATCCGATTGGTCAATTGGATGGTTGGCGCCTCATGGACATGAATTCCAAAGTGATGCTGAACCGGACAACGATAACAGCTTTGCTGTGCTCGTTCCGTGTTATCGACGCAATTACAATTAGTCGAAAGAGATCTTAGCCGTTAGGACTAACATTTTTTGCACTTCGCCCAACTACCCCATGATTGCTATTCAGCAGGTAAGACATCTCCTTCTTAACCTTTTTTCGATGATCGATACAATCCATATCTTCTAGCAACTAAAAATAACATCAATAGTAGACGTTTCAATATTCTTAATTTTCGAGGAAGATAATGTGGTTCATCGAACAAAATGTTCTTTTTTTAACTCGAAATTGCTTTTTTAGTTGTTTAAACGAATACTGTCTTTTAGAATTGTTTGCTGGAAGATGTTTGATAGGTTATTTCCAAGTGTAATCAGTAGAAATCATGGAATGAAGAGGGTTGATCTGATTACTCATAATTTCATGCATTGAATATGAAAGCTTAAAACTTGGATTGTAGAACCAACGGAAAATCTCGTTATCATCGAAGAACACATCTTTCCGTAATTGTTTCCATTTTCAAAACCTCTGATCACTTGATATGATTAACTCAAACATGTTCTCATACTATGTTGTCTTTGAATTTGTCTGTTACTGTGCAGGAAGCAAGAACAACATAGAACAATAACTCACTTCACTTCAAAACAGATAATACCTGATGGGTTCCATGTAATTACTCTTGGTGTGGATTGACATAGATATAGCAACTGTCTCTTGGTGTGGATGGGCATGGATTGTGATCAAAATGATACATTTCCATGAAGATCATAATGGCAAAGGATGTGTTTGTTTGCTGGGAAAACGAGAGAAAGTGAGAGAAAATAGAAGAATTGGGTGTGATTGCTTTTCAATTCTTTCAAGTACTGATCTACATACAGAAATTATGAGTTAATATTGTAATATAGTTTTCAAATCTTCACTACACATTCTTATGACTGAAAAAATTAACTTTCATCACTGTGTCTTGTAACATTAGAGCCTAAACATACCAACTTTCGAAAATGATATATCTTATGAAAAATTAAGCGACAAGGAATGAAAACACAAAAATAAATCACACAGGTTTTACGTGAAAAATCCTTTACGGGAAAAATCACGGGAAAAGAGAAGAAATCACTGTGATTGGAATTGGTACAAAAGTATTTAAGAATTTCGGCTAACAATCTAATTTTGAAAAAACCCTAAAAACAAAATATATAGGTGTTGAAATGGGTCGGCAAAATGGGTTGCGAGTCGGTATCGGTCCAATCTCTCAACCGACAACATTTGTCCCAAAAAAATCATTTTTGTCGCACTTCGAAACTTTTGAGCCGGGCCAAGAAGAATTCGGGTCACCGAACTCTAACAATATATTATTCGGAAATAAAATTAAGAATAATGATACGTTTACTCTCTGATCTCATACCATAACGTGTTAAAAATTGATTGGTGTAATTAATTATTTATTTTAATTAACAGCGAGGAAGAAACCAAACATAACCTTAAAAAGACAGTAAATGGTGCAGAATAGGACCTTATATAGGAGAGAATATTCATTTGAGAAGGTAACAAAGCCAACCTGTCATAAAAAGAAACGTGGAAACCCCACCCGTTGAGTTTTTTAAAGGATTTCTCTCCTATAAACATGGCGTGCTACCCTCTCCTCCATTTCTACAGCTTCAACCAGGCTTTCGACAGATTCTTCCTTCTTCCTCCTCCATCCTGACGCCTTCTCTCTCATGCATTCCATGTCTTCTCTGCATTTCTAAAGAGAGAAGGTGAAAATGTTGCAGAGAGCGGCAAGCAATGCGTATTCATGGTGGTGGGCTAGCCACATCAGGACCAAGCAGTCCAAATGGCTGGAACATAATCTTCATGGTATGATTTCTCATCCTTGTTTGATTTCTGTAAATATTCTTCCTGGATTTCCATTTCGGTTTTCATGTTCTGTCGATCAGAATTTCTGATCAGCATTCTGTTCTCAAACCCACACGATCTTCGTGTTCGAATGAATGTGAGCATAAAGAAACCTGTTCTGAAACCAAACAATGATCGTTCTTTGTTGAAATGAACCTGAAGGAAACAAAAAAAGTAATGATATCTATGGTGTAGAGATTTTTTACCTGTCCTGGATGAAATGCAGACATGGAGGAGAAGGTAAATAGCATGCTGAAAATCATCGACGACGATGGCGATTCTTTTGCAAAGAGGGCCGAAATGTATTACCGAAAGAGGCCGGAGCTCGTCGGCCACGTCGAAGAATCTTTCCGAGCATACCGAGCTTTGGCGGAGAGATACGACCACCTTTCAAAGGAGCTTCAGAGCGCGAATCGAACAATCGCGACAATATATCCTGAACGAGTTCAATATTCGATCGACGATGATATTGAAGACGAAGAGTCAACCGAAGCTTCTCGTTCTTCATATGATTCTGAACAGACCGCCATTGATTTGCCTGATAATCCAAAGCCAGGGATTCCGAGAGTTCCAAAGCCTCCAGAGAAAGGTTATTTCAGGAGTTCGTCCATTTTAAGGAAGGCGCCATTGATGAACACAGATACTAGCTCCGCGAAATCTGCTGCGACTCCGACATCAGGGCTCAGTAAAAGCGAAGCGGTAGAAGAAATCGACAAGATTCACAAAGAGATTTTAGCCTTACAAACCGAGAAGGAGTTTGTTAAAAGCTTGTACGAGCGTGGATGCGAGAAATTCTGGGAAATTGAAACTCAGATTACAGAAATGCAAAAGAGAGCTAGCGGCTTACAAGATGAATTTGACATCTGCGCTGTCATCGAAGATGACGAAGCTCGAACTGTAATGGCGGTGACAGCGCTAAGATCGTGTCAGGAGACATTGAATAAGTTGCAAGAGAAACAGGAACAATCCGCCGACGAAGCAAGAGAAGAGTATTTTAGGTTAAAGGACGTAGACAGAAAGTTCGAAACCTTAAGAAATGAGTTCATTTCTAAGCAAAAGTTTCATCAAGATTTCACTGCGGAAACCATGGATAAAGATGACAAGGAGGAAAAGAGGCAGGAGAACGAAATCCTGGGGAAGAAAAATGACGAAGAAGAACAACCTCATGGGAATTCAAAAAAATCGATCACTGTGATAGAATTGGCAGAGAAAATCGACGAACTCGTAAACAAAGTCGTGAACCTGGAAACCGAAGTTGCTTCTCAGACGGCTTCAGTAAAGCGACTGAAATCAGATACAAACGTTCTTCATGCTCACGTCCAGAGCTTGGAAGATGATAAAGAGACCCTAATGGAGAATTCGGACAATCTAAACAACAAGCTCAAAGAGTTGGAGGAGGAACTAAGCAGAGTCAAAAATCTCAACCGAAATGTGGAAACCCTAAACAGCAATCTTCAATCTCATTTCACAGAAGCTAATTGCAATCTCGATCATCTGTCAGGGGAATTACAGAGCGTGAAGATGGAACAGGAGGAAGAAAACACTGCAGGTTTCAACGACGAGGAAAATCCACCAACGGCCGGTGAATCTCCCATCGAGGAAGAAGAGGATCAGAACAAGCTAATCGAAATGCAGAGTCCAGAGAAAGATATGTCTGAGGAAGTGAACGCTGGTCTTGATTTGGAACGACCGAAAATGGGGACGGAGGAGGAAAAAAATCAACCGGACTGGAGACAACTGTTCTTGAAAGGACTGGAAGATAGAGAGAGGATTCTTTTGGAAGAGTATACTTCAGTTCTCCGTGATTACAAAGATGTAAGAAACAAGCTGAGCGAAGCCGAGAAGAAGAACAGGGATAACATCTTTGAATTAGCAATGCAGATCAGAGAATTGAAAAACGTAATTTCATCGAAAGACGATGAGATCAAGTCATTGCATCAGAAACCAAGCACTCCGGAGAGAAATCCAGAAGAACCCCATGAAATCATGAATGAAGCAACTAACTCCCTGTTTTACAACACTCCTTCTCCGAGTTTGAACCAAGACATGTTCTCCGACGAAGAGATTTTCAGGTCAGTCAAAAAAGTAGGTGAATCGCCGGCGATTTCAATAAGCCCACAGATGAAAGGGAAGGAAAGTAAATTGAAGGTGGATCAAGTAGGTAAAATCACCGCCGTTTCAGCTACCGAAGAGAGATTACGAACGGACATCGATGAACTTCTGGAGGAAAACTTGGAGTTCTGGCTGCGATTCAGCACCTCGATTCATCAAATACAGAAATTTCAGACCACAATCCATGATTTGCAGGTAGAATTAGTAAGGATGAGGGAGACCATGAAGAAGCAAGAAGGAAAAACAAGACAACAAACAGTACAATCAGATGCTCGACCAATCTACAGACACCTAAGAGAGATTCAAACAGAACTATCCCTCTGGCTGGAACACAACGCAGTTCTAAAAGATGAACTTCAGAGCAGATATTCAACCCTGTGCAACATTCAAGAGGAGATATCAAGGCTCTCCCATGGAGTTTCAGGAGCAGAAAAGCCAGTTCTCAGCGAATACCAAGCCGCGAAGTTCCAAGGCGAAATTCTGAACATGAAAAGAGAAAACAACAAGAGTTCAGACGAGTTACAGGCAGGACTGAACCGGGTGAGAGGGCTTCGAGCTCTCGTCGACAAGACGGTCATGAAACTGGACCAAGAACTTGGAATTTCTGCATCGAAAAAGGATTCTTCCTCCATGAAAAATTCGATCAGTCGAGCTCGAATACCTCTGAGATCATTCTTGTTTGGAGTGAAGTTAAAGAAGCAGAAGCAATCGATCTTCTCATGTGTAAATCCAGCTCTGCAGAAACAGTACAGTGATCTAGCTGCCGGGCTCCCCCATTAGAGACGAGCAGATCGCCATGTCTGTCTGTAAATTTCCAGGCTTCAACCTCCATGGAAGAACAACTGTTTACTCTTTCAGTTTCTGTGTGCGAGCATTCATGGATCCACGACATGAATCGTTTGATTACTACATGTACTCAAGTCAGCGATGAATGCATGTAATATGTGAATTTACTTTTATGCCCTTTTTCTTTATGAAATAGTAAATTCTAAAAATAAAATCCCATATTTAACGCGGTTGCCTCACCCTCTCGAATATGCTTTGCTACTAATTTGGTATTTTGGTGTAACAAAAAACAAAAATGGTAAAGTGAAATTTGGCCCCTACAACTAGGTGAAATGGACAATTTACACCGTAAACTTGGATAATGGGCAATTTAGCCCCTACAACTAGGGTAAAGTACAATATGACCCCTACCGTTACATTTTTCGTTAAAAAATCACGTTTTTTGCACGTGTTCATTTTTTCTTCCTAAAGTGACCCTGCCCTCTTCTCTTCACTCTCGCTCTCTTAAAATTGGCCATGCCCTGTTTCGGCTTCGGAGTCAGAATCGAAGTCAGCTTCTTCGTCAGCTTCTTCGTCATCTTCTTCTTTGTCATCTTCGTCCTGGTTGGCGATCGGAGGTGAAGAAATAGAGAATAGGGTTTCGCATTAGATCAAATTAGCAAATAAGAATATACAAAGGGTTTATAAGGTTTACAATGAAAAGTAAATAGACTAAAATATCCTTAGACACCAATAAATATAATATAACTAATATTCCCCCTCAAACTCACGATGCTACAGCGATAAGCATTGAGAGTTTGTCAGACAAGAAACGGAAGCGCGAAGTCGAGAGTGTTTTGGTAAACATATCAGCAATTTGCAGATGAGAAGAAACGAATGGCAATGTGATGGTGCCGATCTGTAGGTGGTGGCGAGTGACATGACAATCAATCTCGATATGCTTTGTTCGCTCATGAAAAACTGGATTGCGTGTAATTTGAATAGCACTCTGATTATCACAATGTAACGGAGTAGGGTGACAAAGAGAAATACCCATATCAGCAAGCAACCGGCGTAACCAAACAATTTCACAGGTAGTCGAGGCCATGGCACGATACTCTGCTTCAGTAGAAGAACGAGAAATGACATCTTGTTTCTTGCTATTCCACGAAATAAGCGAGTCACCAAGAAAAATACAAAATCCAGTGGTCGATTTGCGATCCGTAGGATCACCAGCCCAATCCGCATCAGAATAAGCACGTAGCTCTAACGAAGACGTAGAAGGGAACAAGAGACTATGAAACTGGGTGCCCCGAAGGTACCTGAGAATACGAAGAACGGCAGCCCAATGAACTGTAGTAGGAGCAGTGACAAACTGACTAACCACATGAACAGCATGCGCAATGTCGGGGCGAGTCACAGTAAGATAAACCAAACTGCCTACAATAGTACGATAGAGACTGGAATCTGTCAAAGGAGTGCCATCCGACGGAGAGTATCTAGCATTAGTCTCAAGGGTAGTATCAATAGTCCTGTTGTCAGTGAGTCGAGCACGCTCAAACAAATCAGCTATATACTTTGATTGAGATAAGAGATAGCCTTTTGGAGAATAGGCAACCTCAATTCCCAAAAAATACCGTAACATACCCAAGTCTTTCATAGCGAAGCAACGTGCCAACTCAGACTTCAAAGACTCAATACCATCATAATCATCACCAGTAATTATCATGTCATCAACATACAAGGATAATAGAATACGACCTGCCGTTGTACGCTTGACAAATAACGCCGAATCATGGTGACTAGGAAGAAAGCCAAACGAAGTGATCACAATGGAAAACTTCTCAAACCAGGCACGTGGTGCTTGTTTGAGACCATAAAGAGCTTTGCGAAGCTTGCAAACTTCACCAGGCTGATGAGCTACACCGGGAGGAGGCGTCATATAAACTTCTTCATGAAGATCGCCATTCAAGAAGGCATTCTTGACATCCATCTGAGATATTCTCCATCGGCAAACAGAAGCAACTGCAATAAGAGTGCAAACAGTAGTCATTTTTGCAACAGGGGCAAAAGTTTCTTCATAATCCATGCCATACTCCTGGGAATAGCCTTTAGCAACAAGTCGGGCCTTGTATCGTTCAATAGATCCATCGGATTTGGTTTTAATCTTGTAGAACCAACGAGAACCAATGGTATGTTTTCCGAACGGCAGCGAAACTGTGATAACCTGAATATGCACGTATGGGTACGATGGCTGCACGAACCGGAACCCGGATGGCGGTACGTCCGCGCGGGCGAATCGGAAGGTGACAGGTCGTAAAAAGGGGGTCGTCACAATCCCACATCGCTTGGGGAAGTATGTGGAAATGAAACATATGTAAAGAGACCCTTCCAACATAGCAAGACGCGTTTTGGAGCACAATTGGCAACGGATCCCATAAGAACTCCGAAGTTAAAAGTGCTTCGGCGAGAGCAATTCCAGGTTGGGTGACCTTCTGGGAAGTTCTCGCCAAACAAAGCCGTGAGGGGAGGATATTGGGCTACGGCCCAATCCCCAGAGCGGACAATATCTTGCTGGGAATAGGGGTCGTTACAAATGGTATCAGAGCCTGTACCCAACCGGAAATGTGGCCAACGAGGACGTTGGGCCCTCGAGGGGGGGTGATTGTGATAACCTCAATATGCACGTATGGGTACGATGGCTGCACGAACCAGAACCCGGATGGCGGTACGTCCGCGCGGGCGAATCGGAAGGTGACAGGTCGTAAAAAGGGGGTCGTCACAATCCCACATCGCTTGGGGAAGTATGTGGAAATGAAACATATGTAAAGAGACCCTTCCAACATAGCAAGACGCGTTTTGGAGCACAATTGGCAACGGATCCCATAAGAACTCCGAAGTTAAAAGTGCTTCGGCGAAAGCAATTCCAGGTTGGGTGACCTTCTGGGAAGTTCTCGCCAAACAAAGCCGTGAGGGGAGGATATTGGGCTACGGCCCAATCCCCAGAGCGGACAATATCTTGCTGGGAATAGGGGTCGTTACAGAAACCAAATCCCATGTATGAGTCTGGTGTAGAGCAGTAAGTTCCTCAGCCATAGCAGCCTGCCAAAGGGGATCACGAACTGCCTCTCTATAGGACAAAGGCTCAGAAAGACGATGAACAGAGACAACAAAGGAAGCAAAGGAAGTAGAATAAGAAGAGTACTCAAAATCAGGGAGTTTAGTAGACTTACGAGTTCGAGTAGACTGACGCAGAGGAGGATCATCCGCAATCTCATCCGACAACTGGGTGGTCGTAGGAGCAGGGGCATGGGAGGTGGATGCCTCATGAACCAAAGTATCAGATAGAACTTCGTCGGGGTCAGCATCGAAAGGATCAATACGAACTAAATCTGACTGTGTCATATGATGAGAACTAGCAGGAACAGAAAAGAAGGGAATATGCTCTAAAAACACAACATGACGTGAAACATACAGTTTTTGACTAACTGGATCAAAACAACGATATCCCTTTTGACCAACACCATAACCCAAAAAGACACATAAGGCGGACCGAGGAGACAATTTATTACGCTCAACATGTGGTCGGAGAACAAAGCAAGTACAACCGAAGACGCGCAACGAAGAATAATCAGGTGAATGACCATATAACTTTTCAAAAGGGGACAAACCTGAATTATGAGATAATGGAATTCTATTGATCACATGAGCAGTTGTAAGTACTGCCTCCCCCCAAAACTCACTAGGAACCTCGGCTGACAACAAAAACGAACGAGCTGTTTCAACAAGATGGCGATGTTTCCTTTCAGCAACACCATTTTGTTGAGGAGTGTCTGTACACGAGGTTTCGTGGATAGTCCCATCAGAAGCAAGTAACTGAGAAAAATTGTTAGAAGTGTATGTTGACTTAATTGATGTTTAAGTCTAAATATGTTTTTGATGATGTGTTTATATGATAATATCATTTGATTATGTTTACTAAATGAGAATTATAAATTAGGCATATGATTTTAATTTGTTGGAAATGCCCTTGATAAGGGTATTTTAGTATCTAATGTATATGATTAAGTGTACAAAATTGAAATATATTAAATAAGTTAAATCACACTTCCGGTCACAAAACGACAAGAGCGGAGTCGTTTACAAGAATACTCTTCCGGTCACAAAACGACAAGAGCGGATAAGCGAAAATGAAGAAGTCCACCGCTCGCTAGACAAAGGCGGAAGTGGAAATCAAGTTACACTACCGGCCACTAAACGACAAAGGCGGAAGTGGAAATCAAATTACACTACCGGCCACTAAACGACAAAGGCGGAAGTGGAAATCAAGTTACACTACCGGCCACTAAACGACAAAGGCAGAAGTGGAAATCAAGTTACACTACCGGCCACTAAACGACAAAGGCGGAAGTGGAAATCAAATTACACTACCGGCCACTAAACGACAAAGGCGGAAGTGGAAATCAAGTTACACTACCGATCATCAAACGACAGCGTTTTTAAAGCTTCATCTTCTGGTGCCGGTTCAAGGGTTTTACAGCTTCATCATCCGATAGCGGTTCAAGACTAAATAAGCTTTGTCTTCCGCCAGAATTCAAATTAGCCGCGAAGCTACAGTGACGTCGTTTTCAGCCATAACTCCAGAACATTAATGGCGACGACGAATTGCAACTAAAAACGGCAACGGCTACCTGAACTTGTACGAAAGTTGCTCCAACAGTAACTAAGCTTCTATTATTGGATAAGGAGCATTGAAGCCAAGCTTACTTTGCAGACAGAGTATTTAAGTTAAGGTTAGAGCTCGAAGAAAAAAACTTTTGCCAATTTGAATTCTGAGCCCTAGCTGCGAAAGATTAACTCTCTGTATTTTTTCTCTACATCTCTCATTCGAAACTTGAGATTCATCCTGTGAGGTTGTAGAGTGAGCTTAAAAGTTTACAAACTCAAATCTGTGTAAGGCAGTGGATTGACGCCCGTGAAAGTTCAATCCAAAAGTGTAAAGGCATTTGATCGGAGCCCGGAATCCCGATCCGTTGATTCTCGTTGAGGAGAAGGGTAAGGATCTTCAAGGGGTGAGCCTTGAAGCGTGGACGTAGACAGTTTGGCCGAACCACGTAAAAAGTACTGGTGTTAAATCTCTCTTACTCTCTCTTTATTTTTGATATTACCGTATTTGCTATTAGACAAATCAAGAGAGTAAAACTAATTGATTATTAGATTAAATTTTTAATTGTCTAATTCACCCCCCTCTTAGACAATTCCAGTCCTACAGTGTATTCACCCCCCAAATCACACCGAAAACGTTTAATGACAGAGGAGTGTTGGGTTTTCACAAGAGCTCTAAAGTTACTGAATATGGTAAAGAAATCAAACCGGTGTTTCATAAGATAAACCCAAGTATAACGAGTGAAATCATCAATGAATGAAACATAATATCTGGAACCCCCTTTGGTGGAAACAGGAGAGGGTCCCCACACATCAGAATGCACAAGATCAAATGGCGCAATGGAAAAAAAGATACTTTTATAAAAAGGCAAGGCTGAAAATTTAGCCAGTTTACAACCGCGACAATCGGAAATATCATGACTGGCTAAATGACCTAAAACTCTTGTAGACAACAAAAACTTTAAACGAGACGCAGAAACATGACCCAAACGAGAATGCCAAAGATAAAAATCAGAAGACAAATTACTCAAACGAAAAGACGACAAATCCACACTAGAGGTAGCAACATCTGATACTTTGAGCTCATCCAAAACATAGAGTCCCCCTTCCCTACGGCCTGTCCCAATCACCTTCTGAGATTGCGGGTCCTGAACACAACAATTGGTAGAAGTAAAAAGAACTGAGAGACCAGAATCACACAATTGACCAACAGATGCAAGATTTAAGGTTAGACTAGGAATATGGTATACATCTGATAGAGACAAACGAGATGTGCGTACAGATCCAATTCCTACCAATGGCATTGGAGTACCATCGGCGGTCATGACAGACAAAGAGGGAGCAGAAGTAACAGACGTAAAAGAATCAATATCAGGAGACATATGATGAGAAGCACCTGAATCTAAGATCCATAAGGAAGACGATTTACCTGAATTAGTAGACAGACAAACCTTTAGGAGAGGAGGCTGACATGGCATGAGGCTGTGAAGTAAGGTACTGCTGAAACTGCTCAAACATATATGGATCCAAAGACGGGGCAGCAACTGCATTGTTGGACTGAGGTGGGCGATATGTCCATGGAGCAGTCTGCGGTGGGTTTTGTTGTTGCGGTGGTCGTTGCTGCTGTTGTTGTTGAAGGATCGGAATTGTCTAAGAGGGGGGTGAATTAGACTTTTAAAAAATTAATCTAATAATCAATTAGTGTTACTCTCTTAATTAGTTTAATAGCAAATAAGGTAATATCAAAAATAAAGAGAGAGTAAGAGAGATTCAACACCAGTACTTTTTACGTGGTTCGGCCAAACTGCCTACGTCCACGCTCCAAGGCTCACCCCTTGAAGATCCTTACCCTTCTCCTCACGAGAAATAACAGATCGGGATTCCGGGCTCCGATCAACTGCCTTTACAGATTTAGATTGAACTTCACGGGCGTCAATCCACTGCCGTTACAAGTTTGAGTTTGTAAAATATTAAGCTCAGACTACAATCTCACAAAAATGAATCTCAAGTTAGGATTGAGAGATGTAGAGAAGAATACAGAGTGTGAAAAATAACTTTCGCAGTTAGGGCTCAGAATTCAAATTGGCAAAAAAAAGTTGGGACTTCGTGCTCTAAGCTCGGCTTATATACTCTGTCTTCAAAAATGCTTGGCTTAAATGCTTCTTATCCAATAATAGAAGTTTAGTTACCGTTGGAGCAGCTTCCGTACAAGTTCAGGTAGCCGTTGCCGTTTGTAGTTGTAAATCGTCGTCGCCATTAATGTTCTGGAGTTATGGTTGAAAACGACGTCACTGTAGCTTCGCGGCTAATTTGAATTCTGGCGGAAGTTCACCGGCAGATGCAACTTATGAGCAGAGACATCGGTGGATGCAGCTTGAAATGCCATCGGCAGATGTATCCTAAAGATCCATCGGCAGGTTTATACTTGAATTCCATCGGCAGAAGCATCTTCAACTTTTATCCGCAGAAGCAGCTTTAAACTCCATCGGTAGGAGCATTGTCAAACGTGATCGGTAGGTGCAAGCTTTAGTCAGCATCTCCTTTTGTCGTTTAGTCAATCGGCAGGAGCTGCTTAAAAACATCATCGGTATGAGTAGCGTCAAATGCTATCGGCAGATCCATCTTGACACGTCATCGGCAGATATCTTCAAAAACGCTTCGGCAGATGCAACTTGACACGTCATCGGCAGATATCTTCAAAAACGCTTCGGCAGATGAAACACATAAGCACTGACCACATCATCGGTAGATGCTCGCTTAGAGCTTCACGGGCAGATGACTTCAAAACGCTATCGGCAGAAGAAACATATAAGCACTGACCACGTCATGAACCGGCATCGGCAGGAGTAGCTTCAACTGTAACACCCGACATTTCGGCCAGGTGATTTTCTGACCATTTTCATTGTCACCCTCTTATTTAACCTTTATGATTTAAATTTAATGTTAGGACAAATTTATTACAAGTAGAGTAAAACTAGGTTGGGTGGCAGTTTTGTAATTAAGATTGATGGGTTGAGTATAAATAGAAAATGGAAACCTTAAACCTCATTTTATTACCACTGTAGCCGACATTCCCTCTCGGCGATTCCTTCTCTCCCAAGCTTTTGCTCTCGGCTACCAGAATCTTCCCTTGCTGACGGCTGGTTTCAGCCTGCTTTTCTCTGCAAATCCGCACCCGAGGTATGAAATGGACAATGTAGTCATTTATTAGTGATTAAAGTTCTGCTTTCAGCTCGGCATTTGAGTTCGGAATTTTCTTAGCAGTGGCCGAGTAGTTTAAGACCCTTTTAAGTCTGAGAGTAGAAATGTCATCCCAAATCGATTATGAACATTTCAAAGTAACCAACTCGGATTTAATCAATGGTAAAACCTGTCCACCTAGTTTCAGATTTCAGACTGCAGTGTGTCAAACAGAGGATTCAGAGTAACCTTAGCTATTAGAGTCCTAGGACGATTTATGAATAGAACTATTAGGACCTTTGTTTTAACTACCGTAATGTACATGTTTTAGGTGAAGAAGTTTAAAGGGAAGAAGCTCGGATTGCTAAGGAAACCAGGTAAGTGAATGTATTAAGATTTCCGGCCACTAGGGCCCTACACCGCAAGGGTATTAGGAAATCATTGAGATGTTAGTCTGTTGATTATGATTAGTTATTTCCATGATATGAAGAATTTGTGTACGAAGATGTTAAGCTACGGGATGTTTTGTTTGTCTTTATGGTATGACTTTTCTCTGTGAACTTCATGTCTATGCATTATGTCCACGTTTATGATTAAGTTAAGAACATGAAGAGCAAATGTAACCATGATTAAGTGCAGAGCGGGGGAAAAGACTATGATATGAATGGCTCGCGAATCCTCCTACCGGTGGAGGCCGAGTTAATGATTATTATGGCTCGCGGATTCTCCCACTGGTGGAGGCCGAGTTGATGACATGTATGGCTCGCGAATTCTCCCACTGGTGGAGGCCGAGCAAGTCGTTACTATGATTGCCGCGATAGGCAAATGACTATGTACCCCTGCCCTTCTCCCTCGTTTCCTGCCTTAATACATGCCATGTAAATAATGAAAATGAACATGAATGAAGAAAGGTTTATGAACTTGTGTTCTTTAATTTGTGCACTCATGTATATCTGTCAGCATGCATTCCTTACTAAGCATTAGGCTTATAGTTGAACCTTATGGTGTAGGTGAAGAAGGTTCAGGTGAGGATACTTTGTTCAAAGAGGATGCTTAAGGCTGGTTGCTGGAGGAAGCTCAAAATGACAGTGCAGGACTGGAAAGGCGATTTATGACCCCTGGTTAATGCTCTTTTGTTTCGGTATAATAAAGGATATGGTTGTTTAAGTAGGATGAGATTATTTTATAATGTTGAGCCTTGAGACTGTCTAGTTGATCACTGAGTCAGGGAATGATTATATAGATTTATAAATGATTTGTTGCTTAAGTATTCCGCTATATGCATTCCGAATGAGTTATGGTTCCTTTCTGTTGGAAGAAGTCATTTGATGGTTTAGTCTTCCGGCTGACGTCATCGGCAGATGCCGAGGGATAGTAGTTTGATGGTTTAGTCTTCCGGCTGACGTGATCGGCAGATGCCGAAGGATAGTAGTTTGATGGTTTAGTCTTCCGGCTGACGTCATCGGCAGATGCCGAAGGATAGTAGTTTGATGGTTTAGTCTTCCGGCTGACGTCACCGGCAGATGCCGAATGATAGTAGATTGATGGTTTAGTCTTTCGGATGACGTCACCGGTAGATGTAGAATGTGTTTTGTCGTTTAGCGACCGGAAGTTGTAAATGTTATTTTGTCGTCTAGTGACCGGTGGATGTCACCGGATGATGTTTTAATTGAGCACGCGAGGCCCACGTGCCCACCGGAAGATTTCTCTTTTTAGGCGGTGTTAAGCGAGTCACGCGTAATGCACGTGATGACCGGACGATGAAATTTCTGAGGGTTGCCAACACATGCAACCCATGCAAACCCGAGTGGAATCATGTTAAGAGAGTTGAGGGCATTTCTCCTTTGCCCGAATTTGTCAAAAAACCGATGACCGAGTCTAGTCGCTCGACTCTGTGAAAGTTTGAGCCGACGAGGCGTAGGAAGTCGAGCACGAGAGGGTTCGTCTTCCTTGATGGTTCTACGTCTCTGTTTCCAGTTTAGGAAAGAAAAAAAAAAGATATAATATAATATGCAAAAATGTGAATGTCTGTCGAGGAATAGAAAAGATGTAATAATAGTAAAATTCAAGCAAACGATTAATGAAAGATTATGAAAACGTGACAGCTCCTGGCCGGGGTCGTTACATCAACAGCTATCGGCAGATGCATCATTTCTTTGTCGTGTAGCGATCGGTATATGCAAGCCTGTTTTGCTATTAAATTCTGTATACTCAAACCGATTTATTAGACAACTAAAATACCTTTTTCAGGGGTATTTCCAAATAAACTCATATTCATTATTCTCTTTAAATACACATAATCAAATTGTACACTAATTATACAAATACATAATCAAAAACAAATTATGACTTAAACAATCTATAAGTCAACAGTTGTTTGCCTTTACTCAACAATTTTGGACACTGAGCCTTCCAATGACATTTCCCCTTGCAAAAAGCACATTCATCCGGAGAGACCTTAGAAGCTGGTCTGTTTTGGTTGCTAGGCAGAGACTGTTGAGGAGCAACAAAGACGGATGGAGTCGTAGATGTGACAGACACCTTATCGACCTTAGACTTAAGCCGAATCTCCTCTGCTAAGAGTTCATTAACCACTGAATCAACAGACGGAAGAGGAGAACGATGTAAAATTGTCCCACGCAATCCCTCGAAATCATTCCGAAGGGCCATCAAAAACTGTACCAGACGTTGTGCTTCTCTACGAGAAATATACGGTTCAAATGCTCGCAGCTCTGCAGACTCAGTGAGAGCCAACTGATCCCAGAGATTAGTCATGGCAGAATAAAACTCTTGGATACTCATATCATTCTGCTGAAGTGCGCGAATATCTGACTCCAATTGATACTGTTTGGCGAAATTAGACTGCGTATACAATCTAGCCAGATGATCCCATACCTCTTGAGCCGTCTCATACTTAGCCAACTGAACACCAATGGAGTGAGTAACAGAATTGTTAATCCACGTAATAATCTTCGAATTATCAGCCTCCCAATTGTCGACCAAGGCCGCATAATCGTTTGCCTTGTCGTCTGTAGGTTTAACCCCCACACCTGTAACATAGCTCCACATAGATTTTCCACGCAAAAAATTCTTCATAACATAGCTCCAATACGTGTAGTTTTTACCATCCAATTGAATACTAATCGACTGAAGGGAATCATCCTTACGACTAGCCATAATAAAAGAGACACAGAGACAAAATCCCCAAATCCAAAATCCTTGAATCAACAGAATTTGAAATTCCCAAATAACCAAATCAACAGAGTCGAAAGATCCAAAATTGACAGAATAAAACAAATCAGGGAATAAAACAATCTCCACCGTTCATAATGTACCTCTATATGTTGCAAAGTAGCTGTCAAAATTTCACGACGATCCAACGGCGGAAACTCTAGTAATCGCAGTTCTCGTCTCGCTGCTCCTGAAAAATCCGAAAATCCCAAATCCCAAATTGCAGTTCCGTTTTTCCCTAACCGAACAGTCGTAGAAAACACAGAAGACGATCTCCACCGTTCAGAATGTACCTCTATATGTTGTAAAGCAACTATCAAAATTTCCCGATGATCCAACGGTTAAAACGTGAGTAATTGCAGTTCTCGTTTCGCTGCTCCTAAAAATTCCGAAAATCCGAAAATTCGAAAAACTCTTCCATTTTTCTTTTCAAATCCGAGAAATGCAATTAGATCCCCAATAACTATAGACTGGATTAACAGTCTCTCAAAACATCAAACAAATCTATAGGGTGGCTCTGATACCATGAAGAAATAGAGAATAGGGTTTCGCATTAGATCAAATTAGCAAATAAGAATATACAAAGGGTTTATAAGGTTTACAATGAAAAGTAAATAGACTAAAATATCCTTAGATACCAATAAATATAATATAACTAATAGGAGGAGGGTCAGCTGAAGCGAAGATGGGAGGAACGAGGGGGGAGTTGAAGCGGGGATGGTTGTTGGAAAAGGTTGCTGGGTTCGAGGTTGAGTGCTCGGAGAGAGCTGGTTTTGGCGGTGGCAGATGTGGGTGGTTGATGTGGCGGCGGTGGTGGTGATCTGCGAAGAACTGGTTCTGGATTACAGTTGCCTCTGTTTTCAATTTGAGGAGTTTTTTAAACATTTGATCAAGTCTTTCAAATTGGAAGACAATGACCCATTTGCTGACAGGGGTATTGGAGAAAAACTTTATGAGTTTTGAGCTGTTTCTTTTGAGGAAAACCCGCCATGAAAAAAGCTTCAACCTTTTTTGAGATTTGATTAAGAGGATAAAGCCAGACATTCAGTTGTAAAAACTTTATGAGTTTTTTTTTTTTTTTGCAGACGGGAGAGATATTCTACGTAAACTGGAGAAACGGAGAGAAGGCAAATTCAGATCCTAGAAGAAGAGTAAAAGAAGAGGTTTATAGAGAAGAAGACATGTTTTCAGAAGACGACAGTTCATATGGTGACAGTGACGAGTCATTGTCGGAATCTTCTCTCTGTTCATCGGCAGCGACTGGAGGTCGGAATAAACACGACGGCGAGGGAGATGGCGTTTTGGTGGTAGCTGGTTGCAGAATCTGTTTTATGTATTTCATGGTTTCCAAACAGGACTTATGCTGTCCCAAGTGCAATGGCCAGCTTCTGCATTTTGAACGGTGACAACACTTGTTTGGAAAGTGATGTTTGGTTCAACTGTTTGGTCTCCGATCATCTATATTTTTCAGGGTTTGTTTGCTTGGCCTCCATGGAAGTTGCAGAATTCTGAGGAGTTTTTTAAACATTTGATCAAGTCTTTCAAATTGGAAGACGATGACCCATTTGCTGACACGGTTCTTCTTGCCTTCTCTGCCAGCGCTCTACTTCTGCATCTCATTTCTTCTGCTTCTTCCCCCGCCATTAATGTCTTTATAGCCTTTTCCAGAGCATCCTTCTTCTTCGCGAATATTACTTTTGATGCCACAGACGCGAAGAACTTCGTCTTTGCAAGCCGACATTGTCTCTGTGACGGTTGAAAATCTAAATGTTTTTCGATCTCTCTACACTATATGTAGGGAGGGTAAATGAATCAGAAACCAGTTCGAGCTTCTATTTGTTTGCTATTAAACCCTTCGCAACTTCGGTCGACACTTTTCAGGCTTAACGCCCTTAGGGGTCGACGACACCTGTACACTTGGGTCGACACCCCGTTGCCTCTATTTTCAATTTGCACAAAGACTGGTCGACACCCACACTCTGGGGTCGACCCCTCTGCAAAATACCAGTTCGACAATTTACAATGGAGAGTCGAAAGTGGAGATCAACTCTTTAATAAGACAAGCACAAGTTTCTGGTTATGGGTCTCTAAATCATTGCAGGAGACCATCGTTCTGCTTAGTTCTACATGCTAACTCCATAAAATAATCACTGGAATATTTCACTGAAAATCAAAATCAGAAAATCCAGTCAAATTCCAGAATCTCTCCAAGCATCTGAAACGTTGAAGAAACTCAACTTCTCTTTCAACTAGTTTTCGGGAAAAGTTTCCAGTGAAGGTGTGTTTTCATGGCTGACAATGGACTCTTTTCCAGGAAACCAAGAATTATGAGGAAGTGCAAAGAGAAACACAGACTGACTTTTTTGTTACCAATCTTCTTATCTTCTTCAAATTGTGATTTTTGCAGAAATAAGAGAATGACTTAGGCCATTTTTGAATCGTTTGAGCTTTTATTGACATACCTCATTTGTGTCATTTAAATGGCACCCTTAGTCTCCTATTTGAACCTTCATTTACCACTATTTTGTCAACCCTAACTTAGCCTACCCTAAAATTATTTTGACTATCCTGTTTATTGAGCACAGGGTTGTGGGTACATATTATGGGGAGAGTTGGAGAAAGTAGTGGTGAGAATCAGAGCTAATTCTTTTGTCAATTGTCTAAGTTGTTATGTTTTTCAGTGATTAAAGTTGTGAAAAAAAAAAAAAAAAAAAAAAAAAAAAAAAATTCAAGAGAAAAATTCAAAGTTAGTAGAAAGTTGAATTGTTCACTAGTAGAACAATTTTTTATGTGCTATTTAATTTGTTGTTCTCATCATTATTTGTATTTTATGTTTGTTAGTAAAGACATTGACAAAGGAGTTAGTTTTGAAAAATAGAGAGATAGACAAGTTTGGGGGGATTATTGAGTTAACTATTAGAAAAGAGTTCAAGTGAGTGTAAGGAGTGAGGGTGACATAAGGATGGATTGTGCTCTAGAGTTTCGCTTGAATCCAAAAATTTCTTACCTTATAACCCGGCCTTACATTACAAGCTTAATTAAAGACCTATCGACTTTTATTCTGTTTATTCACATGTGTTATTAGTGAATTATGGGCAAGACTGGTGAACAATAAGAGTGAATGGAGTGACCCTGAGAGTTATTTTTATTACCCTTCTCATAAGACACAATTATAGATCTATCAGTTAAATGAGAATGAGTTTGAGCACGAACACACACAAGAATTTCTGATTAAGTTTCTATCAATGTGATATCATGAGTGATATTATTGAAAGTGTTTATCTAGATAGTTTGTTTGCATGCAATTATCAAGCTGAGACGAAATGCTGCGAACTATGAATTAAATAATTTTACCATAGAAATTTGAAATGTTTTGCAGACTTTAATTTTTAATTCTTGAATAAATTTTGTTTGATTTTCTATGATTATTTGTGTTCGCTTGAGGACAAGCTTTCATTCAAGTTTGGGGGTGTGATAAGTGTGTATTTTACGCACTTATTTATATTCTTTAATACTTGAAATGATAAGTTTTACTCAAGTGATTTGGAAGAATTTGACGAGATTTGCGTGAGTGTGCAGACAAATAGGAACAGAAAGAAAATGTTGAAAATGTTGAATAAAGAAGAAGTGGCTACCGATCTCCAAACAATCTTGAGATCGGTAGCCATACATGAAGAGAATTGAAGGAGAAGTGGCGATCGATCTCCATGAATTCTTGAGATCGGTAGCCATACATGAAGAGAATTAAAGGAGAAGTGGCGATCGATCTCCATGAATTCACAGAGATCGATCGCCACACACTATAATCGCCATACATAGAAGAGAATGAAGGCAACTGATCGCTTGCAATTTTAAGAGCAAACCACAGCCGCGATCGATCTCTAAGACATGAAGAGATCGATCGGTACACATATCGCTACACAAGACTTGCAAGGGATGCCGCGATCGATCTCTGTAACTTGGCAGAGATCGATCGCTGATAAAAATGTTAATATGGAAAGATTATATTTTTTAATCTAAACCGTTCACTTGAAGGCAGCAGCTAATCTCAACCGTCAATCTTAGGAGAGAGACTTTTTGACCTAAAGAATAAGATAAAAAAGAGAGAGCAGCCCCAATTGAGGAATTCTGAATTCGGCAGACTGGGCGCTCGGCGACTAAAGCATCACAGAGGCACCGTCGGCGATCAGGCTGTTTTTATAATTGTTTTCTTTTTCTTTTCATTTCTACTGTTTTATTATGCAACTATTTAATATTATTGTTGTTTACTTTTATTTTAGCATGAACTAAATTTCCTGTTCTAGGGTTTCGACGTAGCTTTACTATGATTGTTTATTTTTCTTAATTCAATTAGTTAATTTTCTGTTTCTGTTCTGTGTTTGAGTAATTTATTCTGAACGTAATACTTAGGTTTGCTTGATCACCAAAACTAAGAACTTTAGGGTTGATTCGGGATGCGAGAGCGGAGAATTTAACCGTGCACTGAATATTTTGCCTTAAAAAGGATCCTAGGCTAGAGATAGTTAGGACGTTTGAGTGGTAGTATAATTTCTCATTCTTAATGTATTCAATTAATTCTCAGGATTAGAGACCGAGAGGTAATAATTCGTTAATTGAATAAGTTTATTTTTGCTCGAGAGAGATTGATAAATATTTTCGTGAAATTGCCATCAACACATAGAAATAGGATTTAACTATTTGAATTAGGTCTGATAAATAGGATTAGCTAAGTGAAATCGGAACCCTAGATTTTCTCATCATATAATCTTACTTCTTTATTTTTAAATCTTTTATTTACATTGCTGCTTAATTTTATTTGAATTATTATTTTAGTTTTAAAATCTAAATCACAAAAATTATTATTTCTTTTCAAATTAAACTAAAATTTAAATATTCATTATTTAACACAATTATTCCTCGTGGGATCGACACTCGTACTTTTATATACACTTTATTACTTCTGCGACACGTGCACTTGCGTAGTACGATTTTTCGCAACAGTTTTATTTTTTGATACTTTGGTACCCATTTGGCGAAGAGTGCGGTTACAATTACTCTTTAATTCTAATTAATTACACTTATAAATGTTTATCACTTCGTAGTTTATTTAAATAATAACATGACATCATTCTTTAGAGAATTTCTCCACAACAGACAACTTGTTTGAATCATGACATACATAATATATAGGATATCTAATTACATGTGTTGAACAATATATGAACCATCTAATAAATAAACTTATGGAATATATAAGGTCACACGTACACGACTCCCTCTAACTGTCTAGCTAATTTTTAGAAAAAAAATTTAAGAATAATACTGCATTTATTCTCTTATTTGTATACTCTATTAAATACTCACTTGTATGCCAAAAAAATTATTGGTTCATAATTTATTACATTAATTATACCGTAATTACATCAATAAATAAATATTTACTAATAAACATAGAGTTGAACTAACACAAAGAAAGTAGTTAAAAAAAAAAAAAAAAAACAACATTAACTAAATAAAGAAACATTATTAAGCGATTGGTCTGATCGTCCGTCTCAGCTGCGTCGAAGATTCTTAATTTTGTATTTGCCCCAATCCTCTTTTCTTCAGCTCTGCGCCGATCGGCGATCGTCTCCACAAGTTCCGATTCGTATTCGCAGCGGGAGGGAGAGATGGTGACAGACATCCTGCTACAAGTATGCTTGATTCTCGTTACGGTGTTCATGTTCCTTGCAATGCATAATATTCCTCAGAAGTTATTTTCTAAGCTACGCCTGCGAAATCGGGCAAATGTCCAGGCCAAGGGCCATTTCGTCCAAGGTGCTCAGCTGCTCGCTCAAGCTCGATCCGCCAAGCCTCGCTCCGCCGCTACACCGT
Source organism: Begonia masoniana (assembly GCA_022432975.1). Classification (NCBI taxonomy): domain Eukaryota; kingdom Viridiplantae; phylum Streptophyta; class Magnoliopsida; order Cucurbitales; family Begoniaceae; genus Begonia; species Begonia masoniana. The sequence continues at coordinate 83,445,002 of CM039502.1, read as the reverse complement.
TAGCAAAAGAAGCCCTAGTCCATGCGGATCAGGCCATTGCGCTTGATCCTAAAGACGCTGCCGCTCACATCCTCAAAGCTTTGGTTCTCGACCTCCAAGGATTTAAAACCTCGGCCCTTGATTCGCTAGATGCTGCCCTTTCTCCGCTTGCGGCCAAGTCGCTCGGCGCTGAGGAAAGGGGCGACGCGCTGTATAAGCGGGCTGAGTTGAAGATGGCCATGAGTCGTCACGGTCGTGTTGACTCCGCCTTTAATGATTTGACTGAATCGGTGGCTCTGAATCGTAAGAATCCAAAGGCGTTTAGTCTCCTTGGAGAATGCTACGAGGTTAAGAAATTGAAAGATGAGGCTATAGAATCGCACGAGGAAGCTCTGAGGCTTAATCCCCAACTCGCCGTATCTAAGGAGGCTCTGGACCGGTTAGTTTCATAACCAAGCTGCCTGTATTTCTCTGTTTCTTCCAGGATGAAATCGTATCATTAGGAGTTTATTGGATAGCTCAACGACCAGCAAGTATATAAATCGCGGAGGCTTTATTACTTCTTGCGCTAATTTTTCTTACTCTAATCTCCGCTGAGTTCTTACGTATCTTCACTTCCAGTGTATGAATATAGGCTATCCAAATTGTACACCGTTAATTTCCTTTAGATTCAGAGAAGGGAAGAAGAAGTGTTCTGGCTTTCTTAAGTTGTTGTATCTCAATCTCTCATCTTTGTCCGTTGAATTTAAACTACTGGAATCATTTCAAATTTTGAGTTCGTACTCTCCAACTTCTTTGCACCATAGCTCTTTTCTCTCTGCATTTAACCCCTTGTTTATGTTTGTCTTTTGAGTTCAATATAACCTGTTGGCTTCTTTACTTTCAAAACATATTCTTAACTTGATCAAGTTGACCAAGAGTGAGTAACAAATTTTTATTGAATCTATAGTTGTACATTTTCTTAAAACAAAAACAAGGGTTAGCTCAAGTCCTTATCTTCAAGGCTAATGGTATCTTCCTAATGCAAATTCTTGAGATAATGCTTGGTTATAGTGGTGGAATTTGGAGAGATGCATGTCAACTCAGCCCGAATACCCAACGCTATAGAAAAATAAAAATTTTCTAGTACAAAATTTGATTTTCTCTTGTTTTAATATTTTTCAATGGACATTTGTGTTTCCCCATCTCAAAATATTGTAATCATAAAGCTCGAGGAGTAATGCTACTGGAAATGTGTCCTTCAAAACCAGAAGGGTGGATGGTTCCTGATAAAACTTTCTTTTGTTCAATGAAAAGAGGCAAGTTCGAGTTGAATTATTAGAACATTCTTTAACATTAGCAGTTGAAAGAGGAAGCTATTTGATTGAATTCAACTGTTGTTGATGTCTCAACAATTTTCATCAGAAGACACAATGGTATACCTTGCTTGCATCTCGAAAGTGACTGTTGACTGTAAATTGTGCCAAGGTCGTGTTGCCTATCTCAAGATTATGGACTGCGATCAGACTTAAGATCGGTTAGTTCCTATTTCTTTGTTCAAGTAGTCTTTTTAATCCACGTTTGAGACTGAACCAAACTCTCCTAAATCTGAGTTTTATCTGCATTAACTGAATACCCATTTTTCCTTGCAATTTCTGGGTCCCTTTAGAGTAAAAGTGCTGAGGCTTCTCTGAATGTATTGAACTCTACTATTAGATGCAATTGCATTACATTGCACTTATGGTCCTTAAATCATTGCTCTAGCTTAGCATGGTTTTGACGTGATTAAGACTAGAATGGCATTCCGATTGATAATTTTGATTGACGCACGATGTTTACTAGATATTTTGATTAATTTTGTTATTTATTTAGAAGTAAATAAAAATGAAATAATTAGATTATTAGTCTGACGTTATTGTTTTGACAATTTAATATTATTTGCAGGCCATCACCTGAAGTTGAACTAGTTCCAAGTTTCGTGTGAAGAGATTAGCAAAGATTTGAAATTAAAAACACGGACATGGACCAAGTCCAATTGAGGGGTTTGACTACGTACACAGCAAGGAAGGTAAGCAACTATTTCAACAGAAAATATAATTCTACTCACGCGTAATATATTGTGTTGATCAGAGTTTCCTATGGAAATAAGAAGCGTACTTTGCAAGTAAGCGACTTAATGCAATCTTATATAAGGGTCGATTCCCAACTTCTGTAAAGGCAAAAACAGTCTTTCTCTTTGACATTGTTTGACCTGAAGGAAGTTGAAAGAGTAGATCAGTGCAGAGATTTTCCCGCAAAAAAAACGGAGTCAACAATGAAAAACTGCAGATATGCTCATTCCGAAGTATTGTTGTGGACACTGGCCGGTATTATCGTCTCATGCTCTTGCTTTCATTCGTCTTCTGAGAACAGAGACTACTGGGAATTGAATTTTGGTGAGTGAATTCCAATTCCCGAAAATAAATTTGTCATGAAAATGTTTAGAAATGAACTACATCGATGTGAGAAGGCGATAACTGATTCCTGTATTGCAAATTTGTAGATCAATTATTTGGCAACTCAAAAGGACAGATTGAAGATGGGTTCGTAAATTCGATGGTGAAAATTGTCCACTTCTTTATTGCAAGATGTTTACAGTTCAGATACTTACCAGCTCTGCAGCATGGTAGCTCCATGTACATGCTATTCTGGGTAGCATTCACTCTGTCGATATCTTCTTTGTCGGTAGATTTGTGATGATTGTTCCAGGTGATTTTATATTCTCAAATCATATATGTATACTTGCAATTGTTAATAATACGTGTTCGCTGAAGGCAAGCAACAATTCTTTAGTTTCTTCTTTCTTCTCTCATAATTTAGATTAAATGTAGTGAATGTTTAATCACACTGAAGAAGATAGAATTGAACAAGTGTTTAAAAGCTGAGTTAATGTCCATGTCCACGGATTAAAGACCCGACGGACCATGTCCATTCATACTTAATTGCATATGCATCTTCCAACAAAATGACAACATTATCATTAAGGCCACAAAAGAGCTTTTCATAAATTGAAGTCATTGAACAGAAAATCTTATAACTGGGTTCGGTTTGGTTTGGTTTGGTTCTGTTCGTTTCAAATTGATTTTTTAAGTTTATGTAACCAAATTTGATTTGGATGTAAATAGAGCCAAATTAAACCGTCCAAAACATGAAAATCCATCAAACTTACAAAAATTACTAAGAACTTAGGAAGCATTTATCCAGGTTACGATATTATTCTACTTTATTAAGTTGTACGTTCTGTGGAAGAATTAAAACATTTGAGATAAGGACTCGTTGAGGCACAGAATTCATGTTGTACTTCAATTTTGGCACAATACATTTATTGATTTCTTCTGTAAATTTTTTGCTTATGAAATTTTTTCACGTGAATTTCAGTATTCGTTAAAATATTAAAAAATTGGTGTTTTTTTCATAAATTATTACACATAAGAAACAAAGACTCGTTCAATGTAAATTAAGAAACCCTACTTGCATGCACTCCCGTCAAAGGTCCTTCCTTAACGGTCGTTCATCATTAAGACTCTTCCAAGTTGTTGATAATTATATTTTAGGTCATCCCTCTTTTTCAACTTTATAGTCAAAGTCGTTGAGGATTACGTAGAGATGTTAAATGAGCTGGTCGAGCTGAGCCTTAGAAGACCAAGCTCACCGAGTCTAACAAGCCTGACAAACCCAACAAATTGACCTCAAAAAATTTTCAACCTGTATCGGCTCGCGAGCCACGAGCCGAGCCGATCCAACGAGTCAAACTTAACGAGCTCAATATATATATTTTTGTTGTCTTGAATAAAATCCAATGATATAAGAAATTACGGATTTAATTAATTCAATATGCGACGAAATATATGTCATACAATCTTTAACAACTAAATTCAAAATATGACATACGCATCTTGTATAGAAAGAAAATCATGATAAATATATAATTGAAAATAATTTTTAAAATGAAAAATAGTAACATCGTTAACACTAACATTATCAAGAGTTATGCTAAATATTTTATCTCTAATATAATATTTTTACAATATTACTACAATATATATCTATAAATAGTAATACCTGTATGAGTATATTCACAATTACAAAATCTTAAATTTCTTTTATTTAATTGTCAAGAATCATCAATAAAATGAGAAGTTACAACAAAATAGTCCGTAACATTACGTGCACTTTATAAATTAGAGGTAATACAAATAAATATTGACAGACCGGTCTGCTGAGCTGGCTCACTTGGCTTAGTCCCCGACGGGCTCGGCCCGGCCCTATACTCCATTTTTAGACTATAAATAATTACAGAATAAATATCTTTTTATGTTCAGTATTTATTTATTTTTACTATTTTTAATATTAGCCATTTTAAGAGACTTAATTCCATTAATAAAGAGAATTAATTATGAAGCCTCCGTCAGCCACTCGTCATTCAGGGTGGCCATAATCTCAGTAAAAAGTGGACCTTTCTTGGCATCATCTGATCTACTTCTTTGCCTTTATAGACGAAACACTGCCAGTGCCAGTGAAAATAACTCTCCCTGAGTCTAAACTGTGGTGGGGATGGGGACAGACGGTAATTTGATCTCCGACATGAAATTATCCTCTGTAGTTCCGGCGAGGGTTACCGGAGAAGACAAGGTTCACGAGCTTTCAAGCATGGATTTGGCCATGAAGCTTCATAATATAAAAGGAGTTTATTTCTTCAGGAGAGAAACAGTTGAAGGGCTGACGATTCACGATTTGAAGGCACCCATGTTTCCGTGGCTAGACCTTTACTTCACGACCTCCGGCAGGATCAGGAAATCTGAAACGGGAAGATATCTGATTAAGTGTAACGATGGCGGCGTGAGAATCGTTGAGGCTGAATGCGATCAAACAATGGAGGAGTGGCTAGCTTTAGCTGTGCATGATTCTGAGCTTTATCGCGTTCTTGTTTATAGTCAGCATCTTGGTCCTGATCTTGATATCTCGCCTCTGGTTTTTGTTCAGGTACGCCAGTTTTCTTCTTCCTCTTTTCACCTTAGACGGTTTCTTCTTCCTCTTCTTGTTATGTTAATACTATTACTACAACTATTAATCTGCCATCAAAGGCTTGGGTTAGAACTGAGCACAGCCAAAATGTTTTTACTAATGATTTTAGATTATTCTAATTACTACTAGTTCATTTTTCTGCACAGTTTTTTGTTTTGGAAAACTATAATCTGGTTCTAGTTTTTCAAAATTAGTTCTGCAAACTTTTGAAACCATCAGAGACCTATTTTCGAAAAACCCTTTGAAGGACGTGCTACCTGAAATTTGCACCATTATTACAACAATTAATGAAGCGCTTCTTGCATGAAGAACACGTTGCATGTGATCCAAGTGTCAATTAAAAAGGGAATTATCTGAATTATTTGTAGAGTAATTAAATATTTTCACTATTTTAATTCATTTAGCAACATGTATATATCTTTTGTAAATAAATAATGTTATGTTTACTCTTTTATTTTACTATTTTTAAATATTTACTGACGTGTCAAATAATAATTGCTGCAATTGATGCAGTAAATTAACTATTTATAGTTTTACATTAATTTCAACATTCATTGTTTAACATGTCAGTAAGTATTTTAAAATAGTAGAATAAGAGGGTAAACGTAACACTACTCTTTGTAAAATTACTCATTTTTTGTGACTAAATGTTAGCGAGATCATTTAGTTAACCTATATTTTTTGAGGTTTTTCACTCTTTTTAAATATAAATATAATTAATAACATTAATATTGATATGAAATTGAGAAATTATTAAATGTATGATAATCAACAAGAAATGAAGGGTCCATTTGCCTAACTTGAAAGTGGTTCTCAGTTCACTTGGTTCAAATGCGGAGGAATGTCAGTGGGCCTTAGCTGGGCCCATGTACTAGGAGACGTTTTCTCAGCTGCCGCTTTCATCAACTCCTGGGGTCAGATCATGGCAGGTCGCTGCCCCTCGATGCCTGTCAGGGTTCAGAATGCCGAGCAGGTGATCGGTTCGCCACCGTTGCTGGCTCAAAACCCATCTTCGGTGAAACGGGTTGACCTGATTGGAGAATCGTGGATAGCGCCGAATGAATGTAAACTGGAAACGCACTCTTTCCATCTCACCGGCGCAGAAGTCGATCGCATGGCTTCGAGAGTTTATGACCGGAATCAAAAGCTGAAATCCTCATATTTCGAAGTTCTCTCCGCGATTATATGGAAATGTCTGTCCAATATCCGAGAAGATTCGGGTCCGAGAACGGTGACGATTTGTTGCAGTAATAGTCCGAACAGAGAAAACGAGCAGCCAAGAAACGGCATGATTTTGAGCACGGTTGAGGCAGATGTCACGCTTTCGAAATCCGACGAGGCAGATTTAGTGAAGCTGATTTTGGAGAAAAAGGTCGCAGAAAATGGGAGAATTGACGAAATGGTAGAGAGAGAAGGAAACTTAAACTTGATAGTATATGGAGCCAAACTGACATTTATAAACCTTGAAGAAGCGAATATTTATGGGCTGGAACTGAATGGAGAAAAGCCCATCACGGCAACTTACTTTATCGAAGGAGTTGGCAAAGAGGGTGCGGTTCTGGTGCTTCCAAACCCTGGAAATGGCGGCGGGGAAGAAGATAAGAATGGAAGAACAGTGACATTGATTCTGCCAAAAAACCAACTTGTTCTTCTGAGAAATGAGCTCGAGCAGAAATGGTGCATTGTTTGAAGTGATGTGATGAACAAGTATGTGATGAACAAATTAGCCTAAAAATCGAATCAATCTTGAACTATGGTGCTCTTTCTCAATCTTGGGCTGGCCATTCCCTTTTTAAATTTCAATATTGTAAAAAGAAACATACTTTACTACATTTATGCTGAAAAGACGATGTTGACATGGCTTCATATTACAACATTAACATTTACGCTGGGGTTTATAAACCTAAATACAGACCCATCTCTCTCTCTCTCTCTCTCATTTATATATAAAGCTTTCGCTCCTTGCATTGAATCGGCTAGCAGTGGGAAGTCAGTGACATTGAATCGGCTACGTTCCTCCCGTCTCTATCAACTGATGCGGGGACTTGAGTAGCTTCTTTAGTGAGTCCACTATGCTTCTGAAAGACGGGCGTTGAACAGGATCACTGCCAAAGGAAATCCAAACATTAATCAAATCCAATCAACACTCTCAACTGTTTAACATAATAACCACAAAGAAACAATTTAGTATGTTCCATCAGTACGAAAATATCCTTTTCTAAACTTGGTACTGGGGATAGGAATCAATGTCTCAAGCTAACTTACTCAGCCCAGCAAGTTTCAATAAGAGAAGCTAACAATGGGGAAGTATTATGAGGGATAACAAGTCTTCGATTTTGAAAGGCAACAGCTCCGACCACCTGACAGTACGTATGCACAATTGATTAATTATCGGAAAGATAAAATTTGATGAACATCAAACGGTGAGAAAACGGGTACCTGGGCAGGACCAAGTCCGCTCCAAGGTTGTTGCATCGTAACAAGTTCCCAAAGGATCACGCCGAAACTATATACATCAGACTTTTCGTTTGAGGGCTCGCCTCGAAGGAATTCAGGAGCCATCCACTCAGGCTACAAAACAAGAGAAAAAGATACAGTTTTTTTATAAGAAACAAAAACGTGTGTAGAAGTATAAAATGTACAAAAAAAGAAGGGAGTTCTCCCTAATCAAAATGATGACATATAAATGAAACGAACTTTGATTTAGAAAAATTTAGTTAAACATTGAGAGGTTAACTTACTGTTCCAGCTACAGATTTTGATGATATAAAAGTGTTTGCTATGAATCTGGACAAGCCAAAATCGCATACCTGAACACAAACAGCAAATGAAGAATTTAGTTAAATATCAAAAACAAAGAAAAAGTTGGTTGAGTGTGCTTGAGCCAATAAGAATGAATGATTATATAAGTTACCAGTACCTTCACAGTCCAATTTTTGTCGACCAACAAGTTCGGGGTTTTAAGATCCCAATGCACTATGGGAGGACAAAGGCAGTGGAGATAATTGATCCCCTTGGCCTGCATTTAGCACGATTCACAAAAATCAATGAATTAAATGAAAACAGCCAACTACTGTAAAAAATGAGTATCTATTAAACATACCACATCCAATGCCATGCGCAACCGCCTCCTCTGGTCCAGCATCTCACTAGAAGCTGGTCTATGAATCAGTCGGTATAGACTACCCCTGTTCCATCCAGCATGTGAAAGTTTGAACTCAGAGAACATAAATTTCATTTTGCATGGAATATGAATTAATACAAAAGAAAATCTCAGGTAGAACTTCAATTTGACTTGAAAACCAATAAGTATTTTATGAACTTTTCTTTTGACACACATTTTATATCTTTGAGAGGACATTTGTTAAGACTTCAATTTTACTCGTGCATAATTTTGATTTTAATAAAACAAGAATAAGAAATAAAATTTTCATAAATATTCCATTAAGTTTGTCGCAAATAAGGAAACCTGGGCACTGAGGGAAGCTTTGTCCATATCCAATTGAATAAACAATCATGTAAACGAAATTCAATGAAAAAAAATTGTGTTTTTTAATAAAGAACATGCTTAAAATCCACCTTTGAATGCAATATGACGAATGAAATTGTTAAGATGTGAAAAATAAGATCCTCTACCTTGGCAAGTACTCAGTCACTATCGACAAATGAGGACGTTTTGTAACAGCACCCATAAATAGAACCAAATTTGGATGGCGAACGCGCTTCATTATTGCAACCTGAAATAGTTTAATCTTAAGCAAATTGTAAAGCATTAATATGAAAAGGAAGATAGTTCGAGAGACACCAAGTAATGGCACATAAATTGCCTTGAAACAAGATAGTTCAGAGAAACCAAGTAAAAATGGTCATTTTAATGTTCTTGTCTGATGAACAAGAATTTTCCAAGTAGACGAAACTACTTTTAAAAACTTTAGATATTATCTACTAGCATAACTATTTTAATTGTTGGTAACTCAATGTAGACGACCAAATCGAAATACGTTTATTGACAATTGTTATCATTAGAATAAGTATCTCTACTCTTCCAGTGCTAACATATTATTCGTACCTCTCTTAAAAACTCCTTCAATTGATCCTCATAGAAATCCTGCACAGTTAGAACCTTGACAGCAACATCCTGCATTAAACCAATAATTATTTTGGCAATAATTGATTTACTCACCAAAGATAAAAGCACAAGGTAAACAAAATACTAACTGATCCATGCCACTCAGCCCGATGCACTGTACCAAATGAGCCTGAAGATGAATTGGGAAAAACAAATTAAACAAATTGTTTGTCTTGTGAAATTATATTTGGGTGCACGAAAAGGACATCTTAGAAAAGAAGCAGAAGTACCAGCACCAACACGTTCTTTGATATGCAATTCATCCCACGAGATCTCAAGCCAATCCATTGCAAGAGAGGGTTCAAGATTTACGTATCTTGGGACTGTTGGAGCTGAAAATCTACCTTTATTTCCAGTATTACTTTCAATATTTTTCCGATTCGATAGACTGGCTGCAGTTACTATAGGTTGTTTCATACTGTTATCCATCGTTATACTTCCTAATGCCACTCTTTCTTTTTCTTCCGCATGTACACCAAATTTATTTTCCACTAGGTTCAAACATTTCTTTTGCAAAGACGTCCCACTAGCAGCACCAATTAATTCAGCAGCTTTTTTCCGCAGGAAATTGCAACATTTGACCCTGATGCAAGCAATCTTCAGCATTGGCCTTCATATCAACGCCCATCGGTGAGAATTGCATTCCTATACAAGGTCGATCAACAGGTTCGTCACTTAAACTTTTAAATAAAAAGCTTCCTTCATTTGGTAACCATCTTCTACACACACTGCAGGAGTTTGATGTCTATACATCAATTTCACATGCATAGTCTGGTAACATATGGTCACGAAAGGTCAAAACTTAGATAAAATAATACTCTTTAAGTCACTTTCTAGACCACAGATGTGCTGTGAGAGTAAGTTACGAAAAAGAAAAGCCAAAAAAAAGCAAATCAAAATCATTTATATTCCATCTTTCCCGTGTGGCAGAGGAAAGTTTTGAAATACTCTTGTCAATAGCAAGGCCATCATATAGCAACCCTGTCAATAGCTTTCCCTGTTTTATTGTCCTTCATGTGTTTATCCATCAATATTCGACAAGCTTTTTTAGAGTGTTCGAGTCATATTTCTCATACCTGAATATGGGAAAATTTGTTGAGATGCAGACTTTGATGGAAAATATGAGGGAGGGTCTATGTAAGATTGTTGAAATTCTTTAAGATGAGAAATTTGATATGGAGAAGGCACTGAAGAAGGCAGATATCCATTAATTAAAGAATCTGGACCCTGTATATTTCCCGGTTCACCAACAAGGTCAACAACATATTCCCTGTTAAGAACACATATAAATACGGTCGTCATTTGGGTTTAGGAACTAAATAAAAGGAATTACAGAAGAAAAAAAAAAGATGAATTTTCACTAGTTCTATAGAATGTGACCTCATTCAGCCTTAATCAAAAAAATAATTAAACGACTACATAGCCTATAGCCTGATTCAATTTAAATATATCTACGTTCATAAGATGACAAAGGAAACAATAGAAAGCAAGAAAGGGAAAAAACCACAGAAAATTAGTGACATAAGCCTATAAAAAGAATTGAGTGCAAAATATTAAAGAGGATCAAATAACAGATTCGTGACTGAAAAGAATTACCTAGGAAAAATTAAAAGTTCTACGTAAATTCATCCTAAAAAAAACAGATTATCTACCTCAAAAACCTTCTGTCGTCTTCAATTTTAACTAGGCAAGAAGACTTATGATGTGCAACACAGTACTTGCACCCTCGAGCTATACGACATGGCAAACCAATGCTATCTGCTAATATCTGCATATGAAGTAACATTTTTATAAGTAATCAATCATGCAAGCGTCTTCTCAGAACTGACACTTATGTACTCATGTCTGTACTTAAAGGTCGATCTGGTCATCCTTATGCCAGTAAAATGTTGCACGGCCACTAATATCAAAAGCAATATCCTTCAATTTATCTTATTTCCAGACACAAGGAAAGAAAAAGAACGAGTTTCAAAGGACTGGTAGAAATACTCAAGAAGAAAAGGTTTTTATGTCAGTCACTTAAAAAGTGATCCGACAGAGTTTTATCAAGACTTGTAAAAATGCAAAAATGCTTAAAGAGCTGAATTGTAAAAAAAGTAAGTTTCAATCACCTTAAAAAGTATTGCGCGATGCCTGCATAGTCCCATTGATAAACTACCAAGGGGAAGCACTATGCATTTCTGAATATCCCTCAAACTCTTACTCGCCAATTTCCAGTGCAAATGAAGATCTCCTTGCTCCTCTGAAAAAGCCCCGCTTCAAATTTTAAGAAATTTTATTCACTTAGAATCAGCCAAGCAAATTGTTGAGAAATGGTAATAGCCAGCCAAAATTAATGTAGCCTACCCCATATAGACGGCAACGAGTTTTCCCAATTTCTGTACCAACACTAGATTATTATCTGAAGAAGAACACAATTCTTGTGCTTTATCTTCGAGTTCTTTCAGGCGCAAGTCCCACTGCCGATCAACAAGGACCACCTCCATTGAAGTCTCACTAGATTCAACTGTTTTAAGCGACATGAGAGGAGGCATTCGTCTGCCTTCCTCAAATTCACTGCACATCATCCAAAGATATGGATTCATGCCCAAAATATTGTAAAAGCCATCTGATATCTTGTCAGAGTAAGATAAGCAGCCATTAACCTGCAAAAATTGTAGCTCCAAATTCATTCAGAAAGAGCAGTTATGAATTTGACCGAATATTCTGATCCAAAAGCATTTTAAGTAACAAAATGATCATAAAAATTATAAAAGAAACTTCTGTTCGATCAAAGTTTAGATGTTCGAAAGAGGGAACCGCGTAAATATGACTTAGTGATGGGATAATGGATATTGCAAGAGGGAGAGAGTGAAAGTACCCAAAGTCGATAAGAAACAGTTTCAGCATCCGCGACCTCCATTCTACTGTCTTGTATAAACAGCGGCTCGCTACCAACGCTAGCCTGGGAAGTGAGCCTTTTAGTCATGGCAAGTTGTAGATAGTAACTCTCTCTAATCTTTTGCGACAAGTTTTCCCTTCTCTCCTCCACCTCCTCCGGTCTCGTAATAGGCAAGGACGACGAAATTTGTTGTGCCGTTGAATCAACACTTATGGACGAAATTTCATTTACTGTCTCCATTCCCGCGCCGGAAAATAAGCTCCCAGCATAACTACTCCCGCATGATAACCTGGGCAATGAAGCATGCCGGTCAAAGCTTCTGTCAGCACTTCTATCTTGAGCAAACATCGGCTCTGACTCTGCTTCCACAGTCGGCGACGAAAGAAGTATCTCCCGGCCATCGTCGCAGTTAGAAAGCCAGGTCTTCACGTGAGTCGATGTCGATCGGGCCGCTTTCTTGTCTACTAACCAATCAGAGAAGGGAGTGACCTGTTCCTTGTCTTGAAACTCGTTCCCCGGGAAAAGGCCTGATAAAGCAGAAGTCTTCGTAACCGTTGTTTCGAAGGAAAGCCGTGGGATCGACTTCGAGTCGCTTTCTGCGTCATACGCATCTTTTTTTATCTTCGTCTCTTGGTCTAACTTCTGTTTAGAAGTTGACGCCTGTTCCAATCCGTGATCAGGAAACTGTCTGGGAAAGAAGTAAGTAGTTCTATGCGGCATTATCACGGGCCAAAACTCTCTCTCTCAGACTAACGCCGGAATCCTGGTGAGGCTCCAATTGTAGTCTATGGTTTCCATTTGCATCGGACAATGGGCAGTAACACGAAGAACCTAATATTCATTTCGGAGCAAAGAAGAAGAAGAAGACAACCTGCAACAGCAGCGTTGGAGCGGACAGTGAAGTGTATCAGTCCCGAGTACCGACTCCAAAAGGACGAATGAGCAGCGAGAACGAGAAGCGAGAAAAAATTAAAATAGCTAAAGCGCGCCTATCGTTAAATGCGCGCCTTTATAGGCGGAAAACTAGTACGCTTAGCAAACGACGTAACAACGCCACGTGGAAAGAGAGGAGGATTAATCAAGCACCATTTGCGTAATTACACAATTGGACATTGAGGCTTGTGGGCGGCGCTATGGCGACTTTGTTGAAACGATGCGTGACGGTTCTCTCTCTCTCTCTCTCTCTCTCTCTCTCTCTCTCTCTCTCTCTCTCTCTCTCTCTCTCTCTCTCTCTCTCTCTCTCTCTCTCTCTCTCTCTCTCTCTCTCTCTCTCTCTCTCTCTCTCTCTCTCTCTCTCTCTCTCTCTCTCTCTCTCTCTCTCTCTCTCTCTCTCTCTCTCTCTCTCTCTCTCTCTCTCTCTCTCTCTCTCTCTCTCTCTCTCTCTCTCTCTCTCTCTCTCTCTCTCTCTCTCTCTCTCTCTCTCTCTCTCTCTCTCTCTCTCTCTCTCTCTCTCTCTCTCTCTCTCTCTCTCTCTCTCTCTCTCTCTCTCTCTCTCTCTCTCTCTCTCTCTCTCTCTCTCTCTCTCTCTCTCTCTCTCTCTCTCTCTCTCTCTCTCTCTCTCTCTCTCTCTCTCTCTCTCTCTCTCTCTCTCTCTCTCTCTCTCTCTCTCTCTCTCTCTCTCTCTCTCTCTCTCTCTCTCTCTCTCTCTCTCTCTCTCTCTCTCTCTTTCCATTTGCATCGGACAATGGGCAGTAACACGAAGAACCTACTATTCATTTCGGAGCAAAGAAGAAGAAGACAACCTGCTACAGCAGCGTTGGAGCGGACAGTGAAGTGTATCAGTCCCGAGTACCGACTCCAAAAGGACGAATGAGCAGCGAGAACGAGAAGGGAGAAAAAATTAAAATAGCTAAAGCGCGCCTATCGTTAAATGCGCACCTTTATAGGCGGAAAACTAGTACGCTTAGCAAGCGACGTATCAACGCCACGTGGAGAAGAGAGGAGGATCAATCAGCACCATTTGCGTAATTACACAATTGAACATTGAGGCTTGTGGGCGGCGTTATGGGCGACTTTGTTGAAACGATGCGTGACGGTTGGGGAGTTAAATAGTAATAATGTTTGTCGTTTGGCGATCCAATATTACTACTAGGCTGTGGATAATAAATATAATCATTATTTTTAATTTTTTTTTTAAATATTAAAATAAATGTTTTCATTTCTATTATTCTTTCAATATAAGTTTACATTTCATTATATTATTAAGTAAATGAATTATTGTATTTGAATCATATTATTGATAAGTAATTTTATTCATCCATTTGGCTCCAAGAGTTTTAATACACGTATAATTTGCACCTACGAAAAATGTTAAGTTCGTTACGTAATTCATGTGACTAGTTAACCCAAATAAAATTAGTCCGTGAATTTAAATTTATATGGCAAGAATTCACATGAAAAGGTGACAATTTTGTGACTTTTTTTAATAGGTTGCACTGAATTTAGACGTGACTAATATAAAACTATGTGGTTCACATAATTATAACTTTTTTTATTTTTAAATGTGAAGACTATGTGGCTTGAGCTTCTAACTCTCAACAAGAAAAGCTAAAACTAAATCATTTTGGTCACGAGTGTGCGCAGGCATTTGAATAAGAATGCATCAACATTGTTAAGGGTGTAGGCTGTAGCCGACCTAATTAGGGCCTCGTGGTGGACAAGGCTGGAGAGTCTCGTTTGGGTCGACAAAAGCTCAAAGGTTCAGCCCTAGTCCAAAAACATTACATGACATTTGGACTTCAAGTGGGTCTAAAATGCATAGAAAACCTGCATTTGAAAACTAGAAATGATCATCACCTTCATCAGTACATTGGAAGAATTTGATGAGCTTTTATGGAGCTATTTTTCTTCTGTAGATGAATGTGATAGCCTCTGTTCCTTGAGTAGGTTAATAAATTTATACAGTTGATTGCCATTTTCGTGCCTATCTCCAAACAGGGCAGTCATTTCCCTTGTCCTGGCCCTTAATGCCTCTCCGGACTCACCCACCATCGCCATCTTCACCGTCTCCGCCACTGAGTCGCGAGTGAATCGTCCGCCTTTCGCGTCCCTTTCCACTTCCACCCCGAGCTTCTTCCCCTGCAATAACCTAGCGTTAAGTCCTTGTTCGTTCAAAACAGGTAATAATATCAAGAACCGCCCGAACCCTAGTCCCTCTATAACCGAGTTCCACCCGCAGTGAGTTAAAAACCCGCCAACCGATTCATGACTCAGTATCTTCACTTGCGGGGCCCACCCCTCATAAAGTATCGCCCGACTCTCGATTCGTTCGATGAACCCAGTTGGTAGCATCTCGAACTCGCGTGTTGACCAGGTTGGGGTTCGAAGAACCCAGAAGAACGGTAGCTGGGATAGCTCTAGCCCCAGAGCCAACTCAGTGAGTTCTTCCCGGTTTAGAGACGCCTCCGTTCCAAGGGCAACGTAAATCACCGAGTTCGGTTTCTGTTTATCCAACCACTCCTGTATTTTTTCGTCCATTCCCTCGTCTTCATCGTCTTCCATCGCTGGAGGTAGAAATCCCACAGGAACTACAGGTTTACCGTAGAGATTCCTTAGCAAATCAAACCAATCCGATTCCAGATCGACAGAGCTTCTCACAGCCACAACATCACTGCCGTCAACTGTCATCATAAACCGGACGTCATCGGGCGTCCCTGATTGATTAGCAGTCGCCAGGTAACCGTACTTGTTCACCTCATGAAGCCGGAACACCATATCGGATCCATCGGGCATCCACTTAGGTACAACCGTGAAATCCTCAGCCGTTGTTCGCGAACCCGAGCCGTCAATCAACTGCGACGGCGGACCGATATAAGAAAGACATGATGCAGAGAACAGGCTGAAGAAGGCGCGGGAGATTCCGAGATCGGAAGCGAGCGGTGGAAGCCAGTGAGAGGCGTAATCGTAAATAACCCAATCCGGCGCTGATTCTTGCAGAAATTGACTCAAAGGTGACTCGAGAGAATCGAAGGCTATTTTCAATAGCTGCTGCTTATCGTAAGGTACGTCTGCTGAAGACTCTGCGTCGTCAGGGAGGCCGTCCATGCGAGGAAGAGGAAGGGTAACGAACTCAATCAGTGGAGAAAGATTTGATGGCGTCCTAGTAATTCTACGAATGTTTTTTGGGGTAGAGACGAAGGAAACTCTGTGGTCATTCTTGGCCAAGTACTTTGAGAGGCGGAGAAATGGTATCAAATGGCCCATGGCTAGCCATGGGAATACCACTATGTGCAAAGCCCTCTCTTTTTCCATTGATGCTTTGTTATCAACTCCTGCGGCTTAGTTCACTTGAACTCTGCCGCTGTCGAAAGAAGCTGCACTAAGAAAGAGAAGGTAATCAACTGATGGAGGAGAGAGGGTAAATAAACTATTAAAATGGAAGAAAAGTCGGGGAAAAGAGAATATTTGACCAGTCCACTGTCCACCTGATGTTTGGGCCACGTCGGCGGCGGCCGGCGTGTCTGATTCTATTTTATTTTAATATTAAAAAAGTAATAATAATGGAACTTCGATGAAGGTTCAGAGACGTCTGGGGTTATCCTGCTACGTAGTTAGTGGTATGCTCGTAAATAACAGGACTATTAGGGTTACTCTTAGTTCACCCTCAAGCTCTGCCGTGACCTGTCCTTTTACTCTCTCTCTTCTTCCTCTCCCCCTCAGCAAATCGCTCCAAAACTCTTGAACTCCTGCACAGGCGTACGCGGCTTTTCTCCCTTCGCTGCTCCCTCCACCTCTCTCCCTGGCATACGATTCCTCTCTTCATTATACTTCACTCCCACTGGAAAATCTTGGAGCTGGGATTAGGGTTTCCGTAGGCGCTTGATTGGTTTTCTAATGCTTCAACCACATTCTGAATCCTGTTCGTAGTTGCTCAATGTTCGGGCATTCCCAGCCCTTGATTCCTTCGGTTCCTGACGACGAAGAAGACGGCGCAGCCACCGACGGAATGGATAACACCCACATGCGCTTCGATTCTCACGCCTTGAAAGACGGTACCGGGGCTGTCGGTGAGGATGTCGCATCCGACGGTTTGTACGTTTCTTCTGCTGGAGGGATGGAATTGGCGGCTCAACGTGGCGATGGTACGAGTCAGCTCTCGCTTTCATTTCGTGGCCAAGTTTATGTTTTTGACGCCGTCACACCTGATAAGGTACAATTTTTTTGGGAGAGGTTTGGGTTTCTCCACAAAAGTTTCAATAGTTTTGCACACTTGGGTGATGACCACATGATGGAAGTTGAAATAAGATGCAAATTTTGGCCCGTTTAATCATCATATGCACCTTTTAATGGTCTCAACATCTTTTTTTGTTAGAGGGGAAAACAGCATACCTTAGAAATTTTTCTTCCTACCATTACTAATACTGGCTAACAGATGGGAATAGTTTTATCTGAACTTTGTGGACCTTTTCTCTAAGATAGTCCATTTGGTATCCGTTCAAAGGTTCAAGCAGTATTATTACTGTTGGGGGGATACGAGCTCTCTACGACTCAGCAAGGTGTGGAGATGACACATCAGAATCTAAGGGTATTTCCATAATTTTTTGAAAATCTGTCATAATTTCTTGATATAGTGCCATTACAAAAAATGAGGGATAATCATTGTTGGTTGTGATTATGTATTTTCTTAGAGTGTGGTGGACTTCCCAAGGCGCTGTAGTCAACCACAGAGAGCTGCATCATTAAATAGATTCAGGCAGAAAAGAAATGAGCGATGCTTTGATAAGAAAGTTAGATATAGCGTCCGTCAGGAAGTTGCCCTCAGGTGAAAAATTTGCCTCCATGTCTGAGCTAGTTTTCTCTGTTTACAATCTTTAGCTGAGAATTTGTCTGCATGTATATGGTGAGCTGATCTAAATGAGAAAGAGAAGAGTGCCTGTGGATTTTAGTTTTTTTAGTCATTTCTTATTGATGAAAAAATTATGGAGCTGAAAGTTATGCATCCGGAATGCAATCAAATCTTTTGATATTGATTCTGCCCCTGGGGATGCTGTACTTTTAGAATTGAATCTCCAGACTCTATATGCTATGTAAAATCATCAAATTAATTCCTATCCTTGCTAATTTTCTCTCATTTTACAACCTTCCTTGTTCGAGGTCTTTGAGTTCACATTTAACAATTTGGATTTACTCAATTAAGTCAATAAAATTTTTATACGTTGTTAGTTGAATAAATTTAAGCCATGAGATGTGACATTAATGGTTTAGATTTAGGAGAAAGATATACAAGGAGAAAGATACTTATCTGATATATCTATTGTTTTCTTAGATGTTTCTCCTTCAATTATTTATTTGTATACGTATATGTTTGTGACATTTCATCGATGTTTTGTGAAATTAGGATGCAACGTAACAAGGGACAGTTTACTTCTGCTAAGAGGCCTGATGGAACTCATAGCTGGGATACTGTCCAAGGGTTGGGGCAAGTTGAAAGCCATGCAGAAACTTTGTGAGTCTTATGATGTGTTGCAATCTTAGTTTTGTGAAACAACTTTCTTCTTCATTCTCGTGGATCTTTTTGTAAATATTGCCATATTGCTTTAGTATAATTGTTCTCTTGGTCAATGCCATTAGGACTTAGCTTTTAGTGTCAGTTTTCTTTGTTTTTTGTTATGTAAGTTTGTATGTTAAAATAAAAACTATGCAAAAGGATTGAGCTACAGAAAAGGTTCCGTATCCAAAGGACTGTGCAAGGAAACGCCCTGTACAAATCCTTCCCCAAGAAAAATGACATTACAAAAATCCCAACACGGTAGCTTTACAACAGCTTCCTCGTCTTCAAAAACCAATCAAATCCTCTTGTTCTTAACACTTGAAAGTAGAAGGAATGAATTTGGTCACCTGTACTACCACTCCATTACTCCCAAAAAGAATTTTTTTTTAGTTTGAGAGAGGCATCACCTGACACACTTTTAGCCAATTTCACACCCATACCCACAACACATAAAACACCTAGAACGATTTAGACATTTGGATCTTCATTTCTTTGGTTTAATGATTTTGGTATTTCAATCCTATGTTTGTCTGAATCTTACTGAATGGTTTTAGATGTACACATTGTGGCACAAGCTCAAAAGGCACACCTATGATGCGGCGAGGTCCATCTGGTCCAAGGTCTCTCTGCAACGCTTGTGGACTCTTTTGGGCAAACAGGGTCAGTATAGTTTTTACTAGTTAAAATTTAGTGTTTGGGGTTATTTGTTTACCTTTTTGTTTCCTTTATGATAAACCATATTCTCACTATATTTGAACAATCCTCTGGCCAAACATAACGGCCTTTCTTGTGAACTTGTCGTGTTTGAAGGAAATGATATAGGACCAATGACTTTTCCTTTTTTCTCCTGGCATATTAGATAAATGCTGTAGTCATAGTTGTGGTCTTAAACAAACAATTTTCAGGCTTGAAGGGATTAGATTTGGTAGCTGCAATGAGTTCTGAAGTTGTCTAGACTGTAGCAATTTGGTTCTCTTGTGGAAATAAGATCCATAGGAGGAGGGAGGACATTAGGCCTCGAGACCATTTTATTTTTTGCTTTTAGTAGTCAATTTTTTGTGGAACAAAAAAAGTGAGCTATATAACAGGCACACCAATCTTGACTTTGGCCGCAAAAAAATTGAAACTCTATTTTTCTACTGCCAAAGGACAAAACATGAGATGAAGTCAAATCCAAGCTTGACATCATTAAGAATAATTATATTCCTAATGTCCCAAATGCACAAAAAAGTAGTTAGGCACCAACCTCCTTTATATTCATCACTCTGGATTAGGCAACGAAAAAACCCCTTTTAAAAATTATTCATCGAGGATAAAGCTTCTCTAGAAACTATTTGAAGTAAAGAATGTTGTTATTGAGGAGACGAGTTGTAATGATTATGTTAATGAAACTATTTGGAAAGACTTCTCGCAGCTTTTATATGCAGCTATAAATTCCTGCAGTAGAGTTGTCTCACTTGTTTGTCATTCATGGACATTTCCGCTTTTCAGGGTACTTTGAGAGATCTTTCTAAAAGAAACCAAGACCATCCTCTGTCCTTTCCAGAGCAGGTAGACTCTCCGGCAGGCTAGTAGTTGACCGGTTAGTATTTAATTCTATGTTGTTTATTAATTTTATCCTCAACTTAATGATAACTCTAAATTATACTTGTAAAAGATGGTGCTTCTAAATCATACTGATAAAAGATGGCTGACTCCAAATTAGCTTGACATTTACCGGCTCCAACTCTGGAACAACCCAGTCATGGGCAGAAATATCTTGTTCCATTCACTAATACTGACGATTCGGCTCAAACTGGTTGATCGCTAGATATCCACTTTCTCAGATAAATTGCGGCGGAGGTTTTTTTTTTTTTTTTTCTTCTTCTTTTAACATAACATCAAATAGATAATTGAGTAATTTTAGTTACCTTGGCCCTGCCAGTGTTTATGGAATGTACAGATTTCCAGGCAGTGAATTTCTATATATAGTATGATCATTTACTCTTTAGTTTCCTCTTTTTGTTCATGGAAGTTGTGATATCTGTTTTAGTAATCAAGTGAATAAATCTAGGGGAAGTTTTAAAAGTGATGTTTGTATCATTCTAGCTAGATTGTTCAATTTGAAATGTCCCAAAGTTACACTCATACTACCCTTCCATATCAAAAACTAAATAAACTATAAAAAAAAAATAATGTTATATTTACTATCTAATTGTATACTCGTGAAAAATGTTAATTGATGCAGTTAATGATTTATTTTAATTATTTATAATTTATTATATTAATCAATGTCTGTTATGTCATATTATAAAATTAAAGAATAAATGTATCGTTATTCTAAAAAAATGAATATTTCAATAACCTATTCTTTGTTTGATTTGAGTCTTAATTAGTTCTAAAGGAGCAGTCATTCTACCATTTTTAGCACATTAATTTTTTTCTAAATTAGTCTGATGAAATAACATTGTGAATTTCAAACACGAGGATAAATCGGGATGTCCAGACATAAAAAGGTTATTGGAAGGCATGTATTTGATTGGTTAGAATTTAATGCTAAAGACATCTTATTTTATGCCTTGAAAACACGGTTCTTCGTACGAGTTTTTGATGATGAAAGTGTTTGAGACAATGGCGAAAGTCAAGTCGACGTGACTACTCCGTTTGTCGTAACACAATCCCTCTTGGCAGATTCCCTCCCCGATTTAGTAATCTCCCACGATATATTTCATCATGCCCGTTTGATCGACGTTGAAACACCCCACCGGCTCTTGGGCTCCACATGCGGTCATTTTGAACCGTTCGTTCTGATCACGATCTCCTCGTTCCCGCCGTAAAACAGCGTTGCATCGAATGAGATCCCTGATTTTCTACGTAAATTAGAAAATCAACGGTGTCGTCACGAGTAAAATTGTCCCTCGAGGAACTCAGAGACGGGCCCGGCAGAATCCTTATCTATTTTGGGTAGTTCTCTCTCTCTCTCTCTCTCTCTGTTGTTTTTTTGTTTTTTTTGCCGAGCTTCTTCGAGCTGGAAAATCCCATTCCGAGTTGGTTCTTTGAGAAATGTCGGTGAAATGCAATATCGTATTTGCACAGAAGGTCGACGACTTGGGTCTTCGTTTGTGGCGCTGTTGGCGCTATTAGGGCTCGGAAGCAGTTTATGACAGCTGCAAATCCTCAGCCTCTGCGTGCACGTCCTTTCGGGGATCGCATCCAAAAGTCTTTCCCGATTGAGGACGACGGTGAATGTGAAGATTCCGGTGGTGATGGTGACGATACGATGGACGACGTTGAGGAGATTGGTGTGAATTCCGTGAGCGTTGCGAATCATAGTGGTATTGTAATGGCGTCCAGGACTGGTGAACTAACACTCTCCTTCGAAGGCGAGGTTTATGTGTTTCCGGCTGTAACCACTGAAAAGGTACATTATTTGACGTTTCTGGGCTATGTAGCTTGGATATTTTCTTCATGCTGAAAACTGATATGTTATATTTTCTTCATGCTGAAAACTGATATGTTATCTTCGTGCTGAAAACTGAAAAAATTTTCATGCAAATTAAAGTGATTGTGGCCGCTGAGTTAAAGTGATTATCTTGGTTCTTTATAGTTGGATGGTTCTTGAAGTAGTCATGAGAATTTTTTTAGTGTAATTTGAAATTTTTGCCTTTTTTGGCATTCACCATGACTGAAATAGGATCTTAAACTAATTACTAATACCCTCTTTCTTGTCATGCAAAAGTAGAGGTCTACCTTTCTCTTTTCTTCTGGTTCTCATTTATGATTGAATATTCTTCTCTGGGGTTTTTATCTTTTTGAGGTATTTGATATCGTTGGCCTTTAATTTCAATGCGGCAGGTGCAAGCTGTACTTCTGCTTCTCGGAGGACGTGAGGATGTCCCAACTGTTGTACCAACAACTGAAGTATCTGATGCTCAAAATTATAGGGTAATGAAGATGTTGAATGAAAGCAAATTTACTGCTTCTGGTTTGCATATTTTCATGCATTGTGTCACGAAATCTTTAGGTTTTAGGTGACAGCCCCCAAAAGCGCTCAAACCTGTCAAGAAGAATTGCCTCTTTGGTTAGATTCCGTGAAAAAAGGAAAGAGAGATGTTTTGAGAAGAAAATTAGATACACCGTACGAAAGGAGGTTGCACAAAGGTAAGATTAGTTTAGATTTTCGTATTAGAAACATTTGAAAGGTGAAAAATATACTTATTTTCAACTGAAGTGAATGAGTAATTCTTCCTGGAAATTTCATAACTTCATATTTATGTGTTTTTAATGTGGCTACTCAAATATCTCACGTTAGAGTGCTCAATACGTGAAAATATGTTGAATAGTCATCTCCAGTGAATCATATATTAGCTATTGTTCCTAATTCATTCCTTTGCATTCTTACATTATACTAGGATGCATCGTAAGAATGGGCAGTTTGCATCCATGAAAGAAACCTCAAATGGTTCAAGTTTGGAGTCCATACAAGGCAACCTTCAAGATAGCACTCCTCCTTCTGAAACTGTGTGAGTTAGAGGTTTAATCTTGTATGTACCTTTCTTAGTGAGTTGTGTTTTTGAGGTTTTCGAGCCATCTCTCTCTCTCCCCCCACTTCTTAGTGATTGGATTTCTCCTTTCTGTTTATGTAATTCTAGCTATTAATCGGTTTTTGTTCTTTTAAGCTTTCAGCTTGCGAAGTTGTCAGCACTGTGGTGTCTCTGAAAGTAATACTCCTGCAATGCGACGTGGACCTGCTGGACCGAGGACTCTATGTAATGCTTGTGGTTTGATGTGGGCAAATAAGGTTAAATAATTAATTAAATACTGCTTTATTCGTTTCTATCTGATGGTTGCTTACTATGATTCTGGGAACTACATCTACCTTAATAAAGTATGCTGCTAATATTTTTCATTTTATTTTGGCAGCGTTTAGGAGTGAGAGTTTAGATGTATGCATCACGTTTCGTCCTTATAACTGTTAGATTATACACATGACTGCGTGCGATAATAGGCACTCAATTACGGGTTAATTACAAAGTAAAGGAGTTGCTTTTTTACAATAATTACTGTTAAACATTCTAGCTAATTTGTGGGGAGATCCCTAATAATGCATAACCAGCTCGTTGATTGTACAGGGAACATTGAGAGATCTAAGCAAGGGAGGAAGGAGTCTTTTCCTGGATAATATTGAACCTGTATGTAAATGAACTGAGCACTGAATTTATCTTTTTTATGCCTTTGTCAAATCTTTGAATGATGGATGATTTGTTGAAAGTTTCCCATTTCCTCCCTCAATTTGCTGCCTGAACTTTTAGCAACTGACTTTTCTTATAAATTATACAAAATTTCTAAATAACATCGAAATGCAAAAAGGGGAAGGATAAGAACTTATCTTGTGATAGTATAACATCTTGACTAATCTTTTTCATATCTTAATTGGAAAGAACCAAAAAGTGTTTTCCTCTAGCTATTAAGAAAGCCATAATATCCCGCTAAACATTAGTCCATGAGTTTTATTTTTCAGTTCCTACCATATAACCCCACCAAGACCTTTTCTTTCTTTTCATCTGCCATCCCTAAATATTGTTGCATAATTAAATGGAACTCAGTTTTTTTGGGTTATTTAAAAAAAAAAAGGAATTTTTTCTCTTCGTGGTAATATAGAATTTTTCTGCGATAGTTGAAGCATGCGTTTGTAAAACATCTTTAATGGAAAGTTCTTTCTTCTTGTGTGTAGTGAATTCCTTCTGGAATTTAATTCCCCGATGGTTGTTACGATTTTTTTGAGCTCCATATTGCCTGGTTATGTCAAAGCCTAATCTTTTTGCTCTGACGAGTCTTCTGCAGATCTGAAATTATATCCCTTTAGAATTAGGTCTTTCAAAATAAGTGAAATCATTCATCTCTCATATTGTTGTTGGAAGAATACATAAAAATAGTGATTGTTAACAGGAGTAAATTTGAGAACGAGTTATATGACTCACATCTGTAATTCCTTTGTTAATTTACTGCCAGCATTAATTCTCTGTATGCTAGACTTCAAAATTTTGTAATTGCACCTCTTAAAATATCTAAACTAATGCATCTAAGTTTTGTCTGGATACAGAAATTACATAAAGAAGATTTTGTCCATAAACATTTTGAGATGACTTTATAAGTTTGTCTATCATGTTTTGGCATAATATATTAATCATGTCAGAAGGATTTGCAGGAAACAACAATGGACGTCAAGCCTGCAGTTGTAGATGGAGACCTTTCTGGCTATGGAGATAATCAGGTACATTTTTCTTTACTAATGCATTTCGACTTTGTGAGTGCACTGTACCTGCCAACTTCATTGCTGAATTAATAAATTGGGTTGTCTTCTTGTTGTGTAGAAATCTCCAGAAGAATCTGGTAATCTAGTTGACAAAAGTTCCAGTGATCCTTCTCTCAATCAATACAATGAAGTATGTTTTATATTTCTGGTAATCAAACCACCTGTGATTCGTGGGGTGAGATGATGTCACTGTACAAAACTTTTTAATGAATGGCTGAAGAAATTATTAGTCTTTAGATTTGGGCAGAAAGTTGTATTCTTAGAATTTTTCATCCTTCAGATCTTTAAAATGAAAAAATAAACTTTACAAGCACAAATTTTCTGTCTGCAGTTCTGTCGATACCTAGGTCAGCTTTCATCGCCAGGTAGATTTTTATTTTTGTATTTTTTCACTTGATCAAAATTTCTTTAGCATGTTAAAGGGTCTGAAAATTTTTCTTCGATTTTTTTAATAATTAAATTTCCCTGTAATTTAAATTGAAAAATTTGATATATCTGATCCATTGCTCCATTGCTAACTAGCTCTGTTGCTTATGGTGTAGGATCTGCGTGACTGCACCGACGAGTTTATTGATTCTTTTCCCGTGCAAATTGTGCATTCTTCGCTCAATGAAGACGAGCAGGTAATACGCATACTGATACTAGCTTTCTTATCAGTTCTGACAGTAATCTTGTGTTATCAACCTCCCATAACCAAGTTCCTTCTTTTTGTTCTTGATTGATTGTTCTAGTTTGGAACACTAAGTTGTATATTACCAAGTAGTGGTATCATTACTACTAGATAGCAAATGAATACTAAAGCTCTACTCTTGTCAATAAAATCGTGCACTGAAATTTTCAAACTTGGCGTTCGGGTTTTATTAAACCATACTTTAAATATTGGATATTACAACTATTCCATAACATTATTTTTATTTTAATTTTTTATTTAATAGTTCTATTTTTTCTGTTCAAATTCTCAGGACCCTCTGATTGGAATTCCTAGTGTTTCAGATACAGAGATAGTCGTCCCTCCCTGCAAGTTTTAATTAGAAGGTATATTGTTTATCTAAATGATTTCATGAACTGCAGATGGTAAATTAGTTACTGATCGAAACTATAATGGAAAGGTAAATTAGATGAACTAAGAAGGGGACGGTTCCAACGAAGTGGGGGGCTATGTTTTCACCCGACATCGTTTGCCTGACACATTGATGTTAATAACCTTAGCTGTCTTGTTTGTATTTGTATTTGTATGAGTCGAGAATGTTTTTTTTTTTTTAATAATAATAATTTATGAGTTAATTTATATTTGTGAGGATTATTCTGATTGAAAATAGAATATTTTTTTTGTTTGAGATCGATTATTCGAAAAACATTGCACCGAAATACCAACTCAAAATCTAAACCAATGCAGATAAGCTTAATATTAATATAAAATCTACCTCTTCAAATGCGGTTCGTTTATAAACCATGATTTTGTTTTACTAGTCATCTAAACTCTACTATATTAAGTATGAAATGGTTAAAGAACAAAACAAAAAAGTAGACGAGTCTGCCAATCAAGCTTTCAAGTGTGATTCCGTTCGTTGTCTGCATTAAGCTGTAACAATGTACTATACTGAATCGCAGTCTTTCTAATTTACTGAGAACAGTTTTCAAATCAAATGGTAAAACTCTCAAGGAATCAAGTAAAGAAAAACATTAACCGTTGTTACATTCCCACGATCCGGCATGATGAAAGAACCTTGTATCATAATTTTTTTTTTGTAATAATAAAAAAGTGGGAAGAGTTTAAATAGTAAAAATTTACAGAAGTTTGATGCGTATTCTGCATTAATCTACTTAATCTCTGTTTTCCTCTGGAAAAATAGGGACCCCAATAGAACAGCTATTCCTGTTATCGCAATAGTGAACATGAGCCGTTTCTTCGAAAACTCACGAGGCTGTCGTCTCCGAGCTCCTTGGTCTCTTTCAACTTCCCTCGCATCCCTTCAGAACAAAATTACATGTTATAAACTCAAAGATTGAATGAAAAACGCTATGAAATTTTGAAGTAAATTGCAGAAAACCATATGCAGGGTTTGCTGTTCACGCAGATAAAATAATGTGATCTCAATCTAACAAATGGTATATTTGCTCTTTCATTGTCTATTCTTGTTTAACAGATTTTGATAAAGAGAACCAATGATGAAAAAAAATTATTGATCTCAGTGACTCAATTTAAATCATTAAACTATAACATAAATTTAGTGAATGATAGACAAGAATAGAAACACTGAAGTTTCTGGCAAAATAAATTCATTTTTACTTGAAGTACAAGCTAAAGCCAAAGACCTATAAATAAAACATTGAAATGGCAAGTTATACCTCTCAATCAAGCTACCGCCTATTATGATTTAGTGTTGAACTTAATACACACGAATCAAATGCAAATGCAAATGCACAAATTTATATGAATTCACAGCCAACAATTACAGTAATCAACCAAGGCATTGCGTGTTTTTCTAATTAAAGCAGTGATCATTATTTTGATTCACAAAATAACTGATCAGCATTATAAACTCATAATTAAACTTTGAAAAAATTGGATCCCTATTTAGTAAAAGGGAAAGAACTGTCGTTTTTTTTTTCAGACTTAATATCCATCACATTTGAGAATATTGAAACTGAAAGCTGGATGAATTCTGTCATGGGAAAAAAAAGCCTCAAAGTACTATTGATGATGGCAGGCGACACACCGGACAGAATTTCATTATACCAGACCACTGACCTGCTAACAAGTAGCTTACCAGTGCCATGGCTAAAAGAAAGATTCACAAAAATATAACAGCACAGCATTAATTTGTATGTTTCAAATCAAAGAATAGAATCTACCTGGAAGATCCAGCGATGTTATCTGTAAGACCACCGCACCTACTTTCATGGTTGTATCTTTCTCGCAGTCTAATATACTTCCGACACAAATGACAAAGTTCTGTCCGGTTCCCACATACTTCCTAAAATTACAAACCAACCAAATATCAAAATTAAAATGAGGCTAGATACAAATTTAAAGTTCATTTATGGGAGTCATTAACTCAGTACCTGATGCTCAGCTAAATCTATTGCAGGCAACGGAAATTCACAGAATTCACACGTGACAATCCTTTGGGGGCAATTTTCACCTTTATGAACAGCTAAAATTTCACGCTGTACTGTCGCACTGCAGAGTGAGCAGGGTACCTGCTCAAAAACACCAATATCAATGACTGAGCGACTGAAAAACATTTATATTTACCCCTTATTTTTTACATTGACATCAAATAGAAAATCTCCAACATGAATGAATAGAAAATGTTATCTAGAGAAATAAACTCATAATCCTCCACTAAGGCTGAGGGGATAGACCCTCTTAGTTAATCCCAAATATTTAATCTATAATCTCAGCTAATCACCCACTCACTGCAGTAGATCTATGAAATGCCATAGAATAAAATTCTTTGCTTCTTGTTTCGAGCATCAAACACAGAAGGAAGACATGGCCACCTTAGCAAAGATCATTTTGCATAGACAATATTATGCCAGATCAAGAATACAAGCTAAAGCTGGGTCACTTTGCCTGAGTAGTGAGACCAGAAAATCAGGAATCCTTTCTTATTCGATTTTCAAAGGATTTTTGACCTAAAAATCATACGCCTAAGAAAGTAATATGTAAATATCAGGAAAAGAGAAGAGAATCATTGATAAACTGGTCGAATTTAACCTATGTTCATGTCATACATGAAAATTCTCATGCAAGCAAAACATATATTGGTTTTGTTCCCTTAGATCAAGAAGCCTGTAGATGTGACACGAGTAAAACTAACAAAAAATATCATCTTCCAAATATCTTTATAAAAACAATCACTATGTTAATAAAGATCCAAGAGAGATTCACGTACTGGTGCGTGAGTGTTAAAGAAATGTTCCTCTGCGTGTCTCTTAGGAACCACATCACCACATACTTTACATTTTTCTAGATTACGGGAGCAGTGAGCATAATGTAAATCAATATTTGAAGAAGGTATAGCTCTGTCACTGGAAAGGGAAGAACAAAGAAGTAATTAGTTCAGATCTGCAACATAAAGCTCCGAGTAATTTGATACACTTTTGATCAAAAGATTTTTCTTAATTCTAATCAATTTGATGCTTGACTTTGAAACTTGGTTGAATTGGATCCTTTCAATAAAGGATCCAAGAGGTGATGATAAATGCAACAAGGAGAGAGAGTTCGATCTTAAAAGGACGATTTAATCAATTTTTAATTAACAACTCTGAGTTAACCCAACTATTTTAATCGTCCAAAAATACTTATTTCAACTCTGAGTTTTCATTAAGCTTTATTGAAGTCAAAATTTAAAAATAATTAAATAAATATCAAAAGAAATGCATACATACTGTCAGTTAAACTGGCTCCAGGACATTATATCATCGATTAGTAGCCAAATTATTCATTCAATCGACTAACAAGGTGGAGAAAAACTGGAACTGAACTTTTTCACAACAAATTAATACGCTAACGCGACAGGACGAACAGAGATCCAAATAAAATACTCGATCACACGGTAAAATTGACTCGAGAAAACTAATCTCAATCACATAAAAAGCAAAAAAAGAAAACAAAAAACATTGAAATATCCGGTTGATATAAAGAACAAAATACCAGTGACTGCATATACTTTTAGCCTCATCGGATACAATCTCCATGGGAGGGGGAAGATAAAGCTGATATTAAATCCTAAAAAATGAAATACGAAGAAAATCGAAGTGAGTGGAACAAATCAGGAAAAATTGTAGAATGATAGAGCAAATTGAGCGATAAGGAACTGATTGAGCCTCAAATTTCAAAAAACTAACCTGAAAATTATGATTTACGGATAGAATTAGCTTCTGAAAGAAGAATGAAGAAGAAAGGGTAGTTGAGGAAGACTCAAGGAGTTAAATTACTTTCGTTTCAACAACTTTAGTTAGGCACAATGCCAATGACTATTATGACCCCGTTGATACGAGGTCAAAGATAGCCTTTGTCCCACGCGCCATTAAAACGATTGGTATACACTGCCCTTTCTGCAGGTACGTTATACTGGGCCACTTAAAATAGCGAGTTGGCCCAATAGTTTAATCGGCCCAAATTAAAGTAAGGGCCCAATTTTCATTAACTAGCCATGGTAAGTCTGTTCTCGAAAGGTCAAAACAATATTATTTAAAGGAGTTATGACCTTAAAATAATGTCGACAGATTGTACGACCCATGCGTAATTCTCCTCGTAATTTTCTTATTTATAAGCGTCCTAGGAGTGTGGGACACGAGCTAGAAAAAAAAAAAAAAAAGGATAAAAGGATGCTCTAATTGACTTTTTTTTTTTTTTGTCACAATAAATTCATTCATTTATAGTTTTATATTTCAATATAAAATCTAATTATAGCGATAGATCTTTTTTTTATTTCGTTAAACTTATCATATATAATATGCAGATTTATTATTTCAATTAGTTATAAGTATTTTACATGTTAATAGTGAAATAAGAATCTATAATAAAATAAATTATAAAATATAAATTAATTTATGAGAATTTAAATATTTATTTGACACGTCAATAAATATTTTAAAAGAATAAAATAAGAGAGCAAATGTAATATTATTCTTTTAAGATAATAGTAAATATTTTGATTGTTAAATATTGTCCTAGAAATTAAATTATTAAATAAAAACTTTTTAAATTCTTGCTTGTTTTATATTGGATGTTGGTTTAGCAGGAAAAAAAAAAAAAAAACAAATTTATCCCACGCGTTGAACAACTACAGGGGTGGTGGCCGAATCATTGGAAGAGCCATAAAATTATCTATTTTAACATCTCCCTTTATTATTGGACCACGTGGCCTCGTACTATGAAATCTGCAGCGCTATTTATACCCAAAAAAGGACCTGGGGTTCAGACGCATAGGTGAGTCCTTCCTTAAATGGTTGCTACCTGCAGTTGCGCTTCTTCACCGTTGCACTGCGGAGAAAATTCTGATTCCTTCGCTTTCACACTGCTAGCACCTAGCACCGGTAAGATTTATTTTCTCTAAATTGATTTTGCATTTTATTCTCTCTAGTTTTGTATGCCTTCATTTTTGCACCGATTTTTCTCCATTTTTGCTCTCGATCTTGCTGAAAATTATCTCCGTCTCTCCAGTAATGAGAACTTCTTCCTGAATCGTGACGCGGTACTCTTTTATGATTCTAAAATTTTGCTTGCTTCCTTTTGCTTTCCGTAACTTTCTCGGAATTCGGAAATGGATAGAAAGAGAGAGAAAGAGAAGTAGAAAGAATCCTGCTCGCTGAGCAATAACGAGTAGAATGGGGAGGGGGAAGATCGTGATTAGAAGAATCGATAACTCGACGAGCAGGCAAGTTACCTTCTCGAAGCGAAGGAATGGATTGGTGAAAAAGGCGAAGGAGCTTGCAATCCTATGCGACGCGGAAGTGGGCGTGGTAATCTTCTCCAGCACAGGCAAGCTACACGATTTCGCAAGTACCAGGTCCGAATCTTAACAAACTCCTCCATTACATTAAATCTAGTTTCGCTCTTCTTCTGGCTATGAATATGCTTATTCTATACTTTACTGTTATCAAATATGATGCGTTGACTCGGTTGGTGAATATTTGTCTAGTTTCCATTCTATATGCTATTGAACATATCTACTCATCCTTGAAATAGTGAATTTTTTTTAGAAAAAAAAATATCTTCTATAATTTCGTAAATCTAAATAGTTATGAGCCATGATTTTGTGTTGTAAAATTAGAATACGACATGACACATGTAATCGACGCATTTCTAGTCTGTTTGCTTTATACCTGAAACTTAACTTAGGTGATTTAAAACTACCATTACGCAACATCTAATTTTTGGAGCTATCTTATTTTGAAGATCCATATCATTATTTCTGTTGATGTGAACTGATGAAGTTAATCTATTCAACTCATTTCTATGTTCAGTTGAACACAAACAGTCTTGAGTCTTCAGAATCCCGCAATGATCCATAGAGGAATAGTATTTTGTTATTAGGTTTTCACAGATTAAAATTATTCTAGGAGTGTCATTTTTGTCGTTACACTGTTTAAGTCTAAAAATGCCTATTTTTTTAATTTTCTCTAATTATGTTATTTATGGTTTAAAGTTATTCATAATTTAGTCCAACTATTTCTTATGTATTTTTCACATATTAAAAGACAACCAACAAACGATTGCGATAAACTGTAAAATAACGATAATTTGTTGGAAACATTTATGACAAACTATCATTAATAATACACCTTTGATCAAAGTATTTATCATGGCTATAAATATTTTTTTTACTCTATTTACAGTTTTGCACAATATAAACATAAATAATGTTAGGTTTTTTTTCTTGTGAATAATGCTACGTTTACATTATTATTCTACCCTATTAAAATATTAGCTGACATGTCGAGTGCAATTAATGTAATAAATTAACTATTTATAATTTATTACATTAATTGCACCAATCATTATTCAACAGGTCAGCAATTATTTTAAGAAGATAAACGTAACATTACTCCTCTCTTATTTTACATTCTAAACATACTCCTGATGTGTCAAACGATGATTGATGCAATTAATATAATAATTTATTATATTAATTGCATCAACATTTGTTTGACACGTCAGCGAGTTTGTTTAGAGGGTAAAATAAGAAAATAAACGTAACATTACTCTATAAACAATTAAATAAAGACAAAATCTTAACGATCATGAATTGTTAACAAGACATTCAAGTACAATGAAATTCATAAGTCAGGCCAAAAATAGAACAAGCTCTAGAATTTTGGCTTCTCCCAAAATATATACTTTTCCTAGATCTTAGGGGTTTCTATTTGTTCAAACACTAGCAACTTTTCCTAGTATAACTTCTATTAGAATTTATCTTTGTCTTTTTGTTGCCTGTTATTTATGTGAAAAGGTTTCGATGTTTAACTAAACAATAAATTGAAGAAGTCTGGTATGTAGCTAGAGATTGATTTCGACATAACTAAACAACATGAAGGTTAACACAATCTTTAGTCATGATAAAATTAGGTGTGATTATGTGATACGTCTGCCTAGAGTAAGATTTTCCATATAACTTGCATGATTTCTTGTAGTGATTCGTTCCTCTGAATCAAAACTTTTTCAGTCTTTCCGTTCTTGCTCTTCTAACGTACCTTTCACTCTTGCTACATTGCAACAGTGTCAGTGGTTTCAATCATACAATCTTATATGTCTACCTTCATTGGCTTCAAATACTTAAAATTGAGCCAAAACGATGGTCTTCATTTAGGTACAATATGTAAATTCTTAATTGTAAAGAATTGGTCGGGTAGAAATCTGAAAACTTATCATTTTAAGAACATGGTCTTTGTTTTCAATTTTTCTACGTCTAACTCACTTAACCTACAAAAGTAAAAATTTGCTTTGCTCGAAATGAATAATAATAATGTAAAAAGTGAGAATACAGTGAGGAGATTACGGTGCTGTGTATATTCTCTCAAAGATATCTTCTAAAGGATAGATATTACAAAGAGATTTATAAATCTAGGGTAAACATCGAGAACAAGTTACTAAACTACCGCTACTAAGAATAATAATAATAATAATAATAATATGTATGCTAATATGTCCCTGCAAACTCATGATGCGACAACTATAAGCATGAAGTATAAGCATGAAAAATTTGTCAGATAAAAAACAGAATCGCGAAACTAAGTGTGCCTTGGTAAACAAATCAGCAATTTGCTGAGAATAATGAATAAAAGGCAAGGTGATGGTGTCAAGCTGAAGATGATAGTGAGTGATATAACAATCAACCTCAATATGCTTGGTTCGCTCATGAAAAACTGAATTACGGGCAATCTGAATAGTACACTAACTATCACAATGTAACAGAGCAGGATGATAAAGATAAACACTCATATTCGCAAGCAACTAACGTAACCAAACAATTTCACAAGTAGTCGAGGTCATGGCACGATACTCAGCTTCTGTAGAAGACTGAAAAATAATATCTTGTTTCTTACTCTTCCACGAAATAAGTTAATCACCAAAAAAAATACAGAATCTAGTGGTGGACTTGTGATCGGTAGAATCACTAGCTCAATCAGCATTGGAGTATGCACACAGCTCAAGGGATGACATAGAAGGGAACAAGAGACTCTGAAACTGGGTTCCTCGAAGGTACCTGAGAATACGAAGAACAACAACCCAATGAACAGTAGTAGAAGCAGTAACAAACTGACTAACCACATGAACAACATTCGCAATAACTCGACCAGTCACAGTAAGATAAACCAAGCTGCCAACAACAGTACGATATAAACCGGGATTTGATAAAGGAAGACCATCCGACAGAGAGTATCGAGCATTAGTCTTAAGAGAAGTATCAACTATCATGTTGTCAGTGAGACGTGCAAGCTCAAGCATATCAGCTATGTACTTTGACGAAGATAAGAGATAACCTTTTGGAGAATAAACGACCTCAATGCCCAAAAAGTAATGTAGCAAACCCAAGTCTTTTATAGCAAAACAACAAGCCAACTCAAACTTTAAAGATTCAATTCCCTCACAATCATCACCAATAATGATCATGTCATCAAAATACAAGGATAATAAAATACGACATGAACTCGTATGCTGAACAAACAATGCAGAATCATGATAACTAGGATGAAAACCAAGCGAAGTGATCACTGTAGAGAACTTTTCAAACCAAGCACAAGGTGCTTGTTTGAGACCATAGAGAGCTTTACGAAGCTGACAAACTTCACCGGGTTTGTGGACGACATCTGGAGGGGGCATCATATAAACTTTTTCATGAAGATCACCATTCAAGAAAGCATACTTTACATCCATATGAGATATTCTCCATTGATGAAGAGAGGCAACCGCAATCATAGTAATAACAGTCGTCATCTTTGCAACATAGCCAAATGTCTCTTCATAATCCATACCATACTTCTAGGAGTAGCCCTTAGTAACAAGTCGAGCCTTGTATCGTTCAATGGATCCATCAGACTTAGTTTTAATCTTGTAAATCCAACGAGAACCAATGGTACGTTTTCTGGATGGCAACGGTACAAAATCTCATGTATGAGTCTGATGAAGAGCAGTAAGTTCTACAACAATAGCATCCTGCCAAAGTGAGTCACGAACAGCCTCTCTATAGGACAAAGGCTCATAAAAACGATGAACAAAATTAACAAATGAAGCAAAAGAACTAGAATATGAAGAATAAGCAAAATCAAGTTGCTTAGTAGACTTATGAGGTCGAGTTGACTGACGAGGGCAATCTCAGAAGTTCATTCAGTGGTCGTAGGGGTAGGAGATTGAGAGGTAGACGTCTCGAGAACCAAAGTATTAGACTTTGTTGATCTACCCATAGAAACAGTTAGAACTTTGGATGGAACTTCTTCAGTGTCAATATCGAAAGGATCAATGCGAATGAGGTCTGACTGTGTCATATGATGTGAACTAGCAGGAATGGAGAAAAGAGAATATGCTCTAAAAACACAACATGACGAGAGACGTACAATTTTTGACTAACCGGATCCAAACAACGATATTTCTTCTGACCAACACCATAACCCAAAAAGACACGCAGAATAGACCGAGAGGACAAATTATTACGCTCGACGTGTGGTCGAAGGACAAAACAAGTATAACTAAAGACTCGCAATGAGGAATAATCAGGCGCATGCTCATATAACTTTTCAAAGGGAGACAAACTTGAATTATGAAATGTTAGAATTTTATTAATCACATGAATAGTGGTAAGAATCGCTTGCCCCCAAAACTCACTAGGAACATCGGCTGACAACAAGAACATGCGGGCTGTTTCAACAAGATGTTGATGTTTCCTTTCAACAATTCTATGTTGTTGAGGAGTGTCAGTACATAAGGTTTGATGTATAGTCTCATATGAAGCAAGTAAATGAGAAAAATATTTAGAAGTGTATTCACCCCCAAAATCACAACGAAAGCACTTGATGACGGCTGAATGTTGTGTTTTTACAAGAGTTCAAAAGATGGTGAAAAGGGTAAGATAATCAGACATACGTTTCATAAGATAGACCAAAGTATAACGAGTGCAATCATCAACAAACAAAACATAATATGTAGCACCCAAAATTTTATCAGCTAAATAATTTCTTATAACTAGTATTTATTAGATAATTTATGAATAAAGAAGTAAGAATTGAGGAGAAGACGCATTGAAATTCACGGTGGAGGGCATGTAAAAGGATTAAAAGAAGAGACTAAGTAGACTAAGTCAAACTTTTTAATGAATTAGGCTTAACAAATAATTAAATGAAATAAAAATAGAAGGAGTGGAGGTGAGAAGAAGCCTCCCACGTGAGGCATTTGGGAGGGATATTCTGATGATCTTAAATTCAAAATTTATCATTTAGGGGAGGAAACAAGGGAACCCCACGTGAGAATGCCCTTGGGTTATCTGAAGACTTAAATTTGAGAATGAGGTAGTGATGGGGGTTAATAGGGTAAATGCTAGGTGTCCGTAGAAATCTCAAGTCGATTCAGTGATCCTAATTACTCAACTTATAAACCTAACATATTCATAAGCATGCAACTTAATAACCTTTCAAACATACCTAATATGATGCATAAACTTCAATTCAAACAAAACTCCAACTTTCAAATTCAAGAAGTCCAAACACTCTATTCCAAAATTTCGGATTTCCCCCTTTAAAATTGACCAAACTTCAAATTATTATAATTAATTAAATTTTCAACCAAATTTGATAATTCAAAGGGCTATAGAATCCTTAAAAAGTCTACTTTCACATGGCATAAACCATTCAACAAAAACCAATCACAATAAATGGCAGAATTGTGCAAAATCGAACCTGCCCTGGTATTTTCTTAATTCTCGATTTCATTAAACTTCAACTACTTCAAAAATTCACCATAAATCGTATACATATCCAAACTCGTCGATTCAAAATTCTGTGTAAACCTTAGGATGTCTATTTTCAAATGGTCAATTCTATTTTTCAAACTAACACAGTTAGATCAGCCGATTTGCACCAAAACAGAACTTGCTCTATTTAACCCCAAAATTTTGGCTAATTCATTAAAAAGTTTGACTTAGTCCACTTAGTCTCTTCCTTTAATCCTTTTACATGCCCTCCTCCATGAATTTCAATGCATCTTCTCCTTAATTCTTACTTCTTCATTCGTAAATTATCTAATAAATACTAGTCATAAGAAATTATTTAGCCGATAAACTTCGGGTGCTACATTCTACCCTCCTTAAAAAAAAATTTGTCCTCAAAATTTGTTACCTAAACAATTCTGGATATTGGCTCATCATATCTTGCTGTCTTTTCCAAGTTGCCTCTTTCACGTTGTGGTTACGCCATGAAACCTTCACTAGTGGAATCTCCTTGTTGCGTAATACCTTCACTGAATAATCTAAAATCTCCACTGGCTTCTCCTCGTAGGTTAAAGTTGGCTGAATCTCTATATTCTGCTGCTCCACAACATGA
This sequence comes from Begonia masoniana, assembly GCA_022432975.1. Classification (NCBI taxonomy): domain Eukaryota; kingdom Viridiplantae; phylum Streptophyta; class Magnoliopsida; order Cucurbitales; family Begoniaceae; genus Begonia; species Begonia masoniana. Next base: position 83,407,639 of record CM039502.1, on the reverse strand, counting down.
GAATGATCTCGCATACATCTCTTCAGCATAGACACGTGGAATACGTTGTGAATCCTTTCCATTGAGGTTGGTAACTGCAACTGGTAAGCTGTTTTTCCTATTCTCTTCGTAATAGGAAATGGTCCAATGTACATAGGATTTAACTTGCCTCTGTTTCCGAATCTTACAACTCCTTTGAATGGCGAAATCGTAAGAAAAACTTCGTCATTCACATTGAATTCTAGTTCGCTTCTTCTCCGATCAGCATAGCTCTTCTGCCAGCTTTTGGCTGTCAAAATCTGTTGTTGAATAAATGCAACCTTCTCAGCTGTTGTTACAGAATATCTGGACCAATCAATCGCCCCTCACCGACCTCGTCCCAATATAGTGGAGATCTGCACTTTCTTTCATATAATGCCTCGTAAGGAGCCATACCTATCGTAGCATAAAAGCTGTTATTATAAGAAAACTCTACCAACGGTAGGTATTTGCTCCAAGAACCCTGAAATTCCAATAAGCAAGCTTGTAACATATCCTCTAATATCTTAATAGTCTTCTCATATTGTCCTTCCGTCTGAGGATGAAATGTCGTACTGAAATCTAACCGCGTATCCATAGGCTTGTGCAGACTCTTCCAAAACTTCGATATAAATCTAGGGTCTCGATCTGATACAATTGAAGTCGGAACTCCATGCAATCGTACAATCTCCTGAATATATAGTTCAGCAAACTGATCCATAGAATACGTCATCTTTACCCATAGAAAATAGGCTGACTTGGTTAACCGATTCACAATCACCCATATCTCATCATAACCTTTTGCTGTCCGAGGCAATCCAACAACAAAATCCATCGATATCTAATCTCATTTTCACTCAGAAATCGGCAATGACTGTAACTTTCCTACTGGCATCTGATGTTCAGCCTTAATCTGTTGACAAAATAAGCACGTTTCAACGTACTTCGCCACAATTCTTTTCATATTAGGCCACCAGTAATGTTGCCTAAGGTCCTTGTACATTTTTGTGCTCCCTGGATGAACAGAGAACTTAGAAGAATGAGCTTCTTAAAGAATTTCCTTACGAAGTTCCTCATTATTCGGAACACACCATCTATTCCAAAACTTAAGAATTCCGTCGTCCGAATAACTGAACTCCGATCTATCATTAGAAGCCATGCTTAATTTAAATTAATTGCATTCAACATCATCCTTTTGAGCTTCTTTAATTTTCTCTAGAATAGTGGGTTTCAAGGACATTGTTGATAGCATGGCTGATACATTCGACAGTACTTCTGAATCTCTAAAATTCTGAATATAAAGCTAACAGCATAATAGGAATCATAGCCGAAATAGATGCCGTTACTCTGCTCAAGGCATTAGCCACTACATTTGCTTTGCCGTGGTGATATTTAATCTCAATATCATAGTCTTTCACAAACTCTAACCACCACCGTTGCCTCATATTCATCTCTTTCTGAGTGAAAATATACTTCAGACTTTTGTGATATGAATATATTTCACACGGCTGTCTATATAAGTAGCGCCTCCAAATATTTAGGGCGAAAACTACTGCGGCTAACTCTAGGTCATGTGTAGGATAATTCTGCTCATAAGTTTTTAATTGCCTTGAAGCATAGACAATAACTTTTCCATTCTGCATCAACACACACCCAAGACCTATCTTGGAAGCATCGCAGTAAATACCAAATTTTTCATCTTCAACAGGAAGTGTCAATATCGGAGCAGTAGTCAATCTCTGCTTTAAAGTTTGGAAACTGTGTGTGTTGACCCAAATGTGCACGTATGAGTACGATTGCGGGGCAAACCTCGGGACCTAAGCCGAGTGTAGGCGAATCCCGGACTCAAGTATAGGCGAATCCTGGGTCGTAAAAAGGGGATCTTCATAATCTCACATCGCTTGGGGAAGTATGTGGAAATGAAACATATGTAAAGAGACCCTCCCAATATAGTAAGACGCGTTTTGGAGCACAATTGGTAACGGATCCCATATGAACTCCGAAGTTAAAAGTTCTTCGGCTAGAGCAATTCCAGGTTGGGTGACCTTCCAGGAAGTTCTCGCCAAACAAAGCCGTGAGGGGAGGATATTGTGCTACGACCCAATCCCCAGAACGGACAATATCTTGCTGGGAATAGGGGTCGTTACACTGTGTTCACAATCTTCAAACCCCAAATACTTCACATTCTTCCTCGTTAATCAGGTCAGAGGTATTGCAAATTTTGAAACCCAAGAAAACTCTGCATCTCGATAATATTCTTCGGTTGTGGCCACTCTTTCACAACTTGAATCTTTGCTGGGTCAACCGATATACCATCACCAGAAACAACATGACCCAGAAATTGAATTCTGTCAAACCAGAACTCACACTTAAATAATTTCGCATAGAGTTGGCGTTGCTTCAGAGTTTCCAATACCAACTCAGATGCTCCATATGTTCTTCCTTGTTACGAGAATAAACTAAGATATCATCGATAAACACTATGACAAATTTATCGAGACAATCATGGAATACTCTATTCATTAGATCCATGAAGGCTGCTGGAGCATTCGTCAATCCCAAGGGCATTACTAAGAACTCGTAATGTCCGTATCTCATTCAAAAAGCAGTCTTCGGAATATCTTTTGACCTGACCTTCAGCTAATAATAGTCTGATCTCAGATCTATCTTCGAAAAGATCCTGCACCCTGTAGTTGATCAAATAAATCTTCTATCCTTGGCAGAGGATACTTGTTCTTAATAGTCAGCTTGTTCAACTCCCTAGAATTAATGCACATCCGTAGAGATCCGTCTTTCTTCTTTACAAAAAGGACTGATGCGTCCCATGGTGAAAAACTAGGACGTACGAACTCTTTTTCCACTAATTCCTCCAATTGAGACTTTAACTCCTTCACCTCAATTCGTGCAAATCTGTACATATTTTTTTTATACTGGTTCAGCTCTTGAATATACATCAATAACAAACTTTATCTCTCGATCCGGAGGCAAACCAGGTGAATCATCCAGAAAAACTTCTAGAAAGTTATGAACAATTAAAATATCTTGAAGGTTTGTTTCTCTTTCAATCTGAGTATCTATAATACTGGCCAGAAAATATAAACACTCACCTTTTAGAGAATGAGCACTGATAGGCGCCATCACAGATAACCTCCGGGTATTCTTCATGGCTTGCAAAGAATGATTCTAGCCGTTTGGGGGTTGAAATCTTACTATTCTCAATTTGCAGTTGATTGTAGCATAATGCTTGAATAGTCAATCCATCCCCAAAATAACATCATATCTGTTTATCCCCATAATAATAAGATCAGCAGGTAGATTCTTAATTCCCCCCGAGACCATACTGTCACGTATGACTTGATTAGAGTGCATAAGCTCCCCGGATGGTAACATCACTTCATAATTATAATTAGCAACCATAGGATATAAATCTAGCTTTACTGCAAACGCAGTTGCAGTGAAAGAATACGATGCACCAGAATCAATCAACGTATAAGCAGGTACGGAATTAATCAGTATAGTGTCTGACACCATAGCTGACTGGTCGTCATCGCCTAACTCAATAATGGCAAATATTCTCGGTTTCACCTTGGCAGGACCCTTTTTCAACTTTTTCAAAGCTGGGCAATGCTTGTTAATATGGCCTGTCTCATTACAATTGAAGCATCGAGTTACTCTAGGCTTTGGGCAATCTCTGAACAGGTGTCCAGCCTCATTGCAATTGAAGCATCTCCCTGAATTCAGTCTGCATTCACCTGGGTGATATTTCATGCATTTCGAGCACTGAGGAAATTTTCCAGTCTCTTAAGCTCGTTTCCCTTCTCCTTGACTGTTTTGACCCTCATTGGGCCTCTTAGTGCCTTGCTATTGCTGCTGAAGGCCTCCTCTATTTTGCTGTTGTGTGATCTCTCTGAAAAATTGTCGTGGAGATTCCCTTTGTTTAATACATTTCAGTTTTGCCTTTTCTACTTCCAATGCTATAGCCACATTTTTTTATTAAGGGACGTCCTGTGTTCCTGCTATTTTCACGCCCTTATAGATCTCAGGTTTTAATCCCTGAACAAACTGGAGGACTTTATCTTCATTCTTGCTTACGAGATGGCTAGCAAATCGTGACAACGATTCAAACTATCGGTTGTATTCAAATACTGATCCAGTTTGTTTGAGCTGCAGAAATTTCATTCTCTTTGTGGCCTGAACAATATTATTGAAGTATTTATCATAAAAGGCCTCCTTGAACTGTTTCCACATCATAGTTAGAACAGCAGTGGTGGTTTCTATAGTCTCCCACCAATATCGGGCGTCTTTTGCCAAGTGGAATGTCGCCAGAGAAACTTTGTCTACCTCTTCCACCTTCGCATACCTGAATATACTTTCAATTGCACGAATCCATTCTTCAGCAGCAATTGGATCCAATGATTGTCCATCGAATGCAGGTGGCCGCAGCCTCCGAAATCTATCTTCAGACTGGTCATTACTAGAACTAGAACCAGCACCTCCTTGTATTTCTCAATTCAATAAAATGCCCAACTGTTGAGACCACTTGTTTAGCAACTCTCTCAACTGTCTCATCATAATCGGATCATCCTCATTTCTTGCATTTGTCATTTTTCTTGGAACTCTCGGAGGTCCTGGTTGTCTAGACATTTTTCTAATTCCTGAACAAAGGTTAATCACTCTCATAAGTATCTAATAACTAAAGCTTTGGAAAAATTTTGGTCATGAGTGCCGATTACTCTTAACAAAATACTTGAAATCTATCGATTTGAAACATTTTTCTAATAATCCTTATTTAAAATTCTAAAACATTTCTCTTTAAAAAAAATGGACGGCATAATGTTTAAATCTGCCAAACCCAAAACTTCCTGCATTTTCGAACCAAATTCAATACAACTATCAAAACAAATTCCTAAACAGTTTCAAACGCAATATATACATCAAAAGTAATTTAATAATGAAATAAGAGGGTAAGTGGACTAAAAAGGGGGAAAACCCCCATCTGATGTCATTTCTTCCTTCCCTACGAATTCTTCTTCTCCAGAAGACTGACTCCCTCCATCGCCCTCTTCTCTTCCTCATTTGGTGAAGATTCTGGTGAGCATTTTATGGGCTTTCTTTTATGGATTCTATTACTTAGCTTGAAGGGAAGATAATGTTTGGTTTTTGGTGAAATTTTTAGATGGATTTGTAAACCCTAACTTGTTTGTACGAAATTTTGAAGTTTAGTTGTTGGATTTTCTCTCTTTGGATGTTTGATCATGCTGTGACAATATATTGATGGATTATTTGGAAAGAAATGGATGTTTGGTTGGTTTTAAATGTCGAGTTTTCCACGAAATGTCAGTCTTTCGCTACAAGGGTTTGAATGTTTTAAACGACATTGTTTTAAGGCGATGAATAAAATTTTAAATATTTTCTCAAATTTTCCAGTACGAGTATGTAGTCGAGTACCGATCCGGGTTGACAACTCGAGTCAATATGAGTCAGTAGTGAGTACAGCAAACCGGGTTCAGATAACTCGGGCGCTACATAATATCTTGAACTTCCTTTTGTTGGAACAGGAGAACATCAGAATGCACAAGATCAAAATGAGCAAATGATAAGGAAATACTCTTAGAAAAGGGTAAGACTGAAAATGTTGTCAGTTTACACCTACTACAATCACAAATGTCATGATTGTCTAAATGTCCTAAAGCTCCTGTGTAGACCAAAAACTGTAAACGAGACGCCGAAACAGGACTTAAACGAGAATGTCATAGATAAAAATCAGAAAACGAATAGCTCAAACGAAAAGAAGACATATCCACACTAGAAGCTGCAACATCTGATACTTTGAGTTGATCCAAAACATAGAGTCTCCCCTGCCTACGGCCTGTCTCAATCACATTATGAGAACACGGGTCTTGTACAGAACAAGTGGATGAAGTAAATGAGACAAAGTATCCATACTCATATAATTGACTAACAGAAATGAAACTGAGAGTAAGACTATGAATATAACAAAAATCAGAAAGAAACACAAGAGATGTAACAATTGAACCAACACCTACTAATGACATAGGGGAGCCATTAGCTGTCATAATTGACATAGCAGAATTGGGAGACAATGAAGCAAAAGAAGACAAATGGGGAGACATATGATAAGAAGCACCTGAATCCAAAACCCCATACCGAAGAGGATATACCTAAGGAATCAGACGAGGACAAACCTTTATGAGAGGCGGCAGACATAGGATGGGATTGTGAGACAAAGGAACTGCTAAAACTACTCATACATGAATGGATCCAAAGACGAGGCAGCCACTGCATAATTGGACAGAGGTGGACGATATGCCCATAGAGTAGACTGCGGCAAGAGCAGCAATTATTGTTGCGGCGGTGGGAGTCGTTGTTGTTGCTGTGATTTACCCTTATTCAACAATAACGGGCATTGAGCCTTCCAATAACCCTTCTGTTTACAAAAAGAACACTCACCATGAGAGATCTTAGATGCCGACATATTTTGGTTGCTAGCCATAAGTCGCTGTCGTACTGCAAGGACATATTGAAGAAGAGGTGGGATAGTCTCCTTATCGGCCTGAGATTTAAGACGAATCTCTTCAGCTAACAGTTCATTGACCACTGAATCAACCGAAGAGAGAGGAGTACGATGTAGAATTGTCCCACACAATCCCTCAAAATCATGACGAAGGACCATCAGGAACTGGACCAGACGCTATGATTCTCTCTGGGCGATGTAAGCTGAGAATGCACATAGTTCTGATGATTTTGTTAATGCCAACTGGTCCCATAACGCTGACATGACAAAGTAAAAGTCTTGAATATTCATTTTTTTATGAAGATCCCGAATGTCTGTGTCCAATTGACACTGTTTGGCAAAGTTAGACTATGTATATAATCTGGCCAAATAATCTCATACCTCATGAGCAGTTTTATACTTTGTCAACTGAACATCAAAGGAGTGTGTAACAGAGTTGTTAATCCACGTAATAATCTTCGAATTGTCAAACTCCCAAACATCCAGTAAGGTCTCATAGTCAGTGGCCTTGTTGTCTGTAGGCTTAACTCTCACACCTGTGACATAAGCCCACATAGATTTTCCACGCAAGAAATTCTTCATAACATAACTCCAATACGAGTAATTTTTACCATCCAATTGGACACTAATCGACTGAAGGGAATCATCCTTACGACCAGACAGGATTATGAAGAAATAAGTTCTGTTAAGAGTAACCAGACGAAACAACCAAATTTAAAGATTTTTCAACCAAAAGCCACACATTATCAAGCTCTGTAAGTGTAACGACCCCATATCCCAGCAAGATATTGTCCGCTCTGGGGATTGGGCCGTAGCACAAGATCCTCCCCTCACGACTTTGTTTAGCGAGAACTTCCTAGAAGGTCACCCAACCTGGGATTGCTCTCGCCGAAGCACTTTTAACTTCGGAGTTCTTATGGGATCCGTTGTCAATTGTGCTCCAAAACGCGTCTTGCTATGTTGGAAGGGTCTATTTACATATGTTTCATTTCCACATACTTCCCCAAGCGATGTGGGATTGTGACGACCCCCTTTTTACGACCTGTCACCTTCCGGTTCGCCCGCGCGGACGTACTGCCATCCGGGTTCCAGTTCGTGCAGCCATCGTACCCATACGTGCATATTCGGGTCATCACAATCACCCCCCCTCGGGGGCCCAACGTCCTCGTTGGCCACATTTTCGGTTAGGTACAGGCTCTGATACCATTTGTAACGACCCCATATCCCAGCAAGATATTGTCTGCTCTGGGGATTGGGACGTAGCACAATATCCTCCCCTCATGGCTTTGTTTGGCGAGAACTTCCCAGAAGGTCACCCAACCTGGGATTGCTCTCGCCGAAGCACTTTTAACTTCGGAGTTCTTATTGGATCCGTTGCCAATTGTGCTCCAAAACGCGTCTTGCTATGTTGGAATGGTCTATTTACATATGTTTCATTTCCACATACTTCCTCAAGCGATGTGGGATTGTGACGACCCCCTTTTTACGACCTGTCACCTTCCGGTTCGCCCGCGCGGATGTACCGTCATCTAGGTTCCGGTTCGTGCAGCCATCGTACCCATACGTGCATATTCGGGTCATCACAGTAAGGTTAAACCCAGACGAAAATCCAAGAGCAACTGCAGAAATCAGAAAAAATACCAAAAGAATGGTCAACCATTTCTCCTTTCCCCAAACATCCAATTACTCTGAACCTATTATGATTCTGCGCTTCAGCGAAACCTCCAAGCCAGCAGCAAAATCAGCAAACTCCATCACAACAACGAACCAAATTGATACATAAACTGTGAATCACCAACACCCAACTCATAGTTGATTCCCCATTCAAGCAGACTTGGGCATAACCTCAAGAAAACAGAAGTTGGTAATCAAAATCGCCCGACTAAGAGCTTCTCTGACTGACCTCCAATGACGAGCCAAATGATTCCCCTGACGAACCCACGTCATCCATCCAACGGCATGACTGAACAACTCTCTCTTCAACGCTCTGATACCATGATAATACAGTGAGGAGAATACAATGCTCTATATATTCTCTCAAAGAGATCTTCTAAAGGATAGATATTACAAAGAGATTTATAAATCTAGGGTAAACATCGAAAACAAGTTACTAAACTGCTCATACTAATAATAATAATAATAATAATATATGCTAACAAAAAACACATTATATAAAAATTATGGAAGATTTGAAAGAGATATTTTTATCCGATTAACTCGAATAAGTCATGTGAAGAACAAGCTTCTTTTAGTCCTTCCTTTGTTGCTCCTCATAATTTTATCTCTTGAGAGATGATAGATCCCAAAAAATGGAGAGAAAGTTGGGTACATAAGATATCTCTCTTTAACAGTCTAAATTGTTTTTACGGATGTCACTTGGTTTATAAAGTATGACATATTTAATTGATGTGATGTCTCATTGCTCTAGAGTTTTCAGTCTTTAACTTATCAGTCTAGAGTTGACAACATTTGGAAGTATCAGTTCTGAGAGTTGTCTGCAATTTATGAGTCATCAGCACTTGAGATGTCAGCTCCGAGAGTTTTCGGCCTTTAGAGATCAACTTCTACAGTTGTCATAAATATTAATAATAATAATAATAATAATAATAATAATAATAATAATAATAATAATAATAATAATAATAATAATAATAATAATAATAATAATAATAATAATAATAATAATAATAATAATAATAATAATAATAATAATAATAATAATAATAATAATAATAATAATAATAATAATAATAATAATAATAATAATAATAATAATAATAATAATAATAATAATAATAATAATAATAATAATAATAATAATAATAATAATAATAATAATAATAATAATAATAATAATAATAATAATAATAATAATAATAATAATAATAATAATAATAATAATAATAATAATAATAATAATAATAATAATAATAATAATAATAATAATAATAATAATAATAATAATAATAATAATAATAATAATAATAATAATAATAATAATAATAATAATAATAATAATAATAATAATAATAATAATAATAATAATAATAATAATAATAATAATAATAATAATAATAATAATAATAATAATAATAATAATAATAATAATAATAATAATAATAATAATAATAATAATAATAATAATAATAATAATAATAATAATAATAATAATAATAATAATAATAATAATAATAATAATAATAATAATAATAATAATAATAATAATAATAATAATAATAATAATAATAATAATAATAATAATAATAATAATAATAATAATAATAATAATAATAATAATAATAATAATAATAATAATAATAATAATAATAATAATAATAATAATAATAATAATAATAATAATAATAATAATAATAATAATAATAATAATAATAATAATAATAATAATAATAATAATAATAATAATAATAATAATAATAATAATAATAATAATAATAATAATAATAATAATAATAATAATAATAATAATAATAATAATAATAATAATAATAATAATAATAATAATAATAATAATAATAATAATAATAATAATAATAATAATAATAATAATAATAATAATAATAATAATTTAAAAGTGGACATACACTTCATCACAAATTAAAATAAAAAAAATAAAAAAAAACGTTTTAGGATTTCAGAGCCCATAGAGTTGTAAGGAAAGTGAAAAAGATTACGGTAAAAGAATAAAATTGTAAGGAAAAAAAAAAACACAATGCACAAGCTGCTATGGATGCAAAGGAGCATCAAAGAAGAAGATTGTAAACTGGGAGTGGGACAGATTGATGTTTAGTACATCAAGTTACATTCGTAGTCCTAGGTGCCATAGACAAGTAGTAGGAACTTTAAATGAGTTAACCTAAACTTTACCCTGGGTCTCTAGTCAAAGTTGACGATGTCGTAGGAGATTGAATATTGATTATGGATCCTCTTCACACGTGTTTATCTTTCTCATAATTTTATTTTGCAAGCTCAGCATGAATTTCTTTTCTCCTTTTTTCCCCCAAATTTTAAGCACAAGTTAATATGTAGAGGTTGAATCTAAGGAATAAGACTGTAAGCTTACAAAACAACAAATCACGGCACCCTCCAATCATCGTTCCACCATTTAGTATAGTTTCCCTGCTTTTGAGCTGATTGAATGTCAGAGAAATCAAAATTTTAGTAACCCGAAAAAATCAATTTGTATCATTGACTATATGTTCATATTTTTTTCTATTCTCGTCTCCTTTAATGTTTTCAATAACAGTAGTTTCGTTACTATTATGGAGTTCAAGTGATTATCATCTGTCCGAACTCAAGAACATATTTATGTTTCTTATAGAGTAATATTACTCATTTTGAACATGAATAGTGAGAGCAGGAAATCATTCAACATCATAATCAGAGTTCAATATAGCCATATCAATTGATATGTCAAACAAAGATGAACTCTAAGAAGCTCACGAGTCCAAGGATGATTCAAAGACTTTCAAATATTTCCAAAAAAAAATTATTGATAATAGAAAATAAAGGGAGTAAGAAATTTGGTGTTACCACGTTGTTCTAGCTTTTAGCTCTCGTATACTGCTATACTTTTAATTTTGTTTCAAATAGGATTCTTTGGCTTTGCCCGCTTCAGGAGGTCCCGCTAGAAATTTGAGTTAAACCATTTTTGTATTGAATTTGAGTGACCCTGAATTTTTGCTTTCATAGATTTTTTAGCAATATTTATATGGATGTTTATGAAAGAAATTTAACACAAAAGGTAAATAAAGTAGAATATATAAATAATATAAAACATTACTTGCATGATGAAAGTGTAGTTAATAAATTATACTTCGATTATATGTTGACTACAAAAGTAGACTGACTTGTAAAAGTTGATGATCACACCAGCATGAAATCGGTAATTGATCGATACAATAAAACAAAGGATGGATGTCAGCAACTTGGGAATCCAACCTCTGAAGTCAAGGTAATATAAAAATCCAATATTTCATTTTATTTTTCTTTAATGTTTCCTAGACTTTTCCACTTTCAAGAGTTCTGAGCATACTAGGTATAAGCGGTCGAACATTTAAGAGGGGTGGGGTTTAACTGGACAAGTAGATTACATTTGTAATTATCTTAACATGAATTACTATTCTGTACTAATAAAACTAAAACATAATACTTTTTCCAAGCTAATTTTTTCCGTAAAACTTTGTTAGAAGCAAAACTGGAGCGTTTATTCTCTATATGAATGCATGCTTACATAGTATAAACTAAAAGTGGCATTAGAATTAACAGAAAGTGTCTAACTATTATGAAAAGACGATTTCGGCTATGATAACCTGTCATACCTTTGACAACAAAAAAACTTTAAAAAGAGCACTCTGTGATAGAATGTGAAACAGTTTTTACAGGACAGTACAACAAAAGAAAAGCCAATACGAAAGATATTTATCCAACTGAAAAAGTAGAGTCAATCTTACGACACAAACCTGCTTCAAGTTCCTAGTGTTACTACTAGTTCCTAGTGGTCAGTTGGTTAACGTAAGTAAGGAGTTTACTGGAGGGTACATTTGGTTAGCTAGAATTAAGCGAGCAGGATCAAATTTATAATACATCGAATCACAAAATTTTGATATCTAACGCAGTAAAATGCAACTACTGATGAATGAAGCACAGACATAAAATAAAATAACACAGGGCATGGTATGCATCAACATCTTCACTTATTTGGATTATAGAGTATAAAAGATTTATCTCGTATGTGCTCTAACACATGTAAATTAAATCCTATAAAACGCTTTGAATCTGACAAGTATTTTTCAGACAATATCTTAAATAAAATTGTGTGAATCTTTTTTGGGGCAAAACTTATGTTGGTGACCCAATAACACTAAAAAATTCGATACAATCATTCACTGTATTTGTTAGTTCTGGCAAAGAGAAGCAGCAATATTGCGACAGCAACTGCAAGACTTACAAGAGAGTTACAGGTACTATTACCTTACCTTAAGCTTACATTACCTGTCAATGTTCTCAATGCTTGCAGAGACATTAAAGTTTAATTTATGCCAAACAAATTGAGTTAGTGATTGCAAGGAGAGTAAAATTAAGTTCCAACAGAAGAAATAGAGAACTCAGACTTAAATTACTTGTGATTTTATTCGAATGTAATTCAATCTAAATAAGCTTTTTTCCCAATAGAGAACTAAATAATCATTCTCAAAATATGAAAGAAACAGAGTCAAAGGAAGCACAAAGATCCTAAATTTAGACGTAATTCTCTCTTCCAGACTATGTAATGACTTTGCAAATAGGTTGACAGTCAGTAGGGCCGGCATATTAAGACAAAATAAGAGATGCATGAATTAGATGATAATACAAGTTGAAGGTCCTCTTTGCAGTGCTGAACCAAAAGTTAATTTAAATTATTTAGTACTACACATAGCACCACATTAATGAGAGAAAAAAGAAAATAAGAAAACTTATCTTATGAATCTTTTGATCACAGGCAAATGAGAGGTGAAGACCTTTCTGGTTTGAGTGTCAAAGATTTACAGAATCTGGAATATCAATTGGAAAGCAGTCTTCATAGAGTTCGGGCGAAGAAGGTGAGAAAACATCATCCTCTTACCCTGCAATACATGAAAATTTATTACTGCAAGGCACTTTGAGTGGTGCTCAACATGAGTTTTTCCTTCGCAGGAAAAGATCTTAATGGATGAAATTCAATACCTAAATCAAAAGGTGAAACCTTCTTTTTCCCGTTTTTCTACTATAAAGTTGCTCAATGCCATTGACTTTTGAGATAGAAGAAATTTATTCCCCAGCAAAATATTAAGTCGAGAAGACAGCGCACTTGATTCCCAGAGAGAATATGACAATCACAAAATATAATGATTCTAGATAATTGACTAGGAAAAAGGTATCTTAAAATAACCAAATACATGATTTGATAAACTGATACACAAAAGATTAGGTTCTTTATTACTCAAAGCAGAAAATCTTCACATCCAGGTCTATGGAAAAACTGGAGGGAAGAAATATTCATTTCTCATAAATAACGAAGGATCTGTTTACTCTTATGTGCCCGTGAACCTTCAGCTTAGCCAGCCAAAGCAACACGACGATGACGATGATGCAAGCGGAACAAAGTTGGGGTATGCATGTCTTCTGATTAAAATTTCATTCACTAATATTAATTAGCTTTCAGCAATTTCATGACTCCAATACATTCTATTGATGGTTGCAGCAGACTATAACTACATAAAGAAAGAGAAGGGCAAACATTTGGAAAGTTGTAGCTTCCTCTTTTTCAAATTATGGTATAAGGTTACAAATTTAACGGTGTTTTACCTGAAGACCTGACTAATTAGGAGACAATCAAAAAAAAGGTGACAGTGCTGTGTGTGTGTGAACAGATAAATCAGCTCTAGTTTGTGAGATGAATGATGATTTATGACTCATCTACCTGTGTAAAAAATATTAGTTTGCATGAAACAAAGAATAATGAAAGCCGCACTGCACGTGCAATAGATTTTTCAGCAGTCTTATGTTATGTCCTTATATGGAGTAAAATGCAATTGACTAATACTTCTCTAGTTCGATGAGACTTCAAAATTTAAGCTACCAGCTTTTTCAACTGAGCCGAGTATAAGCTGCAACACGACTAGATTATGGTACCAGCAATGATTTTGTAATTTCATACAAGTTTATTCAGCTTATCTTTAACATCAAAAATTACAATGAACAAGAACTCAGTCCTTACCAAGTTGTTCTTTATCTCCGATTCTTTTTGGACAGATTTCATAGCAGAAACAGCATCGCCAGAAAAGATACCGTGACCTGGTCCACTTTTCTAAAGCAAAAGCTGACTACGTTGAAATTAGACAAAAGTTTACAGAATCTTTTTAATTTAACTCGCCAGAATCAAAATCTTACCATGTCACATAACCTTAATAGGGATTAGGTTCGTATACAGGGCTTGCAGTCATCACCATCAAATTTATCAATGTATAATAGTTGATTTTGCTCTTTATGAACAGACATAACATATGTGCGCTGTATTTGGCCCGGGGCAGGGCTTCGAATGTCAAAGAAACCTGAAACAAATACGTCAAGCTCTTATCAGGATGAAAAAGAGGCAAAGACAATACTGAAAAATAAGAGCACAAGCCATTAACTTATTTTGCAGTAAGACATTCCAGTACTGTTCTTAACATAGGAAAAAGACTAAAATAATGATCATAAGAAAATATAATATATATTTCAAAAGATGCGAGTAAGAAAAAATCACTCAGAGACGAAAGAAGTTAAGCTTAGGATTGAGTAATATTTAAGATTGCTTTATCCTAACCTTATTTTAGTAGCAAACCTACCAAGTCATTGATTTAATTATAATAATTACACGCATAAGCATTGGGACATATGTATTGACAAAGTAAGCTTGACAAGCACAAAAAATAAATATACTCAAGGCTCTATGGGCAGTCGTCCATCTATTATCTTTGATAATTGGTGATGCAATGGACACGAGAATCAATACCTCAATTATTAAGTGGTTTCACATGAGACTTTTCTAATATAATTGTAGAGTCTCTAGTTCTCCTAATATAATATTTTTCGCTTTGGGACGAAACCCGTAAGGATTTGTTTTCAGTATTAGCGCAAAACTTATTGTATTAGATAAAGAGAATAACTCTAATTATAAAATATTCACTTTCCACTCTTCCAAGTAACGTATGATTGTGTACCTGGTATGAGTTGAGCCCTGACAATCAATAGAATCTTAAATCGTTTTTGCCTTCACAGTGTAAACCTGTCATACTCACCCCCCCCCCCCCCCCCCCCCCTTTAGGGACCTGACGTCTCTGTCGAACACACTTTCGATTAGGCTTTGACTCTGATATTATTTGTAGAGTCTACAGTCTTCCTAGTACAATATTATTCACTTTGAGCCTGAACCTGCACGGATTTATTCTTGTGATTAGCCAAAAACGCGTTGTGCTATGTTGGGAAGAGAACTCTACTTATAAATCATTCTCTTTGCACACTCCTCAAATTATAAGTCTGTGCACCCTCAGTAGTATGGATTGAGTCCTCACAATCAACAGAATCTTAGATCATCATTGGATTAAGAGAGTGGGTTGTCACAATAGCACTTCTAGAAGTGATCATCCTAAAAACTGGAAAATAATGATGACAAATCATGAAATGAGAAGAGACGTTTCTATGTTATGCTTATTTTTAAAGGAAGTAGTTTTGCAGTTATTTCATGCATTGGCTCTACTATTTCCATATGATTATTTGAATACAAAATAATATTATCTTAAAATGACCAATTAGGTAATTGGAAGATATGCCCATAAATTCATTCGTAATATTATAATTAGCTCATAATTGAAGCCATTTTTTATTTACATAAAAAGAAAAAATAAGAGTACAACTTTAGTATGATAAAATTTTGTTTCTAATTGTACTCAAGGAGTTCTCATTATAAAGAAAAATAAAATGAATTCATAACGATAATCCTCCCCCTACCACAAGGGTATTTTCCACCAAATAGGGAGCAAGATTGAGATTAGTGGAGAGAGAAAAATTGAAAGATTCTAAGGTACGAAGCAATGGGAAAAGTAGAAAAATTAAGGAGAGATAGAATTACGAGTGAGAAAAATTACGGGAGTTTAATTCTCGTTGGTGTTAATAAATAGCAACCTAAAAACCTATTTATATAAACAAATTCTAAGAATGAAAAAAAACTCCAAACCAATGAAGCAATTGAATAATGTGAAATTAATAAGTACACATGGTATGTTAATCACAATAAAGATTCTATTTCTCTATCCTCCACTAGTATACCTTAGAGATGTCTATATTAGTGCGCATAGCTATCAATAATGTGAAAAAGAAATTCAGTTGAATTCACAACAACTTTGACATTTTTATTATTCCAAAGATTTTTTTATTTTGCAATTCCATATATGGGTGATGAATGGAAATGAATTTTTTATTATTCCAAACAATGCCTAAAATTTCGATATTTTTTTATTTCAATCCATCTTCATAATCCTTACCGGCATTTCCCGTTGGTTAAAAACATTCCAGCACTAGAATATGAGACAACCACGCTATCTTAAATACACCTCATTTCTCAATGCCCAATATAACATTTCGCATAGGTCCAACACCTAGCAATTATCAGCACACATAGTTCACTGTTCACTTCTAGTTCCACTATAGTTTAGTTAAGTTACAACTGTAGTTAATTGTCTCTTCCATCATTGTTATCTTTTTCTTTTATATATGTTCACACAATTCTTGTGCAAATAACATAGATGAAATTATTATCCTGCCGCCACTTCTCTTCTTCCTCCTTCCCTGATCTCCATCTCCGGCCTCTTCAATCTCCTTCTGGAATTTCAACGTGGTATCAGAGCTATGGATGGCGTCCTCCAGTTCTACTATTCCCAACCTCACTGCAGTTACCCATCCTCCTCTCCCTCCGCTTCCCCCTGCCAACCAAACACTTACAGTAAAATTAAACAGCTCAAACTACCTTGTGTAGAAGGCTCAACTTCTCCATATTGCTATTGCAAATGGCATTCAGCATCTTCTCAACAGTTCCTTTATTTCCCCTCCACAATTTTTGGACCAACTCGCCTCTCAAGTTAATCCTGACTTTCATGTATGGTAAAGGTATAACAGTATGCTCATGAGTTGGACTTTTGCTTCACTGTCGGACGATCTCCTACCCCAAATGATATCCTTTACAACCGCCTGCGAGGTCTGGTCAGCCCTCGAACGGATTTTCACCTCTTCCTCTTTGGTCAGAATAACGGATCTCAGGAGTTGCCTTCACTCTCTTTCCAAAGACGGACTCTCGGCGTTTGCATATTTCCAGAAACTCGCCTCTATCTGCAACACCATCGCGGCGATTGGTGAACCCGTCTCTTACCAGGACAAAATCATATACTTCCTCGGCGGTCTGGGCAGCGAGTATAACGCGTTTGTAACCTCGATTACTAACCGTGCTGATCAGATCCCTCCGGAAGAAATCCAGAGCCTCCTCTAAAGTTTCGACTTCCGTCTAGAAAAATAGAACTTCGTTCTTGCGCTTCCAATGCCGACTCAGATTCAGGTAAACGTCGCTGTTCAGCGATCTTTTCCCCCATTATGGAGCCCTCTGTTATATTTTCTCGGTATTTCAGTAACTCAGACACCTACTGGTATGACTCTGTCTCAGTCACAATATTTATCTTCTCTACTTCACAGGGCGAATATGAGTTCATACAAGCCGGTTTCTACTCCCATAGTGGCTGGACCTATGTTATCAATACTGTAGAGTTGGTTCCATTGCTAGTAAAATTTAAAATTAGCAATTAGTTCCTATAAATTAGGAAGTTAGTTAAGTTTTTTAATTTTTATCTCTTGTAAATGTAAATGTATAAATATTAAGTTGTGATTTTTAATGTAAAACCACTCTCTGAATTTCTTTCTAAGTGCTTTTATGGTATCAGAGCAATAAAGACATTCTTCAGTTGAGAATTTTTTTTTCAAACAAAAAAGAGTTGTATCAATGATTTCGATGTGCCTTCAGAAGCAACTCAATCAAATTCCAAAATTATTTCTACTATTTCTGATCATTCTTTACCCTTCCAAATCACAAGTTTTAAGCTTTCTGGCCGAAATTACCTCCAATGGTCCAGATCCGTTCAACTTATCATTCGGGGGAAGGGCCGTTTTGGCTATCTTGATGGTTCCATCCCTACACCATCTTTGACTGACCCTTCCTTTGCTACTTAGGATATCCAGAATTCCATGGTGATGGCCTGGCTATTACACTCAATGGATGACACCATTGCTGAAATTTATCTTCTCTATCCAACTGCGAAAGCAATATGGGATGCAGTCAACTTGGCTTATTCAGATTTGGAGGATTCTTCACAAATGTTTGATCTACGACATCGTTCCAGAAATTTGCGTCAATGTGAAGGTACAGTTACTCAATATTTTAGTTCTCTGACCAAACTCTGGTAGGAACTCGATCTTTTTACTCAACTAGCTTGGACTGACGCCGCCAACAATGAGGTCTATCGCAAATTACTTACAAAAGAACGTACCTACGATTTTTTGACTAGACTCAATCCCACTCTCGAAGATGTCCGTGGTCGTATTTTAAGTGTAAAACCTCTCCCTAGTCTTGATGCTATTTTTTCGAAGGTTTGTCGTGAAGAACAACGCCGTCGTATCATGCTTGGTGGCTCCTCCGTTACTTCTGCTCCATCTATTAATTCTGATGTTGCTGCCATGGCTGCTCGATACCCTGATTCTCGCAGCTCTCGCAAATCTCTCTGGTGTGATCACTGTAACCGACCCCACCACACCAAAGAAACCTATTGGAAACTTCATGGCAAACACGCTGATTGGGTGCAACGCAGTCAACGCAAGAGTGAAGGATTCAAGCCCCAAATTGCAGCCAAATCTGATGCAGCACACTCCTCAACTTTGACTTTCACTCAGGCACAACTTGATCAAATTGGTCAATTGTTCTCATCCTCTAATTCTTTAATGGCAAATGGTATTTCCTCCTCTACTATGGGTGAATCAACCACATTGGGTGAGTCGTGGATTATTGATTCTGGTGCTTCTGAACACATGACGAATGTTCGTACTATTTTTTCTTCATACATTCCATATTCTGGTACTCGTACTGTTACTTTGGCGGATGGATCCATTTCACCTGTAGTGGGAATTGGAACTGTAACTCTTAGCCCGTGGCTTATACTGCACAATGTGTTATTTGTTCCTATGCTGTCATATAACTTGCTCTCAATTAGCAAACTGACACGGGATTCTGATTGTGTGGCTAATTTTTCCCAAAACTTGTGTGTTTTTCATGATCGGAACTCAGAGCGGACGATTGGACGTGCTGCTGAGGTAGCTGGATTGTACTATTTTCTACGTGCGGAATCTCAAGTTCACTGCTGTCAAGCAGTTCTTTCCCTCCGTCACCACCAAATAAAACTACTCCATCACCGCCTTGGTCATCCTAGTTTTTCTTATATGCGTCATTTATTTCTTTCACTATTCCTCTCTTCGGATCATTTTGTGGGTGAAATTTGTCAGTTAGCTAAACACACTAGGATTTCTTTTTCAATTCATTCATATCAGAGTTCGAAACCTTTCTCTCTTGTTCATAGTGATTTGTGGGGTCCTTCACGAATTTCTTCAATTTCAAATAAAAGGTGGTTTATTTCGTTTATTGATGATCACTCTCGTGTTTGTTGGATATTTCTTTTGCGTGACAAATCTGAAGTTGTGCATATCTTTGAGCAATTTTATAATATGATTTTCACAAAATTTCATTCTCGTATCCAAATTATTCGCACTGATAATGGTACCGAATATTTTAATTCCTCACTAAATAATTTTTCTTCAAAAATGGGTATTATTCATCAAAGCTCCTGTGTCGATACACCACAACAAAATGGTGTATCTGAAAGAAAAAATCGTCATATGTTAGAAGTTGCTAAAGCGCTCCTTTTTTCTAGCAATTTACCTAAACACTTTTGGGGATGCTATTTTAACGGCTTGTTATTTAATAAATCGGTTACCATCCCGGGTGTTAAAATTTAAAACCCCGATTTCCAGTCTTCAACAGTGTTTTCCAACATCTCATGTTTTCTCTAATCTTCCATCACGCATATTTGGATGCTCTGTCTTCGTTGATGTTCATAATCACCTTAGGTCTAAGTTAGACCCTAATAGTCACAAATGTGTTTTTGTTGGATACTCTTCCACAAAAAAAGGTTACAGGTGTTATTCTCCTTCAACAAGAAAATATTTTATTTCTAGGGATATTACCTTTTTTGAACAGCAATATTTTTATTCAAAACCTAATAGCCAAGGTGAATCTTCCCAAAATTTTTACTCACCTATTTCTCAAACTAATTGGGATTTTTTTTGGGATCCAACAACTCAACTCCCTGTTCCATCTCAGCCTCACATTCCAGCTCAAAGGGAAAACTTAACCCAGCTGAACATTCTACTGAAAGAACAGAACTTGCCGTTGACTTCAGCAGATCCTTCGGCTTCAATAGATCCCAATCCGACTTCCATTTCGCTAAATCCTTCTGCTCCAAAGCCAAACTCTCTCCCTTCGAGTTCGTCAAACCCGAAATCCTCTCTTCCTTTGACTTCGACTTCGGCAGATCTCTCTCCGATCTTTGCTCCGCTGAATCCGAAGTCGAACTTCCTTCCTTCTCCTTCGGCCGACTCGAAGTCGCTTCCTTCAGCTTCTGTAGATCCAAGATCACTACCTTCAACTTCGGCAGATTTTTTTCCTCTATCCACTCCTCAGAATCTGATAAACCCGGAACCAACTTCTTTTCAGAAGTTTTTTCCTCTATCCTCTCCACAAAATCTGATAAACCGAAACTCAGTATTAACTTCTCTTCAAGAAAATCCACAAACACCAAAAATTGCTCCCTGTATCACTCCAGTACCAGAGAAATCCAAAACTATAGAAAAATTTCCATTGACTTACAGCAGAAGAAAACACGTAGAAAAGTCCAATCCAATATCTTCAGCACCTTACTCGTCTACCTCAGATTCTAGTTCTGAAGATACGATGCTGCCACAATTGGATATGCTAATTGCACTTCGCAAAGGTACTCGTTTGTGTACTAAATATCCTATCTCAGATTTTTTAGGATACTCTCATTTATCTAGAACTATGCGTGCATTGGTAACTAATTTATCAGAGACAACTGTACCAACCAACATTAGCGAGGCTCTTCATCACAAACAGTGGCGTACAGCAGTTCATGAAGAGATCAAAGCTTTAGAAAAAAATGGAACATGGGACATAGTCAATAGACCCAAAGGAAAGGATTCAGTTGGCTATAAGTGGGTCTTCACAATTAAGTACAACAGTGATGGTTCAGTTGAAAGATACAAGGCACGTCTTGTGGCCAAGGGGTACACTCAAACGTACGACATTGACTACCAAGAGACTTTCCCTCCTGTGGCAAAGATCAATACTATTCGGGTGTTACTATCTCTCGCAGCAAACTTAGATTAGCCACTTCATCAACTAGACGTTAGCAGAAGAGGTATATATGGAACTACCACCCGGGTTCAACAAGAATAAAGAAAACTCAGTTTGTCGTTTAAAAAAGGCTCTCTACAGCCTGAAGCAATCTCCTAAGGCTTGGTTTGACAAGTTCGCAAAAACTGTTCAGCAACTTGGCTACAAGCAAGCGTACACTGATCATACTTTATTTCATCATAGAGAAAAAGATAAGATTTTCATATTGATAGTTTATGTAGATGATATTATAATCACAGGTAACAATCTTGAAGAAATGGAGAGAATCAAGAAACATCTTGCAACGACATTTGAAATGAAAGATCTTGGAAAACTCTGATTTTTTCTTGGAATGGAAATTGCTCGAAACAAGGAAGGGATATTTGTTTCACAACGAAAATACATTCTCGATCTGCTAAGAGACACTAGGTTAATTGGATGTAAACCAGTTGATACTCCTATGGATCCAAATGTAAAACTTGTGACAAATCCAGAAGATTTACTGGTAGACCGAAACATGTTTCAGCGACTTGTCGGAAGGTTGATTTATCGTGCACACACCAGACCGGATATTGCATTTCCAGTAAGTTGTATTAGTCAATTTATGCACTCACCATATCAATGTCACTTGAATGCTGCATACAGAATGTTGAAATATCTAAAGGGAACTCCTGGCAGAGGGTTAATGTTCAGAAAACAAGCCACAAGAAATGTTGAAATATTCGTTGATGCTGATTGGGCAGGATGTCCAAATGATCGGAGATCCACTTCGGGTTATTGTTCCTTTGTTTTCGGAAATCTAGTCACTTGGCGGAGTAAGAAGCAGACTGTTGTAGCAAGAAGTAGTGCTGAGGTTGAACTCCGTTCCACCGCTCTTGGTATGTGTGAAGCTCTTTGGCTGAAGAAACTCCTTGAAGAATTACATATACCGAAGCAAGGTCCCATTATTATTTGGTGTGACAACAAGGCTGCAATCTCAATTTCACATAATCCTGTACATCATGACAGAACAAAGCATGTTGAGATTGATCGACATTTCATTAAAGAGAAGATTGATGAAGGCATTCTCGAAATCTCCTACATACCTACCTCACAGCAGACTGCAGATATTCTTACAAAAGCTCTTGCTAAACCTATGTTTGAACAATTAATAGACAAGCTTGGGATGTATAACATATACCATCCAGTTGAGGGGGAGTGTAGAGTTGGTTCCATTGCTAGTAAAATTTAAAATTAGCAATTAGTTCCTATAAATTAGGAAGTTAGTTAAGTTTTTTAATTTTTATCTCTTGTAAATGTAAATGTATAAATATTAGGTTGTGATTTTTAATGTAAAACCACTCTCTGAATTTCTTTCTAAGTGCTTTTACATACACACAGGAACCCCTCTACGTGATGCATTTCTATACCGAAGTATTGTTGGCAGTCTCTAGTATTGCTGTCTTACGCGACCTGATATTACATTTGTCGTCAACAAGGTCTCCCAGTTTATGCATTCTCCCTCGGACACTCACTGGTAAGGCGTCAAACGAATTCTGCGATACCTTAAAGGTACCTCATCTCTAAGCATTTCCTTCATTCCATATGCCTTTCGTGATTTGACTTGCTATATGGATGCTGACTGGGCCTCACTCCCCGATAATAGAAAGAGCACCAGTGGTTTCTGTGTCTTTCTCGGCTAGAACCTGGTCTCCTAGTCTTTCACCAAACAGAAGGATGTCTCACGCTCCTCTACGGAATCAGAGTATCGCAGCGTAGCTAATGGTGCGGTCGAGGTTCTATGGCTACAATCATTACTGAAGGAACTAGGTATTTCCTCTCCCTGAATACCTCTCATACTCTGTGATAACTTGAGTGCCACATATCTTTCCAGTCTTGCACTCAAAATCGAAATATGTGGAGATTGATTTTCATTTCGTCCAGAAAAAGGTAAATCAAAAGCAGTTGGATGTCAAATTCACTCCTTCAGAATATCAATTTGGTGATGCGCTCGCTCAACCTATTCCACCGGCAACGTTCAGCATTTTTTTATCCAAGATCTTCAGTTTACAGCCTTGATCTTGAAGGGGGATATCAACACACATAGTTCACTGTTCACTTCCAGTTCCACTATAGTTTAGTTAAGTTACAACTGTAATTGATTGTCTTTTCATTCATCATTGTTATCTTTTTCTTTTGTATATGTTCACACAATTCTTATGCAAATAACATAGATGAAATTATTATCTTGCCGCCACTTCTGTTCTTCTTCCTCCTTCTTAGTTCTCCATCTCCAGCCTCTTCGATCCCCTTGTGGAATTTCAATGGCAATTCTATCTAATCATCTTGATTTAATTTTCAAATCGAGTTTGCAGCTACAAAATAGATTGAAACACCTTATAGAATCACTAACAAAAAAACATCATCAAGGAAAACAATCTTAGTTTTTTAAGTTCCAATATAACTTTCTATATCAATCAGTCTAAAATCGTATTGAAGAATTGTCCAGTAGAGAATAAGCATAACTCATTTACCAATAAATCTATAATATTGAAACATTTACATGACTGACAATACTTTCTAGTGATTCAAAAAATACACTCATTGTTTTGTAAACTTGTTTTGTGTTTGATTCAATAAAATTGAGACTCCCTTCTATTAGAAAATAGTTAAGAAACCACAGAACTAAATCTAACATATTTTGTTTGCACGCTAGAGATTTAATAGTTAGACACCGCAATGATAACTTTACTGATCCAACTGCACACACTGATTGATCGCTAAATTTGTTGTGTTTGACTCCAGAATATTAGACTCCTTTCTAACAAAAGATCGTCAATGAACGACAGATTAACAGATATCTTAGTATGTTGACACAGTAATAATGAAAGCCTATGAACATCGGATTCTAAAAATCCAACTAACAGACAAATGTATAAACAAAAAATGCAGTTAAGAAGATAAAAGCACCGATTAAAACGTGATCATCAAGGCAGTGGTCTCGTAGGTAGAAAGAATGTGATGTCCAAATTTATAGATAATTTCAAAAGGGATATCGTCTAATTCTCGATGATCACGAGAATAGTTCACTAAAATTAAATCAAAGAAAAAACAAACGTCCGACGTACCTGAATAAAGCGGCCACACCTTCTTTATTACAGTCAACGCGTCGTCCGGTTTGCTAGGAAATCGCAAGAAAATTGAGTCTCGCTACCTGCAGGATCTTGTATAGATAAAATTTTCAGCTCTTGAAGTTCTACATACGTCTCGTTTCCATCCATACGGATTCGAAAGCTAGTGGTAGGGAGCATTTTGTTTCATTGAAGAAAATATCGAAACACGATAGTTAGCAATAATAACAGCAGAATCAACCACTGAGAAAATAAATGGAGATGCGAATTCGATCAACCGATCTAAAATTAAAGAAAAATGCATGAATGAGACTGCAAGTCAGCGAACAGAAGGCAACGTCAGTCTCCAGTTCGTCTGCTAGATGCAGCATCTGGAGACCAAGCATAACTGGAAAACATCTTCAAAGGTCGAACAATGGCTGAGAAAAGGAGAAAGAAATACCGGAGATCGTTCAGAGGGTGGGGACGGTTTATGTAGGCGGTGGAGAAGATGGGATCCACGCGGAAAATTGAAAAATTCAACAGAATATTATTTACTTTTTTATTTCTATTTTTTAAAATAATTATTCACTTTTCGGGCATGTGTTCTTCTTTCCTCCTGACGTCTGTCGTCTGCTGCGTTTTGGGACAGCTGCTGCCTCATTTGAGCGAACAGCAATTTATTTAACGTGTAATTAACTGCAACATATAATCATGCATTTTATATAATTAATCACGTTACTTGCAATTGATTGTGAAATTTTTACATATTTCTAGCTTAATTTAATCAATTTTAACAACTTGTGCATTATTTTTGGCTGTAATTTTTGAACTGCCAATGACCCAACAAAATGCTCGTAAAATCAACATTTACTACGATCTCTGTAGTATGAATGTTAAAATTAAAAAAAATTATGAATCTAGGGAGAATAAACTTGTTTTAGATTAAATATAGTAGGATAGTTTCATTAGAACTTACATCTTTGTTTGCGTAAGAAGATAATTTATTATCTTAATTATTTCAATCATTATTTGACATATCAGTAAATATTTATAAGAGTAGAATAATAGAATAAAGTATCATTATTCTAATAAATATTATTAATTTACTTGATAATAGTTGGCAGAAACATTCTATCATTCAACTGTATCCGAATCTAGCCAAACATAAAAAAGCAGACAAATTCCAGTGGGTTAGCTGTGATAAAAACGCTTTTGAGTAAAGAATCGGGAAGAAGAAGATTAGTTAATCGATATGACCGAGCTTGTTAAAGACCTGGAAATGGAGCAACAAGAAGACAATCAATACTTAATTGGTCTTTCTGATTCTCGTTTATTAATTTCCCACCTCCACCCCCATCACCGCCCTCTTTCCTCCTCCCGCGGCTGTAACGCCGGTGGTTCTGTCTCGAACCGGATGAAAAGACGCTCCATTTCGCCTTCTTCCTTGTCTTCTCTGCAAGACCCAGAACCCAAATTCAAGAAGCTTTTTCTTGATAAAGATGAGAATGTTTCTTTCGGTGGCTACTCCAAGGTATCTCTTCCTTGCTCTTTCGGAGCTTCCTCCTCCGGTCCTTCTCTGTCAGGGAATCCGACGCTGACTCATACGGTTCCCCATCTTCGCCGGAGTGTTTCCGACCCTTGCAATGCTATTGCAATCATGAATGATGGTAATTCTGCAGCTCCTCAGCCACATAGTCTTCGCCGGACAGTGTCAGATCCAAATCCATCTCCGGCAAAGATTTTCTCTCAGTCGCCGGCCAAGGCTGACAAAGACATGGAATCAACGAAAGAAGAGAGCTCAGATTCAAAGAGATTGAAAAGGATAAAAGAGCGTTTGAGTGAGATGAATCTGAAAGTTTAAGATCAGTTCAGTGATGTCACACAAGGATCCTTGTGTGACACCGATTTTAAAGTAACGATGAACGATATAAAAAGTGCGGAAATAAATGACACAAGAGGTTGGTAACGCAGTTCGGCAACCAGCCTACGTCTGCGGGGCCACGCCCAGATATAAAAACTTTTCCTTGAGTTAACAAAGTTACAAGAAAAACTCGGACTTATACAAATAAAGACTCCCTCTTATCTTTGTCGCCGCCTCTAGCTAACTTCCCCAACGAAACAGTTTTTGCGAGATCCCCTCGACTTTAGAACGACCTCTCCCGAGATCTAGATAACAACAAGCTCCCCTCGTTGTTGGTTCCTCCCGAAACCCGTGTTATGGCAAGATCCCCTCGCCCACGATCACGAACGACAAGCTCCCCTTGTCTAAGAAACAGAACTCCTCACGAGTTCAGATGCTGTCTCCTCCCGAGACAGAGCTTCAATGAAGAACACAGAAAGTTGCCTCCTGTGACACCTCCTGGAACACCAGATCGAAGTCTTCGGATGCAACACACAGCACACTCAATAAAACAATGAAATCCACAGATTAGGTCGAGTGTGCAAAACAATCACAAACCCATACGCAGAAACGTAGGGCGTGAAAGAAAACCGACGGCTCGGAAAAAAGGAAGAAAACCTCCACACGCGTAAAACAAAAACTCCGTCGTCTGCTGAAGAACAATCACCGACGACTCACAGTAGGCGTGAATGAAAGGATCAACTATTGCAGAATACACGCAAACGTCGGTATAGAATAAAGTCGCTCGGAAGAATAAAAAACTTTTCGCTCTCAATAATAATGGCTTCAGCAGCATTTTTCAGAAAAACGAAGGCTTTAAATAATATTGGTAACTTCCATATCTTTAATTCATTCAGTTACCAAATCGGATTTACCGCCGCATGGAATAAGGAAACACAATCTTAACAAATTCGGTTGTGTGACATCTCTTGTGACATTTTAGGAAAGTTTCCATAACAGCTCAGATTTTCGCCCAAAAATTCAGGAAAGCATCCCATTAATCATGGGAAGTCAGAGCCCAGCAAATCATGTCAAATCTACAACAAATCGGCTTTCCAAATAAAATTTTTCCAAAAAACAAGTGCATATACCTTATTCAATATCTTTCCAAATAATGTTGTTTCCTTATTTTTCTCTTCCATAGAATCATCATTATTACTTCTATAATATCTTCCCATAATCGGATTGGGCGGTTTCTTGATTGTCAAGTCATAAATCACCACTTGAATAAAATATTATTTTTATAATAAATTGCCAAAAAATCACATGCCAACACTAATGCAAATTCTTGCATTTACAATCTCCCCCTTTGGCATTTTTTGGCAAAATCAATATAATCAATAATTTCAAGAACTCCCCCTGAATTTTCTCCCCCTAGATTGATGGCTTCAAAACATCATCAAAATACTCCCCCAAAATTACCAAAATACTCCCCCTTTTTGCCATAAAAAGACAAATATATATATAAGGGAATAACAACTACTATAACAGCAGCATAATCACCAAATAATCACCATAAACACTAAATAATCACCATAGGGAGATAGCCAAAATCAAGAATATATAATATCCATATAAGCACCAGAACCGCCATATATAAGAGAGGGAAATTGGAGAGCTAACCGTGTATTCGTGCCGTCTTCATGTTGCATAATTTGGTCAAATAAAATCAAAAAAAATATTGAATTTTCGATTTTGAACAGCAAAGCCGCTATAATCCTTTTAACACCAGTTCCATGAGAAGTCGGCATCTAGAATTTCATACTTATCCGTAAGTTGTGAAGCTGAAAAATTTTTTCCATGGGGTAAGATGCATCTGACACCCCCAGTGACACCGATTAAAACGCCTGACTTTTCAACAATTTTGGTCTCCTTAACCTGTTCCTTCTCATTAGCAACTTTCTTTCTCTCAAAAATATCACCAGCAGTATAACATTCATGAACGCTCCAGGGTAAGCATATAATAATCATAGTAAGAGTATAGTATTCACCAAAAGATATATCCACAGAGCCAATATAGTCAGAAAATATCATATCTAGATCCAGATAGAGTAATTAACGAGTACCATAAGCATCACAGAAAATATTCAGAGAACAACCATATTGCTGAAATAGACCAATGTTAAGCACTATCTTGCCCACCTGCTGGAACATCCTCAGAAACACCATTCAAAAAATTAACCCGAGCACTTGCCAAAAGCTTGTAGCTATTCCTGATTTCCTCCATAAACAGTAGAATAAATCTTTGAAGAATAATTCAAATCTTTGCAAGTTGGGAAATAAACCCAATATAATAACAATGCTCCAAACTTCATTAAGAAAATAGACCTCCAATATTTCAAGAGAATAGTCAGAATTTTGCAAGTCACATACGGTGTTGCTCCACATAATATCAGAATATCCAGAATGATTACTTTCAGCAGAGGATGAGCAATACCCAATAGATTGCCAAAAAATAAAAAAATCAAACGCCTAACGCAAGTGGCGATTTTTTTTTTTTTTTTTTTTTTAAATAAATAAATGCAATAATCAGCTTACATAACACAAAGGCCTAGGGCAGACCTCAGTTCTTCAAACCTTACACCATCCAACGCCTTGGTGAAAATATCGGCAATTTGCTTTTCGGTCACCATATGCTCCAAATTAATAATTTTGTCCTCCACTAAAGATCGAATAAAATGATGTCGTATGTCAATATGCTTTGTCCGTGAATGCTGAACCGGATTTTTTGAAATATTGATAGCGCTCAAATTATCACAATAAAGGGTCATGACACCCTGTGTGACACCATAGTCTTTCATCATTTGTTTCATCCACAAAAGCTGCGTACAGCTGCTACCTGCTGCTATATACTCTGCCTCAGCTGTAGATAGGGAAATGGAATTCTGTTTCTTGCTAAACCATGACACCAAGTTGTGTCCAACATAAAAACATCCACCCGAAGTGCTTTTTCGGTCATCGGAGCTTCCTGCCCAGTCAGCGTCACAATAACCCACCAGATTTGCATTAGAATCAAAAGAATACCAGATGCCATAATCAGTTGTTCCACTGACATATTTTAGAATTCGTTTTACCGATACTAAATGCGACTCCTTCGGATTTGATTGAAATCGAGCGCATAAACCCACGCTATAGCAAATATCTGGTCGGCTGGCAGTAAGATATAATAGGCTTCCAATCATACTTCTATATAATCGTGGGTCAACAGCAATACCCTTCTCGTCTATGGAAATTTTCTCATGTGTCCCAAGGGGTGTTCTACGTGGGCGTGCATTCTCGAGATTGAATTTTTTCAATAAAGTCTTAGCATATTTGGCTTGAGAGATAAAAATACCATTCGTTGCTTGCTGAATTTGAAGTCCAAGAAAATACGTGAGTTCTCCAACCATACTCATCTCGAATTCACCGGTCATTTGAGCAACAAACTCATCCACCATCGCCTGTGACACCGAGCCAAACACTATGTCGTCAACATATATTTGAGCAAGTAAAAACTGACCTTTGGCACGCCGGACAAAAAGGGTTTTATCTACTCCCCCTCGCTCATATCCCTTGGTTAATAAATATTGTGTAAGTCGTTCATACCATGCACGAGGGGCTTGTTTGAGCCCATATAACGCCTTCTTCAACTTGTACACATACTCGGGATGATGAGGGTCGTCAAAACCCTTTGGTTGAGCAACATAAACCTCTTCATTAAGAAATCCATTGAGAAACGCGCTTTTCACATCCATTTGATATAATTTAAACCGCATAACACAAGCGATAGCCAACAAAAGCCGAATCGATTCAAGCCGAGCAACCGGAGCAAATGTTTCATCAAAGTCAATCCCTTCAATTTGAGAATACCCTTGAGCCACTAGCCGAGCTTTGTTGCGAGTAATATTTCCATGCTCATCGGTCTTGTTTTTGTAGATCCACTTAGTACCAATAACATTCACATCGGGAGGACACGGTACTAAGTCCCAAACTTGATTTCGGGAGAATTGGTTGAGTTCTTCTTGCATAGCACCTATCCAGTACTCATCTAGCAATGCTTCTTTCACATTCTTTGGCTCGATCGTTGATGTAAAGCATGCCATTTGGATCATGTCACGATAATTCAATTTCGGCTTATCTCTAGTTCGTATACCATCATTCAGGCCACCAATAATCTCATCTGTAGGATGATTCTTCTGAACACGTGTAGATGGTTGTCTGTGGTGTGTGATATCAGCTTCTCCTTCATCAACAGTCTCTGTTTGATCTGGGACACCGCCTGAGACACCCTCTATGACACCGGGTGGAACACTAGCGCCTTCATTATTTAAAATGTGGTCTGCATCATCTTTTGGATTATAAGTTGTGTCCAGAGAGTCGTCCACTTGAACATTTGCAGATTCGATGACAGTTCGAGTTCTTTTGTTGTAAACCCGATAGGCACGACTATTTGTAGCATAACCGAGAAAGATTGCCTCATCACTCTTGGGATCAAGTTTCCCCCTATGTTCCCTGTCATTCAACACAAAACAGAGGCTGCCAAAAGGATGAAAATAATGAAGATTTGGAGTTTTACCTTTCCATATCTCATAGGGTGTCATAGAAGTTTTGCCGCGGAGATACACCCGATTAATGGTATAACAAGATGTATTCATAGCTTCAGCCCAGAATTTTTGAGGAACATCTCTTTCATGTAGCATTACTCGAGTCATCTCTGCCAATGTACGATTTTTCCGTTCAACGACTCCGTTTTGTTGAGGAGTCTTTGGTGCCGAAAATTCATGAGCGATCCCTAGGTGTTTACAAAAATCTGAGAACTCAGAGTTTTCAAACTCTCTTCCATGGTCACTGCGGATACGTATAATTTTCAAAATAACACAGTCTTTTTCGCGTTGAAGTCGAGTACACATTGACTTGAAAACTTTAAACGTGTCGGACTTTTCTCTTAGAAACTCCACCCATGTATAGCGTGAAAAATCATCAACTGTAACGAATACGTAACGTTTTCCTCCAATACTTTCAACAGGCATCGGCCCCATTAGATCCATGTGAAGTAATTCAAGAACCCGGGTAGTTGTGGAACCCTGTGACACCGGGTGAGACACCTTCGTTTGCTTTCCGATTTGACATGGTCCGCATAATTTGTCTTCATCAAATTTTAATTCAGGAATTCCTCGAACAGCACTTTTCGAAATAAGCTTCTACAGCATTCTGAAATTAACATGTCCCAACTTTCTATGCCATAAAATAGTGTCTTCCATACTCGACCGAAGGCAGGTAGATGAGGAATAAATAAGATAACAATTGTCCGATGATCTAACTCCTTCAATAACACAATCTTTGTTTTGATCGGACACAACACATCTTTCTTTCGTAAATTGCACATTCAGATCTTGATCGCAGAGCTGGCTAATACTGATTAGGTTGGATTTCAAACCATTTACCAATAAGACATCACTCAACTTTGGTAGACCAGGGACATTCAACGTTCCCCTGCCAATGACATCTGCTGAGACACCATTGCCGAATGTAACTTTTCCCACGGATTCAGGTACAATATCCTTCAAATATCTCTCTTCACCTGTCATATGTCTAGAACAGCCGCTATCAAAATACCATGCATTGGTTCCGATTGCCTTTAGTGAGAGATGTGTAACATTGCACTTTAAATTTGATTTCTTCACCCATTTCTGATAAGGGAATTTGTAGGAAGAAGCATTTCTTTTCTTCACCCATTTCTGATAAGGGAATCTGTAGGAAGAAGTATTTCTAACAGTACCAAGTCTGAGATCCGCAAGATAGTTGAAGCATGTAGAACGAATATGACCACGACGTTGGCAATAATGACATACATAAACATACTTGTTACCTTTACTGCTTGAGGCATGATAGAAGTTATAAGAATTTGATTTTCTGTCAGTTCTTGGCATTCCGTTTGCAACTTGCTTTCCTTTGTGATCAAAGCCCTTGTCTGACACCTGCTGTGACACTGGCTGTGACAATGAGCTTCCCTTTACGAACTTCATCACAAAGCGATTTTCCTTTACTGCAACAGTCTTTGAACCTGAACTTTCACCTTTGAATCCCAGTCCAAACCGATTTACGCTTGATTTGCCGACATTTAAAATATCATCGAGATTAGAAGAACCCGAATTCAGCATTTTGACATTCTTTTTCATGAGGCTTATCTCATTGGTTAGATCATTAGATTCATCCTGACTTGCTTTCAGCTTTGTCTCCAAATCATCAATAACATTTTGAAGATTGTTCTTCTCATCCTTCAAATTTCTAATCTGTGCGTGTAGAAGCTGATTTACTTGAACAAGCTCGGTCCATTTCTCATGCAGAAACTTATATTCTCCAATAAGATCTTCTTCAGTGACTGGTTCTTCGTCTTCATTACTATTACTAGAAAATCTGTCTGTGACGCCCTGTATAACACTGCCATTTTCTTCACATTCTATTTTTCCAGCAAGCGCTACATGATTGCTCTGAAATTCATCTTCGTTTTCAGACTCATCCTCACTCCAGGTTGCATTCAAAGAATTCTTCTTTTTCTTCAAGGTGTTAGCACATTCTGCCTGTATGTGCCCAAATCCTTCACATTCTCTGCACTGAATACCTTTATTCTTTAATGGTTGATCAGACACATTATTTTCTTCTCTCTGCTTCTTGTTGCTTGAAGAACCATTTTTGAAGTGTGTGACACCCTGCTTGACACCGCGTGTATTCCTTCCGAATCGCTTCATAACTCTGCTGAAATTCTTCGAGAGCAGGGCTAGAGATTCCTCCAAGTCATCTTCATCATGCTTGCTGTGATTTTGTACCTCTGATTTTAAAGCAACTCCCTTTGCCTTTTTATTTTCGGTCTCTCCTCCAATATTCATTTCGAAAGTTCTGAGAGATCCCATTAACTCCTCTAGCTTCATTTTTGACACATCTTTGGCTTCTTCTATGGCAGTGACTTTATAAGCAAATCTTTGTGGTAAAGATCGTAGTGTTTTTCGTACAAGTTTTTCTTTGGAAATCACCTCTCCGAGAGCAAAAGCCTCATTAGCTATGTCACATAATTTTGAGTTGAACTCCCCAATGGTCTCATCTTCCTGCATTTTCAGATTCTCAAACCGAGTGGTTAGCATTTGCATTTTAGACAACTTTACCGTAGATGTCCCTTCATAGGTAGTTTGAAGAATTTCCCATGCTCTCTTTGCGGATTCACATGTTGAGATAAGTCTGAATTGCACGGGATCAACGCCATTGAAAATAGCATTAAGAGCTTTTGAATTATTATTTGCCAAGGCATCCTCATTTGTCGTCCAATCTACTTCCGGTTTAGGAGAAATAATACCATCTTTATCAGTAAGTGTAGGCGGATTCCAACCTGTAAGAATAGATCTCCAAGCCTTCTCATCAATGGCTTTGATGAAAGCTCTCATCCTTGCCTTCCAATACGCATAATTACTCCCATCCAATAATGGCGGACGCATTGTAGAACCTCCTTCTTTCATAGAGTCCATCGCACACGAACTAAGATCTTGTCCCTCGGATCCCGCTTAAGAAACAGAAGCGATCCGCTCTGATACCAATTGAAAGTTTAAGATCAGTTCAGTGATGTCACACAAGGATCCTTGTGTGACACCGATTTTAAAGTAACGATGAACGATATAAAAAGTGCGGAAATAAATGACACAAGAGGTTGGTAACGCAGTTCGGCAACCAGCCTACGTCTGCGGGGCCACGCCCAGATATAAAAACTTTTCCTTGAGTTAACAAAGTTACAAGAAAAACTCGGACTTATACAAATAAAGACTCCCTCTTATCTTTGTCGCCGCCTCTAGCTAACTTCCCCAACGAAACAGTTTTTGCGAGATCCCCTCGACTTTAGAACGACCTCTCCCGAGATCTAGATAACAACAAGCTCCCCTCGTTGTTGGTTCCTCCCGAAACCCGTGTTATGGCAAGATCCCCTCGCCCACGATCACGAACGACAAGCTCCCCTTGTCTAAGAAACAGAACTCCTCACGAGTTCAGATGCTGTCTCCTCCCGAGACAGAGCTTCAATGAAGAACACGGAAAGTTGCCTCTTGTGACACCTCCTGGAACACCAGATCGAAGTCTTCGGATGCAACACACAGCACACTCAATAAAACAATGAAATCCACAGATTAGGTCGAGTGTGCAAAACAATCACAAACCCATACGCAGAAACGTAGGGCGTGAAAGAAAACCGACGGCTCGGAAAAAAGGAAGAAAACCTCCACACGCGTAAAACAAAAACTCCGTCGTCTGCTGAAGAACAATCACCGACGACTCACAGTAGGCGTGAATGAAAGGATCAACTATTGCAGAATACACGCAAACGTCGGTATAGAATAAAGTCGCTCGGAAGAATAAAAAACTTTTCGCTCTCAATAATAATGGCTTCAGCAGCATTTTTCAGAAAAACGAAGGCTTTAAATAATATTGGTAACTTCCATATCTTTAATTCATTCAGTTACCAAATCGGATTTACCGCCGCATGGAATAAGGAAACACAATCTTAACAAATTCGGTTGTGTGACATCTCTTGTGACATTTTAGGAAAGTTTCCATAACAGCTCAGATTTTCGCCCAAAAATTCAGGAAAGCATCCCATTAATCATGGGAAGTCAGAGCCCAGCAAATCATGTCAAATCTACAACAAATCGACTTTCCAAATAAAATTTTTCCAAAAAACAAGTGCATATACCTTATTCAATATCTTTCCAAATAATGTTGTTTCCTTATTTTTCTCTTCCATAGAATCATCATTATTACTTCTATAATATCTTCCCATAATCGGATTGGGCGGTTTCTTGATTGTCAAGTCATAAATCACCACTTGAATAAAATATTATTTTTATAATAAATTGCCAAAAAATCACATGCCAACACTAATGCAAATTCTTGCATTTACAGAATCAATGGTGGAACGAAGTGATGAAAGAACAAGAAGAACGAGCAGAAGAAGATGAAGGATTTGTATACAGTAACAATGGCGATACATAAGAAAAATGTGAAGCGGAAATCGAAGAAACTGTTGGAGTTGAAAGGGTGGAGGAGTCATTAATTCTTCGTTTCAAGTGTCCTTGTAGTAAAATATACAAAATCCTTCTCACTGGAAATAGCTGTTTCTACAAACTAGGGTAGATTGACAGAGAAGAAGCCATAGTTACTGGTTTGAAGCTTTTCGTATCATTCTATTTTATCGCCACCCAGATAGTCACATTCAACATCAATCGTTAATTCCTTATTTTCTTCTCACGTTAGGATTTGGACAATTTTTTTTATTGATAGCTCAAAATGGATCCGAATTTCATTGAAGGCCCAATTTCAGATTTTTTTCAATAAAAAATCTGTTCTTATACAATGCTACGAACAAGCGTGACAGCATAGGATGCTTTTATGGCTAATTATTTTCACTGTTGCACGTATTAGTTGATTTTTGATTCTCCTCATTTAATGTGTCTTATTGTTTATATTATTGTCATTCCTTTTATGAGAAAATTACATTCCTCATTTTATAAAAATAAAATGTTGCGATAAAACATACCGCTATAATTAATCAAAAATAAAACAAAAAAATGAAAAAAAAAATCAAGACTCAAAAATTTATGTGGCTCAGACCAAACTGTCTTACGTTCACGATACAAAACTCCAGTAGCAAGTTTTATTTAATAATCAATAAAGTAAGAATTTTTCGTAATAGTGCAGCGTCGCGCGCAACATTACCCTCGAATATAAATCAGACGCTACTCCTTATCAAGAGAAAACTTATTGCAACCCTTGTGAGATCTCTCTCTTATACTTATATTTTTTTTTCTTCTTTTCTTAAAGCTCACTCACCAGTTAATATGGAAATAAAAAATAATGTGTTAATAATAAAGAAGTAAAGTAAATTTGAAAAGAGTAAATCACAAAATCTATATTCGTATTAAGAAAATAACGTTAGGATTTTAAAGCAAATATTCCATTTGAATTTGTCTAATCTGTGATTCTTTCCTGTTACTCGCTCTCTTTGTCAGTTTGTCTGACTAACTTGACAGTAACTTTCAGGCTTTCAGCCTTCAGGAAGCCATCCCTCTTCCTCCTCAAATTATCACTGATTTAGAATGGGCTGACGAGAAGGCCTTTGACCCCCTGACCGATTGAGAGACCTCCAAGTTTGCAGGTACATATTCTGGTCATAACATTTCTAGTTGTAACATAAAAAATTATTAAACCAAAGTTTTATAAAAAAAAAAAAAATTTGTCTTTGGTATAAGAGGAATCTCAAAACGAGAGGAATGTTGACTTAACGAGAATATATAAATCTTGATTCTCGTACCAACTTTGTAAAGGTACTCTAGGAACCATTACTTTTTCTCATTTCCAATGTCAAAAGTTTATGTTACATTTTTATTATAATCATATATTGATTTCAAGCCACTTAGCCTCCAAGAGAATGTGTTTTGATATTGTAAAATTAAGCCCAATATTGGCTTTCGAAATTGACAAGACATTGTTTCATGAATATCAGAATAGTCGACACAACCAAATCAATACGTGTGAACGTAATTGATACCAGGAGATTGTTAAATCTTATATCGCATTGTTCTGGTTAATATAAGTGATTCATATGTAATGTTAGACGAAAAGTGAAGCCTGAGAAAAAAATTGTGTTAGACTTCAACGTAAAACAGATTATTATAATAGTTCTACAATTATTTATGTATTAAAGTTTTAATTTTTCGATGAGCCATAAACTTAGTACTTAAACTGGTCAATCTGTGCAAAATTATTACACAAGGGAGTCTGTTGGACGGAAAAGATAGATGCCCACTCAAAGATGTCAATCATGATTTAAATCTTGTGTGAACATCATTTTGCTGTGGACAGCAAGATATTCTCTAGACAGAACCAGAATAATTCTAAAACGACAAAACGCACTCTCACATATCCAGTTATATATCTCTAGCTTTCTCTCCTTAGGGCATTGGATCCTCAAAACACAAACTATCCTTTATTCCATCTTGATATTCTTTGTTTATTCTCTGACATCCACAAACTCAAAATCACCAACGAAAAGGGGAAAAAAAAAAGAAAAACCCAGACCAAACAATCTACAGAAACCTTATGAAAGTTCACTTCCCCCCAAAAAAAAAACCTCGTCTGCAAAAGAGAGAGATCCATTAATGGAGAATAACCCATCTCCTAGATCCACTCAGAAAGGAGGGTTTCTATCCTGCTGGGGTTTTCTCAAGTTGAAGCTGCCATGGATGAGAAGAGAAGGTCACAACCCTACGAGAAGAAGGAGAGAAGGCCGTTTTAGGTATGACCCTTTAAGCTATGCTCAAAACTTTGATGAGGGTTTCGATGATGCAAACGAAGACTACGTTTATCGTGGATTTTCTTCTAGATTTGCTGCCCCTTTATCAAAATCTGAAGCTGATAATTAACCAGAAATTGGGTAATAACTTATGTTTCAGAGACGTCGTGCGTTTTGATGATTTTTGTTCTTCATCTGTTTTTCACTCGCTCCTTCTTTTGCCGGAGAGAAAACTGAAGAAGGCTCTGTGATACATGAATCATTAGCATGATTATTAAAGTAAGATATTCATCTATAATTTTACGATCATATTAAATCCATTAATATGAACGTTGCTTCAAGAAATAAACTAACTTGTTACTTACTTTATCACTTAAAATGTGTCACGTATTCCCGTATCACTGTGCAATTTAAATGAGAAGCTAATAATTAACCATGTTTTTATTATGTCCTATGTTCGTGGCAGTACTTTACAGCACTTCAAAGGTTCTGAAAAATAGGTCAGTCTTAACCTCGTTGGGAGTGACGGGTTGCAGATTTAAGTCTATATTTTGTGAATTCTCGAAATTCTGAAAGAACATTAATAATAAGTAAGAATGATTAGTGAGCGAGTCAATGAAAAGCGAAAACTCTCATCAACAAGTAAATACAACGAAAAAAAATTGACTAAAATTAGTCTAACACTTATTTGGGTGAACTCTCACAAAAAGTAGTAAAAGTGAAGTGGGACAAAAGGAGTCAAGAGACGAGTCAAACCAGTCAAACATTTGTACGCGTTTGTTTCAAATAGACAATTGTCAGCAAAACAAGTTATTAATTCATATAAAAAATAAAATTACATCAACGTATAACAGAGACATTCAAGTAATTTTATGCAGACAAAGATGTACAAATTGTTCCATAAATTTTGTGACAACTGGAATATAGAGACAAACGTTCCTTAATTCAGTGGCATTTTATTTTTTATTCACACGCCGCTTTAACAACAAACATGTTTTTTTATGGAGATATTGTAGAAATTTTGTAATGGTCAACTAAGGATAGACGATTAGCAATTCCTAAAAACAAAACAAAATTCAAATTATAGAGAAAAAAGCATTTGAAAAAGTAAGTGATGGTGGTCAAAAAACAGGACAACCATCAGCTACTATACCCTTCGCCGTCGGACATGAGGCTAAATCACAATGCTCGCCTTCCGCACCCCACCAAGATATGCCAATCTCCCCCATGGTCAGCGAGAAGTAAAGAAGCACGCCCATGAAAGCCAAACCAGCATCCAACCCAGCGGAGAGAACATAATTATACCGTTGCCACCACATTTTCCGGTACCTGAAAACGAAGTAATTGAATACAGTTCCAACTACAATCCAGCAGTTGAAGTTCACTGTAGTCGCAGGTGGCATCGCCGCTGTGGACCCCAGAAGCACAGGAAGGTTAATCAGCGCGATCCACTTCTGCTTGGGGAAAGTCTTGTGCAGAAGAAACACAAAAAGGGGTCCCAGAATGCCGGCGAGGAAGAACCAGTTGAGAGCCGAGTAGTTGCCGAGAGAGCCGAAGATTCTTTTGGGTCCGACCAAGCCCCAAATGACGGAGGCGTCGAAGAAGACGCGATCTCCTGGGCATGTCCAAGGGCTGTCGGGGGGAAGTAATTGATCTTGGCAAATGTTTTCTATGGTAGTGAGCAGCCACCATGCCACTCCAATGTTGACTGTTCCCGCTATTAAAGTTCCTATACACTATTGTCAAACAAACGGATAAGACATCCTCAATAGGCCTACTAAAAAGCTGGAATTCTGTGAGTTGTTTCCTCATACAGTGATTATATGTACCTGAACTATGAACATAGATATTGGTGGAATTTTCATGTAATGACCCAGCTTGAAATCATTAAGAAAGGAAACTGCTTGAGTCATGCTTATATATCCGTATGTCTTAAAGCAGACATTGGCGATTGGTTTTCCAGGTAATATAACACCCATGATGTACTCTGTGATGATGTTCAGACCTGGGGTCTGGAAAAGAAAAAAGCATAGCATCATTATACAACTCAACCAAACAGCCCTGTACTTTCACAAGACTAACCAAATCAAGCTCGTATAATGCCATTATAATTGCATCTCCCTTAACCTTGTACTGTTGAAAAATTTAACAAAAGTTATTTTCGCAATAAACCTGGTTTGTTGTGGCAGTAATGATGCTGATTGGAAGCGTGAATATTAAAGCAAGTCCTGCAGCAAATATGAGTCCCCACCATGGCAGTTGGACTTGATCTTTCATGAAAATGCAAAGCAAAAGCGAGAGCACTATTGAAGCCGCAAGAAGCACGTGAAACCACCAAGTGGGTATGTCTTTGTACTTCCTCATTAATTTTGTGTGTATGTCTTCCTTCTCGTCGTAAGAGGCTCGAAACTGTTTATATATATCTCTGATCAAAATCATAAATGCAGATTAGTAACCATCACAACTTTCATATCCAAACAGGGCAGTAAAATGAGAAAGAAATGGTCATAAAGGAGCTAAGAAAGTTGCCATCCAAGAAGAGCTACCTATAAAATGCCTCATTCAGACAACTAATGACCGTGCGAAGAATAATAAACAAAGGAAATTGAAAAACATTTTCCTCTTACTTTCCGTTGAACAAGATGACATGAGTGAGGGTAGACATAATGGACGCAAAACCGATCCCATACGTAAGAGAGAAGAAGACGCTTAAGTTTATCCGACCCTGCTGTTCATACGCTGCCATATCTATCTCAAACTTGTCATTTACAATGCCAGTCACATTATATACTTCTCCCTTAGCATTGAACAAATGTGAAGAAAAGATGGGAAAAGTCTTGGCATCGTACAAATTCGTTCCCCAGTAGGCTATAGGAAGCATCACAAACATAACCAAGAAATAGCCAACAGCTACGTTAACAATGGCAAAGAAGGGGCTGATTAAGGGACTGCCAAGGTACGAGGCTATGACTGACCAGTCGAGAGAAAAGGACCCAATTCCTAATCCTTGCATGCCTGACCCTATTTGCTGGGCTGTCACGGATTTGGGATATATCCAACAGATCCACGAAATGGTGGATATTGTGTAGAAAAGATAGCCCGGGACTATGTACCACGAGAAGCTGCAGATGAGCACAATTAAGAAAAATTTTCCTCTTGACATGCGATTGCTGTCTTTGTCGTGCAGAGCCCTGAATATAAATCAAAACAGTCGAATTTGGTACTTTCAATAACAAAAATATTATATTTTTAAGCAGTGACGCTCGAATAAATATCAGACAGTGACGACCAAGTAACATTTTCCTAGAACTCGACGAAATATTGCAAAGCTTTTCCTGCAAGTGTGAAAAATATATATTTTTCGGCCAATTAGTTTACACTGACGTGAAACAAACTTGATTCTTTTTGCTAATGACGCACTATAAAATAGTGGGACTAGAAATTAGAGCCCAACGTCGTGTATAGTGTTGTTGTTTCGCATAATTCTGAATTACAGCGTCATTGTTTTGACTCGTCACCTGAAAAGAGAGACTTGAACCAGACTACTAGGCCACCACATATGCGCCGGATCCACGACGTACTTTCTCAGAATCCCTGCCCATCCATATCCCAGAACCTGATAAACATGTCCATGTTAGCATTTTCAACGCAAATAAGAGAGAGAGAGAGAGAGAGAGAGAGAGAGAGAGAGAGAGAGAGAGAGAGACCTGAGTCGTGATAACAAGAATCCAACTAGCCGTGAAAGAGATTTTCCGATGATAAAATGCCTTAATAATATCCACAATCCCGACGGCGTAAGCGGCTCCTCCTCCGAAAGCGGAACCGGCATTGGCGAAAATCGAAATCAGAACGTGCTCTTTCGTATTGAACGGGCCAGGGTTGAGAGAGAACTCTCTGTCTCCGAACCCAGGAATTCGAAACGTCGTCGTCGGAAGCACCTTGGCCATAAATCGTCCAATTGGAAGAGTCGCAATCTGGACTGAGATCATCGAAATCACAAGTGGCTCCGTCCGATAAGCAAAAAAGGTGTTGAGGAACGAGAGAATAACGCAGGACAGCATGCCTAGAAACCACATCCGGAATGTCCATACCGGAAGCGTCTGATCGTCGTGGTTAGACACAGTGAGACGAACCTCCTCGATCGGAGACTCTTCGTTTTCGTCAACGTCCACAGCTTTTCCGGTGGCTTCTATTTCAATGGAAGCCATTGTTGCTGAGTGCGAGCAGGAATTAGGTTTCAACAGAAGGTTCTTTTGAGAGTACTGTAAGTTGTTTACCGATTTAGAGAAGAATCTCAGGAAAATCTGTTAAGATTCGGAAAAAGCGTAAATTCCTCTCTTGCACCAGCATGGAATCATAGTCAAATACATGGAACGATTGAACGTTAATCACACTTGTATTTCTCTGTCCTCTTTTAAAAATACTCATTTATTTTAATCAATATTAAAAATTGAAACAGTACTTAAAACTTTGGCAATATTTACGCAAAATCTAATATTTATTACAAATAAAATAAAATATTGTTTTTATATAAATTTATTATAGTGATCAGGCTTCGAAGCCATTTTTTTAAATTACTATAATGAGGTTGATTTTAGTATTTATGTAATTTTTTCAATAATTATTGTTACTTTGTTTGTTAAATCAACCTCTACAAATGTTTACGAAGTTTAAATGCACTCGATATTTATTTTGTTATCAAATAACATAAAGTACAACGTGAAAGTTATTGAATTTTAAAAATAAAATATTATCTAAAATCAAATTTGAATTATGCCGTAAAATAGCAAATCATTAAGAATAATGTTATGTTTATTCGGTAACCCTACATCTGACGTAATTATTGATTTAGTTTAATTATTTATAATTTACTATATTAATTATATCAATTAATATTTGATACGTCATAGTGTAGATTAGTTAGTAAATATAACATTACTCGAAAAATAAAAATTATACAGTTTATTTTAAAGAATGATTAATATCACGTGATAAAAAGATTTTTAAAATTTGCTTATATTTTCTGCTTTTTAAATCATGATACCATTAAGCCATGAAGCGACAATCTTTGAAGCTGAGATCAATCTTAAATCAAATTACACTTTGTAAATTAGTATGCCAAAAATCAAAGAAGAAACGCATAATTTCTCAAACAATTTTAGTCGTGGAGTTGTAACTCCAGAATTACGAAATACAGAATATTTCAATCTGAAATAGTTAAAGGGAAAAGAAACACGTGACTTAAAACCCGTAACAGAGAGCTAATATTTGAATGGATTGTTCAAATCAATGCACATCAAACTATTCATGACTCGTACGTATAAAATTCTAGTCACAGCCCATAGAGGGAGAAATGCATTTGGAAATTTATTCGATATCTAATGTGAAAAAACATCCTTTATTAACTTGCCTAGTTTTCAGCCCAATAATGTTTCAGTTGTTTCCTGTATGATCGTTCTTCGCTATCATTTTCTCCGTATATTTCTCGGAAGCAATATTGCTTGGAAGATCAAGCCCCCGAGGGACTCTGCCAGGATAATTTGTCGTCGAGGAATCCGAACCCATCATACTGCATATATTTGAACAGTGTAAGCAAATGCAACCATTGACTAAGAAAATTGGGTTCATGTTTTACAGCAAATGACATGACTAACCTTCTGTCAACGATAACCATGGAGCGAAGCTCACAGTTAGCAAACCTGCAAACATTAAGTATCTACTGTCGGTATATAAAGACATGGACTACATTCCTGGAGCAATTGAGTGAAGTTAAAAGAGTGAAGAGGTGTCAGACTCTGCTAAATGCCAATTCAGCACGTCTGATTTCCCTACATCTCTTTGTAGTTTTTTGGTGGTGATTCATGCTCTGTGTTGCCACCATCGATATTATAAATTAATTAAACCAAGGTAAAAGACAACTTACTGTTTACAGATCTCGCTCTTTACAGATGGATGACAATCATTTCCGAATGCGCTCAAGGTATGAAACAAGAACCCACTGTGGGTAACAATTGCGATCTCCTTTTCTTTCCGAGACCAAATCCTATATGTTCAAGTTGGAACAGAACTTATGAATTATATGAGGATACGCCACTGACTACAACTCGCATTTAAAGTGGGTAGTCCTACTTCACTGAACAGAGCTCAAGAGAATCTATGAGGACCATGCCAAAGAGTTAATTTTCTCAACGCAAAGGATATGGTTGTATGTCACCAAGATTTAAACTAAGATAATCCACTTCCAAGACATCAAAAGAATGATCAGATTATTCAGTGCTTGGCATCACTGTAACGAATATGACTTCTAAATTTTGAAAGCATATCCCAAGCAATATATATGTGTAAGGTAGATAGAAAACAAAATGGAACAATTTATGGCATAAGTGAATAACTGAGGGGGAAATACTTGAAAATCAAATATCTGCAACAAATCAGAGAGCCAATAAATTCTAAACCAACAAAGTAAACATGATGAAAACATGCCGTGACTTTGGTATA
Organism: Begonia masoniana; assembly: GCA_022432975.1. Lineage (NCBI taxonomy): Eukaryota > Viridiplantae > Streptophyta > Magnoliopsida > Cucurbitales > Begoniaceae > Begonia > Begonia masoniana. The sequence continues at coordinate 83,363,236 of CM039502.1, read as the reverse complement.
AATATACTCTAGACTCACGAGGTAAAAACTCAAACAAGAAGAAAGGTCCAAATATAAGCCTAAAATTCAAGTTCAGACTTATCAATTTTTAACAACTCATGTTGTGGTACACAGGCTCAAATCATTGAATATGAAAAATCAGCAGTTACCAGTTTAGAAACTTCAGTCCCCTCGCTGCAACTTCTTCATTGGTCTCTCTGACTTCAGCTACCCACAAGTTATCATCATCGCTTTCTATCTAAGAAAATTGAAGGGAAAAAACCTTAGGATGAATTAGATAAAAAGAATAAAAACTCAAAGATAATAATTGTGTTAAACTTGCCAGTGAAAAATCAATAGCAGGAAAAAGAGGCTCATACTCGCTAATGCTTCTTCTCTTATCACATGGATGAACTCCCTGCATTACCAATCATATTATAAAATACAAGAACAGTAAAAAAATAAATGGATACCTCTTTTTCTTTGAAATAAAAACTTTGTTTTGCGATTATTCAGGTTAAAACTGTCTAATTACACCCCCACTTTAAATATTGCACGATCCACCTTAAATCGTTATTACCACCTTAAAACAGTAAATATTACTCATATTAACACTTATTGAAGTTGACCAAATCGTGGATCACCTCACAACCAACACTAGACTTTTTGAAATGATATAAATGGGAAACCATGTCCTTCTGAAAGCCCTATAATAATTGAAGCTATGAGGTAGATTTCTACTTCAAAAAGTTGATATTGGTGGCATACCAAATGTTCGCGACAAAGCTCAACTGCCAAAAAAGGGGGGCAATTTAAACTGGAAATTGCTGAATGGTTGCTGCCTCCTGCATTTTTCACCATCAGTGGGGGTACATTTATCCCATCTTTGTAACCTTCACCACCAAACACCCCTACAGCAGTTTGCATAGTTCTGTGGGAGCAAAATAAATAAGGTGCGAGAGAAGAAAACTTTTGCTTTCAGAAAAAAATACTACTTCCTCTGCAACCACTTTGCTTGAAACAAATACATATGAGAAGACATAATTCATTCAACAAATCTTACGCGTCAGAAAAGCATAAGAAAGAAAAAAAATTTCTTAGTAAAAACAGTTTACAACTCACATTTCAATCACTTCCCTTAATATGCTTTAATATGATTAGAGCCAAAAAATAAAAAATAAACTACCACTCATTTAAAAAATTCAGCAAATTATTTTGTGAATAAAACGCAAATTAACTAATGCCTACACATAGAAAAAGAAATTTATACAGCCGGCCAAAGATGCCTAAGCTCAAATGGATGTATTCACATAACACACATTTTTTGTAACTCTGTAACAGTTCTTTCATCCTCGAGCACTATTATAGAGTTGTCGAAGACCTCTATTCAGTCACAACTAAACTTCACTTCCTATTCACTATACCTTTGGCACCCTAACTCCTAATTTAAAAATGCCAGCATGGTGTGCTCTCAACTATGATCAAATCTTAAAGCTTAACAGAGAGCTTTGAAGAACAGATAAATATTAAGTTCTCCTGAAGTTAGCCTTAGGACTAAAGTGAATCATTTTCTGAAAAAACAAATTGCATAGGGAAACCAAAACAAATTTTATAAATGTCAAATAATCCAGTTAATTTTACAATTAATAATTAATTTCCACATAATCCATTACAGCCAACAAGTTTGACCAGCTTTTCCAAATAATTTTCCAAGTTTTATCAAAATTCAAATCAAAATTTGCTTCTTATGAAAATGCATACACAAAGGGAAAAATCCTGACCTTAACAAGGGAGACACAATCACTAGCTCAACTCTCTTAGAAAGACCACATGTATGAACATGATTCCGCAAGTTGTCCACCTGTTGCATTATATTTCTATTTATTAGTAAAATCATTATTAACCTCTTGAGTAACTTTCTTTATTATGCAAGAAAGAAATGTATACGAAAAAAAAAAATCCAAAGCAATCTCATTCAATGTTTTTTGTTCTTTTGTTCAAACACGTGCATATTTGGTGCTATAAACAAAGAATCTAATCCTACCGCATGTAATTATTTGTTGCGGATAATAATTAGTGGAACAATAATAATAATATCGCCGTTGTAATACGTGGAGAGTACTGATCAGGATAATTTTTAAGAAAGACTGTACTAAATAATCTCCTAGATAGAATTACTTTTCCAAGTAAATTCCTAGGAAATGCTGGAGGGGTCACAAACGGTCTCACTTAAAATTCAGTCTCCTAGACAGAACTTACTTACACAGTACAATTACATAACTAAATAAGCGGTACGAGAAACAATAGCAGATGAGATCTGAAAAATACCATGAATATTTTTCTATGCCGTAAAATTATAATGGCCAAGAAGTAAGAGAAATAATGGCTAAAATGAATATCGAAAATTTTTATTTGGAAACCCAAATCGAGAAAAAAACCACGGGGACTGAATCCAGAAATATCTCACTACGAAAATAGGATTTACAATATTTTTCTATATATCAAATATTCTAGAAAATTTTCACTAAGAGAAATCATCACTCTTAAATTTTCACTATACTCAAAAAGTATCTCACTTATTTTTTCCTCATCTTTTTTTTTTCTCTCCCACAAATTTTCTCTATTTTCTCTCCCTTTTCTCACAAAAAAGAAACTTTCTTCGAATCTGGAGGATGATCCTTTCTTCTTCAACAAGACTCTCTATTTATAAGGAGAGAGTCCTGCAAAAAGACACCATACTGCAAGATCCAATATCTTGCAGTACGGAGAGATGCAGAAGGTAGAGATTTCTTCCTTCTGCTTCTCCCATTTTCATTTAATGAAATGGGTCCTCATCACAGCGGAGGGACCCACGAAATTGTGGGGGAGTGAGAGAGAGGAAAGCATCTTCTGATAGATATTTACCTGTTTCCATCCCAGGGGAGTTAGTTGCGCATCAAAAAAGTCATAAGATAGGTATGCGCTGTGCTCCTTTTCACCAGCTACATTGTGAGTCCCTTGCGCATGCCTAACCTGTAAATTGCATATTCTATTAACATTCAGGAATATTCCTTAAAAAGCATTTAGTCGTTCTATTTATGAAAGTGGCCAGAGCAACTAAACCACAAACCAGATGCAGAGTTTTACAACGATGTAACGGATACAGACTTTGAGCAGCAGTGGCGTCCATGTCTGCAGATGCGGATAACTAAACTGTGTAAATAAAATAACTGAATGATAATCAGTTTTTACGAATAGTTAAACTAATAATTAGGTTCGTGTTTCAGAAAAAAAAAAAAAAAAAAACTACATGAGTTTGCAGTAAAGAAAATTAATGACGAAACATTCACAAGAAACCAATTCTTGATCGAAGAAAATCCATATCTAATATCATAGCAGAGAGCAACTATGCCTCCATTCAAGCCATTTTCTTGAATCGTTTTAAGCTCAATCGTGAGTCTCAAAAGCGAAATCTAGCTCCAAACTAAAATATGTAGTTAGCATAAGCTTTCAAGGTCAGGCAACCAACAAACAAGGTCAAAATTAATCAAAAAATGATCGTAATGGTCAAATAATCGCGATAAATACATGTCCAGTAATTTCAGAAAGGAAATGTCGAAATTAGAGGGAAGAAACGAGAGAGAGAGGCTAGAATATGTTATCTTGTGTATTTCAAATTTCTGTAAGAATTCTACTTATCTATTACAAGGCGGAATCCCTCTATATATATTTCTAGGGACCAGATTGCTAAAGGGTCAATACTGTACATCATGTATCCCAACAGAATAATAATTATGCTGTACGTTGACAATTGCCACAGTACTTCAACAAGTATTAACGCATCAACGATTAGAAGAAGAAAGAAAAAAGAAACCTCAGCAAGCACCATAAACGAGAGAGAGAGGACATGGCTAAACGCTCTGTGATTTACCTGATTGGCGAGAAGAGAAACAACGGACAGAGGGCGAAGGTAGAGGAGGGAAGGATCGTATGCCAAGAGGTAAAGAATAATCAGGTGCGATGGATCGCAGCTTCGATGGCGAGGCGGGGACAAATGGGGAATGCCGAAATTGAGGGGTATAAGTAATTATATTAGCCATCGTCATGGTCTGGAGGCTGGACCAGTTTGCAAGGCCGGAGCTTAGAAGCTCAATTCAGCATGCACGGGTAAATGCGCGAGTTGTGAACCAACACGATTACGGCCAATGATATCAAATCATCTGAATAATTGTCACCATATTTGCTTCTATTCTTCATAGCAGCTCGTCGACCAACGGTAAAAATGAAACTAGGTCTACCAAATTCTTAGAGTAGAATTATAGTAACCGAAGTAGATTACTTCAACTGGCAGCGAAGAGACCCACTTATGCGCCATCCTGGGCACACTGGCGTGTAACAGCGATCGCCGTTGGACCAAGGTTGCGGACAGTTGTTGATTTTTGCCGCCACTTGGCCACGTCTGGTCATTGGCTTTGCACTTTAGTAATCCTTATGGGATTTTAAATGGGAGGAAAGTGAGGTTCCGGACAATATTGAAAAGAAGTATAAAAGTTGAACAAACCGAGCCCGTACCACTTTTTGGCTTTTTGTTTGCTTTTAAATGGCCCGGCACCTTCTTTCCCTCTTTTTTCCTCATCCTCTTTTTTTTCTCTCCCACAAATTTTCTCTATTCCTCTCCCTTTTCTCACAAAAAAGAAACTTTCTTCGAATCTGGATGATCCTTTCTTCTTCAACAAGACTCTCTATTATAAGGAGAGAGTCCTGCAAAAAGACACCATACTGCAAAATATCTGCAGTAAGGAGCAGCTGCAGAAGGTAGAGATTTCTTCCTTCTGCTTCTCCCATTTTCATTTAATGAAATGGGTCCTCATCACAGCGGAGGGACCCACGAAATTGTGGGGGAGTGAGAGAGAGGAAAGCATCTTCTGATAGATATTTACCTGTTTCCATCCCAGGGGAGTTAGTTGCGCATCAAAAAGTCATAAGATAGGTATGCGCTGTGCTCCTTTTCACCAGCTACATTGTGAGTCCCTTGCGCATGCCTAACCTGTAAATTGCATATTCTATTAACATTCAGGAATATTCCTTAAAAAGCATTTAGTCGTTCTATTTATGAAAGTGGCCAGAGCAACTAAACCACAAACCAGATGCAGAGTTTTACAACGATGTAACGGATACAAACTTTGAGCAGCAGTGGCGTCCATGTCTGCAGATGCGGATAACTAAACTGTGTAAATAAAATAACTGAATGATAGTCAGTTTTCACTAATAGTTAAACTAATAATTAGGTTCGTGTTTCAGAAAAAAAAAAAAAAAACTACATGAGTTTGCAGTAAAGAAAATTAATAACGAAACATTCACAAGAAACCAATTCTTGATCGAAGAAAATCCATATCTAATATCATAGCAGAGAGCAACTATGCCTCCATTCAAGCCATTTTCTTGAATCGTTTTAAGCTCAATCGTGAGTCTCAAAAGCGAAATCTAGCTCCAAACTAAAATATGTAGTTAGCATAAGCTTTCAAGGTCAGGCAACCAACAAACAAGGTCAAAATTAATCAAAAAATGATCGTAATGGTCAAATAATCGCGATAAATACATGTCCAGTAATTTCAGAAAGGAAATGTCGAAATTAGAGGGAAGAAACGAGAGAGAGAGGCTAGAATATGTTATCTTGTGTATTTCAAATTTCTGTAAGAATTCTACTTATCTATTACAAGGCGGAATCCCTCTATATATATTTCTAGGGACCAGATTGCTAAAGGGTCAATACTGTACATCATGTATCCCAGCAGAATAATAATTATGCTGTACGTTGACAATTGCCACAGTACTTCAACAAGTATTAACGCATCAACGATTAGAAGAAGAAAGAAAAAAGAAACCTCAGCAAGCAACCATAAACGAGAGAGAGAGGACATGGCTAAACGCTCTGTGATTTACCTGATTGGCGAGAAGAGAAACAACGGACAGAGGGCGAAGGTAGAGGAGGGAAGGATCGTATGCCAAGAGGTAAAGAATGTTTAGGTGCGATGGATCGCAGCTTCGATGGCGAGGCGGGGACAAATGAGGAATGCCGAAATTGAGGGGTATAAGTAATTATATTAGCCATCGTCATGGTCTGGAGGCTGGACCAGTTTGCAAGGCGGAGTTTAGAAGCTCAATTCAGCATGCACGGGTAAATGCGCGAGTTGTGAACCAACACGATTACAGCCAATGATGTCAAATCATCTCAATAATTATCACCATATTTGCTTCTATTCTTCATAGCAGCCCGTCGACCAACGGTAAAAATGAAACTAGGTCTACCAAATTCTTAGAGTAGAATTATAGTAACCGAAGAGATTACGTTCAACGGGGGGCATCCGAAGAGACCCAACTTATGCGCCATCCTGGGGCACATGGCGGGGTAACAGCGAATCCCGTTGGGACCAGGTTGCAGGAGCAGTTGTTGATTTTTGACCGCCACTTGGCCACGTCTTGTCATTGGCTATGCACGTTAGTAATCCTTATGGGATTTAAATAATGGAGTAAAGTTGAGTTCCGACAATATTGAAAGAAGTCTAAAAGTTGAACAAACCGAGCCCGTACCACTTTTTGGCTTTTTGTTTGCTTTTAAATGGTCCCGGCACCTTCATTTCCTCTTCTGGAATCCAAATGCTTTTGGTAAGTTGTGCTTGTTGTCAGACAGGGGTCGATCGGCAATGGGCTGATTTAATGATGGTTGTACCTTTTCATTGTTTTGTCTGTTTCTCGTGGGCTTCTGGTTCATCACAAAGAGTAGTCCATTTAGCTTGTTTCTCGTGGGCTTCTGGTATCACTATATACTGTATATAGAAGTGTTCTTTTGGGAAAGGACAAAACCGGTAATTTTTAGAGTCTCTTTTTGGTAAAAAAAAAAACTATCATTTACTGTGAAACAGATGGTCAAAAATTGAGAAATTTAAATAACCACAAACAATTAATAGTAATTACCGTCGTGTAAACATTAGCGGACATCCTCAAGATTTCCCCAATGTCCTCCATTGTAGAATACGAAGAAGAACTATAATTACCTGCAGAACCCAGAAATGGATCAAAGAAGCTGGTGAGACAGCCATCAAAGAATCTAATGTCTGAGAGAAGACGAAGACAGAGATTGAACGAACGTCTTTCTATGATAAGATCTATTGTTCCAAAAATAAGCAAGGAAAAAATCCAGACCCATATCCCTTTTTTACTTACTAATCCCAATTTGTTGTGGTAAAATTGTGATTGATTTTCTCTTCATTTTTCAATAATTGCCTGTTGTTGGTTTTCGAGGTTCCTACGCACGACGAAATTCACTATTATTCATAATAATAGTGACATACGTTACCCTGTGACTTTAAAACTATTTTAAAATTATCAAAAAACCATAAATTGGATCGTTAGTCTAAAAGAAATTATTTTTTAGAAATATATAATTTTTCAAAATATAAACAATTTACATTGAGAAAAATTATAAGAATTTAGATTATGAAATAACAAAAGAAGGTACCTGTTGGAGCAACGCTTTTACTCAAGTACTCCCGTTTGATCTTAACAGCTTTAATTCAGGATCATGTGTTATTCTCGAAGACTTTGAAACCGTCAAGTCTTATTTGAAGATCTTTACAATTTAAATTTCTTGACGTGTGAGCGTCTCTCTTACAATAATAACACACTCTTATATTTATGGAGAAACGTGTTCTCAACACATGAGACGTCTTTCTTTGATTTTATAAAACGTTTTTCTAAAACCGAATACGGAAAGATCACACATTTTCTCTAGGGATTAGATCTCTTTCTTTCTTATTTTCTCACACCCTTTGTCAAATCACATTTAACGATTTTATAGATCTATTATAAAATAATTTTTCAGATTTATTTTAATAAAAACTAATTTTTAAAAAATAAATCTTATCTAATCAAATCTAATTTGATTAGCAGTTGATTTATCTAATAAATCAATTTATCGATTAATCGTATAATCTAAAAACAGTTTTTAGAATATATTTATGAAAACTACTATTCAAGATAATCTCATCTTATGATATTTTTCAGATTTACTTTTAAATAATAAACAAACTATAAGTTAACTGTAGATCAAATCTAATTTGATCAGATTTTTCAGATCTACTTCTATTCAAATTTCAAAAATCTGATTTGATAGTTTGTTACATAACTACTTTAAATTTGAAGATCAAATCTCATCTAATGAAATTCTTCAAATCTAATTCAAATCCCTTAAAAATATTTCATCTAATAAGATATTTTATTTTGAATTCAAAATATAAAAATTATTTATATATTTTGAATAACAATATATTCATTTGAGTGTTTATAAATGATTAATCATTATTAATCATTTATATATTTATTCTTATAACATGGAAATTAAATAGTGATATAAGATAACAGAGGGACCGATGGACCTATAGTTCTAAGCTCCAATAATATTTGTTAATTAATATAAACTCTTTATATTAAATAACATAATTATTAACTCTAGAGTAATTCCACTAAATACCTAGAGTTGCACTCTTAGAACTATAAAGTATATTTACTCAAAGTAATGTCCATTGATATAGTCATTACATATGTATTAATCATTCATTAAGATTCGTAATAAAGCTAGGTATAAAATCCGTTAACCTCTCATATTACATCTTTATCCTTGACTATCATTAGTTCTTGATTGAATAATTAATTAATAACATTTATGAATTTACGCGCAAATTATTCAATTCCTGAACTAATAAACAAGGGAATCTTATATTATAGATTTCATTGTATCAATGTTAGCATTCTCAGCTACTCATTTAATTTATTCTCAAAATACAAGGTTTATGTAATGCAACTCATATAAAACTGTACCGAGTAAATCAAAAAATAAATTAAAATGAAATAGGAGTCTACTAAATACAATGAATTAAGATTATACATATATGACCATCATTATGATAAAATTAATTGTTCTTCATTTAATGGATATTATAAGAACAATATAATTTCATCTGGTCCAGTCATATATAATCATATTATATAAAATACAATCACTTTATGTCACTACATAAAACAATCACTTTGTGTTATTAGCTGCTTCAACGAGTTCACCGTGCAAGGTTCTTGTTCAGAGGTATAAAACAATTAGCCAGCCAGTTTGATTTGGTTTTTTATGCCCCACTTAAATTTTACATGTCTAAAATAAAACCACAATTACATAACAAAATTATAAAGTATAGACAAGGAGAATGAGTTAAATTCTGCCGTATGAACCGGAGCATGGAGACTCAGTTAGCCCATAGCAAATAAAACAAGCTCTGCTTCAAAACGCAGGATATGGAGGAAGATTCCTTGAGAAGCAAAGCATAAGAGGATCGAACAAAAGAAGCAACCTTTGATTTTGATGGAAGCGTTTCAGGGTCCAGGGATGGACCAGAAAGCCTTGTAGAGTTAAGAATAAGAAAGACATCAGCCTAGATTTCCATGGGTATTTACGGGTCTTCATAAAACCGTGCACTAATTTATGTGCTGTCTATATTTTTATGAATTGACATAATAATTATAATCTACTAATATTGTGGAGGAGAGTGTAAGATGGAAAAATGTAACGTGGCTCACTATCAGCTGCAATTGACTTTACGTAACTTGACCTTTCAATCGCTGCAGAGGAATCAATTCCTCTTCAAATCACCTTCCCTTTCATCACTCAATCTTTAACCGAGAAAGAGAAACAAAGCTACTTAAAAACAAATGTGATATACTCTGATACGTCGCTATTTCGTTGATCAAATATTTTGAGCAATAACTATGACATGAGTGAATAAATGATGTGTGATAATAACATTGTGCTGAATAAATCTAGTGACATTCATAAGTTTCTTTGAATTGGTTACTATAAAATAAAAGGACGTGACATTATCTACAGCTTAATATAAAATTAATGATCATGTTAGTCTTATAAGACAATTCGCCATAAATTTGTTAAATTTAATCATACTTGTATAATTCTGATCCCCATCTAAAATTGATGTTCAACTAAACAAACAACATCAGATATTTTCATATATAAACTAACGAAGTTTTTTTTAGAGTAATGTTATGTTTACTCTTTAATTCTATTATCAAAATATATTTGTTAACATGTCAAACAATGATTGATGTAATTAATGTAATAAATTAATTATTTATAATTTATTGCATCAGTTGCATGTCAACGTATTTAAATAGTATAATAAAAGAATAAATGTAGTATTTTTTTTTATTGACAACGCAAGTATCTTCAATTTTATTGAAAAATATAGTAAATAAAAATGCAGAATTATGTCAACTAATCAGTTAATAAAAATTGCAATAAATTAGCACTTAAATCTCAAGGGCTTTTAGAGTTGCAGACTTTAAGCTTAGCCGCTTCTTTGTAGTAACTAGTAATAGGCTAATAGCGGGGCGTTAGAGTTGCATTATTTGCTCTCTTATTTGTGAATTTAAGTTAAGAAAAAATTAATTATTTATTCAATTAATCATTTTTAGAATGAATGTAATTCTGCATGTTTGAGTTTACTTCTTTAGATTCATCTCTTTAAAAGTAATAAAACTTAAATTGTATAAGAGTTTGTTCTCAAATGTCTCCCATTGCCAAAATCCCAGATTTATGTACAGTAACAGACCTATTTCAAACTTTTTAATGTGGCTTTTGGCTAACTACTTTTACAATTCAATATTACTATAATTAAACGACAAAGCAGCCAAAAAATAGGACAATTTCTGGTTTTTGTCTACCATTGCTTCCAAGTGCATTTGTTCCACTAATTAAAGCAGACCCAATAATCAATCTTTAAGGGGTTGACAAAAAAGAATTAACTAGTTATTTCATTTTTATGTTAAAAATTGTTTTGATTTAATGAATTTCAGCTTAAGCATACAACATAATTAAATAATAAATTGAATTTAAAAAAAAAAAAAATGGGACCAGTCAGTGGCTCAGTGCCTGATTTCTGCTCCACCTGATGATGATGATAACAAAATTGAAGTGAAAATACTCAACTTGGGAGATTGGAATGTGACGAGGATCTCTCTTCCATAATGTGATTCCCGACTTACATCATGTGCTCCACGCCATTTTTTAAACTCCAAATCTCCACATGCTCACCTGCTTGTTCATGTGATTGTTCAATTACAAGGTGCAGGGCTCATTTTTATTTTTATTATTTTTTTAAATATATTTGAGAATAATAATATCTCAAAAAGGACAATGAATTTAATAAGATTAGAGTTAACTTCACAACTGATATTTTGCTGGAAATTATGAAAGATTCTATGGTTTAGACTTAACTTCACAACTGATATTTTGCTGGAAATTATGAATTTAAAATTAGATATATTAATTTTTTTTAGCAAGTTGAGCTTATTCAAGGGAATAAAACTACTTTTGAATTAAATATTAAACTTATAAAAACTGTTTTTCATCGTAATCATAAATCAACTTCAAAGGACAATTATACCACGAAAATATTGTCTGGTTATGAGTTTGTTAAACTTATTTTATATAATTATGTTCCGTGACGAACATGGGAGATGCCACGCCACGGTACAAGCAGATAATTATGTCACTTTCACCCAAACAAAACGGTCAGCGCTGATCTCATTGACTGTCCACTTGTCAAGAGGTGTTGGAAATTAATTATTAAATCAAAATTAACTACAAAAAAGGAGTTTTAATTATGTGAAAAAAAAAATAAAAATGTAAATTATATTTTGGAAAAAATTAACTTTTGGAGCTTTAAAAAAGAAGAAGGAAATGATTAGATTGGAAAATAAAGATACTCGAATTCCGGACGGAGTTTGACGATTTGACGACCCCAGTTGAAATCTATTCAGAGGCGGATTGTACACGTCATCATGAGAGTGTGGCCCCCACGTGAGATGAAGAATTATTGACTAATTTTAAAGACTGGGAGTGGGCTCTATAGCCGCTTAACTATTTGCTGTCAACCCACGCTCTCCCTCTACCTCTGTGCAGCTGTGCTCGTTTCGGAAGGATAACCAGCTGTTTACTCTTTGTAGTAATTTAAGTCAGGTTGAGTTATTTTATTTATTAGATAAAAATAATTGTCCGTGGCCCTAATAGTTAGTTAGAGCGATGATGATGCTTTAAGAGGCTCATAAATTGATTTTATTTTTATTTATTACTTTGAAAAAAACGTATTTTGATGGCTACCATTTATGGGTGTGGGAGATCAAACTCGAACTGCACAGTATTTAATGAGCCAGCTATATGAGTCGATGGAATCTGCCATTGCAGGGCGAGAGAAAGAGACAGCAATTACATCGAAAGAGCAACCTTGAACGCATAGTCTCAACGGTTCTCTGTATTTGTAGTGAAATTCTTCGTTGTTTTGATCGGTAAAAATGGGCACTGGTTGGAGAAGATCCTTCTGCTCCACCACCCGCAGAGACTCGAAATCCAATGTTTCACAGGATGAGCAGAGGAGGCGTGCTCCAAGTCCTAGCCCAAGCCCCAGAAGCAGCTTTAAGCTAGGATTCCTATTCGGCGGCAACGATGCATCCACTCCACGATCGCAGCCTCTGTCAGCCGCTCCGCCTGGCTTGCGCTGCCGAACAGCGGCGAATGATGGGTTGATCACAGATCAACGCGAAACCACGCCGAAGACAAGGGAGAGCGGTGAATTAGTGGGTTCGACTCCTAGGTCTCCACGCTCTCCTCTGAAGATCTCCCTCTTCAAGAACAACTTCAAGTTCAGAGTATGATGAGATTTCGAGTCTTTTCTCCTTCTATGCAATAAATACGCGCACTATTTAAGACAAATTGACGCGTATTGTTTTGTGTTTGTCAGAGTAGCTGTGGTGTTTGTTTAAACAGCGCGAAGACAGATAAAGGAACAGCCATTTATACAGCTGATTGTTCCCACACCTTCCATTTCCTCTGCATAGCCACTCACGTCAGAAAGAATGGTAACCTCGTCTGCCCACTCTGCAACACCGCCTGGAAAGACGCTCCATTGCTGTCCGTCCACAAGAACCTCGGCCACGTAGATGCAGAGAAAAATCACTTAGATATGGAATCTAAAAAAGCTACAGAATCATCTACCAGATCATTCATAACCTCGAAGGAGCACGGAAATTTGCTGCAACTGCCTAAGAAACCATTGAATTCCTTGTCTTATGATGAAGATGAGCCAGTTGTATCACCGTTTGGTCGGATTATTCCCATTTCCGACCAGGTGGATGAGCCGGGAGACTTCCCGGGATTCTTTGCCAATCCAAATCCTTCGCCTGACTTAAAGTCCGGCGGTGGACAACAGGCGAAAAGAAGAAATTTGAGAAGCAATGTTCAAGTTAAGATATTACCTGAATCGGCCCTCATATACGCAGGAGATAGCCACGAAACGTACGCTGTGGCGCTTAGCGTGAAGGCTGCCCCGCCACCGTCTTCTCCCACGTACCGCGCTCCGATTGACTTAGTGACAGTACTCGACGTAAGTGACAGAATGACTGGCGCTAAGCTGGAGATGCTAAAGCGCGCTATGCGCCTGGTCATCTCCTCTCTCGTCTCGTCCGACCGCCTTTCTATCGTTGCTTTCTCTGGCAACCCCAAGCGGCTGCTACCTCTGAAGAGAATGACAGTTCAAGGACAGCGTACAGCGTGTCAAGTGATCGACCAACTCGTGTGCAGCGACGGCAACTGCGTTGCAGAAGCCACTAGAAAGGCGGCCCTGGTGCTTGAAAATCGACGGGAGAAAAACCCAGTAGCGAGCATCATGCTTTTGCTGGATGGCCAGGATGAGCGGTTTCAGAACCGCAATGATTGTATCGATCAACTTCATTGGAGGAGCCAAGAGAGGTCTATCGGTTTCTCTCCTATTGAGATTCCCGTTAATGAATTTGGGTTTGGAGAAGATGGTAGCTTCAATCACGAACTTGCTGAAGTATCTTTTGCTAATTGCATTGGTAGTTTACAAAGTCCGGTTGTGCAAGACCTCAGGATTCAGCTCAATTTCTCCGATTCTTCGTCTGTTGAGATATTGGCTATCTACATGACAATTGGGTCATCGCCGATTGTCTGCAATTCAGGTTGCCTGCGGCTCGGCGATTTATACGCTGACGAGGAGAGAGAATTACTCGTCGAATTAAGGATCCCTACGTCGGCAGCTGGAAACCACCATCCGATGTCCGTACGATGTCTTTACAAAGACGCCGCAACCCAAGATGTTGTCTTTGACAGAGAAGAAGCTCTTCTCGTACCACATCCCCACGTCGTTCGAACATCACCTTCTAAAACTGATAAGTTGAAGAATATGTTTATATCTACTCGTGCGGTGGCTGAATCTAGGAGCCTAATCGACGCCGGCAATTTTTTGAGCGCTTATAATTTGCTCGCGTCAGCTCAAGCTTTGCTCACGCAGTCTAACTCCACTCCCGGCGGCGACGAATACGTTCGAACGTTGGAGGTTGAGATGGCAGAGTTGCATTGGCAGAGGCAGAAGGAGCTGGAGGAGCAGCATCAGATGACGACGACGACGACGACGACGACGACGATGGAACAGAGTCAGAGCAGATGCAGCGAGAGAGAAACGACGACAGTTGTTGACGAGACCAAGGACCCTTCCACGCCCAAATCAGCCTGGAAAGCGGTTGATAAGCTGAATAATACGGCCATCGCAAAGTTGTTGAGAATTAGATCGGCAGGAGACTTGCATGGCTTCGAAAATGCAAGGTTTTAGGAGATAATCATTGTGCGCTTTACTTCTGCGGTCGAATAACACTGTCAATTTGCATAATTAATGCTGAAAGAAATGGTTAGTGACGACGATGCTGATAGTGACGATATTGAGATTGTGGAAAACAATTCATATCCTTTAGTGGATATGAGGGAAATTCTGATAGCCAAATCAAATGGTTCTTGCAAGTTTATTATGCGACGTTCCCAGTTTGGTCTAGTCGATAAGACCGTTGTAGGTTTAAGGTAGAAGTTTCTATATTGTACAACGTTTCGTTAAATTTAGTACCTTGACAACTAGCATCGTGGTTATTATTTCAAATCTAAGATATTTAGTGGAATTACTCTAGAGTTAATAATTGTGTTATTTAGAACGATTAAGTCACTTTTGAAGGCATCATAAAAACGTGCAACCCATAATTGGAGTAACTTGGGCCACTCCATCCGACCCAAAATCAGAAGAAATAGTTTTCACGTTACATATGTTAATGTTATTTGACAAGTTTATATATTAATGTTGAAAATGAAAATTCGAGAAAATATATTGATTTTCCGAATTTGTTTTCTAAAAATACGCCCCAGCAGGCTCTAGGTTAATGGAACAAGCGATCATCGTCAACGTTCAGCTTGATCCTTCCACACGTGATTCGTTCATAATTTTCACCCGCTAAGTCGGTTTGCGCCTCCGAAGCTCCTTATGTTTCACTAACAGCCCGCTGATTTTCCCTTCAGTTCCATGTTTTTCCAGGCGAAAGATCTCTAGTTTTCGTTCAAAACCCTAACGATTTCGACTAAACCCTAACTTCCTCTGCCAATCCGCGGTCGACAATGGCCGCGCTTTCCAGAGAAAGAGCGCTTTATCTCCTCGCCACTGCCAACAACCACGGGGACTTATCGGTGAAGCTCTCTTCTCTTAGTCAGGTCAGGGATATTCTTTTGTCTATCGAGCCTTCTTATGCTGCAGAGATTTTCCCCTACTTGATCGAGCTCCAAGCGTCTCCCGAGAGTCTCGTTCGTAAATTGCTCATTGAGTGAGTTCTGAACCCTAAATTTATCGAGTTCATTTGTAATTGTCGTATAACTGTTCAATGGGGTTATCAGCATTGGATTTTTAATATCTCGTTTCCTTAATTGAATACGAGTGTCATATAGACGGGCACGTTATGGTGTTATCGTAGTTTTACCCAGAACTGGTTTCAGTTTCTTTTGTCTTCTCTTGATTGCCATGATTTTTCATTGTTTCATGAACTGCTGGCTTCATATATAGATGGCAGTCGACTGTTGGCTAATTGCTAAACGATCTACAGGGTGATAGAAGATGTTGGGTTGAAAGCAGTGGAACAATCTTCTTTATTAATGTCCGTCTTACTCTTATTTTTAAATGATGGAAGCCCTGTTGTTGCAAGACAATCTATCATCAGTGGCACAAATTTGTTTTGCAGCGTGTTAGGGGAGATGGCGTTACAGGTCTCTCTCTCTCTCACACACACTTCGATCACACGCTCCGATCACACACGCCGAGAGACTCATACAAGGATTTTCTTTTTATGATATATACACACTTCCTCTCAAGAATCACTCAACATACATAGCACAATTATGATATGAATTCAAGCGATATTTTCTATATTTTTGCTTTTTTAATTGACATTCACTAAACAACATTGGAAGTACTGTTATTTTTTTTCAAAATTTCAGAACTTTGCCTTCATATTTATCTGTTCGCGACACCTAGCGCATGATTCTCTGTTACGCATTATTTTAAATTCAAGCATTCTGTCTGATATCTTTGCTGCTTTATTTTTCCTTCCTCATTTCCAACTTCGAGAAACTATAGTTTCACCGCTGGGGCAGAGTTGAAAGATGGCTTGAAGAGCTTTGGACGTGGATGATTAAGTTTAAAGATGCTGTTTTTGCAATCGCATTGGAGGTATTTATACGTACAATCTTTAAAATTTTCTTCAAAAGTGTTTTTTATTTCCAGAGGTACCCCTTGAAGTAGCTTACTGATTTATCGCCAAAAAAGACATAATTTCAATAATGTTTAAAGCTGTTACGACATATTTAGAGTTCCGTTTAGTGAAAGGAATAATGTCGTGTGATTTGTTGCATTGATCATTCGATGGGAGAAAAAAGGTTGGGTTTTTGATTAGCAGGTGAACGAGCATATGTTTTGGGAGATGGGATCTCATAATTATATCAGAAAGATCTTGAATGTAGTTGATTTATTTATAAATTGTCAAACTAAAAGAATAATTAAATAGGGACTCCATCTATATTGTTGAATCCGGCTGACTAATTCTATGGTCGATTGAATTTGATTTATTTATTCTTTCCCGCAAATATCTTCATTATTTGGCTGAACTGCTGGTTAAACTTGATCTTGTAGCCTGGCTCTATTGGGAAGCGTTTACTGGCATTGAAATTTTTAGAAACATATGTAATACTTTTTACATCTGAAGCGACTGACTCTGAAAAACCTGCATCAGAAGGTATATTGAGATATATTAAGGCTTGTCAATTTCACTGGGCTGACGTGCTTGTGTTATTGAATTCCTTTTTTGTACAATTCTTAACTTCAGAAGGAACTTATAATCCCCTTTCTGAAATCAATTCATGTCTCTAGCTACAGAAAGAGGTAAACAAGCCTTTAACATTTCGTGGCTGGTTGGGGGATACCCTGTTTTGGATCCAGTGGTTCTTATGTCAGATGCAAATAGAACTATCAATATTCTGTTAAATTTATTGCGGTCAGCCAATAGTCTACCTGGGCCATTAACAATCACTGTTGTCAGTTGGTAAGTTTATCATTTGATTCTGTCAAGTTTGTCATTTTACACTTTTTTATTAATAAAGAAAATTTTGGTATTGTGGATAAAAATCTGGTGAACATAGAAGAAATTGCTGTTAAGTAGGATGACTTTTGATAATTACAGATACTGAATAAGAGTAGAATGCTGAATCTTTAAATTCATACCAGTAAAAAGAAGAGAATTAACTTACGCTTCCATTCTCCGTTATTGGTCTTTATTTTGAATATTTCCCATCCATGGAGAAATAGTTGTTATGATGCTCTCAATTTGATATATTTTTTTGCAGTTGTTTATTCTATTAAATATTTAATTTATATTCTGTAATTGCTCAAAGGTTTGATTATTATTTAAGAGTCAAAAGGAATCTAAACTACGATTTTGTGGTGTAACTTATTCTTAATTCTGTCTGATTTGTATTATTGTTAGATCAAGCCTTGTACTTTTCTTTTTAGGACATTGCGTTGAGCTACTGCCTTTTTTTTGCCTAGTATTCACTTCCTCTTTTTTGGGAATGGTTCTAATCATATATTTTATCTTCTGATGAATATTGAGCTGAAAAAAGAACTTTTTTTGGTTGTTTTATTTGATAATAAGGTATTGCTCAAGTTTCTATACTGTGATGCTTGCTACTTTGTGCTGCTCTTTTCTAATATTTGTATTCTTTACTCTCATCCTACTGTCAGATATGTCCATCTCTTTTATTGTAAGACTATCAAGTGTACACCGCGGGATATTTTTTTACCGTTTAGATAGGCACAGCCTTCATGAGGTCCTTAATCCAGTGTGACTCTGAGCTGTCCTTCAACTTTTCTTTCATGATGTTTGCATAGTTATAGGCCTGGTATAAGTCAATATGACTATATGAGAGTAGAAACTTAGGGTAGGTGATGATATATGTCCTGGCTCCTGGTAACTTTCTTTATTGAAGTTAATGTGCCACTAGTTTTTAAATGCTATTCCATTCTCAAAATAGGTAGGTTATTCATGTCTTTAACTGTGCTGATCCCATATAAATATCTCCAGTTAATGAAGGATGTAACTGTAACAGTAAGACGCATATTGTTCTTGGTATCATTATCTTGAAAATTATGAAGGGATTGCTGTAGCATGGATCACATTATCAAACAAGTTCATCTGCTTGTTTAGGATACTAATGCAGCATGCCTACCAGCTCTCTTATGAGAAGCATATAGCATTTGATACTGCAACTGATGGTTCAGATAATGGAAGTAAAGCTAGACAGTGGTTAGACATGCAAAATGTGGGTATTATGAAGCAACAGTGGCCACTGATAGGAGTGGATAACTGATGGATGTTATGATCATCTTATTTGCTGGAAAACAGTGTGGTCATGCAGTGCGGTTTATAACTGTTAAAGGATCATTTACCAATAGTTGGTGTTGATACTGTATATTCTTACAGCTGATCATGTTTGAGCTACTTAAAAATGTATTGTTTATTTTTATTTTTGAACTTTGATGCACATTTACACTTATAATAAAAATTTCAACGACTTTGGAGCCATTTTTTTTATGATCTCATCTTTTGTTATTCTCATGTCAGTGAATATTGGTTAGAAGCTATCTATAATGTTGTTTTGACTTTGATCAAAAGCAGTAAGTTTTATATCTTAAAGGCACAAGACATATTCTGACCTTCTGTTTTCTGGTTTTCATGGTTAGGTGATATAATTTGTTCCATGAAAATAAATCACTATAGGAACGCTTTAACTTGGCTGTGATATGCCCGGAATGGCTTTTGTTAGCACTATATAAACAGAAAGCACTTACTGAACCGAGGCTTCTAAAGAAAAGGTTTTGAATACGTTCAATCAAAGCTCATTACCAAAATTCATTGTTTTTAAGTAATCAATAAAAGCAAAATCACTAAATGCAGTTCTTGGTCAATCAAGCTAGTTGTTCATTAGTCATTTTCAAATTTGGTAATCCTCAAAAGAAACATGGTATGATTGCAAAAGGTATTCTCACAGATCTTTCTGTTTAAGAGAATTGTTTTGAGGAAAATCATTTTCTGTGAAAGTTATTGAATTTTTCCATCACTAGAAGGTAACTTCTATTGTAATTGTGATTATATCATCATTTTTTAAAGGGTTTTGCCTCAATTTTTCTATAGGTATTTCTTTTTTGTGCATCCAATTGTTTTTAGTTGGTTTATAGACTGCCGGCCAGAGATCTAATGGCATGAGTTGTATTAAGGTACATTCAGCAGATTTGACCATGCTGGGAATGGAGAAAAAAATTTCTTTGATTCATATATATGTATTTGAAGTTATATTTAGAACTATGAGATTCATATTTAAATATGGTGCCATTTGCTTCTCACTTGAAACGTTGATGCAGAGCTGTTGCCTCAGCTTTTAGTTTTTGCCCATGGCAAATGAAAGTGTCTTTCTTGGGATGGAAAATTGTATGTATTTGGCGGGTTTGGATTTGTATTGAGATTTTTTTCTTACTGATGTTCACTTTCATATATGTCCTTGGATACAAAAACATGTATATATATATTATGTATGCATCTATTAAACGTGTATAAAAATCTTACCAATTCAGCGTCATAATGCATGATCAGAATGGAGATTCTAGGTTGTTTTAGGTGAGAAAAGCTTTGGAAAAAGAGAACTTGAGTAGATAAAGAGAAATGAGAAATTATCCTTCAAACTGCGTGGAGCATTTGAAATGGAAATTCACACATGCTGAAGAACTGAAAGTAACTGTTTGTTTGTGGGACATT
Organism: Begonia masoniana; assembly: GCA_022432975.1. Lineage (NCBI taxonomy): Eukaryota > Viridiplantae > Streptophyta > Magnoliopsida > Cucurbitales > Begoniaceae > Begonia > Begonia masoniana. The sequence goes on along the minus strand of CM039502.1, from coordinate 83,342,974 downwards.
TTCTCTATTAATATAAGCACACTCCCATTAAATATACATATTTGTGCTTGAGATCCTGTAATGTGTTTTTGTTCCGACTTTCAGCATTTTTAGCATTTTTTTCTGTTCATCTATAATATTGTAGAATGGGTTGTAATAAAGGATGTACTGTTTTAGTTTAGATTACATGATATAGCCAAGCACAAGTAGTTGATACTATATCGTATGTTGTGACACACATTCTCCCTGTCATTATTATTCAGTTTTAATTAACCAATCCCAGTCCCCAGAGCAACTTGCACACTTGTTGAGGAATTGGGCAGTTTTGTGTTGGGAGCTGAGATTTTCTTTTTTTCTTTTATTATAAGAAACTCTGTATTAAAAATGAAAAGAAAACTGTGGTTCTTTGAGATGGAGTCTGTTTGAAGAGAGTTCGAACATGTTATTTGATGTTCATCTTCTATGGTGTATGCTTGTTGAAATTATTCTGATGCTGTGCGACTTGGGAATTTTTTTTTTTATCATTCGACTGCTATTTCATGTTTGCGGTGTTGATTGTGGTGATCTGTAAATTGCTCTTTGAATTTCAGTGCATTGTTTTACTCAAGCATATATGAACTCTTTTAATTCTTATTTTCATTATACTTCTTTGATGGTAATGTATTTTTCAGTGATAGCTGATTCTTTACAGATTAAAGTTAATTAGACCTGTCTTTCATGATGTTGATTGTGCAAATTATATATATGCTTTCTTCTCATTTTTCCTATCTTTCACTTTAATTAAAGTTGAGGAGCCACTTGCTGGCTGTCTTCTATTTTTCTTGGTGGTAATCTTGTGTAGTGCAAGGCTGGATCAACTAGAGTTGTTTTTTGCAATACTAAGTTGGGTGTAATCTCTCACTCTAGGAACTTTATCAGCGGAACTTCTAATCTATTGTCTGATTATTTTTCTGCTTTGACTTGATGTCTTATCTTTTGGCGATCCCTTTCTTCTATGTATTTTTTTGGTCTTGTTGCTCTTGATTATATTCCTGACTTACGTATTTACTTTTCTTCTTAGTGCTAATATTATGAAAAATAAATCTGATTAGTTCTACATATGTTTGACAGCCTGGCATCTGTAGCAAGGAAGAGACCAGTTCACTACAATATGATTTTGTCTCACCTTCTTGATTTTGATCCCAACTTTGAGCCGATTAAAGGTTGTCATGCTCCAAGCATCCAGTACTCCTTAAGAACGGCCTTTTTAGGATTTCTCAGGTCTACTTATCCAACTATTGTGGAGGTACATCTAAATTGTACATTTAGACATTTGTATACATACTTTGTGCCTTTTTTTATTAGCTGAGCCAGCCGCTCCCCCTAGTGGTGCTAAAGCTTTGAGCAAACAAATATCTTTCTTGCTGTTTTTCAGAAATAAAAAATCAGATCTCTCCAGTAAAGCTGCAATAAAGAAAATTTTACTTATATCGATCACCTGGATCATGATGTAACTCACCTTCAAGTAAATTTTGTAGCTATGATAATGTGTTTCAAGTGTTCAAATGGCTTTAGAACTGTCTAGTTTGTGTGCTTATGTGTTTGGGATCTCTATTGTAAGTTTAAGTTTACAATAATTACGGATTTAGGTGGGAAAGAAAATAGTTGCAGAAAGAACAAATGCTAAAGACTATCATCTGAGAAATACTTTTGTTCAGTCTACATTAATGTCTCATTAGTTTGTGTCTTAATGGTTACAGTCAAGAGAGAGATTGTTGAGGGCTCTACGAGCTATGAATGCTGGAGATGCTGCTGATCAAGTGATTAGACAAGTTGGTAAAATGATCAAGGGTATGGATCGTGCGTCACGTGATGCTTGGTCAAACAAGGTAATCCCAGAATGTATATCAAATGCAAGCATCGCTCTTAAGAAATTTGTGATTGTTCTTATAATTTAGAGTAAAATTTTGATCATCAGGATGACGCACCATCAACTCAATTTCCTATCTTGGCGGATCTGTCTAGGAAAAGATTACTGCCTCCGGATAATGAAGAGCCTGCAAATGGCCACGAGATGACTACAAGTTCCAAACACATACGCTTTGGCGCTGATATTAATCAAACTTCACAAGCTCAAACAAATGATATCATGGAGGATTCTATCTCTAATGATGGAGAGCCTCCTGATGTTCCAATGTTAGATGGTGCATTGACCCCTGTTGAGCAAATGATTGCCATGATTGGTGCCCTGCTTGCAGAAGGGGAGAGGGGAGCTGAATCACTAGAAATTCTTGTTTCACAAATTCATCCTGATATGTTGGCTGACATAGTCATAACTAATATGAAGCACTTGCCCAAGGCCCCTCCACCTTTGACGAGGCTTGGGGACTTGCCAACAGATCGACAAGCAAGTGTCCCAGGGCAGGTTGTAGGATCATCTGCTTCAAATGACTCCGTGCACTCTCCAGTTCTTACTGCACAGTTACCTGTTCCATTGGGTACCACAGGCACCTCATCTTTATCTGACTTAACTACTGTCAGTATTCTGGATTCTAAACGCGATCCACGGAGGGTACAATTTCCCAGCTTTTAAAAGCTGCAATATGTACAACTGCTATATTTTCAGTATAATTTATATTTTTTATTTTCTTAAACTTTCAGGATCCCCGTCGCCTTGATCCTCGGCGTGTAAGAGCACCGTCCATTTCTTCAGAGGATGCTGGTTTAACGCAAACTGACGTTGATGGCTCCATCAGTAAAGCGGCTTCTGTGACAACAGTTGTCGAGAGTCCTTCAACGGCTCTCCTTTCAAAATTAAGAAGTGAAGACAAAATCATGGAAAATACAATGGTGTCTGGGATTAACCAACTTACTCCGAAAATAGAGGTGCCGGAAGAATCTGAAGAAATAATCACGGTACTGGAGACAGGTGCCTCTTCAGATCACATACTTTCATCTGTTCAAGAAGCAAACAAAGAGTTACTTACTGCTAATTCAATCGAAAATCCAGTTACAAAAGCAGATGAGATATCATCTTTTATGGATTCTGATCAGCATTCTCCATCTGTCTCAAACGCTTCTACATCTGAAGAAACCTGTCAAGAATTACCTTTAATTCCTTCATATGTTGAATTAACTTCAGATCAGCAAAGAAATGTAAAAATGTTGGCAGTTGAACGAATTATTGATTCATGTAAGAATTTATGTGGCATGGATTGGCAGCAACTGCATTCAGCATTACTTGCGCGTTTGTTTGCTCAGGTTTGGGACGATTGCAAACATATTTTCCATTTACATCATTAAAATGTGGATTTTGTAGTAATATTATGAATATTGCTGTTAGAAATGTTTAGTTTCTATTGAGATAGAACAATGCCCAAAACACATCATGTGGTCACTCGTGTATTTATTCACCCAGTAAGTCTTTAGGGATTGTGATTTAAAAAACATTCCATAAGTTGTAAATTAGGCAGGAGATTTTTCTCTCATATCTTTGAGTGAATGCATCTGCACAGTTCTCCTGTGGAAGTTCATCTATATGTTTTCAGTGCGTGGAATCCATTTCTTACTTTCAGGTGTTTGGATTATTTTCATATTTAAATGTTTCATGATCATCAAGTTATATTGGAACTTGATACCAATCAGCTGTAATGTAATGTGCAAGTTACTAATTGTGCTCGAAAAACTAATAGTAAATGCATGTTGAGCTTTGTTAACATAGATTTGACGTGATATTGTAGTTTATGTTTTTCTATTTGCTCAATAGTTCATATTATCTCAGATTGATGCTGATGATAGTGTTGTTGGAATGCTGCAAAAACATGCTGTCCTGGATTATCAACAGCAAAGGGTACCTTTTTGAAAACTTGTGTTTTCATTTTATTTTCATGAAATTCATTCAAGAATAAGAGGAAAAACATTGATCATTCAGGAAGTGAGTTTGGATTTCCTGTCAATTAAACCAAACAATTGGTAGACTCATACATTAAAATACAGTTCAACTGGGATTTAAATATTATGTTGATTTGGTTGATCAATATTTCATCGCATAGGATTTTATGCAATAGTTTTTTATTACTTGTGTGCCTGAAATGATTGTTATAAAAACTATTGCGGAAGTGTTCCTTGTAAGTGATCATCTTTTTGGTTTAGGACATCATGTTTGCACATTGTTGGTTATTTTTTAGAATAGATTTGAAATCATGATTATATTTTTTGTGGATAATTTTTACAGTAACAGATTTAGTGATAAAAATTTTGAAAACTGTTTCAGGGTCATGAGCTTGTTCTACATGTGTTATATCATCTGCATTCACTTGTGATTTCTGATTCAGTTGATGGGCCTTCACTTGTTGCTGTTGTGTACGAAAAGTTTTTCTCAGCAGTGGTAGGGACGGCATGACCATTTTCAACCTTCTCCAGTTACTTTCTTCTTTTCCTTTATATGCCATTGAAATTGATGATGCTTTTTATTGTTAGGCTAAGTCTTTGCTGGAATCTTTTCCAGCTTCAGACAAGTCTTTTAGTAGACTCCTTGGTGAAGTTCCTGTTGTGCCTGACTCTGTCTTGCAACTGTTAGATGACCTTTGCTTTTCTGATGTAACTGATAACCATGGAAAAGAATTGCGTGATGTGGAACGTGTCACTCAGGGACTTGGAACTGTCTGGCATTTAATCGTAAAGCGCCCACTTAATCGGCAGACATACCTACATATTGCTTTAAAGGTAAGTTGGCCCCAAATGTGTGGAACGATATTACTTCATTGAAAGTTTTTCCACAGGCTTTATTTATTTTTATTTTACAAAATACATGTCTAGTCCTCGCAATTCACTTGGAAATATGTGACAAAATTTTGGAAATAAATTTCTCGCAAGTGAATTGGGAAAAACCTTTTTAGTATAAAACCACCATTTTAAATGACTGGAAAAGATCATGCTTTGTCAGGCAGAGATAGTTCCAAAAATAATTTGATTATCTAATTTAAAAGACATGAAGATCTTCTACTTTAATTCGTGACCCACAGTCTTTTTAAGACGATAATATCTAGTGAGTTGTGGAAATATTGCATTATTAATACAGGAAAGTGAATGAATATTTTAGAATTTTACTCATATGTACAATCACCTTAGTATTTCTGATGTGTTTCGTATTCGATGACATGGTGCTGTGTCAATTACTAATAGTTCTAACTTATGACGTTATAAGTTGATATGGTGTATTTTGTTTATCTGGAAATATATTTTAAAGGGCCGGTCTAAAATTTAATATTTTTTTTATAAGTTTTTGAGCTTGTGGATGAGATTGATTTCACTATAATCTGGAAGGATTCTGGGTATATCTTTTCAGAGGCAAGAACGCCTTGTAGGAACTTATTATTGTTCATTCATATAATGGTTTTTACTTAATCACTTTGTGAACTTGGACCGCCTTAGCCACCAGAAGATTTAGGAATGCGCTTATCACAAAAGAAGAGTAGAGAAGTAAATCTCTGAGTATAATGAACGAGTTTATCACAAAAGAAGAGTAGAGAAGTATCGACTATAATGAACGAGCTTATCACAAAAGAAGAGTAGAGAAGTAAATCTCGAGTATAATGTGGTTTTGATATAATGGTATTCAATCTGTTTGATGTATCGTCAGTAACTATTAGTGAAAAACACCGACCACTTCTGTGAATTTGTATGACCTCACTGTTTGGTTTGTATATGGAAGTTCCTTTTAGACTCAATCGTTCTTATTGCTGTAAGAGTTTTTCATGTGTTTTTGCAGTGTGCTGTTCATCCACAAGATGAGATACGTTCAACAGCAATTCGGCTGGTATGAATCGCACACTTTTGATTAATGTTTATTTGATATCTATGCTCAAATTTTCTGTGGTTGATTGGAAAAAAAACTGAAATATTGTCATGTGTGTCAGAATGCTGTATCAGCTTATATATTGTTTGTTTTAATTAGGTGGCAAACAAACTCTACCAGCTTAGTTATGTTTCGGTCAATATTGAGAAACATGCAACAGACATGTTGTTGTCAGCCGTTGATGCTGAAGTAAAGGTTTCTCTCTCGCTCTCTCTCTAGATTTTTGTTTCATTTCATTAGTTTGCTCTTTCTTCCTTGCTATCTGGTAAATATAGTTAAAAGCTAATGCGTAAAGGAAAGACATTAATTTGTGAAGTTCGTTGATAATAATTACAGGGGAGCAGTGTAATGAACTGTTTCTAACAATTCAATCTGGAGAAAAATAGAATTGTTGGTTTCTCGCGTACGTGAAGGTTTTTGCTGTAACTTTATGACACGAAGTTATATTGAGTGAAGTAATGTATACTTAAAATTGAAGTCTGATAATACTTCTGTCATACGTCATCTTCCTGAAGGTGCTCTTTTTAATAATGATATGATTATTTCCTTGTTGATCCAAAAGTTGGCACAAAAAGTGTTGCCTATTAACATAATTGATCACTATTCTTTTGACCAAGAAAAGTTATTCCATCATTTTTTCTGTTATTTGTTCGAAAATATGCTCACTTTTTTTTATAGTTTTTGTGGAATATCATGGTTGGGGTGCCAATGTATGCAAGTACAGAATAATTACAGTTTTAACATTTTGCTGTCAAAATCTTAAATCTAAAACTTGTTATGCATGGAATTCTACGTCATTATTTCAGAAACCAAAGATATTTTTCTTCTAAACCTATCAAATTGAACATTCCTTAAGCAGTTAAATCTATCAGGAGAAAGGGAGTCTTAAATTTCATAAATCTATCAAGAAATGGGATTTTCATGGCATTTTAGTTATGCACCTCATTTCGTGCATCTAATATAACCCGTATCATCCTCTAAATGAGGTGATTGTTAGGAAGGACTATGTGATGTGCACTTTTACTATTCCAGTTTTGAGTCAGTTCTGGCTATCTTTAATCTAGACGGTTAAGTTGTTGAAGAAGCTCTGCTTTATTTTGAGCCTTCTCTTGACTGTGGATGCATATAGATCTGTGCTGCTTGTCCACCTTCTTCCCTTGATTCTGCTTGGAGAAGCTCATTGCACAATGATAAAGATTGCATGCACAATCTTCCCTTAAAACATTTCCCATAAGTTTCTTCATTTTTGTAGATTTATTTAATGATTTATTAAAATATTTATTTTATAGGTTGAAAGCCAGGAAACATCCATCAGTGGGGCTGAAGGTTCAGAGCCAGGAACTTCTGAAAATGAAACCACGAGGAGCGCACAAACAATGTCTCATGGCAGTTCATCCTTATCATTTTCAGAGGCCCAAAGACTAATCTCTCTATTTTTTGCTTTATGCATAAAGGTTAATCCATCTATGGGTATCCTTGTTTACTTTTCTCCTCCCTATTCAAGGTTTTGGCTACATTCAGATAGTTTTCTTTCCTTGCAGAAACCTACTCTACTTCAATTGGTATTTGAAACATACGGGCGAGCTCCTAAAGCTGTAAAGCAGGTCTCTTTTCATTTGTTTCATTGACCATCCTAATGCAAAATTGTCTACCATTTTAATTTTACTGCTAATTTCAAATTGAAGAAAGTTGAATCTAGTAATTTGTCGGATGATGATAAGGACCTAGTTCAAATGATCATCCATACAAATCAGCTGTTATTAGTTTTGGGCCTCTCTAATTATAGAGAATTGGTTCTGGATAGTAGTGCTGGTTTTGTAATCAGTTTCATTTACTGTGATTAGCGATTTGTGGCAAATTATGGCAGCGAAGCTGTTATATAACGAAGGTGTAATTTTTCATTTTGTTATGAAAAGTTTCATAGCTTTTTGGGAAATTAAACCAAAAGTTGGCGGTTGGTTCATGCTTTTCAGAACTCATAGCTGTGTCTATTCAGTGTTTAGTTTAGGCTATACTTCTGCGTTTGGTCAATAAATAATAAGAAGATGGAAGCAATCTGCAGTAAAACTGACGACCACCATGATCAGAATTTTGAGGAAGTGATAAACTGTCATAGCTAGGGTGCTTTCTGTATGTCAATCAATTCAACCTTATACTAGTGCAATTAATTTTTTAAAATAAGCATTCAGGGTTAGTCAATATTCTTTGTACTCCGGAGCTTTAGTTCTGTGCGTTTCCACTTACATTTTGCGGTTGGTGAGGAATCTCCTGAATATGAGTTCTTGATACTCGTCTAGAGTATTGTAGATTTATTATGATTGTTTGAAAATGAAATCCCATCTCCAACTGTAAGTTTATGTATCTACCATGGTCTTAATTTTTTTGTTTAACACCATCTTTTTCAAAATTGTGCAAATTTTTTAACGTGTGAAAATTTTCCATCAGTGAGAAACAATGGACTATTTAAACCCCTATACCCATCCCTTTTATTGTAAGTTTGATAGAATGTCGCTGGTAATGAAACAAATCACTCAGTGTGCCTGAATTGGGATAATGCAATCCCTTTTACTGTAAGTTTGATAGAATGTCGCTGTTAATGAAACAAATCACTCAGTGTGCCTGATTTGGGATAATGCAGGCTGTACATCGCCATATGCCTATTCTCATTAGGGCCCTAGGTTCATCTTACTCTGAATTGCTTGGGGTAATATCAGATCCTCCACAAGGAAGTGAACATCTTTTAACACTGGTTGGTTTCTTTACCTAGTTTTTGAAGATGTGAGACTTTCTCCCCTTTATATTTTTCACGAGTAAGATGCTGATGGTGATCTTTTTACTGGAAAGGTGTTGCAAATATTGACTCAAGAGACGACTCCATCAACCGAACTAATTGCTACTGTCAAGCATTTATATGAAACTAAACTGAAGGTTCCATTAACCACATTAAATTTTATATTGGTCTCAGAGGACTTTAATCTATCTTGTTCCTTATCTCTAATATTCTTTTGCAGGATGTGACAATTCTAATCCCTATGCTTTCCTCACTTTCCAAAACTGAGGTTTTCCTTCTCATCCTTTTCATTCATATTCAACATTAGCTTTTTTTTTTTCCATCGGTAAATGACATATATATATGTGACAAATAGCAAAGATAGGGCGTAAAAGTCCGTATTTTAATAAAACAAAAAATTGAACAAGAAAACCTCTTTTATACAATCAGAAGACGCATAGCTACTAAAACGTGTACTGTAAATGAATTATCTGCACTGCACCAAAGAGTTTCGTTGCTAATCTTTTTAGGATCATTTAGTTCAAAGTATTAAAAAATTAGTATAGGCAAGATCTTATGTAGTTCGTTTTTAGTGAGAGAATAGTTCTGTTTTGTTTGGAAATTAGAAAGTATTGGATGATCTTGATTCTTGTCTGCTGCCACTTCAGATTCTGGGTGCTTTTTTCATTTACTGTATTAAATGATACTATTATTAAATGAGGCTTCTGATAGGTATTTTGCAAACTAACACTAATTAATTTGTTATTAGGAATTTCAATACAACAACATAACATTAGCTTACACATTGCTCCAGAAACTTGTAAACTACCAATTCCCTTTTTTCCACAAATCCAAAATTATTTCCTCAACAAATAAAGTGTAGAATTCCAATTTAAATTGAGATACAACCAACCAGTGCCACTTAGCACTGTTTGCAAGGGTTTAGCATTGCTGCGCTGCCCTTACTGCTTTCTGGCATCCTGGTGTCCAGGATGAATGGCACCGAGCTGGCTCCTCTGCATATGCCTCTTAACTCCACTCTTCCTCCTTGAATTTGTCCAACTAAAGAGTGATTTAACAATACTCCCTGATCAAAAATTCCATATGCTCAAGGCGTGAGTCACGAATTCTTCCTTAATATTCAAATCTTCCAATTATATTTCATTCTGAACACTTCCATCTTACACTGATCAATACAATATTTATCATTACATCGAAAAGATATACCCTCTTTCCCTCTTTGATTGTAACTCAGCCACTGTCAATTATTTAAAAGGAAATTTTTGTCTATTATATGGAGTTCTATCGGTCAATTTTCTATTATTCGCAGTATTTTGATTACTATAACTACGTTAATTAGTCAATTTAAAAATGCTAACAGCTTGTGATTTCGATTCTCCACATATTATGCCACATCCATCATTTGTGCCAATCCTTGAAGACTAGCGTTCTCAATTTTGATCGAATTTCTGTTTTTAGACTAGTGACGAAGGTGCTCTCAGGAACCTCTTTCAAATGCGAACCTGTATTCTGCCACTGATGAAACTTGTTTTACTGCTAGAAAACATTCACAGGTGTCTCCGTGTTGTGTCAAATGAAAAAAAAATAAAACTGCCTCTTGAACTCTTGCCAATTTGCAATTCCAGAAAAGGGTTCAACTCATTGAAACCCTTCCAAACTTACAGCTGCAGCCGTCAATTTTTCCCCATTCGAGCGACTATTCACTTCAAAATATTTTTCTGCTCTAAAAACTCAACCACGTTTAATATTGGCATCTCTAATTGTCGGGCCCCATGCCAATCTCCTGTGATTGAAAATCCAGGAGGAACGTGTGAAAAGAGGGATGCTTCAGCTTATTTTCTTCTATTTCCATCATGAAAACCCATTCAAACCTCAAACTTACTCTCAATTTTCACTGGCTCTTCAAATTTTCCCACCTTATTTCTTCTTTCCATAACCATTTTCTCACCGTCCACCCTTCCATCTCCTTGGCCTCCTATATTCTGACCAGAATTCTCCTCTTCTGTTGAGATTCTCTCGGCTTCCATTTTCTCCAAACCCATCGTTGCTAATGTAAGCATTCTTCTGCTGATTGGAGTATTTTTCCAACATTCAATGCCAAGTTTTCCACTGCTCTCTCTCTATACCCGGAAGTCTTGGCAACTCAAATCTTATATCCTCCATTTTCTTTCAAGAAATTCAATTCTTTCACCATATTTCTTCAATGCCATTAGGAACAGTGCTCTTACATCACTTTGATAGGTATCCACAAACTAACTCTTTTTTGTGAGAAAATTCAATACAAGAACATAACATAACTTAAAATTCTCCAGAAACTGTTCACCACCAATTCCATATTTTCTTCTCGGCAAAACTCGTTTCCCCTCCTATTTAATCCTCTTTTTCAAAAACATAAGATAAAACTTGAATTTAAAGTAAAATACAACCAACCAGTTTCACTTGGCACTGTTTGCAAGCAGTTGAAAGGTTCAGCGCTGCAGCGCTGTATCCCAGTGCCGGGGCGCTGCCCTTACTGCCTTCTGATGCCTACGATGAGATTTTTTTTCTCTGGGCTCGCAAATGCATCCCAACTCTACTCTTCCTCCTTACCTTTGTCTAACTACACGGTGGCTTATCAACTTCCTTTATTTTGAATAAAAATTAGTAATTCTTTATTTAGTTGATCACATAATTTTCATGTACATTGGTATTTTACACAGTGGCTTTTCAGTTTTAGTTGATTTCCCTACATTTTTACTTCTTGTCACCTTTTGAAATAAAATATTATTACTAAATGCACATGAAAGTACTTCTAATATTGACAATATATCTGTTACTAAATGCTTTATATGATTCATGAGTAGAAAATGAGAGTAAAAAGGAAAGGCTAAATACTAATTTAAAATTAAATTTATGTAAAAGCAAAAAAAAACGAGATAAATATTATCCCTTATCTACAATATTTGTGTCAATTAAAGAAGAAAAAATAAATGGAAAATTACGATGAATGTGTATAAAAATTGAAAAGCAACAAAAAACCAAGAAAAGAAGATGCCGTGTATCAGGATTAGTAGAAACTGTCTCTCCTAATGATCACTTGTGGATTTGTTATTCCATGTTTCTCTTTTAAATTCTAGTGCCATGTCAGGTACTGCCTATTTTCCCTAGGCTCCTAGACCTTCCATTGGAGAAATTCCAGACAGCATTAGCTCACATACTACAGGTATATAAGAATGATGTTTTTTTTATTTTAATTTGAGATTTCACGTGTAGTAAAAGTAGAATTAGAATGGGATAGGATTGGATTTTGTAGCATTTAAATGAGCTTTATGTGCTCGTCAATGGCATTTATCTGCAATCCTTCACCTAGTATAGATATCTTTCATTTAGTTATGTCGCCCTTGAACAAGAATCCTACTTTACATGATTAGGACTTTGATGATGGAAATAGAGGCAAGAGTTTATGCTGGTATTGCCATAGAAGAAAAAACAAGACAATATCTCACCAATCACAAAATGTTTTTTTTCCAATTAAGAGGATATATGATATGGATCTCTTTAAAGCAAAGCTTATCAAATTTGAGATATCACTGGGACTAAACATGTCTCATCAAGTTTAATGGAAAATTACATTGTTTTGTCGAAGGAAATCTGCCTATTTAATATCTATTAATTTTTCCCTTGACAATTTAGTTCATCATTTCTTTATTATTCTTTTTCTCTAGACTGCATGCATATATGTGATGTCCGGTTACATATGTTCCATGAACTCTAGAAACTTTGGTGAAGAATTTTTTTTTTCGATTCCTGGCAGGGCTCGGCTCATACAGGTCCTGCGTTAACACCTGCAGAAGTATTGGTTGCCATCCATGCCATCATTCCTGAAAAAGATGGTATTGCACTTAAAAAGGTATTACATCACTTTTTTATTAACATGCCATTGTCACCGACTAAGGTTTGAAACTTTCTTTAATGACTATTTAAATAGTCTGTAAACTGAAGGTTTATTCATTTAGCATGCAGTTGTTGTAATTCAGATATTGGTCAATAGCATTTACTGGCTTTGATATCAATTCATGATGACATCATGTTTAGTGTTGAGCATAGAACTCGCAGTTAGGCTTCCGTGTCCTTTTTCATGTTTAATGTCACATCACGTGCTCTTTCTCCCATGTTTTCAGATAACTGATGCGTGTTCAGCTTGTTTTGAGCAACGGACAGTCTTCACACAGCAGGTCTTAGCGAAAGCCTTGAACCAAATGGTATGCTAAATACAAATAACGTCTCATGTTAGTGCTCTTATGTAATCTGTTTGAATTCTTGTATTGAGTTATTGTACTTGCTAGGTTGATCAAACTCCTCTGCCTCTGCTCTTTATGAGAACCGTGATTCAGGCAATTGATGCATTTCCTTCTCTGGTAAAATCTTCAATCACTGCATAAATTATCTGGGCAGTTTGTGGAGAGGAATTATGCGAAATAATTCTGATTGATGTGTTGGTCGTTCAACTTTTGGTCGTTCAGGTTGATTTTGTCATGGAGATACTCTCAAAACTTGTCAATAAACAGGTACATTTACTTGAATCTGGAATAAAGGTTTTGAATTAATCAATGACGCAATGAAATATAGCTACTTCATTCAACTCATGTTTTGATGCTTATTTTCATTACAGGTGTGGAGAATGCCAAAATTGTGGTTTGGTTTCTTGAAATGTGCATTCCAGACACAACCTCATTCTTTCCAAGTCTTGTTACAGGTATCATTATGTCACGAATTTGTGCAGATTACTTAACTCTTTTTTTGATGCTTGTAAAGCAACTTCATTCTATTTGCTGCTTGCAGTTACCTCCCGCCCAACTTGAAAATGCTTTGAACAAATATCCTAACCTTAGAAGTTCACTTGCTGCTTATGCAAGCCAGCCAAGCATCAAATCTTCACTATCTAGGTATAGATGTTTTTCTATCTGGTAGTCTCGCCCTTCCATACTCTTTTATCAAAATTATTTTCTCTGCGGCAGTGGAGCTATAGCTCATACCTATAAAACTATGAAAAGAAAGTTGGGGTTATAATGATTTTCTTGGTTCACCTTCTTGTACATGCATCTATTAACGCAAATTTTGATTAAAAAAATAATGGGTTCTCCCCATTTTAGTAAGAATGTGAGAAAAAGTTGTGTATGCCAAACTTTATCATTCCCTATTACCTATGCATTAAGGTCGCCTTAGTATGTTATGTAAGATGATTTATATTTCAGTTAATTGAACTCTTCCATTTTGACAGAGCAACACTCGCAGTTCTTGGTTTTCAAAAGGAAGTGCACGTCCAGCAACCACATTCATCGTCTTCTTTGTATTCTTCGGATACAAATTCATCAGTTCGTGGGTCGACTCTTACGTGACAATTGTTGGATCTTGGAAAACAAAAATTTGACCATATCTGGTTTCTAACTGGAGCTAATGGGGAACTATCAGCTGATTCTGGTCGCCAGAGGAAGAATGATTGATCTTATTGCAGTTTGGTTACCTTGCTGACTGGCTAATTGGTGTAGCCTGGATGATCAAAATTAGTGCATTGGCTGGGAGGTGTCCGTAATTTTCTAGAGGGATTACCCAAACCCTGCCTCATAGCCAGCTAGCCCAGCCCCCTCCCCACACATCACCTTCTCGGCCAATAAGCAAAAGCTCCATTGACGTTTATTCTTGTAATTTTTGTAGAAAATAATGGTTCTCTTCATCATGTAAAATTGATTTCTACTTATCTTCTGTCAATTTGAGTCTGACTTGTTGCAGAGTATAGGTGCAATATGTATTTAGAAATGTCGGATATATATACCATTTAGGTCCTCGCTGAGGAGAAATTGTGTGTCATTCTTATATTCAGTTAAAATTATGACAGTAATTTAAAAAAAATTAAAAGAATAGTGTTACACGGTATAACATTCAGTAAATTGTTGAAGATTGTGTTGGTGCCATTGTGGCTTATACTTTCGGACTTGAATTAAAAGTACAAAAATAGTAGCTGGACTTTTCGCAAGAATTAAAACATACCTCAGCTATTCATTATAAGTCCGGTAATTATCCCCACAACAATTCTTGGAGGGGTTTTTCTATTGATCTGTGAGTCTGCAAAGAAAAAGAAAAGCAACAGACTGACGACCCGAAATAAATTACAAAACTCCAGGAAAAAATCATATTATAAATCCATAATCTACTGTATCTTCATCCTTTTAAGTCGAGTGAGGGACTGATGTTGCTGACGGTGGAATACTGAAACGAACGTTGTATTTCAGAGTAACACCCATCACCAAATGGAGAGCAGGGAACTAGTCGACTCAAGAGGAAGCATGTTCCTAGTCCTGTACATCAATCATAGTTAGTAATAATGACAACCCGACAAGTTCCCACAAAGCAATTAGAGACCAAGTTTTAAGTTCTTCATGTTAGCCTGAGCTGACACGAGTAGATAAACATGTTCTTAAATGTTCCAGTTCTCTAAATTTGGTGGATTGTTTTCAGTTTCTAATGTGTTTAACATTCAAACCTGAGTTTGGACCTTTTAGATAATATGTCGAAATTGAGATTTTTTTGTTCAGATTATATGTTGAGATTGAGATTTTTTTCACGCATTAAAGGATTAGCGAACTAGTACAGAGTTTCAAAGGGAAAAGAAAAAACCTGTGTGGGTTCCTATGCACAAACTGATCACATTGGTGATTAGAGGGGATCACATGATAGGCATAATAAAGTCGAGGTTTTTCTGCAACAGCCATCCCTTGGGATAAATTAGATTTGGCGATTCCAAATGAAGATGCCAATTCATTACCCTTGAACAACCTGATGGAGTAGCTTCCATTTGAGTTTCATCTTCAACCAATTGCGCCATAAATGTAGTCTCCTGAAAAAAAAATACCCAGTGAGAAGATGTAAAAAAGTGATTTGAATTTCAAAGGGAATAAAGTTAAGGAAAATGTTATTTTGATGCACATACTTGGAAGCCCTCCTTCACAGTGTCTAGCTGTCGAATTGATGAGTTAGGGCGTTGCCACCTCTTTGGATCCCACAAAATTGTGCTGTTGAAGGCAAAGCCAGACATATCAACATGAAATCTTCGTAATCTTTTGCTTTTCTCATTCGTGTGCCATCCAAGAACTTGACTGCCATTACACACAGCACCTTCTAAGATGGCCTTGTTTTTGTTTTGTGCAAGCATAGCAACAGGCCAGGTTCCTAATCGGCTGAAATAAAAATAAACTGGCATAAGAGTTAATAAACAAGCAACAAAAATTAATAGAAATTCATCACAGTCATCTCACAGAGAGAAAACAAGATAATGATTAAAACTCAGAGGATCAAAACAAACAAAATTTACTAGCTGAACTACTAAATTTTTGTCTGGCTTTAAGGTTCAACACATAAAGATTTTGTCAAAAATGAAAACACAAATACCTAAACACATACACATACCCGCAATTTAATTTGAAAAGTATTCAAAGATACATAGACACTTAAATTTTCTCTAACTTTTTCCAATTTGTCTTTAGAACCTCATGAAACATACGTTAAAGCACATATTTTAAGCAGCTGGAAGAAAAATGTTCATTCACTAAAGCACTTAGAGGACAGGATAGTGAATTTTCTAAATGCCGGCAAAAGAAATTGAATGACCCAACTATCAAGGCATAAAAAAAACAGATGGTATAAATATTACAATATTCATTATTGTATAGATGCAGTAGATGAAGTCAGAAAAGCTCAAGCCTAGATCGGAAAACTTCGAGTTTAATGTAATAGAATACCCAATGAGACATAAAACTGGTTAAATATGCATCATTTGCCAGTGTGTAGTGAAAGAGAGAGCCAGGAGATAGACAAGTTGTATCAGTGGTGTAAATCACGTATTAACATTTAAAATAGCTGAACGTGGATTTACCCAAAAAGAAAGAAAGATATCCAGGAAAAGAAACGACTATGAGCTAGAAATAAACATATCTACTACAGAGTAGAGGTGGAAGTTCAAATCATAAAAAGTTGTGGATAATTAAATAATAAGTTGGATTTTAACAAAAAAAAAAATGTAAAACTAAGAAACACGCATGATTCAAAAAGAAGAAAAAAAAATCCTAAGCAGCAGGAGAAAGCTCAATTACCTAATGTTTCTCAAGCTCTCAAACAATTCGAGAGAATATATATTGTCATCGTCCGCAAAGTAAACAATACCGTCAAGTTTATGGTGCTCGATGTACTCTAGTGCTGTATTCCGTTGATGAACTCCTCTATCCTTTAAGTTGGTCATGTTCTTAGTACACACTAAATGCCGGTACATCACTCCTGTTTTCCTCAATATGTCAGCCGTCTCCATCGACGCCAAATGCATTTCCACTACGATCCAAAGTAAGGGAGGATGAACTAGCCTAAGCGATTGACTCAATCTGTTTAAGAAATAAGCTTGAAACGCTCGATTATATGTGGGCGTTACCACAATTAACTGCTTGCTTGGTACAGAATCAGAGCTCCAATTCACTTCCCCAGGCGGTTCAACCAATAAATTCACCGAATCAACCACAGAAACATCTATGCGGTCATCACTGTCATTATGAAACTGCGAGTTAACCTGTGAAGGCTTGATCTCGAACGAGAAGTCATGGCTCCGAATATCGTCGTTTACATGGCCAAACGGAAGCATACCTAGCAATAGACCAACCATAAAACATAAGCTGCACCTATAAAAAGCTCTCCGCCATCCATGACCTTTTCTCGGGGGATATTTCTGCACTAAAGCTCCTACGACAAATCTCCGAGCGCCGACAGCGAATGCAGGAAAAGACGATAACGGTGAGGAATATTTCGTACTAGAAATAAATTTATGAGTCGGAGAAGACACAGGAAGCTGAATTCCTCCACCCTGAATACTCCTATCTACATACGCCGGCGGTTGACTCCTCCGAATAGATGCCATATATCATAAGCCAACAAAGCATACGGAAATCAAATTAGCCAAAAATACAACATAACCGAGTGAAACTAATCCACCTCATACGTCAGAGTGCTGCAAATCGAACAAAATCAGGAGTAGAAAAAGAAAACTAGAACGAATCAGAACCAAACAAGGGGGAGAATCAGATTACGGCACCAACTAATGAGAGAATCGAAATAATAGGAAGTAGTCGGAGAGAGACTGATATTAGGGCTCCGGCTCAAATTAGGGAAGGATTTTTAGAAGAACCATAAGTAGAAGGAAGCGGCAGAGATCCAGCGGGAATTTGCCGGAGCGTTCGGTAAGATGCGTAATACAATCAGATATGGGCAACGCATTTCGCGTCTTCAACCACTAGATTACAAACACGTGGTCAATGCGGCCTGACACCTTCTCATATTATACGATTTCCCCCTCGCATTACTCATGATGTAATTATATGTCGTTACTTTCCGATTGGATAAAGATAGGTTTAAGTAAATTATGATATTTTTATGATTAATTACTGTTAACCTCCATGATTAGCGGCCAAATTCAACAAAATAATCTTATCTACCCACCCTTTAATTACACTTGTGGGGTTGGATTGGTTTTTAGATAAGAAAACATTACAGCACTTGTAACACGGTTAGGGTAAAGGTGGTGGCCGTTCGAATTCGTCACGCTACGTCGTCGTGGTCTAAATTTGAAAAAAAAAAAAAAAAAAAGATTTGAGGTTACCGAGTATGATTTGATCTTCAATCTTTGTTTCGACCTCTCGTGAATAAATCCTCAGCCATTCGGATTATACGAATTTTGGAATGTCAACACGGCCGAGGGGGATGGATAAATGGGCAGGAAGCAAGTTAGCTTACATTTTAGACTAGTTGTTCAAAGCCACACTATCATCAAATATTAGTTAAAGACGGCAGTCCACTCGGCAGCTTGCCTTGGCTGGTTTATAATCCAAGGCAGCAAGGCTCAGGCTTCACCAGACTTATCCAGACATAAAGGAAAACAAGTTAGAAGTTGAAGAACTGTCGTTTAGCAAGTAAAATCGAGGCTAATTCTATATAACTTTCAACTTCATTTGATGACTAGCATGGTGTTTGAAAGAGGACATAACTCCTAAATAGCCCAGAAGAAAGAAATCTGCCGGATATATTATCCTTCACCAGAAGAACACTCTCCAGGAAAAAATCTAGTCATGAAAAAAAGTAACATCCCAATAAGAAGATTTTTCATGTATAAAAATTCTCAAAAGATAAAAACTAGCTCAAGCAACAGTTTGAACTAACTCTATTTCATGTAAGTTTATGTCAAAGTAACTTAGACATGTCATTCTCCAATATGATAGAGTTGTTGCAGAGGATAAGTGCACAACTATCTGTAATTTTCTGCAATAAATAACTTGCAGAAGATAATACACGTGAAAATGATCATATCTGCTTTTAATTTCCTGAGAGCAATTATACATTTCTCGAGTTGTTGGATCAAAATTAAAAATAAAAAAAAAGAATAAAAAAAAGTGAGTACCTCAAGTGTGTGCTCTAACTTTCCGAGCACCGGATTTAGGGATGACCAATATGGCAACAAGTCCACTAGCAAATGCTGCAACGGCTCCCACAGCAAAGGCTGGCGAGTTTCCACCTCCAAACAGCTGATCCCATGGTCCACTTCCCAGGGACACTATAACCTGTTTCAAACACCAATTACTATGAGGTAAGAGGTTTAAGCAAGCAAGCCTAATAACAAATATATTACAATAAAAAATTACATATAAGATGGATTAGACAGGAGTTAGAGAGAAATCATTTAAATAATCATTGAATGACATTATTGTCCCTATTGTTTGTAGTTTGAGATGCATACAAAATGCATCATCTATCCTTTTTGCCCTTCTACTAAAGATGAGAGCGGAAATCCTGAATAGAGCAATATTTTTCCTATAATTTTTAAAGATATTTGCAGCAGTTAACTGAACATTAGAGTAATCTAATATTTCTCATGCTGTAATTGAAATCGAAACAAATGTCATCGGCAGAGGGCACTGTATTTTCTCTGCATACATATGATGCCAGCTACCTTCATGCTTATCATGACTACACCCCCTAAAGGATAGTTGAGAGCTAAAACTAATAGAGCAATCTGACCAACAAATACTCGGATTTAAATGAAGGTGCCATGGTAGAAGTAACATTCCTAGTTATAAAACTATGTTCCAATCTAGAGTTACAATGAATGTTATTCAGTGGATGTTGAGGAAGTTTATAAGGGTTCAACTGGGATTGAATGACCAAGTTTACCTGTGGAATTACTATAGCTAGATTCAGTACTCCCATGCATAATCCTGAAAATAAGGCACCAACATAAGCCCTTGTATGAAATATCTACAAAGAAAAACTTGTTGACTTAACCCCTACCTTGTCCAAGTCCGAGGGAACCAATGTGTGTTGAAATCAGGGCATAAGGAACACTGTAAGTGATCTGCGATAAGTTAATCCATCACATCAATCAAATGATAATGGGTCAAAATATTATCCATTTTTTATTTGATTAGAGAAAGAACAGATAATCAAGCATCTCATCATACTTACTGCCAATGGAACACCCAGAATAGAAAAAATTATCAATCCAGCTGCCACAATACCAGCTGGAGGTGGCTGATCATCAACATTCTTGATCCTCTTTGCCATAAATGTAACAACAAGCATTGCAAGAAAGCAAAGAGCCATGATGATGTTTGATGCCCCCCACACAATACCCGCCCCCCACTTTCTGCAGAGCTTCTCCATGAGCAATGAAGTTATTCCGAGAACAACTGAGTTTAACATCAGACCAAGTGCGCCAACTCTAACGCCAGTATCATAACTCAGCCCTTCATTTGGCTCACCTCCAAATATCTCTCTACCCATCCAATCAGTATCAAAGAGAAGAAAAGGAAACCAACCAATCCAGGTCAGTGCAGTGACCAACAAAATGATCCATATGGACCCTGAGAAGTATCTAAATGTGCCAAAAAGCTCCCACAGGAAAGCTTCTTGAGAATTGCTCGTCTGTTCCGACCTTTCTCCAGCAACTGGAGCAGCTCCCTCACTCGGAGTGAAAGTTGATTCTTGAGCTGCAGATATGCTCAGATACGTCGTGACTGCCACGAACACAACATCAAGATAGAAAGCTGCCTTGAGATTTGCACAACTTGCATTGCACGCAGATGTAAGAGTAAAGGGGAAAATCTTGAACCATTTACTGTAGGATCCAGTAGCAAAACCAAGAATATTGCCAACAGCCATAAAAAGAGAAAAATAAGCATTAGCCACCCGCGTCCTCCGATGATCATTTCCTGAACCAAAACAAATTTAGCAAAAGAATTAACTTAACTTGGTATCTATATATATTTCATATTTGAGCATTCATAATATAGAGTACCCAAATGCTCTTAGGTGAACGTGCTTCTAAAAATAATGGAATACATTCGAACTCAAACTAACTGACTGAAGCCATCAAGATTCAAGAGTAAACTCTATGAGAATAAGGCTGTATTTGTTGGAATCTCCAAAGCCACCGCAAATAAATAGGGAAAAATCATTTTTCATAGTCCATTAACACCAGAAAATGTCTGAAAGATTACTCAAGCAAATCCCTCAAATTGTGTGCGGAAAATTTAAAGAGTTCCGACGTGTAGGCTTGATTCATTGTATGATCCTACAACAATTTTTGAGAAACTAAATAAATAATAAAAGAACAGAACAAAAGCTCACCGGTAAGATCGGCAAGTAGGGCCCTGCAGGGTCCTTGCGTCATGTTATTGGCAACATCAAGGATCCAAAACCCGAGGACAAAGGTCGCAACTGCAGCTGGCCTAACCTTACCTCTATCGCCGATCAACCATCCGATGTCCGCCGAATGTCCGATTACCAATACAGAGACAATAATCGCCAACGCTCCGGCGGCAATGAAAGGCCTCCGCCTGCCAAACCGACTCGTGCACCGGTCGCTCAAGTGGCCGACCAGCGGCTGAACCAAAAGTCCCGAGAGAGGTCCGCAAAGCCATATGATGCTAGCCCATGCGTGAGGAATTCCAAGCTGCTGCACGTAGGGGGTCAAAAGAGAGAGCTGGAGAGCCCATCCGAATTGAATTCCACAAGCCACCGATGCCACTCGGAGTAACTTTCTCAACGGAACCCTACCACAGACCACAGGTAGATGCGCCTGAGCTGCCCTGCCTCTCCGATGCCCCGGCGCCTGAGGATTCGCCATCTTATTCCTCGCCTTCAAAGAAGAAAAAAGTAGAAAACACTCTTCCTCCCTCAAACTCCAACGAATCTGCTAAAATCATGAAAATGGAATCTCCGGCGTCGAAAGGAGGGGGCTGTTCAACCGGACTTTGTTACAAAGGGAGAGCGGAAACTCTGTAAAGCTAACAAAGAGAGAGATTGTCGTTATATTTCCACAAATGCCTCGCTATTTTAAGATCGACGGATAAAGATCAGGCGTATAAAAGAGGAGCTCGAGAGATAAGCTTGGCAAGAAATTTGGGTGGAATCAGGGGGCAAGGTAGAAGAGATTCATTGATCTACAGGTACTCCGCCCAACTGCCATTCCCTTCGCAACCAACCAAACGACGTCGCTTTTACGATTTGTGACAACCTTTACCTTACCAGCACTGCTAAGCTCAAGTCTGTAACCACACCAAGGCTGCACACTGCACAGCCAAAACAGTTCTTCTCCCGATGATGTCACTTTTTAATTATGACCATATATTATAAAACACCACCTAGTACGTTAATTAACAATTAATACATCAATAAATCACTTTAAAAAGTCAGAAAGAAGAGATAAAACGACACGATTCCCTTTAGCACAGGAAAGATTAGGGGGAGTACGTAAGCAGTAGAAGCTAATAATTGGATATTTAATAGGGGACGGGTGAAAATAAAAATGCAAAGTCATCGAGGTGGAGGCGTGACCAAGGGAGGATACGACACGTAGATTAATATATTCATTATTATTTAAAAAAATAAGTAGTTTTTAATTCAATTGGGTGCTAATCTCAATGCACCAGGACCAGAAAACGTTCGAAAATCCAAAATTTGAGTCCAAATCCTCTACATGCACTGCAAAGAGTGGAAGAAGCCCTGAAATTGAAACTGAAAAGTGACGAGACGAGCGACCTCTGGTAAGGTGGATGGTCAAATATTACAGCCCATTAACTTACTAGGCCCAAGACCAATGAGGCTTGCAATAAACGCCTAGCCCATTTAGTTGATGAGATTAGTTAATTTGATACACTTTTACACTTCATATTGGGTCAAACATACGCAAAGCCCCACATAAACTATCAGATACCATAACTCTATACTTTCCTTTCCATATTCGTTTATTGGCGTAAAATTTTTGATTTTTTTAAAAACTTTTTAAATCAATTTTCGAATCGTTAACTCCTTCAAGCGAGTGGAAAACTATTTTTAAAATACGTTGAAAACATTCGTTCGAAGTTGAAAATCAAAAAGTTAAAAAATAAAAATTTGGGAAAAATCATCGTTGTGGCCAAGCAGGCGCGCGCTTGTAGAAAAGACCCATTAGTGACAATATGAGCCGGGAAAGGTCCGGTTACCAACTTCCACGATCAACTACTGAGGCAGATCTAGCTAGTCATGCCAATGTGTAGCTATTAGATTAGTTCATCACGAGATTTAGACAAGAAGACCAATGCTAAATAATACTTGAATGTATGTGAGGACCAACGAGTATGCACAGTGCTATTGTTGTACACTGTAAACTAAGATGATCGCTAGGTAGAAGTATGGTCGTTGTAAAGCAATTTGTAAAATGTATATTTAATTATAACCCAAGTGTCAAAGTCACTACTATTGTTTGTTTCGCTTAAAAAGTTGTAAATGCAAAGATTTGCATATGAGTTGGCAATTGTATTTTTGGCAATATATATACATATTTATGGAGACAATATGTTAATTTCATTATTTTCCAATTTGATGATTTAATTTTGGTGATCAAGAAATAGCCGATTCTGATTATTGGATGGCGTCCTAATATCAATGATGAAGATTCTGTGGAAGAGAAAAATAAAGAAACATGATTATTTGAAAAGTTATTGAAAAAGGTATATGCACTTGTTTTTTGGAAAAATTTTATTTGGAAAGCCGATTTGCTGTAGATTTGGCATGATTTGCTGGGTCTGAGTTCCCATGATTAATGGAATGCTTTCCTGAATTTTTGGGCGAATATCCGAGTAGTTATAGAAACTTTCCTAAAGTGTCACACGTGGTGTCACACGTGGTGTCACACAACCGAATTTGTTAAGATTGTGTTTCCTTATTCCATGCGGCGTTAAATCCGATTTGGTAACTGAACGAATTGAAGATATGGAAGTTACCAAGACTATTTAAGGTGTTCGTTTTCTGTGAAAACCGATTGACGATGGAGTTTTGATTTTCAAGGGAAAAGCTTTATTCGTTTCTTGCGCCGTCGGTTTTCTTTCACTCTCATCGCTTCTGCGTTTGAGTTAGTGATTGTTTTACACACTCGACTTAATCTGTAGGATTTCATCGTTCTACCGAGTGTGTTGTGCATTGCATCCGAGGACTTCGATATGGTGTTCCAGGAGGTGTCCCAGGAGGCAATATTATTTGTTCTTCATTGAAGTTCAGTCTCGGGAGGAGGCTGCATCCGAACTCGGGAGGAGTTCTGTTTCTTAGACAAGGGGAGCTTGTCGTTCTTAATCGTGGGCGAGGGGATCTTGCCATAACACGGGTTTCGGGAGGAACCAACAACAAGGGGATCTTGTTGTTATCTAGATCTCGGGAGAGGTCGTTCTAAAGTCGAGGGGATCTCGCAAAAACAGTTTCCTTGGGGAAGTCAGCTAGAGGCGGCGACAAAGATAAGAGGGAATCTTTATTTGTATAAGTCCGATTGTCTTATAATTTCGTGAACTCAAAGAATATTTTTATATCTGGGCGTGGCCCCGCAAACGTAGGCTGGTTGCCGAACTGCGTTACCAACCTCTTGTGTCATTTATTTCCTCGTTTTTATATTGTCCATCATTGCATTTATCATCGGTGTCACACGTAACACCCTGTGTGACACCGCAGAATTAATCGTAATTTTTCAAAAGTTGTTTTGCAAATTTACTCAACTGATTCATAACGCAATATCTATGTGTGATATTAACTTTTACGCGAACGAGGGTGACACACTTTATTAGAAAGGAAATAAAGAAGAGCATCTTTACTGTAAAGAAAAAAATCGACCAGAGAGGAGAAAGTATAAAATGTTATCTTCAATTTTCTTTAAAAGTATATTTAAAATCACACAACTAAGACCATAAAAATTTGAGAAAGACTCGAGTTGAAAGAAGTGGACAAAGTAATTACGCAAGTTGTAAGTTGAACGATAAATGACAATTCAACAGATTCAATTATCTAGTCGTAAGTGTAATATTTATCATATGATCATGTTAATTCAAACTCGATTGTTCTGAAATGATTAATCAATTCCGTCTCGAAATCAAAAACTACGTGCACTTGAGAATGAGAATTAGGTAAATCAAACTTCAAATTGAGAAATAATTCAAAACGAGAAATCAGAGGTAGGACAAATGACAATAGCTTAGATTAGGAAAAAAGACGTGTGGGTGGGGAATCACAGAGACGGGGAAAAAGTTGTCTTAAGTGCAAAATCTTTGTTGGGTGGATGGGCTGTGACAAAACATGCACTAAACATGCTTTTTATTCCAATGTCACAAGCCATGTAGTGCCTACAAAGTACAAAGCAACCTCATAAAGCTCCTACCCAAAAAAGAATAAACTTTACAAAACACAAAAAAATGTGCTTTCTTTCTTCTTTCCCAATTGATTCTCCTAATTCCTCTGTTCTCAATTTCATCACCGTCTGTAGAAGGGGAAATAAGTCCAATTAGATGGTCAAACTCAATAGTTATTGAAATCACTAGAGACAAAATAGAAGTCAAACCACTTTATCCATCATCCTTTTTCAATGTTCGTGGAACCCATTACCACCTTTTTTTGAGGAAAACAAAGATCCCCCACTTTATTTTTTAAATTAAAAATATAGAAATTATATTTTATTAATGATGCCCTAAGGCCTAACTTCTCGTCTTCTCCATTGTTAATAAATAAATGGGACCCGACCCGATCCCGGATCTACTTATTCGTGTTCATGATTGAGCAGGAACTACTTTGTTGCATTCTATTAAACAGGATAAATAAGACCCGACCCACTTCTGTATCATTTTCCACGTTGTGGTGATTAGTGAGTGGGCCAGCCCTGGGTCTTCCTTTTCAACGGGTGTGATTTGCTTAGTGTAGCATTTGTCTTGACCTTAGACGCATGATTCATGTTCTATGCACAGAACCCGGACACAAAAAGGCAAATCAGACGGCGAAAAGGAAGTTGATTGTTGTGTGTGAGCGGGTAGAGCTTTCTACTTACAAGTCAAAAAGATAGTGGAAAGTCGAATATAGTCGTTGAAATCAAAAATGCAAATCAGTGCAGGAAAAAATTCATTGAGAAAATACGTAATTTTAGTATAATTAATATTAATAAGTTATTTTAAATCTACTTTAAAAAATAACATTTGGATAAATGCTTAATTAAACTAATTTCCAGCAATTAAATGTCCTTCGTTAAGTTAATGAGGACTAGGAGGACGTGGAACTTTGAAAACTAAGAGTCGTACCACATTGAACCAAGCCCCATCCACACAATTATTTAATTGATAAATTTTAAAAATAATTATATTTTTTGAATTTGACGTTACACTTTATTTTGCTTCAAAGTATAAACTTGCTTGCAATGACACATGTGATGTCTTTGTGACATCGTTTTTTATAAAATCGTAGACTAATATTATTTTTACTCTATTAAAATATATGATGATGTGTCAAATAATAATTTATTATATTAATTAAATTTTAATTACACCAATTAAAAAAATAAATATAGCATTATTTTTTATGATAAGTCTCAATATTGAAAAAATTGTAAGAAAATATTTAAAAAATAATTGGAGCTTTAATTAGTAATTATTTATATTTTATTATTAAAACCAAAGTTTAATATTCTGTCACGTTTTTATTGAAGTGGGGTTATAAAAATTAAGAAAGTCAGCTTCGGCGGCTTGAAGTTGGGAAGCTTTCACACCCGTCACCTCCATGCACCAAACGACAACTTACTGTTACATAGCGGTTTCGTTGAAGTGGGTGACACCTGTTACGAAAACGACGCATCGACAGGATCATATCTGGAAGTGCCCAACTTTGCATTGTCAACTTGAAGACGTCGATCTCAGTCACCAAATCTCTCCATAGCTCTGATTTGCAAATACCTCGAGCTGGGAAACGAATGTAGACTGCAGGGGAAACTAAGAGAAGCCGGGAATATTATAAGTGTTGTCTCACATCGTAATCAAAATAAACAATAGAATTAATTTTTAAAATGAGTAATATCAGAACTAAATCTATACAATGTGATGACCGATTAAATAAACTAAATGCAAAGGAAAAAAAATCTATTACGCTAAGCGTATGAACGAGTGTTATCCCACATCGACAAAACCAAAATAAACAGTCCTGTATAAATATGAATGAGATTCTCTTACTCTTCGATTTAGTTTTTTGAATGATTTATACAATTTCACTTTCTATCGTGGTATCAGAGCTAAATCTATACGATATGAGGATCAATTAAACATGCTAGACGTGAAGGAAAAAAAGTCTATCACAGTAGACGTGTGGACGGATGTTGTCCCACATCCACAAAAACAAAACAAAAGGTCATTATAAATACGATGAAAATTCTCGCACTTTTTAAATTTGTTTTTGAAGTGAGTTATAACCACTCACTTTCTATCACTGAGTCCATTGAGTTCGAATAACTTTATCGATTTATTGAAAGTCTGCATGGCATGTTGATGGTGCTTGGGTTGGCTAGAGCCGTCGTTCCCGACTATCCTTCGCTTTTGTTTCTACAGATCTTCGCCGACGCTGTCTACCCTTCCGGGTCGTATGTGAAAAAAATACGATGCACTAAGTTTTAAATATTTTATTGGGAAAAGTACTATTTAGACCCCAACGTATGGGGTCAGTGACCATTTGGTACCTAACGTTTTTTTTGTACCAAATCAGACTCCAACGTATAAAATATCTGCAATTTAAACCCCACCGTCAATTTTTCCGTTAGATTTAACAATTTTTTTTTTAAAATTCCTAAACTACCCTCTGTTTCTCTCTCCTCTCTCTCTCTGCGTAAAACTCCAAGTTTCCGTTGTATGACGCTGCGTTGGTCAGTTCAACAATGGCGAGTATTTCTAGTGGGAGCCTTTCCACCCCTAGAATAGTAGCCAAGGCAGCGCCGAAAGCGCAGACTCTCAACTCCTTCTGGCTCAACCACCCGTGGAAGAAACCCACCGCCGGATGGAGTGCTGCTCGGATGAGAGTCCGGCCCACGAGAGCCGCTCCGGATCGGATATCGGAGAAAGTGGTGGAGAGCATAAAGAACGCGGAGGAGGCTTGCTCTGATAACCCGGTGAGCGGCGAGTGTGTGGCGGCTTGGGATGCAGTGGAGGAGCTGAGCGCGTCGGCTAGCCATGCCCGTGAAAAGCAGAAGGCGACTGGCCCGTTAGAAGAATTTTGCAAAGACAACCTGCAGACGCCATTATAGGCTGGATTGGCTGCTGAAGTTGCCATGGCTTTAACAGAGGATCAGGAATTTCAGGAATATCAACTGCCAGTCCGCTGACCTCTTGAACAATGTGAAGAACCGTGTCTTTTCCAGAACAATTCGAAGTCTAAGAATTGTTTTTCCAGTTGGAATTTGACATTGACGTTGATAATTTCCTTCTCCTCGATTGGTTGATATCTTAATTTTTATCCAGGGATTTCAAATGGGTGGTCAGATTGTCGGAGCAAGTGTGGTGAAAGATCTTTGGATGGGAATGGGTCTTGTTATGTTTTCTCGTAGCTGTTGGATGTTGTATAACTGGAACGAGGAGAGGAAAGTGAGGAGACTCTACGACGGCTTGCTGGGGAAGGGGGAGATCTATCAAGACTTGCTGCAAAAGGGGTTGGTCGGCGTTGTTGCAGAAGAACGCAGAGAGAGAGAGAGAGGAGAGAGAAACAGAGGGTAGTTTAGGAATTTTAAAAAAAAATTTGTTAAATCTAACGAAAAAATTGACGGTGGGGGAGAGAGAAACAGAGGGTTAGTTTAGGAATTTTAAAAAAATTTGTTAAATCTAACGAAAAAAATTAAATTGCAGATATTTTATACGTTGGGATCTGATTTGGTACAAAAAAAACGTTAGGTACCAAATGGTCACTAACCCCATACGTTGGGGTCTAAATGGTACTTTTCCCTATTTTATTATATAACAAAACAGTAAAATTATTTGTTGAAAAAATTACTGAAATTATATAATATGACAAATATAAATTTATTAATAAGGTAAATTTATTGTCATTTATTTTGTTCATAAGAATCAATATGATGAAATTAGAAACTTCATAAGTTCCTACATTAAGTTTAAAATATATAGTTACAATTATTTAAATAACTCTTATTATCATTATATCTTGGTTGTTTTCTTGATTTTTAATCACTTTTAATTAATAAAAATACGACTAAAACATCTGATCCACATTTGATAATTCTCTTTGAAAATTAAACAAAACAACGCAAGATCCAAACTCTAAACCCTAGATCAATCTAGAAAGAATATTTACTAATATTATTATTATTATTATTATTATTATTTTGTTTTTCGTTTTTTGGTTTTTTAATTTTTTCTGATTGTTCAACTATAATCAGGCTATAGTATAACAAGGGAAGTTGGAAAAGGATATCAGGTACACTAGGAAATTAAAATTAATTAAATAATAAAATTATCCATAAATGTGTACCGAAATAATAAAAATAAAAGATTAACGATATGTTTATCATCTTATTATTCTCGTTAAACTTATTGACATACAATTAATGTAATAAATTAATTATATGATTAAAAAATATAATAAAAAAATAAACGTAATATTATTCGATAAATAAATTGAATTTTCGAAGCAGATACGGGGATATGTATTGGCATACCCACGTTTTTCAACAATACTTTAATTTGTGTATTTTTCAATTAAATGTGGCCCACTGATAAGGTATTATTTCTCAGTATGAACCAATTAGGAATCGACAAGTGTCTTCTGGATATATTTTGTCCATATGAAAACCTCATGGGTGGTTTGAAATGATATTCTCCTTCTTCTTCCACGTTTCTCATCTGCAATAAATTATTAGGTGATGCAGTAAATCGAAGAGTAGACAAGTGGGTCCGGTGTTTGTGTGAAGGTCCACAATTTCAAACCTTGAAATGCTGACTCCAATGGTCTAAACTTCGGTGCCAAACCCATTTTCCATCTTTGAAGCTTCGAAGACCAGAAAAGGGAAAGGAAGTCTTCTCCTCCGGCCAAGAAATTTGATTTCACGGCATGTCGCCGGCGATTTCTATCATCTCTCTCTTTCTTTTTTCTTTACTCTGTGGGATTAAATGCGACGAGCTTCAAATCCTGCTGGAACTGAAGTCCACACTGCAAAGTTCCGGCTCCGAGGTGTTCCAGTCATGGACACCCGGCGGCTCTGTCTGTAAATTTTCTGGAGTTACTTGCAATTTTGAAGGTTCTGTTACAGAGATTGAACTTTCTAATCGGAACCTGAGTGGAGCTCTTCCTCTCGATTCAATATGTCAGCTTCCATCATTGGAGAAGCTTGCTTTTGGTTTCAACTATTTGCATGGAGCAATCATGGAGGATTTGAACAATTGTGTCAAATTGAAATACTTGGATCTAGGAAACAATTTCTTCTCTGGTTCAGTGCCGGACTTATCGTCGGTCAGCGGATTGCAATATCTGCATTTGAATAACAGTGGTTTTTCCGGCACGTTTCCGTGGAAATCGATCGGGAACATGTCTGGTTTGATCCGTTTGAGTGTTGGAGACAACCATTTTGATAGAACTCCGTTTCCCATTGAGGTGGTTAGTCTTTATAATCTGAATTGGCTGTATATGTCTAATTGTTCAATCGAGGGCCAAATTCCTCCGGCCATCGGAAATCTTACTAAACTCATTAATTTAGAGCTCTCGGACAATTTTCTGACTGGGAAAATTCCAGCGGAGATCGGTAAGCTCCGGAATCTCTGGCAGCTCGAACTTTACAACAATCAGTTGAACGGAACTCTTCCAGTAGGATTGAGAAACCTCGCGGTTCTCGAGAACTTTGACGCTTCGATGAACAATCTTGAAGGGGATCTTTTTGAGTTGAGTTTTCTCACTAATCTGGTTTCTCTACAACTTTTTGAGAATAGTTTCTCCGGTGAAATCCCGGCGGAGTTTGGCAAATTTAAGCGGCTGACGAACCTTTCGCTGTACACAAATCAGTTGACAGGTCACCTTCCTCCGTCTCTTGGTTCTTGGTCTAACTTCAATTTCATCGACGTGTCTGAGAATTTTTTGACGGGCCCAATTCCGGCTGATATGTGCAAAGGTGGGACGATGATGCAGCTTCTAATGATTCAGAACAATTTCACAGGTGAAATTCCGGCCACCTACGCTAATTGCTCCTCTCTTCTTAGATTCAGAGTGAGCAACAACTCACTTTCCGGTCTGGTTCCCGCTGGTATCTGGGGATTGCCGAAGGTCAATATCATCGACGTCGCGTTTAATCAATTAGAAGGTCCAATTACTTCCGATATCCAGAACGCAGCTGCTCTCTGGCAATTATACGTTGTAAGCAATCGATTCTCTGGCCAATTGCCAAAAGAGATTGCGAAAGCTTCGTCCTTGGTTGCGATTGACCTGAGCGACAATCAGTTTTCAGGAGAAATTCCGGTGACAATCGGCGAACTAGGACGCTTGGGAAGTATCTACTTGTGTAACAACAAGTTTTCTGGCCCAATTCCATCGACAATAGGTTCTTGTAATGTCCTTAGCGATGTAAATCTCGCTCAAAATTCTCTTTCCGGCGAAATTCCGTCGTCTTTAGGATCATTACCATCCTTGAACTCGCTTAATCTATCCCTAAACGAACTTTCCGGCGAAATACCTCCGAGTTTGTCATCTCTGAGGCTTAGCCTATTGGATCTTTCTAACAATCGATTAACGGGTCCAATACCAGAATCTCTATCGATCGAAGCGTACAACGGTAGCTTCGCCGGAAATCCGGGCCTCTGCAGTGTTTCCGTTCGGTATTTTAGGAGATGTTCCTCCAGTTCTGGAATGTCTTCCGAAGTTCGAACGCTGCTTATATGTTTTATTGTAGGTTTAACGGTAATGCTTCTTCTCCTGACGTTCTTCGTCTACTTAAACAAGAACCAGAAAGGCAAAGATAGATCGTTGAAAGATAAATCTTGGGACATAAAGTCCTTCCATCTCTTAACCTTCACAGAGGACGAGATTCTCAACGCCGTCTCTGAGGAGAATCTAATCGGAAAAGGCGGTTCAGGAAACGTATACAAAGTCGCACTCAGTAACGGAAAAGAACTAGCAGTCAAACACATATGGAACACAGACCAGAACGGCCTGAAAAAGAGCCAACCAACGACGCCGATGATCGGAACACGGTCGGCGAAAATCACGGCAATTCGACGCAGAGGTGCAGACTCTGAGCTCCATAAGACATCTGAACGTGGTGAAGCTGTATTGCAGCATAACGAGCGAGGATTCAAGCTTGCTGGTGTATGAATATTTACCGCAAGGAAGCTTGTGGGATAGGCTCCATACGAGCCAGAAGATGGAGCTGGACTGGGAAACGAGGTACGACATTGCACTGGGGGCGGCAAAGGGATTGGAGTACTTGCACCATGGCTGTGAAAAACCAGTTCTTCACAGAGACGTCAAATCCAGCAACATTTTGCTGGATCAATTTTTGAAGCCTAGAATTGCTGATTTCGGGCTGGCCAAGATAGTTCAGGCCAGTGAAGGTATAGACTCCACCTCCGTCATCGCCGGAACTCTGGGCTACATTGCTCCCGGTCAGTAATTTCTTCCCTTCCTTCCCTCAAAATATGAAAATTTTCAAACTTGTTTTTCTTCGCCATCGTTTGAAATCAAAACTGTTTGACATTCTGAGTATAATGGGTTGAATGCAGAATATGGATACACAGACAAAGTGAACGAGAAGAGCGACGTGTACAGCTTTGGAGTAGTGTTAATGGAGTTAGTGAGCGGGAAAAGGCCAATAGAACCAGAATTCGGAGAAAATAAGGACATAGTGAACTGGGTATCAAGCAAATTGAAGACGAAAGATAGTGTACTGAGTATAGTGGATTCGAGAATTGGAGAGGGGTACAAGGAAGAAGCCATTAAAGTGCTGAGAATCGCAATTCTATGCACAGCCAGGCTTCCTATTCTCAGACCCACCATGAGAAGTGTAGTTCAAATGCTTGAAGAAGCTGACCCATCCAAGTTTGTGGGTATTGTCATAAGCAAAGATGGTGCGACTGAAAAAAACAAGATCAGTCCACATTCTTGATCGTTCAATCCAGAATCTATGCATCTGTTTTCCAATTTGTACATGAACGAGAAGCTTGGTTTTAGTAATGATTTCCCAAGTTTCTATCCAAGTGGAGTATCATTTTTCAATCATTAAGGATCCGGATAATCTACAACTCCAATTCAAACTAATGGAATTGGCACGTATTTTCAATTGTCTGATTTTGTTGACCATATTGGTGGTGTTGGATCTTCTTAACTCTAAAAATTAGTTCAAAAGATCAGGTTTTTCCTTACATTTATAAATTACCACTAAGTTTTTTTCATAACTGATGTGGGATTAACTCTGACAGTCTCTCCCTTCACGCATCGAGTCTTGAGTCGGATAACCATCGACTCAGTTTCTCCTAATTTGGGTGAAAACTTGATAGTAGTCTTAGCTTTAATACCAGTGTCGATGGTATTTGGCATTTTTAACCCCAAAAATTAGCTCAAATGGTGAAGTTTTTTCTCACACTTATAAATTACCACTAAGCTCCTTCCACAACTGATGTGAGATTAACCCTTAACAGTTGTCCATTTTAAAACTATACTGCTATTTAGTTTAAGTACCCTAGATTACTGAATTGAAAACATCCTCATCTGCAGGTCATATTTCATGGACACTCAAATCAATGGGCCTTCAGAGCCCATTACTTTCATTACTCCTAAACAATAGAAACTAATTAACTAACAAGCCCACCTAAATTACTTAAGAGTTAAAGTCAACCAACACAAGCTTTGTACCAACAATGTGAAAGATTTTAAAATTAAAATCCTCCCAAATAAAGATCTTCCAACAACTACTTTCTAAGATATTGAACTTCTGTTCTCAAATGGTCTCCAATCAAACAAAGTGAGTCGACTCGGGCTCCGGCTCCGGCTCCGGCTCCGGCTCAGGCTCACAGGCTGGACTCTTCTACTACGAATATGAACACTGCCTATCCTATGATAAATTTCAAAGGTGGACATTACCTACACTATCTTGGATTGCTAACTATAGTATTTAATATGCTACAAAAATTCTTGGGAGGACATTAATTTGATAAATAAAGGAGAGGGACCAACCATTCTGCCCTCTATTTAAAGGGCAATGAAGCCATAGCTTCTCTGAGACTGCAACAACATCTAAATAATTATATGGGCATAGCCTCTTCTTCCCCTTCCCTAGTTTCCTCCCCCTCGGCTTTCTTTTTCTCGACTTAATTCTTAGAATGTTTTTGTAATCTTTAAAATGGTTTTATTATTATTATTATTATTTATTTTATTTTAAAATAAAAATAATAATAATAATAATAGGAGGTGCTAGATTCAGAGACGACAGGGGAGTAGCGTATAAATATCATTTAATACCTGCATTAAGTATATTAATTAACTACGCTCAGCTACCTGTCGTCCCTCCCTCATTTACTTTCCGCTAAAAGCCAATTAAAATTGGACAATTGGCATATAATGTACTTTACAGACAAGTCATTGATTTAATAAAATAAAATAATTTAATTTAATTTCTTAATATTAATTTAAATTGTTCATTATATAAAACTAATCGTGATTAAATAAAGTAATTAGTTTAAATTAATACTAACCAAATTTAAAAGGGTTTTTCGACAAAGATCCCATTCATTTCCATGTCGCTTAAAGGTCAAAACGGGAACAGCTGTGTCCCGTGTGAGGGAGAGGACAGAGAAGAGGAAGATGGAATAAAGAAGAGAAAAATGGAAGGGGCAGAGAAAGGAGGCAAAACGACGAGCCTTGAAGTGGGATATGGAAAGAGAGAAACTTGAAAACGGCTCGTCTTCTCCGATTCCAGAAAACTCTGCTCCATGCCTTGAGTTAACTTCCTTCCTCTTCGTCCTCGTCGTAATGCTGTTATAGAAAAGCTTCTCTCTCTCTCTCTCTCTCTACTCAGAGAATGTAAGGCTTCTGGGTATTGGCTTGCCTTCTTCTTTTTCTGCAATGGCTGTGGAAGAAAGGTCTATTTCTGCTGTTTCATGCAATGCCCGGCTGCCATCTCTTCCGAAGAGGTACTTCCGTTTCATGCATTTGAAAATCGAAGGCCATTTTTTGGGGATTTTCAGATGTAGAAGTATAATGCAGCTTCCATCTGTATAACCCCCTTTTTGCGAGCTCAAAGGCAGACAGGATGAAGCCAGGCAAAGAAAACATAAAGTAGGATAGTTTTCCCTCTTTTTCCCAGAAAAAAAACATCATTCTGGGTTTATTTTTCATGGACATTTTGAGCAGGATAAGAAGCAAATTACTCTTCGTCAATCGCGGGCATTCTTCATTGTAAATGTTTCCCAGTTTTTTCATATATTTAAGATAGTCTAATAACGACAAGGACAGTTCTTTACCTTTTTACTTGGTTTAATCTCTGCAATTCTGTCACTCTGTATTGGTTTGCTTTTCTGTTTAGCTTGAATTGAAAACCTCATTTTCACTCTGTTTCGTCCATTTCAATGCCTCTACGCTAATAGTATTTACTAGTTTAGTCGTGATTTGCTTTAATTTGCAACTATTTTGCCAAATTTCTGTGACTGTTTTTCATATTCCTCTGATTAATTTTTCATATTGCAGCTCTGCACTCGACTCTTATTTTTCATCTGTACTCATGTAGTTCTAGCCTTTCATTAGAGTGTCTTTTGAATATACGACTCTGTTTTTCTCCAATGGCCTGGACTTTTGAACTCTGATCAAACCATCTTAACTTTTAGCGTTCTTTCTAATCATTCTGCATCCGAATCAATCTTCGTCCATAATTTTGAATTTACCCTTCTCTTTCACCTTTCGAAAAGCTTTTTTTTTTTTTTTATCGTTTACTGTGCAGAAGCTTCCTCTTCTACTATTTTACCAGGGTGAAAAACAGAGTACTGTTGTGGACCTGTGGAGTCATTCCCATCATAAATGAGTAGTCTCTGTCCATATTCTGGAGTTACTTCAAGGAAAGTACCATCTTTTTTTGTCCTAAAAGTTGTAAAATGTTCTTTATCCAGCACTGTAATATTGAGACTCTGATTTAGTTGAAGATGAACATGTCTCCTAGGTGTGACGGTCCCTGTTTGGTTGGATTGGATTGGAAAATAAAGAATGATAAATAGAAGACGACGAACATCCACCGGAGGAGAAGTCAACTGCTTTTTTGTCCTATTTCCACTGTCTAGTCTTTCTATTATTATAATAATTTGAAGGAAACAAAAGAAATGCATGATTCAATTATTGATATTTATAATAATCGATGTTAGATCAAGACTAATGATTTATTAGAGCCGATAATAGTACAGGAAACTTGGGCTTGAAAGATCGAATTGAATAGTTTAATGGGCCAACCTGTGCCCAAGCTAAGATTATGAATTATGTGACAATTAACACAATAATTAACGTTGCAATGCACTTAATTTATAAGAAAATTTTCATAATTTAAAGAAAATATATAGTTCTAGTGATACAAGTGACGTGTTACGGTCGTGCTTGTCCGGGTCGGTAAATGGTAAATTATTTCATAAATTAAATTAAATTATAAACAAATTAATTTAATTTAATTGTAATACTCATTAAATTACGTGACTCCTCCATTTTCTAGTGCTACATTTTCCAAGTGATATGAGATTAGTTGGTTTGTGACTGTCTATGATGGTTTTGACATAAAATTGAAACGACGACGGATTAGGTGGTGATGTTTCTTACCAAGTTGGGAAGAAATAGTACGTGGCATAAGGCTATTGGTCCACGTGGTAAATTCTTGTATGCTTGACATTATTTCTCAACAACAATGCATAGTTTGAACATAAGAGTTTAAGGTCAAAGAGGTGGAATGGGTTGATTGAACGTCAGTAATTACGCAGCCTGATGTTTGTTGGGATACGATCATACGAAGGGTGTGAACGAAGAAGATGAAACGTAGGGTTTTTTTTTTTTATGAATCTGCTCCTGATTTTGCTGAAGTCGTCAAGTTCAAAGAGGAGTAATGCAGAAACCCAGAAAAAGTTTAATGTCGTTTTTCAAAATCTGAGGTTAAGTCGTATACTTTCTTCCCCAATCAGAAAACCCCATGAAAGCACGAGATAGAGTGAGAAAGAGACAGACAGAGAGAGGAGAGAGAAACTAACGAATGATCGAAGGAGAAAGATACAGATGCATAGACCAGATGAAATCCATCTTTGGTCAACCTCGAGCCTCTAAATCAATTAATCTTTACCATTTTTGCCTCATGTTCTTGTTAGCACAACTTTTTGTTTGAACGTTTAAAATTGATAAATTAATAAGCATTATATACTTAAGTCGCATATTTCAATTAGGGTAAATTCCAAAATTCCAAAATACCCCATGAACTATGGGTATTTATCGAAAAACCTCTCAAACTAAAAGTCCTCACAGTCAAAACCTCGAACTATTAAAAAACTGTCAAAATAAACCCCGGCGGAGGGCCGCATGCCCCCCCGAGTGTGAAATTACAAAGGAATTCAGGGGGCCGATTTAAAATCGCGGCCCCCCGAATCTAAAATACATTGGATTCGGGGGACAACATAAAAATTCGAGGGGCCGCATACTGTATTGGGCCCCCCGCAGTCTCAAATTATTCTTCATTATTTTAAAATAATTTTAAAAAATACTAAATCATATTCAATTCATTTAAACTTTTTACCACATATTTATCACATCATGGGAAGATAATGTAAAAATTTTCGTGATTTTTTTAAAATTGTTATGATTTAATATAATTTTTTTATAAAATAATGTCATTAAAATTACAATATATCGCA
Source organism: Begonia masoniana (assembly GCA_022432975.1). Taxonomy (NCBI): domain Eukaryota; kingdom Viridiplantae; phylum Streptophyta; class Magnoliopsida; order Cucurbitales; family Begoniaceae; genus Begonia; species Begonia masoniana. The sequence goes on along the minus strand of CM039502.1, from coordinate 83,305,125 downwards.
AAAGTGTTATAAAATCACGAAACTTTTTACATTATCTTTCCATGATGTAATGAAAATGTGGTAAAAATTTCAAATAAATTAAATATGATTTGGTATTTTTTAAAAAATTAAATCCTCATTTTTTCTTCAGACGTTAATTTGAGGTCTTAAACAATAGATTTTGGGTCCGAAAAAAGCTGTCATGGAGTTGTACCCAAATGAAGTGTATAGATCTCTGTGCGAGATTCAATTTGATTCGGGGGGCCGATTTAAAATAGCTCCCGGATCAGAAATTACACTAGTTTTGAGAGGCCGATTTAAAATTGCGGCCCTGCGTCTGTTTTTTCATTTCTTTTATAAATTAATAAAAAAATATCAAATCATATTTAATTCAATTGAAATTTTTACCATATGTTCGTTACATTATGGAAAGGTAATGTAAAAAGTTTCGTGATTTTTTAACCCCTTTATGCAAATTAGTGAATTTTTATGCAAATTAGTGACCTCTTCAACTTTAAAAATATCAAATTGCATCTCGCGCAGAGATGTACACACAACATTTGGGTACAACCCCATGACAGCTTTTTTCGGACCCAAAATCTATCGTTTAAGGCCTCAAATTGACGTCTCAAGAAGAAATGAGGATTTAATTTGTAAAAAAAATACCAAATCATATTCACTTTATTTGAAATTTTTACCACATGTTCATTACATCATGAAAAGATAATGTAAAAAGTTTCGTGATTTTATAACACTTGTGCGATATATTGTAATTTTAATGACATTATTTTATATGGAGTTGTACCCAAATGGAAGTGTATAGATCTCTGTGCGAGATTTCAATTTGATTCGGGGGGCCGATTTAAAATAGCTCCCGGATCAGAAATTTACACTAGTTTTGAGAGGGCCGATTTAAAATTGCGGCCCTGGTCTGTTTTTTCATTTCTTTTATAAATTAATAAAAAATATCAAATCATATTTAATTCAATTGAATTTTTACCATATGTTCGTTACATTATGGAAAGGTAATGTAAAAAGTTTCGTGATTTTTTAACCCTTTATGCAAATTAGTGAATTTTTATGCAAATTAGTGACCTCTTCAACTTTTTAAAATATCAAATTGCATCTCGCGCAGAGATGTACACACAACATTTGGGTACAACCCCATGACAGCTTTTTTCGGACCCAAAATCTATCGTTTAAGGCCTCAAATTGACGTATCAAGAAGAACTGAGGATTTAATTTGTAAAAAAAATACCAAATCATATTCACTTTATTGAAATTTTTACCACATGTAATGACATTATTTATAAACAAATTGATTAAATCATAACAATTTTAAAAAAATCACAAAACTTTTTACATTATCTTCCCATGATATGATGAATATGTGGTAAAACGTAAACGTGAATTGAATATGATTTGGTATTTTTTAAAATTATTTTAAAATAATGAAGAATAATTTGAGACTGCGGAGGGCTGAATAGTATTCAGTGAATACAGTATGCGGCCCTCCGAATTTTTATGTTGCCCCCCGAATCCAGTATATTTTAGATTCGGGGGGCCGCGATTTTAAATCGGCCCCCCGAATTCCTTTGTAATTTCACGCTAGGGGGCTATTGGCCCCCCGAATTACAATTCGGGGGTATGCGGCCCTCCGTCGGAGTTTATTTTGACAGTTTTTTCATAGTACGAGGTTTTGACTGCGAAAACTTTTAATTTAGGAGAGTTTTTGATAAATACCCGTAATTCAGGTGATATTTTGGAATTTACACTTTTAATTATTAATAGATCTACAACGAATGTAAGAACTCTAAAGTGATGAATTAATACAAGGGTTGTACAGATACGTAATTTATTGTGATGTCTTCGTCATCACCATTTCTCTTTTTGCATTCTTTTGATTTCAACAACTTTACGGTTTTTGGTTCACTCAAAGTCAACTCTTATTATGTCTTTTTTTGTATTTATTACTTTTTAGTGATTCAGATACCTTTCACTGCCTTCTAGGCTCTAACCATTTTCAGGAGATTTGCCGGAAAACACCATGTTTGTAGAGCGAAATCTAGAAGCCTTTGACGGGGACGATGACGCAAAAAACTTGGACGACGACGGCCGGAGTAAGAGAACTGGTAATCACTCTCGAAAACTGTTTAGTTTTTGAAGGAGTTCTTGCCGGCATTTTCACTGTAATTTGCTTTTTCTTCTTTTTTGTGGTTGATGTCGAAGGGACATGGCTGACTGCCAGCGCTCATATCATAACGGCCGTGATTGGGTCTGGAGTCCTGTCTTTGGCTTGGGCTATAGCGCAATTAGGGTGGATCGCCGGACCGGCGGTTCTGGTGGCTTTCTCTTTCATCACCTACTTCACCTCCATCCTCTTGGCAGACTGTTACCGGTCGCCGGACCCCGTGACCGGACAGAGAAACTACACTTATATGGACGTCGTCAGAGCCTACTTAGGTAAATTTTGCTCCGATATTCATATCAACTGCAGTAAACATATGATCAGTAACCATTGAAATTTTTCGGCAGGAGGCAGAAAAGTTCTGCTCTGTGGATTAGCTCAGTATGTAAACCTAATAGGGGTTACGGTCGGTTACACCATTACTGCATCTATAAGCATGGTGTAAGTAATACTTGGATTTTTTTCCGACAAATTGGACTGTAATTTTCAGACACGCTTTGAAATCTTTCATGCAGGGCCGTCAAAAAATCGGATTGTTTTCACAAGAAAGGCCATGAAGCGAACTGCTATACGTCGCCGTACCCATTCATGATAATATTCGCCGCCATACAAATAGTTCTTAGCCAAATTCAAAACTTTCACAAGCTCTCATGGCTGTCGATTCTCGCAGCCGTTATGTCTTTCGCATATTCTTCCATTGGCGTAGGACTTTCCATAGCGAGAGTTGCAGGTATAACTTCTAATCAGAAGTATGGGTTGATGGTGGTCGGAAATGATCGGAGCCGTCTGATTGATCTGATTTCTACACAGGTGGAGCCCATGCAAGGACAACATTGACCGGAGTGACGGTTGGGGTTGACGTATCGGGATCTGAGAAAGTATTTAGGACGTTCCAAGCAATCGGAGATATTGCATTTGCTTATGCTTACTCAACCGTACTGATTGAAATACAGGTTCGTCGGCGATCCATTTTAATCCACTTTCATTTTCCCCATTTGTATCCTCGTCGAAATAGCATCACTAATTCTAATATTTGAAAATAATTTGACGTGACATGACATAGAAATAGACAGCTTATGTATGTATGGTGGATACAACATTGGCCATGCATGTTATGCATGCATGCATGAGGTTTAAATGCGTACCTTCATAAAATGGTGGCATGCATGCATGTACCTTTCACCTGTCTGCACTGTTGTTGGTGTTCGTACATTTCCACCTTGGACGATTCATGTTTTAGCCTTTAGGTAACAATATTTAATTGAATAAAGTATTAGTAATAATCTAACTAAGAGATCATTGTGGACCGTTGGATTGGAATGAACCATCTGATCCAGGAATATGGTCACCCTTGCTTGTTTGGGTAGCTTCTAATCTCTGATAGCTATTAACCATAAAGACCAAAACGATCTTCCCATGGGAAATTGGAAGCAACTAGGAATCGGCTTATTTTGCAGGATACTCTAAAATCAAGCCCACCAGAGAACAAGGCAATGAAGAAGGCAACTTTTATAGGCGTCTCCACAACTTCATTATTCTACATCCTATGTGGCTGCATTGGCTATGCAGCATTCGGCAACCACGCCCCAGGAAACTTCCTGACTGGGTTTGGCTTCTACGAACCCTTCTGGCTAATCGACTTTGCCAACTGTGTGTATTGCAATTCACCTAATTGGGGCTTACCAGGTAATATCCACATATTTCCACTCGTATTGCTTGTGTTTTTCAACTAAATTGACGTAACAAATCTTGGGTTTCTCCAGGTTTTTTCTCAGCCCGTGTTTGGATTCGTTGAAAATTTTTGCCAGAAACGGTGGCCGGACAGTAAATTTATTACTGCAGACCATGCAATAGACTTACCGTGTTGTGGAGTGTTTTATCTGAACTTCTTTAGGCTGGTTTGGAGGACGCTTTATGTCATAGTAACAGCAGTGATAGCCATGATATTTCCCTTCTTCAATGACTTCGTGGGATTGCTCGGTGCAGCTTCGTTTTGGCCGTTGACAGTGTATTTTCCTATAGAGATGTATATTGTTCAAGCAAAATTACAAAAATTTTCTAGTACCTGGGTATGGCTGAAGATTTTGAGCTGGGTCTGCCTGATTGTTTCGATTGTGGCTGCTGTTGGATCTGTTCAAGGCTTGGCTCAAGATGTCAAGACATATAGACCCTTCAAAACCCAGTAAAATTAATCCTTTTGCAAACCATATAATAGATCCCATTAGTATAAGATGTGTGCCTAAAATGGTAAGGTCTTTCTTATATGTTGTATTTCTCAGTCCCCGGTAGTGTCAAACTTGTTCAAGGTGATAAAAAATCGTAGAGAATTCATATATTCTACCGTCTAAAAAGGTTGAGAAGCCTATATATTAGCTGCAAAGAGTTAATATGAGTATGAATACAAAAAAGAAAAAAAGATGAGCCCAATCTGAAAAGTATAACTCTACAGTCGATTCCTTCTTGAAAGTATGCAAATTTGAACAACGAAACAGACGCTATTTGCCTACAGCGAGAAGGAGACCTTCTATCACAGGAAGATGCAGATGGCCTAATATCAACAAAAGAGAGAAGGTAAGGCGGACGAAATGTATAAATGACCATAAAAGATTTATCAATCTTTAAAGATTGATAACTGACTATTTTTACTTAAACGTTAAATGCTGATAAATCCTCGTAGAAGCTACATTCACCAGTAACTGTAAATTTACTGTTTTACACCAAAAGAACACAAGTAACCTCGGAGAGGTACCTGGACAAAATGGATCAACTTGACTCAGATCCACACATGACAAATGCTTGAATTAAGCTCTGGGCGGCGTGGGTTTGTTCTGGTGTTCCAGAAATTATAATGACAGTCTCAACCGCTCCAGGCTTTGCTTCAGTAATTGTAATTTTTGCATCAGAAATCTGAAGTAAAGAGCATTTCCATTAGAGGATGAAAGATTTACAATAAAATGAAAAAAAAAAAAAAATTCACCACATAGTACTGCTTGGATTCTGAACTTTTAGCAAAAGGCATTATTGAAGCTTCCCGTATGTATGACATTAAGAAAGAACGGAAACACTTGAAGCCCAAAAATGCATTTCACTTAAAACAATTAAGACCTTACCTGACGAATTTGCCTTAAGCATTCACCATCTTCTCCATATATTTCAGGAACAAGACTGTGAGGTACAACAACTTCAACAGTGGTGTTTGTGATAATAGCTGATTGGCTACCTCTACATACATAAAATACGAATTAGTGATCAATGGATGAGTTCACGAGGAGAAATCAAGTTCAATGCAGTATACTCAAATACCCTCCAAGTCCACCAATTCTTCTATGAGGAGCACCCACAAAATCAGGCAGTCCTAATGGCCCACCATCTTCTACAAATCCCTACAATTTCATTGTGAAGTTGAATTAGTGTAGTACATTTTGTTTAGTCGTTATAGATACTTCACAGAATTTACCAGTCCACAATCTTCTATTAAATCCTAAAATTACATCCGCAATTTGAAACAATACGTTTTACCAGTCTCTCTGGTTTTCAGAGCAAATTTACAGAATCCACGCTGTCAATGGAATTCCAGAATAAGTAACGAATAATCCTAAATGTACCAGAAAAACGCTTTGAACCAATTGCACCAGGAAATAAATCAAGAGGTATTTTTTAAATTACAATTAATCCCACAAAGAATAAGCTTCTTGATATCATTTCTTAAAAGCATTCATATCAGTTATTAACATCCCCCCTTAAGTAAGCTTAATTAAATAGTTTTAGATTATCACATATCTCATAAGTTTAAACTTTTGAAATGAAAACATTTTATATAAATTTTTAAAAAGATAAAATTATAATTGACTGAAACAAGTACAACATAAATAAGCATGAAAAGCAGAGAAGTCAAAGTTCAGTACCCGGGAGCCCCCATGGCTTTCTGTCAGACAAGAAAGGAGGAATTCCTGGTCTATGAATATTGTGCATAAAAGATTGTCGATCATCGTGGGAACGCAAACTCCCATATGGGGCCAGGCCACTAACAGAATTAAACTTGGCAAATGTAGGGCCAAAGTTGGAAAATACTCCAGGAGGTGACAATTGTCTTCCTCCCATAAATGAAGGAAATGGAGGCCCTTGATCAAGCGACGCTGGATTTGAAGAATATTTCATAGAAGGAAATGCATTACGGAAAAAATTTTGTTGCAACCGTGTAGTTATTTGCAAAAGAGCCTCTTGAACTGAATCAAAGTCTCCATTTATCTGTCCGGAAAAATATAAAGGTCAAGTAAAATAACAGTGAGACCATTCAAAACAATAAAGCGGTAAATGATTGGATACAAACATCCAGCTGTGATCTACTGAGACACGTCCAGAGAGTTTATCACAATGAAAAAAATTAGCTTTAGATATACTTGAAAAAAACTAAAATCACCTGAACTACTTCATCTTCAGCAGCACACTTCGGAATCTGATCTTTTACCATTATGCGGATATGTGCTGTAGATGACTTCCTCATTTCTGCTATGACGGATCCACCCTTTCCAAGCAGGCAACCAATTTGATTGGAAGGAACCAGAATCTTTGCCATCACATTATGCTCCTTGCTATCTGGGACAGCCTTGACAATCCTACTTTGTACACGAAGAACGGCATCTTGCACAGCAGATATTCTTTCTTCTGGACGCTGCAATTTTTGACTTGGAGTCAGAACTGGAAAAATCAATCTCGAGCTAATAACTTAGTTATTGAACAAAAGAAAACTGACGCTAAGGAGAATTACTAATTCTCTCTTATGTACATGTTCTCTTTCAATATATGACACTTTTTGATCAAAAAGTGAGAAAGAAAAAAAAAAACTAGGACTATCATAATCAATATATAAAATTTACCGCAATTCCAGACACAAGGATAATCCGATTGTCGGAGTCAGGAACACCTTCCAAAACTCTAATCTCACAGTGGGTCTCTTGCTGTATGGTTTTAATTATTGTTCCTCCTTTTCCAATTAAACCCCCCACTCTCTCAGCTGGGCACCACAATCGAAAGCTAAGCGTGTCCGGCGAAGTATTCATTCTGTCAGAAAAACTGCTTTCATGAAATTTAGAAGCAATGTGGGCATCAGCAGACTGACTGTCTGCATCATCATTAGGCCCAATATGAGATGCTCCTTGAGGATGATTGACTAGGGCATAAGCTTCAGCCTTAGAGTGGGGTAATTTTTCTGGCATATTGCTTGCCGAAGAATCATTATCACGATGGTTCTCCAAGAGCTGCTGAGAAATAGATTTAACAGCTCTCCTAACTGCATCAACTCCGCCGCTGACCTATATGTATGATGTGAAAGCTTAATTACAATGCATAAGAACAGAAAATTGTGTCAATAAAACTTTTGATATGAGCTAATATTCAAATTACAAACCAAGATCACAACAACCAGGGGCGCCATTCATGCAGGGTTTTTTTTTTTCCAACATAAAGAACACTGATACTGTTTTTTTTTCAAGGGCTAAAACTACCATAAAGCAATAGTTACATTTTCCCCTTTTTCAAATCAACATTATTTTGTTGTGATCATAATCAAACAGCAAGCACAATACAAATGAAGCAGACAATATACTAGGCAATAGAGCTTTCAATGATGTTAAAGGATCTGCAAATAGAGTTTTGGCATAGGCGTTATCACTCAAGCCATTATACTTTTCTAGTACTCCACTTTGGTGGTTTTCTTGGCAAAAGATTGACTGCTAGATAAAATAACTACAACGACATTTTAAATGATCCTGCTAGTTATTTTTTTTCGTTCTTACCTAACAATTATGATTAAATTTATGCACCTATAGAAATGTGCAGACTGGTAATAAATCAACAACCAAAATACTCCAATTCTCCCATAATTCAAAGATACTAACATATTGCAGCAGAAAAGCCTTTATATCTAACAGAAAAGGATACCCTCAGTAGTCAGTCCCCTCATAAATCACCATTGATGCATCATAACAATCAAGGACGAGAAACATAAGCATTACAAGCTAAAAGTTGAAAAAAAAAACTAAAATAGAAAAGGGTTCAACGTTATCTTCCTGAGATCAACAGTGTACATAATTCAACAGAAACAAAAAAATAATGATGGATTAATCAATCAAGACATAACCTGTACTAATTCCCCTGCACCTGAAGCGCAAGAAGGAAATTTATCCTTGGGAATGATCCTAATCTGTGCACCACTTTCAGCCGCCATCTGCTTGATTACACAGCCACCTTTACCCAAAATGCAACCAATTTGACTGGAAAGCACCAGTAACCTAAAGACACATGCAGATGAATTTTCACTTTCTCCAGTCCCAACCTCATTATCTATGTCTCCTTGAACCAATCTCTCAAAAAGAAGTAACAAAGCCCTCTGGACAGATGATGTTCCCTTAACAGACGCTACATCACTCTTTGCAACAGAGTCTTCATCTTCATGGTCTTTTTTTGGTTCAGTAGCATCATCATCCTTCTCTTCCATGTTTTCTTCTTCACGTGCAATCTCCTCATCATCCTCGGAATTGGCTACAACCTCTTGATCAGAGCCAACAATAGTAACAATTCTTTCATCACAACCAGGAATAGTGTCCTCTATTTTCACCTTTGCCCCTGTTTCTTGACGAATTTGTGTAATAGTAGGCGCCTCCTTTTCCAATAATGCTTCCTGATTTAGAAACAGGACATAGGAATCGTAAAACAATGCTCCCGGATGCAAACTTCATTTGATTTTGTGAAAAAGCGCCTGATGACTTTTGCCACTTTCTTTTTCCTTGGGAAACCATAAAGTTACGATCAGGCTGCCTCTTAGATGGAGTAATTGAAGCAGCCATTGCTACTTCTTAGTCAATTAGTTTAAATAACCTTGCAATAAACGGAAAAAAGAAAAAGAGAAATGACCATAGTTAGGTTTAACACAACACACTGAACATTTCAATCAGCTCAATGGTAAGAACGCCGAAAATTTAGGCAAAGCATTCAGTTCAACTCTTTTAAGTGGACTTTTGGAGATTGCATTTAACTGTTTATTCAAAAGTAGCTCATATTAACGCATAAGCAAATACGTTTGATTGGCCAATGTCTGAAGGTATGAATGATAACTAAAAAGCGAAATCACACAGGATAACATCAGTTAGATTTGCAGAATAACTATCTTCAAAAACCTCATTTTCTTCGTCCTATTGCAAGAACTCTGCTCCCGTAAGATCTATTTTTTAACGCAAAAATAAATTCAGACATCGAGCACTTCATTTTGACGCAATTCATCATGTCTGACATGAAATCATCAGCAAAACATGTCAAGGAGAGTACTTACAGAGAATTAAGCCAGTTCTTCTGCTATTCTTCTCCGGAGTGATTTCAGTCGCCAAGCCATCGTCACTCTGAAAATAATTGTTCTGACCGAGTATAAAATTTCTAACGCTAGGTTTTTTATTTTCCAGCAACTCCGACTAATGAACTGAGTTTAGTCGGGTCGGGTTGTCGTGCCAGTTGGACTATTCCGCCGGATTTTATCAATGAATTAATCGAACGAAACACAAAAGGTGGACTTTGACTTTAGTACCCAATTGACTTTAGGGATTTATTCTGAACTTTGCTTTGGAGGATTTCTTTGGGCCTAAGAAAGGGAAAGGCGGCCCAATCCTACGTGGCATGATTAAGGGGAGTGGTAACTTAACCCCCAAGTTTGTTTTAGTTAACCACTGTTAACCAACGGCCACAGAACAAGGTCGGTTGTCCAAACTACCAAATTGCCATTCGTCTTTCAGAAATATTTGCTGATTTACACCAACTATTTGGGGCAAGTTTGTAATTTCGTTTATTTCCCGGGGAGTATAAAAACTGGAACGGCAGTCAAAGTTATTGATTCTACCGGTTGCGCTGCTTCGTTCGAAGGAAAGCTAGTAGAATCCATGGCCTCGAAGGGTTTGAACGGAAGCAATAGAGTGAAGGAACTCGCTGAATCGTTACGGGTTGATGTTCCTTTCGATCGTTCCGATTTTTCTTGGCTCCGAAAACCTGGAAACCACTGCAACCACATGTCTGATTGTTTTTCTTCCCGGCTGTTGATCCAGAACTACTCCAACTTCAAGAGAAGTGGTTCACCGGCGCGGTTTATGTTTTTTCAGGATGGTTCGTGGGTAGATTTTCCGTCACGAGTTATGGAGACCATTCGATCCGCATTTCTGGATCGTAATCCGGTTATAGACGTTCAAATCGACGGGTCAAAGTACTTGTTTGATTTTCTTCGGATGGTTCAGATTGATTTCGAGACTGAGAATCAAAGGTCCATTTCTTGGATTGATGACGATGGTAAGTGCTTCTTCCCCAAGGTGTTTGTGGACGAAGTGGTACCGAACTGCATGGAGAATTCAGAAAATTCGAAAATTGAAGTGGAAATAATCGATGGGGCTCCAGGGAAAAGGAAGAGGGCGGTTTCGGAACTGAACGAGGACACCGAAGTTAACTCAACTAATCAGTGTGGACATGAGGACGTATTGAAAAGGCATCGTGTGGCTACTATGGAGTTAGAAACCTGTAGATGGCCGAATTCAAAAGCGCTTATAGTAGGAGATAAGAATTATGTGTCTATAAGTAGTCTCTTTCTATCTATGATTACGAAGTTCGATCCTAGTGTGACCATCACTGCAATTCATCAGTGTATGCGCACAGGGCTATTGGAGAGAGCTCGATTTGATGTGTTCCAAAAGCAGAATGAGCTTACGAGAGCTGCTAGGGGCAATTCAAATATGGTCTATGCTTGGTATGGAAGTTCGAGAAAAGCTGTGGGAGACATTTTACAGCATGGCTTTGGAGAGCCTAGCAAGGTTCCCGCCTCTGATTCATATGGGACGGGTGTCTACTTGTCGCCAGTGGCCTCACCTCATACAAGGTGGTTTAATGTTCATTTTATTGGATGCATTTATCTATCTTTTATACTATCTACATCGCGATTTAATTCTGTTTCAGTGTTTTTCTGTCGGAGGCTGATGAAAATGGAGAAAAACATATACTATTATGTCGAGCTATATTAGGTAGTGTTGAAAAAGTGGAGGCAGGTTCTCAGCAATCTCATCCTTCTTGTGTGGATTTTGATTCTGGCGTAGATGATTTGACTAATCCTAAGTGCTACGTTGTCTGGTGTACTAATATGAGTAGACACATCTTACCCGAGTGTGTTGTGAGCTACAGATCTTCCAAGCACCTATCAGGTAATCATGGTACCTTATGCTAAGTCAATTTGGTTTGCCATTTGACTCATTTTTTTTTATTGTTTATTTGCAGGGAAGATAAAAGGATCAACTGATGCCATGAATTCCCCTGCGGGATTATTATTGTCAAAGATGAAGACCTGCCTTCCCCCCACTAAATGTCAGGAAGTAAAAACCTTGTTTGAGACCTTTAAGGTATGTTGACTGCCTTCTTATTTGTATGAAGTTTCCAGGGTTTGAAATTACTGAGCTTATAAGTGAACAAAAGATGTCTACAAAATATATTTAACTGTTGTTCCTTATTATAGGCTGGAAAGTTTGCCAAAGATTATCTGGTGAAAAAGTTGCGATCAATAATAGGAGATGAGATGCTGCTAGCCATGATACGAGAGATTCGTGGATGAGAATGAAGTTCTTTGAGGTTTTGTGTCTCTTGAAGGGTTTGGAATTTTTTTTTTTTTTGTGGTCTATCAAATTTATAGAGGTATATTGTAATGTAATAACATCAGTAGGGTTAGCAATGAAAGTTACGTCATAGGAAATTGATAAATAAGTACAAAATATACACAAACAGTTGTCTTCTATTGAATGTTTGCTTCAAACTTGTTGACCAGTATTTGCAGATATTTTGCCTTTTGTTTCTTGACAACACATCGTATTTTTCTCTCTCAAATTTTAATGGACACTTGTGTATTTTTACTTATGATGTTGTTGTTAGATAAGTGCTGCTCATTCCGATTACAGGTCAATATGTTGAATGCTATTAGTTTGAGAAAAAATAGCTTTTATGTTAATGTCTCAGAACTGTGTTTGTGGCACAATAATGGGGCATCTTCTTTTTTTATCCATTTTTTCTTGTCTTTAAGATTAAAAATAAGGTCAATGATCATTTTTTCTATCGTTTCAAAGATGTTTTGCTGTGTTTTTTTTTTCTCATGAGAATTTGTGTATGCTATTGTCCTTCCTAACCAAAGTTATTCTTTTGTTTTTTTTAATTAGTAGATGATTGCCGCAGTTAAGATATTTGAGCAACTAAAACCTTTTCGAGCTAGCTGTTGGTAAAATGAATGACATGTCTTGTCTGGAAATATTTTTATTTCCAGCTTTGGATACGTGGACAATAGCAGTTCTGTTTACTGTTTATGTAATTTATCTTACATAGGTTATTAGAATTAGGTTACCAATGATAAAGTTTTTAAAATGTTTCCTTACTAGAAGAGCTCATGCAAAAGTCTTTATTGAAAACAGAAAATGATCATGAAAGTTGGTGCACATGGAACATTGAATTTGTCATGCGCACCCGTATTGATATTCATCCTTATTACAGTTGGGCAGGTATGTTAATGCTTCTTCCAGGTCTAAATAAAATGTAATGGCCATTTTGAAGCTTACGGGTCAAAGCTCTTTATAGAATATTAGAAAAGTGGCCTTTGCTTGTCTAAAGAGGCCTGACTTGCTCATTAGTTCTGTCTGTCGGTACATCTATTAACCTGATAGTCATGGCATCTGTTATCTTGATTTGTTTGCTCCTATGGCCAAATGGCTCTGGCGAAAGATGCACTACTACATCAGAAAAAGGGTTCTCTTTTTTCTGAAAGAGAGAATCTTGTAGTTTCTTTGAATAGAACTTAATGGAATTGACGAGACCCCTGAACAAGTGGTAGAGCAAGCCTTCTATGAGATGGGTCGAGACTGAATGGTGAAAGCTTAGATGAGAGAATATGTTCTCGCATGGAGTTTTATCACCTTGGTATCCCAAGTCAGTGGACTGGCGAAATAGATTCTTCAAAGGTTAGCTTTTCGTCGTAATAGACTCTGAATGCAGTTTCAGGCCTTGTTATTGATGGAATGTATTTATCATATCAATTAAATACAGAATATAATTTGAAATTATGTTGCAGTTCTCCTTTGCAAATTTATTTCTTTCATAATCTATTCATTCTCTTGATTCAATTACCGAGAATTATATTTTATATCTTTTGGGTCTTTCATTGTTAAATACTTTATTCGAAAACATCACTGCCTAATATGCATACCATATTAAATTATTACCACTGTTGATTTGTTGATTGCTTCCTTTCGTCAATGATGTAGCAGCATGTGGGAGAAGATCCATCTTCATCAAATATTGTCGAAATCCTTGTATGTGTTCTTCTCTTCCCAAGTTTAATTCGAAGTTAAAACTTGAATTTGCTAGGCTGCTAGCTTGTGTAATTTGGATTTAGGTTCTGGAGTTTTTAGCTTTATTGTTGCATAATGTTTACTGTATGACATGTTTTGGTTTGTGATAATTTGATTTGTTGGCGATCACGGGTCGCTAAAGAACAGTCTCCGGGCCCTTATAAGCACTTATATTCATCTGAAAATTGTAGGTGATTATGACTAGTCGTCTGTTGATGTTGTATCCCCAGCTCGATTGCTTTTCTTTAATATCTTACACGCATCGACAGTATAGTTGTGACGGTAGTAATTACTTGTTGGTATCCCATTCACAATGTTTTATACTGCATTAGTAGTGTCATTTTAATTTTCAGTAACAGCATTTATGGCGGCTACTATTTCCGGATCATATCTGAGATGTCCTCATTTATTCTCGGGCCTATTTTGTTCATGAAGCTCTGCTTATGTTTACTGCAGGCTGAAGAAGATGATTTAAATCACACCCACTTCCATTATCATCTTCTATTATGATGCTAACCCGAGCAGATGATGGAGTATTTTTGGTCAATTATTGTTTATTATTTTTGGTCAGTCACCCAAATATTTCCTATCTTGTCTTAAGGGGGAAAAAAAGCTCGTAATATCCTCTGCCTGGAGGAGAAAACATTTGAAGTTGCTCTGCAACCCAGCGGATTGGGCGCTTTGAACCGAAGACAGGATATGGACCTGTTGGTCTCTTCCTTCTCGTGGACTCGGATATGGATTAGGTACGGTATCCTTCTTCTTCTTCTTCATTCATATTGGTATTTATTACCCATCTAATTTGAAGGCTAGATTTGTTGGTCATTGATTATAAAAAACAATACATAAATGATCTATAAACAACGCATTAGAATGTACATTTAATATTATTTTACCCATCAAACTTTTTGTATTTAGTCTCTTTTTTGTTTACCCCTGTAATTGTTAAATCTAAAATGCACGGCATGCATTATAGCGAAGATAAACAAATTATATTGAGTCAGTGTGATCGTTATGGCCTCAAATCGCTAATGCTAATTCTTTGAGAAGGATATAACATTTTAAAAAATAAATAGATAATGTTGAGTCAGTGTGAGGTTGGCCACACCCGATTATCTCCACCTTTTAATCGGCCTCGATTCTAATGAACAGCCTGTTCACAGCTGTGCACCTCTTCGAACCTCCTCTCTCTCCCCACTCCGTCTTCATTCTCGACCCCTCTCACTCAAGACTTGATTGCCGTTGGAGAGATAATGACGTTGTAGATTCTATTCTAAGTCACAGTGCAGTGCTTTCTTGAGAGAGAGAGAGTTTTTATTGTTACCGTAAAGAGAGAGAGAGAGGCAGTTCTATCGTATCCGTTTATCACTGTGCTGTCTGATTCTCTTCGAGGTAACAGAAAATCACTGTTGAAGATTTAAGGCTCTGGCGTGTTGTGGTGGTTCTGTTTCGTTTTTGTGAAATTTTCGTAACTGCTGCGCCGTTTACCTTTCTGTCTTCTTTTGCACTTCTTCATATATCGTTTCTGTGCCTTTCTTTTTTTTTTTTTTTTTAACATTGCCGGTGCCGATACGACTGGTCCTTTCTCCGTCACTTTTTTCCTGTAAATTTGAAGCCGATTTTGAGACAGGGGGAATATCCATGGATCCTTGCCCTTTTGTGCGACTAACTGTAGGTAATCTGGCGCTTAAAGTGCCCGTGGCTACGAAACCTGCGCGATCCATTGTGCACCCGTCTTCATCTCCTTGTTTCTGTAAAATTAAGCTCAAGAGCTTTGCTCTTCAAACTACCGTTGTTCCATTCATCTCAATGGAGAATCATTTTTCTGATGGTCAGGTTCAGTCCATTGCCGCTACTTTTCACCTTACCAAGTCCGATATCGACAAGCTCACAGTGAAATCAATTTTTTCCCGTAAGCCTTGCCTAAAAATCTCTATATACACCGGCCTAAGAAGCACAGTCTGCGGTGTGAACTCCGGAAAACTGTTGGGGAAAGTGTCCGTCCCTTTAGACCTGGCTGGAACCGATTCCAGGGCGTCGATGTTCCACAATGGATGGATTTCTGTAGGAAAAGAGTCTACGGGATCGTTTGCTCAGTTCCATCTGAATGTTAAGGCAGTGCCTGATCCACGATTCGTCTTTCAGTTTGACGGTGAGCCCGAATGCAGCCCACAAGTGTTTCAGATTCAAGGCAATATCCGGCAACCTGTCTTCACTTGTAAGTTCAGCTTCAGAACCGCCGACCGTACTCGGAGATCCAGGTCTGTTTCCCATTTCGCGCCACATTTTCTTTGTTTCTCTCTCTCGCCTTCTGGTTTTTGAATTTTATTCTATGTTTGTGTTGGAAATTAGGTGAGGGAGTCTTCTTGCTTATTTCTTATCTGAATTCTTTTCCTTCCCATGAATTTGGCTTACTAATATTCTTCCTTCATAGCGTAAATGGCCTTCCGAATTCCTCTGATCTTAGTGCATGAATCTTGAATGTGTAAAGTGTGCTGTGCTGTACGATAAAATTGCTGTTAATCACGTTTTTACCCACGTCGTCTGGCTTTACTCTTCAAATGAAAAAAGTCTAAATCTGTACGGTGTACATGTAGTCGAAAAAGTACTATGCTAACTTAGTATTCTACAACAAATTTTGCAATCTCAGTTTTGAATGTCCGATGAGTTACTTTACGATAATATTCTGTGTGAATTGGTATTCATTTTGCTGTTCTTTGGTGGTGGCGTTTGTTCTCAGGTCGTGGCCATGTGAAACAATCAGTTCAAGAGGTTGGCTTAGTTCATTCGGAAGCGATAGGGAAAAGCCTGGGAAAGAGCGGAAGGGATGGTCAATAATGGTTCATGATCTTTCCGGCTCACCTGTTGCCGCTGCATCTATGGTCACTCCATTTGTTGCTTCACCAGGTTCTGACCGAGTCAGCCGGTCTAACCCTGGCTCGTGGCTAATTCTCCGCCCCGGTGACGGGACCTGGAAACCATGGGGACGGCTCGAGGCTTGGCGTGAGAGGGGTGGTTCCGACGGCCTTGGTTACCGTTTCGAGCTCATTCCGGATACAAACAGCTGCATGCGCACCGCAGGAATTGTTCTAGCCGAATCAGCTCTCAGTTCAAACAAGGGAGGGAAGTTTCTCATTGATTTGGGCGGAAACTCAAACGGAAGATCCTCTCCAGCGAGCTCCACCTCGCCGTTGTGCAGTCCCAGAAGCAGAGGGGACTTCGGCCAACGCCTGTTGCCTTATAGCCTATACCGAGGGTTCGTGATGTCGGCTAGTGTGGAAGGCGAAGGAAAATGTAGCAAACCCACTGTAGAGCTGAGTGTGCAGCACGTGAACTGCACAGAAGATGCGGCAGCATTCGTTGCATTAGCGGCAGCCATTGATCTGAGCATGGATGCATGCAAGCTCTTTTCTCGAAAACTCAGAAAAGAGCTCTGCCACCCATCAGATTTGCTGGGATGATCTGCATCCTTCCATTTCCTCCTAGTTTTTTGTGTTAGTCCAACCAACTTTGAGGTGGCCCATTTCGTGGATGGTACTTTTTTCGCCAATTCCACTCCCTGGGACTTCACCAACATTTCTAACAAGAAGGGTAAATTTTTGGAGGTAGACACCGCACCCATATGTTTTTTCTAGGTGTGTGGCTCGTGTCAATCTCCTCCTGTCCTTTTTCAGTGTTTTTCAGAAAAAAAGGGTGGTTTTCTTTGATTGTAACTTGACAGGCATTTGCCTCTCAATTTATCGTTTCCTCTCAATGACTAATTTGTTAAGATGTGTCCGTTTTTAGTCGTAGTGGTCAGTGGTTTAATTGCCGTCTGCCGAGGCCAGTCCACAGCAATCTCAAACCATTAAGTAGGGGTGAGCAAGAACCGAGAACCGGACCAGAACCGACACATTTGGTCCGGTTCTGGTCGGTTTTGAGCAAAAATAAATATTATTCGGTTCTGTGTTTTCAGAACCGAAATTACCAGTTCGGTTCTCGGTTTTAATGACAAAAACTCGTAAAACCGAACCGGCCCATAGCATAAGTATCCCTAACTATTCAGTTCTCTTCTCTCATCTTCAGACTTCGCAACCTCGCAGTCGCAGTCTCGCCGTCTCTCGCCTTCACCCTCGCCGTCTCTCGCCCTCGCCGTCTCTCGCAGTCTTCAGTCGCCAACTTGCAGCTCACCCTCTATCGCACACGCCAGCTCGCCGCTCACCGTTGAGTTCGACAGTCGACAGTGGACAGTCGATAGATCGGTCGCCGCTCGACCGATGAAGGTAAGGTAAACTTTTTTTTTACCGTTCATGTCCTAGAAGTTAGAAGTTCCTTTTTATCCTTACCCCTTGAGGTTAGAATTCCATAGCTGCTCTTTCTTCAAATCCTTACGATTGGTTTTGTCGGCCACATTTTTCAAGAGTTTCTGAAATTCAACCCATTCTCTTGGGTCGAATCTTTGCATCAGTTGAACTTTGGCTCGATTGATTTTCTTACAGACTTCAATCTGAAATGGGTTTAGAATAACACGACGAATTTCTTTAAAAATCATACCTGAATCTTACTGTTTTTTCTTCAAATTGCAGTATAGTTCTCTGTTATTTTTCCTGATTTGCTTTATCTGGGAGGACCAGAACCGGACCAGAACCGAGACCAAAATTCTGGTCCGGTTCTGGGAAATTTTTTATGTTTATTGGTGCAAAAATTTGAAAACCGAATTTAGTGGTCCAGTCCTAATCTCTCCAAAAACCGGACCGAACCGGACCACAATCACCCCACCATTAAGCGCTTGAAGTGGAAATTAAAGAAGTAAAACTAATATGATTGAAAATAAGGAAGCCACGTGTTTTCTTTTCGGAATAATCAAACCATTAGAATATTAATAAATACATATATCAGAGCACGTTTTGTCTATGATTTAATCGTCCAACTAGACTATGTTAATTGTTTTATAATCGTAAAACAATTAATAATCAATGCTTAATCCAGGTAAGCACGTTGACCGATCTGTGGAAGACGATCGGATCCTGATCCCTCATCCCACCCACTGTACCATTTGCGGTATTAGATCCCCATTATACTCTTGGTTTTTGGATCAGACAGATTGAGTGAACTGCAATGAAGGCGTTAGGATGGTGGCTCATGCTGGTCGGTTCGCTCCGCTTAGCCTCCGTTTGGTTCGGCTTCTTTGACATTTGGGCTCTCAGACTTGCCGTCTTCTCGAACACTACCAGTACGTTCCTTTTTCTTAGCTATTACTTGAATTTCTGTTTAGTTGATTAGGGGTGCTGCGTTCGTTTGGGGTTTTACTGTCAAGCACTTCGTCCTTACAGGGTTAATGGCTGCAATTATGTTTTAGTCGAAGTTATGCTTTAATGTCTTCATTTGGGTTTTCTGATTTATTATTCTTAGATATCGGCGTTTCTTGTGATTTTTGTTCTACATTATGCCTACCCGCTTCACTTGTTAAATTACATAGCTTACTAATCTCCTTTTATGTGAAAAGAGTTCTGTCAACATCCCTTGTATATATCTTTGCCCCAAGAGTAAGCTTTTGGTATGGGAGATGAATATGGGGGAATAATGATCTGATGATTTTCTCGCACTCTGATGCCTTTCTTGCAGTGACTGAAGTTCATGGAAGGACATTTGGAGTTTGGACCCTTTTAACTTGCACCCTTTGTTTTCTCTGTGCATTCAATCTTGATAATAAGCCACTTTATTCGGCTACTTTTCTCTCGTTCATCTATGCTTTTGGACATTTCCTATCTGAATTCTTGATATATCATACAATGGCCATGGGAAATCTTATCACTGTTGGCATCTTCGCTGGTATGATTCTTTGAAACAAGCCTAATTTTCACTTTGTTTTTCATTGTCCCACAAGTTTCATCAATTTTTCCTAATGAGAAGAAAGAGTATGAAGTAATTCATCCTTTCTCATCGAGTTCAGCCTTTTCACCTTTTTAAAAACTGTGTTATTACGTTTATGTCTGATAAACTTGATATATTATCTTACTAAAATTTGGAAAAATACACTTTTTTTTTTAACCAGGCACGTCTATTATTTGGATGTTGCTGCAGTGGAACGCCCATGGTCGAACTCGCGCGAAGCATTCTTGACTTGGGAACAGCCGTGATGGGATGATGACGTGTTTCCAGGAGTTCTTTGTCTAACATATCTATGATCTTCCAGTAAACAAACTAGTAAGTTCTATTTGATTTGGGATTGGATCAAGAATCATGTTCGACGTAGTTTTTTTTATTTTTCTCAGCAAACCTTTGTTGACTACGCATTAAGATCGTACTGACGTCATTTTTGAAGGCCGAAACTATCGCATATGATCATTTGTTCTGAGTATATCTTTTCAGCACATGTTATCAGCATTAGATTTTGTTCTAATGGGTATGTAGTAGTTGGAGAAGTGTCCTCCTCTAGAGTAGGCAGTGGAGAATTGGCTTCTTCATCTCGAGCTCGGTGGCCTTGACCCGACAAGAGCCCTTATCACCACTTATCCCCCTCGATTTTTATCTGTTCGTAAGCTTTCTGTGAGTGAGTCACTGAGTGAAACCGAGTCATCCGGGTGGCTTTAGTAGCTGGGAAACTGCGTTTCTCTGCTGCAAAATACCAAATACGGGTTTTCCCAAATTTAACAAACAGACTTCCCAACAGCATATGAGAGCTGAAATCTTCTTCTATTCGGTAAAAAAATGGTAACATTTCGATGATTACAATTTGATACGCACCCGACGGAAAATGATGCAAGAAAAAAACTTAAACCCTCTATTTCTTGTATATTCCCCGTCAATGGGGAACTTCCACAATCTTATCTTACAAAAAACGTGTACTCTTCTATCGTATCGATCTGCTTTATAAGATGAATGATTAATTTCGACTTCGCCGACAACGTAAAACCTCTTCGTCTCTGTATTTGCACCAGCTTTACAAGATTATAGGTCGGGTTGATCTCATATGAGAAAATTATCGATCATGTGTTGGATCACATGCTTTCCATCAGAATTGAAGCAGTAGGTTTTGACCTGTAGCAGTGAGAATTCAACTCATTCTACTGTTGTTTTATGATCCTAAAACCAATCACTTCTCATCAAACATCTTTAGTTCCATGTTCTATATCAGTTTGGAAAGGTTGATAATTAGACACTTGCCTGAATAGTGCTGTGCGCAAGATATCTCTGTTTACTTCTGCTGAAGTCGACGTCGACTCGATCCCACTTCATTTTGGTCAAAGCTCTTATCATTTTCTCTATTTTTCAAATACGAGGATGAAACAAAATATAAATGCATCTTCATCAACAAGCATTGCGATAGTATGAGAATAAAGAGCGATGTGCTTGTAATTAGTACGAGATTATCGGCCTTTTTGGCCTCGAAATTACCTTCCATGTCAATGTCAACACTATCGTCGTCTTTCCCGTCCAAAGGGTTCTCTTCTCGAGCCTTGACGAAAATCCCAGCCTCTAAATTTACGATATGCTTGTAGTTATTGTCTCTCGATAAGTTTTTCTTCTGAAATATATCACTCCATTAACTTAACATAACCAAAGAAACAAAAGCATGATTCAGAGTTACCTTTGGTAGTTCATCGTGACGTCTTAGAGACGAAGTACTCCATCCCACAAGATCTAGAAGAACAAAGTCAAGATTTCCAAAGTTGGTAGCTTTTTAGAAACCTTTGTTTTAAAATACGAGTAGATAGCAACTCAATGACTTGCATTTTTTTTTTAAGGATACGATCGAAGCAAACATTCGCATATGCAACTCTTCGTGCGAAGGAGTGCAAAGCAGATCTGAGACATAATGACAGAGCGAGGAAGATTAGCAGTCGAGTTGATCGAAACGAACAAGAGAGAGGACATTTCATACTCACAGAAATTTGAGATCCTCGCCATCACTGACCATCTGAAGAAGAAGAGGTGGTTTTCCATTTTTCCCATCTGTTAAAAACAGATGTTTTCCAGTTCTACCAAGAAACCATGCAGTACGACATACTGCTTTTTCAAGTGGGTAAAAACCACAAAACGCCGGAACCTGAAAAATAAACCAAAAATTCTTGACAAGAAACAAGAACTTGTGGAAAGCAATGTCTCCACAAATGTTTTGGAAAACAACAGCTTGATCAATCAAAAAGTTCCTTTTTTTTTGTAGAACAGTGTTTAGAAACAGCTTTTAAAAACATATTTCATGCATATCCAAGCAGAGAACAATGAGAACATGAGGTAGAGATAGCTCACCTGTTTATGCCCCCTCGAACCCAGATGTGGCGTAGCGCAAGTTATGAAATTGATTGGCTCTAATCCTGCAATTTTTCCTTTGCTGTTCTGTTCCAGACATTGATCGGTAGACTTATTAATCTCGCTCTCTCCGTTTTCCTGGTTATGTTCTTCTCTACAGCCATTTCGATCGTATAATTTTGCTATAGCATATCTTGCTACAAGGCCGCCTAACGAATGGCTGATAAATGAGATCTTCTTAACATCCGGGTGCCGATTGATCACTGAAACAACCTGAATATTTCAAGTAAAAGGATCTCAAATGAACGAGTTCTAATTTCCTTCAGAGACAATGGGAATATGATAAGGGCCAGTTGATATACCTCTTCTGCTAATCTGCATCCCATCTTATCAACTCCATCAAATGTCATTGATGCTGGATTACATTTACTGCCTGCATTTCTAATGAAGAAATAAGTTAATTCAGAGGAAAAAAAAACATATTTGTCCAACATATAAAACAAATTACTCTCTGAACTTTCCATATTTTGACTAATTCTGCAGCTCAAAATACAAGTCCCCCGTCCCTGATTTCATTTGAATGTACCCAGAAGAAAAAAGCAGAAGATCGAAACGATGATAAGACTCACAGTGAACTATAAGTTCTCCAGGATAAACCTTCAAAAACTGCTTGGCTGCAAATTTCCAATTATCAGCACTGCAACTCAAAAATGTCTACATAAGAAGGCGGATTTGCAGGAATGATATAATTTTAGCGTCATCAAACAACACTGAATTGTAAAAGCTTTTCCAATTACATCGAAGACGTCTAAGCAGGATCAGCTAATCAATGGATATGAAAAAAGAATATGTTAATTGGGATTGGAAAGACCTGCCGATTAAACCATTAACCATTACGAGAAGATGAGTTGGATTTCCACGCTCTTCGAAACTGTCGACAACTTCCATGTCGAAATTCCCTTTCTCGTCTTTTTCGATTCTAAAACATCTGAATCTTGGGATGTAATATGACTCCTTCTTGCTCTTCTCCTTTTTATGGTCGGTGATATTATTGATACGATTTAAATCCTTCATTTCCTCATCCTCCATCTGCTTCTTCTCCGACTCTTCTCTCGCAGCTTCGGACATCTTTTCTGACTGTACTGTAGCCATAACCATGAAAAACGAGGAAAAATGCCCAGAATAATGCTGGCAGAATGGGAAAATGAAAAGAGGACGCAAGGTTGTCGTTTCAAGCGGAGGGGAAGAAAGTCAACGAGGGTAGGTGTTCTCTAAGCAAGTCGACGGAAGAATCCCTAGACGCACTTGAAGATGTTAGAAAAAAAAGAAACGATTATACTGAGTTTGGTTTGAAAAATGCAGACAGCGGGACCGACCACACCAATGGCTGAAGCCATTGTCATCCAGCTTATTCTCCGACTTCTCTCAGACCCACATAAACTCCTGAAAACCCCACTTCCAGAACCGAACCTACCCGCAAGCATAAATGATCAAGAAAACATCCGACTGGATATTGATCAGGTTTCTAGAAGTGGGCGAAGGATGTGGATCTAAATGGGGTCGTCGGAATGGAATATTAATTAATTACGGCGGAACCCTCTTCTAGAAAAGTACCGTGACACGAAACCATGGCCCATGTTTGTCTTCTGTCGCTCTATTGACCGTCGGCGGCGCCACCCTCCATCGTTACTCTGACTTCTGTCATTCCTCTAATTTCTTAACCAAAAATTACTATTTTTATACAAAAAAATTTGAAAAATAACAGAATTGGCCAAATATAAATAAATCTAAAAAAGAAAAAGATTATTTTGACTTTTGAAAAGATATTACCAGTTAATATCTTCCAAACACAGGTTCGAGACAGCCGACAATCTTAAAATACCAAACCGAAAAACATGACAAATGGAGATGTAGTGTAGATAAGACCAATGATCTGAAGAACTAATGATCTAAATAAAGGTAATGGAGGTTTCTAATCCTGGCCTGGGTCTCCTCCACTTGATCCTCGATTCTCTACTCCTTGTTTAGGACTTTGGGAACTTTAATGTAAGCCTCTTCAAAAACTGGAACTCCAGCAATCAAGGCTTCCCTGACATCAAACAAAACCACACTTGACCATTTATCTTCGAGTTTTATTTGCTACGGCAACACACGTGATTCGTCGGACAATGTTTTTATTTGTTGGATGTATTGCCCTGAAATTTCTCTGCTAAAACAGCTTACCTATTTTTGAATACTTCAGGTGAATCATCCCGCAGATTGTCATCTTCAGTATCTGTAAGTCAAAAAGTAATATTAATTAATTACGGCGGAACCCTCTTCTAGAAAAGTACCGTGACACGAAACCATGGCCCATGTTTGTCTTCTGTCGCTCTATTCACCGTCGGCGGCGCCACCCTCCATCGTTACTCTGACTTTGTCATTCCTCGCATTTCTTAACCAAAAATTACTATTTTTATACAAAAAAATTAGAAAAATAACAGAAATAGCCAGATATAAATAAATCTAAAAAAGAAAAAGATTATTTGACTTTTGAAAAGATATTACCAGTTAATATCTTCCAAACACAGGTTCGAGACAGCCGACAATCTTAAAATACCAAACCGAAAAACATGACAAATGGAGATGTAGTGTAGATAAGACCAATGATCTGAAGAACTAATGATCTAAATAAAGGTAATGGAGATTTCTAATCCTGGCCTGGGTCTCCTCCATTTGATCCTCGATTCTCTACACCTTGTTTAGGACTTTGGGAACTTTAATGTAAGCCTCTTCAAAAACTGGAACTCCAGCAATCAAGGCCTCCCTGCATCAAACAAAACCACACCAAACCATTTATCTTCGAGTTTTATCTGCTACGGCAACACACGTGATTCGTCGGATAATGTTTTTATTTGTTGGATGTATTGCCCTGAAATTTCTCTGCTAAAACAGCTTACCTATTTTTGAATACTTCAGGTGAATCATCCCGCAGATTGTCATCTTCAGTATCTGTAAGTCAAAAAGTAATATTAATTTATCCATTTTGGATGAAATCTTTGTAGATAGTGAACTCAAAAGATAATAGTTTAGAGTTATCACAAACCTGCTCTGATTGAAGGTTCAATGCTTTCAAGATCCACATCCTGGAGTTGTCCAAACCTACCATGAACAAAAGCACGACATCGACGACATATTATACTTGGCTACCACTGTGCTGACCTTAATAAGCTGAAGATAAATTATTTTAGACAATCGAAAAAAATGAACACATTCGACAGACTGACAGGAGACCTTTTTTACCAATAGTAAAACTACGTATTAATATGAGAAAATATAGACAAGAGGGAGTGCTTGAAAAATCCGATCAAAGTCAACTATCTGTATACCGACGTCTCCAGTTAGCCTAAAGCTTCCGCCACCAGAAACATGTACTACAAAAAGGCATATTCAAATCCAACCTTTTCTCGCAAAAAATTACCACATGTTTATAAGTGACATCAAAATATACCAATGAGCCACCAAGTCAAACAATATCTTTTAGTGCAACAACAGGGCAAACTCGAGTAGTAATCATTAATTGCAATGACTTACCAAGTTTAGATTTAAACGGCAACCTTGCGAAAATGGATTATTCAAATATTCTCATTCCCTAAATATTTTCATTATTGCATTAGCTAGCATATATGTCTTGTTTGCAACTCGGTAAGTTAGTGTGACTGCCTAAAATTAAGCCTTCCTATTTCTTAAAAATGTGCTGCGAAGTAAAGCATATAATCACAAGAAACTAAGGAAAAACCACATTACAGACGGACAAGTTCACTGAAACATATATATGAAGAAAGAGAGTAACTCAGAAAAGATGATAACATAGACCAATGTTTTAGTATACATATGAATCAAACTGTAGTATATACATACACAGAAAAGTTCATCAAATTTCAATATTACTATCGCAAGAAAACTTACAAAGCTAGGAAATTCAAGTGTGTTTAATACACGATATGTCTGTTGATCCATGCATATCTCTCACTTTTGTAGCTTACAATGAGATTCTTAGTGCTAGAGAGAGAGAGAGAAGAGAGGGAGAGAGAGGCATACCAATCGACAACTTGTCTGATCTTCGGAGCGAATTCCTCAACCTAATCAGACGAAAAAAGCGACAGAATCTTAGAAATAGAAGGAGAAATACGAAAATATACCTCATAAAGAAAGCTTGAACGTCGAAGCACCAACAGCAACAGGTAAAATGAGTAGGAGGGCATGAATACCTCACTCGCCGTAAGGGAAATTCGAGCTGTTTCGGCCAAACTAGGCACATCGGGAGGCTGAAGAGACGACCCACTTCCCAATTTCGTCGACCACCTCCGCACTTGGCGGAAACGGCAATGGGTGTTGGAGAAAAAATCTTGGGGCTTTGGGAACGATGATAAAGAAGCTCCTTTGAGTAGAAACAGAGCTCTGCTTCCCATTGTAAACCTAAACTCAAGCAAACTGAACAGAAAATGTTGTTTCTTTTTCAGTAAAGAAGGGCTGTCTAGTCTACACCTCGGCTGCCATGAAAGAGAAAAGAAGCGGAAGAGATAAAGGTCAAGGATGAGGAGGGTTGTTTCTTCCTTCGGATTTTTACTGTGTTTTTATTTAATCAATTAATAATCTTATTTTAATTAATAATCTTATTTATAAATAAATAACCTTGTCTGATGAAGACTTCTCTGAAGTTGTATGATCACCAATAATCTTTACAAGAACATTTTCCATCTCTGTAGTGATGGAACCGGCTACGATCTCTCACCACAATCTCCCTCTTCACAATCTTCGAGATAATCTTTGTCCAATCGTGACAGTCGTTACAGACTCGCAAATTTTTCACGATCCGAATGGTAGTTCCTTCGTTAGTACCGATGAGGCCAAATGCAATAGCTAGCTTTTCACTGTGGGTCGATAAAGCATCCTCCTTTTCTTCCTCGTCAACATTGTGAACCACAAGATCAGTTTTTGGCTTATAACCAGCGACCTTCAGTTTCCACTTCAATTCTCTAATCATTTTGTATATCTCTTCGGATTGAGGATGAGAGCGGTCTCCCATGAAAAATTCATGAACTGTGTTTCCGACCTCAATCAAACAACAGCCTGGAGTTTTAAGTACGCCATTGTCTCTCATTCTTAGCCTGCAATTAGCTGCATCTTCAAGTCTGCCCATGGAGGCATAGATATTAGACAGATAAACATAACTTCCAGAGTGTTCGGAGTCGAGCTCGAGAATCTGCTGGACTACTCTTGCTCCTCTTTTTGCGTCTTTGTAGATCTTACACCCGCCAAGCAATGCTCCCCAAACTATGACATTAGGCTTTACCGTCATTGAGCTGATCAAATTCTCTGCCTCAACGAGTCGTCCAGCTCGGCTGAGAAGATCGACCACACATCCATAATGCTCGATCTGGGGAGAAACACCATATTCTTTGCCCATCTTGTCAAAATAGTCGAGTCCTTTGTCGACCAAACCTCCGTGAGTACAAGCTGTTAACAAGCCCAGGAAGGAAATTTCATTAGGCTTCAAGCCCTGGTCTATCATCTTGGAAAAGCAATCAAATGCTTCGTCTGCATATCCGTTCATTGCCAATCCAGTAATTATTATACTCCACGAGATTACATCTTTTTCTTCCATTTTATTAAAAACCAGTTTAGCCTCCGCTATACAACCACATTTTGCATACATGTCGGCCAATGCATTTCCCAAAAACAAACCAATTTCCATGTTTCTTCTTCTTATAAACTTATGAACCCACTTCCCTAAATCAAGCGCGCCGAGATTTGCACAGGCAGACAATACACTAACAAGTGTCACGTCGTTTGGCGTAAGACCACCGATATCTTGCATTCTTCTGAACATAACAATGGCGTCAGAGTACTTCTCATTCTGCGCGTAGCCAGCAATCATGGCATTCCACGAAACTACATTCCTCTCAGGCATCTCATCAAAGAGCTTATTTGCTTGTCCTAAATCGCCTATTTTGGCGTATCCGCTTATCATTGTCGACCAAGTGACTAAACTCTTCTCCCCCATGGAGTCAAATACCCTCCTGGCTTTCCCAACGTCTCCGCTTAAACAATACCCAGAAACCAACGTATTCCACGACACCACATCTCTCACAGAGATTTCATCGAACAACTTCTGCGCAATTCCGGGACAACCCACTTTGAAATACAAATCAACAAGTGAATTACGAATGAAAAGATTTGATTCACAGCCATATTTCCCCACGGTGCAGTGAAGTTTCTCTCCTTCAACCGCTTGCGCAAGCCCCGCGCAGGCCTTGAGCACAGAAGTGAAGGTGTACTCGTCTGGGAGAGGACCATTCGGCAACTTCAACAGATCGTTAAAATAGGCTATAGTATTACGCCAGTCGTTTTGTTGAGCGAAGGCTTTGAGAAGCGCATTGTAGGCAAAAATATTGCGTTCCGTGAGGTAGTGGGTGAAGATAAGCGTTCCGTGGCGCAAATTAGAATGTGCGGCGCAAACGCCGATGAGCTTGACGGCGATGAGGTTGGGGTCGATGGAGGGAATCGGAGAAGCGAGTAGTTGTGGTAGGATCTGGTACAGGTGGCGCATGGAAAGCTGGGCAGCACATCTTAACAGGAGGAAAGTGAGCTTGCGATGGTTGTGCGGGTGAGGAGCAGCCACTGTGGTAGATGACTCGTTCTGTTCAGCTAGGTTCCGAACAGAAAAGACTAATTAGAAAATTAAATTATAGACAAATTAATTAATTATTGATTAATTAATTAATTATAGTTAGAGAATTAGATGTTAAATACGGAAGATGATGCAGAAGAAGGTTGCTTCTTCCAGAATGGAACGTCTTCGACCTAGAGAGAGACTGGCCTTTTCTGGCTTCACCATCGCCGAGGTAACTACGACATTGTTAGGTTTCGTTCTCTGCTGAGATTGGCTGCGATTGTACGTGTCTTGTGTGCTTTCTTCCTTCTTTGATCATTGTAGCTTTTGACACTGATGGATTCTGATCAATGGTGGTTCCTCGTTACTGTTGTGAATCCTGGAATTATTTATTCTCACTCTCTCCGTGTTGAACTATTCCTATTTTGATTTTGACAATTTTTTTTCTGGAGATGAATGCTGGATCTTGCATCGTGAATCTTGTATATCTGATCGTTGTCTTTTTGGATAATGAGTAGGTAGAGAAAATGGAGCAACTGGAGAAGGAAGCGAGGGATAGATTGCAGGACCGTGAATTTTGTAGGAAAGTTGCTCTAAACTTCAAGTGAGATATTCTTTTTATGTTTCGCTAAGCAGACTGCTTTGTCTTCCCTCAGTTATATGTAGTTGCTAGAAACGATGTTTTGGGTGGTAATTTATTACTTATGGAATGATATATATGCAGTCGGTCTGCTGGACGAGCTGGGAAACCTGCTGTAAAGTGGACCGAGGTTGTCACACTCTCCACCATTACATCCTTGCTTCTTGTCATTGTTTCTAATGTTATTCCTTGTATGTTTTTATCCTACTTTCCTATTAGTTGGTCAGTAATTTATTGGACTTTACAACTGTTGTCATGTCTTAGGTACAAAATTGGTTCCAAAGTAGACCGCACGACTACTTGGATGATTCCGAGCTTCCAAATGCTAGTCCAATAAATAAGACAAATGAGAATTTTCCAATTCTTGAAGGTACTTGCTTCTTTAACTCCTAGTGGAGCTATGTTTGGCAATAGAATACTTGAAAATGAGATGATTCATTCCACCCTCTTAATGAGGGATGATTACAATATTTCATCAAATGGAACATCTGTATTTGTGTCGAGAAATATAACTTTAATTAGGATTTTGACACGCATCCTTTCTTTGGAATTGATACTTGTACATAATGTGGTAAAAATGGAAAGATAACATTTGTTTCATGCTCTGGAAAGGTCACTTTTTAACTGAAAAAATATTCATTTTTAGACCTTTATAAAGAGAATGCTGAATGAGTGCCTTCAAATGCCAGCTATTTGATGAGGGAAAATATATGATATAGTTTGGGGAAATAGCATCCTCTTGATGAATGATTACAACATTTCATCAAATGGAACATCTGTATTTTGACAAAAGTTCTTTTTTTGAAATTGGTTTATGTAATTATTTGGTAAAACGGAAAGACACTTGTTTCATGCTCTAGGAAGTTCACATTTTTTACTAAGAATGATTCATTGTTAGACCTTTATGCAGAGAATGCTGAATGAGTGGAAATTGCATCGATTATCTCTAATATTAATCAAAGAGCTCCATAGATCGAGCAGTGTACTTACATACTAATAATAAGTAAACTTAAGATATTACATGATCAGCAAAAATTTAGTTTAGGAGAATCAATTGACTGTTATTATTGAGCTTGCTACCTTATGATCGTGGGGAATTAAACTCAAAAGGTTTTTTATGTTTGTCTGAACTATGAGATTTTTGCCAAGGTGGTCCAGGCACATGTTATGAATAATAGATATGCAGGGTTTGGGTGTTATCATTAAGAACAAGGAGTATCTTCATTTAACTCTTAACTATGTGTCAGTATGGTTTGATAAAATTAGCGATGATAGTGTGTGTTTCTAGTCAGTCTGCGAGAGGCATGTAATGTAACCTTAATCGAGTGCCAAGCTAACGACCTACTTATTGAGCCTATAATTTTTTCTTTCGTCGGTAACGAGAGAGGGTTGTTTATTGTTTGTATTTTTACTTTAAAAAACAGGAGAAAAGATCCCAGAAAAGATATCAGACATATCTGAGTTTGAATTTGAGGCTATGTCTTCAAAAGAAGGCGCATGGTAACTAAACCATTTATTCTTTTTTAATATGTCACAGCTTTTGATGACTGTTAATTTTAGAGATCCTGATATTGATAGCATCTGCCAGTTTTCACATTTCACTCCTGTTTTTGCCACCATTTATTTCGATCCAGAGTATTAGACAAGTATTTTTCTGCATGTTAAGTCGTATCATTAGTATTATAATACCATGCACGAACCTGCTGAAATTAGACATTTCTGGGCCTCGACTTTTTTTTCTCACGTGAGGATTGACATTGTCAACTCTTAACATGTCCAGAAAATAATGCCAGAAAATGTTCATTTAAGGTTATTTGGAAATTTTTAGCATTAAACTTAAATAACTTTCGTAATTCTGTATGGATTGTGATTTAACGTGCAATCTATTTTTGTCATCCAATAATATAATTACTTATTATTTCAGTTTAATATATGCCATGTTGCAAAAGTTGTGAACCTAATGACTAGGAGGACCAATGTAAGGCTTAGCAAAACAGAACAAGTACCAGCATATTGGTCAAACAAGCTGTTATTACACCTTTCATGCTTCTTGCTAATTGCATTTCTTAATTGGAACTTTAATCAAGTCGAAGCTGATGTCATGCAGGTACGACGTTGATATGTTCCTTACACGTAGATTTCTAAGTACCGGTGAAGCTGTAAGTCTTTTCTTTCATGTCCATTGATATCATATGCATATTAAGTTTAGAAAACACCACGACCCTTGTTTAGCTTACGTAGAATCTCAAGACATGAATAATGCAATTGCTTCTTGCTAAAAATAATTGAATTTGGTTTGTTTGGCTACTTTTACCATTTATTAAAGGAACTTCGCGCCCGATTTGTTGGTTTCGGAGCTGAGGAAGATGAATGGGTCAACGTTAAAAATGCAGTACGAGTACGATCTATCCCTTTAGAGCATTCTGAATGTCACTTGGTGAAGGTTGGGGACCTGGTTCTCTGCTTCCAGGTCCTATTCTTCACCCAAATTTTTCATTTTGATAAAATAAAGTGGCAATCTCAGTTTGCTTTACCAAATTATAGGAGAGACGAGATCAAGCTATCTACTTCGATATGCTCATGTTATGGATATTCAAAGAAGAGTGCATGACATAAGAGGTTGTAGGTGTCTCTTCTTAGTTCGGTACAATCACGACAACACTGAGGCAAGTGTTATCTTCCCTCCGCTTCTTCCAAATATAATTTTTCAATCTTTCACCCTGAGCTAATTCTCAGTTCCATCAGGAAAGAGTTAGATTGAGGAGATTATGTCGCCGGCCAACATACCAGACAACCAGGCTATGATATTTATAGTCCATTCTTGCTCCCCACATTTTGTAAATAGATCTGAGCCGGCCAGGGCGTTGGTTTTGAATGGCTTTCTGCAACAAGCTGAGTACGTTGATAGATGAACTATAATTGAGCGAGGTCAGGAGCTGATTATTTTTAGGTGTCATCTTCTTGTCTTCTTCGGACCAAAATATTGCTTTCATGCAGTTTGTTGCATATATTCCATGCTAAACATGTTCCCCTGGCTTAATCATTTTCTGTGAAAATGAAAATGTAGCACTTTTTAAAGTGTCAAAAGGGTTACCATCAATGGTTATATATCTTTTAATTTTTACGTTTTACCAAATTGGGTAGTCATAGTTTGATAAATCTCATCTGACACTCATACCAAGAACTTATTCAACACATGAAAGAAATTTTGTTGCCACAACCGTAACAATCTAAATGACAGTGCAATCTGGCATTGATTTCTGCCAAATCTGTTCATCCAACAATTTACATTTGATTGATTTTAGTTGATTTTATCGCAAATTTATCAAATTACTGCCATGGTTTTTAAGTTAATAACTTAAGTTTAACCAACAATAGACAAAAAGAAGAAGGTATTACTGGTCCGCTTTATAAAGACGAACGACCGAAGCATGTTATTGGAAAGAAAATTCACGAGTTTTCTCTGTATTTACCAAATAAGAAGAGCAAAAGGGGAGCTCTAAAAGCTTCGCCAACCCTTGCAACGTAAGACTTCACTGATAGCAGAAAGCAATATCCAAACAGTAAAGGATAACACAGTGAAACCATCCCATGCTGCAGAGTAGTAAATGCAAAGAAAAAACAAAGCAGTTTAGTCTCAAAACAACTTAACTGTTATCATATAAGACTGATATACGTCATCTATTCCGCTATATGAAGAAAAGTGCAAAAAACAGAATGAAGAACTTTACCTCCAAGTCAGGCCCTGCGGATCCCAAGTTCTAGTTGGCCATTCTGGTCAGAGATTGCGAGGGGGCACCCTCACATTATCTACTTACAATATCATGGTCAATAGTTTCAACAAGTGACAATAGCACTTATAAAAAAACTTGGTTGATGAAGGCAAGAAATGAGACAGGATCAAGGCAATAGTTGAAAAATGAAGCTATCAATTGACCGAGGACATTCTGCTGTAATGTAGCATCTAAGAATAGAGAGAATATAGAATGTCACACAAAATTAAGCGAGAAAATTTTATGATTTACTGAATGTTTTACAGCTATATAATATGCACCAAGAGTTAGCACCCTTGAAAACACAGAAACTAGTGTGTAGTTATAAAATGAGCAGCAAATGGAAAAAGTAACAAGGTAAGGCATGTGCTTGTTAGAAAACTGAGAATGAAAACACTCAAGTTTCATGATATCTAATTTACAACAACTGAAACCATATATTAAGATATATTATGATTCGACATTAAAACGCACCAGATTGGTTGAAAATACATAGCACGTGCAGCATAGCTTGAAGAATAATTATGAAAAATAAAAAAGAGAGAAACCATTACAAAGTACTCCTTGAAAGCATGCGACTGACCAACTTCAATTCCAATTCAGACATTTCAAAAGTAGCTTCGTATCCAAAAATGGGAATAAGGATCCAAATTCATGTCAAAAAGTGAGAATATCCATTCCCCTCACAGATCTTAATCAGTAGATTCCAAAAAGATCCATGCGCCTCCCTTCAACAAGTTAATATTGTTGAGCACCATGCAAGCATTCTACAATGGATAAGAATACTTGAATTCCAGCGCATCTGAAATCTAGCCTTATAGACTCATTCTCATTCAGACGCGATCTAAATCCAGAGAGGTGCTTGTATTATATGCTACGCACGACAAAAGTAAGGAAAGTTAAGCATACGAAATTCCAAATGCGTGTTCTCTTCAAGCAGCAAGCATGGATGAAGATAGATTAATAATGCCCCTTGAGAAACACAGGTGCCAGTAGATCTATGGGTTCTGAACGACTCCAGCAGTTCATGAAACAGTTCGGCCATAACAAATAGATGAAATGTAAAGATTTTTTGCCCATTTCTCCTGTTAGAAAGACAGATATTAGTGATTTGAAAATAATTGTAGGTCAAGAAGCATAAAGGAAAAAATGATTAATCTTAAAACTATCCACCTTAACATGGGTACTCGGAAAAGCAGAAGTACGGAGTGTTTCTTGTGTTTCATCGGATGGTTTTCTTCTCGGAACACTGAGAACAAAAGCAGCCTGGTCCCCTGTTGCAGCAGTTGATGTGATCCGATAACCACCATCCCACCTTCTATGAATACCATCGCTTGGATACAAGAAATCAAGTTCAACAACCTGAATCATAAATATAAATGCCATGTATTAGGAAAAAGTTTAATGCCACAAAAAATACTGCAAAACTATATTGTAGTTAAAAATTACGAAGACCTGGTCTGAAAATCCAGCCCCACGAGACATGACAATGGCCCATCTACTTCCAGCAGTGGCCATAGAAGTGACATAAAACCCTTCTTTCCACTTTTTATTTATCCACTTAAATGGGAATGAGTCACTAACTTTATAAGACTGCTGCAGGTACTGGGTCCCTAAATAAAGATCACAAAAGCATAAGTGGTAAAAAAAATAATAATAAAAGAACACTACCTTGTGACAGGTGTAAATACTAACCCTTAGACATTACAACTAAGGAGCTTCCATTATTAGCTCCAGCTATTGCACTGATGTAGAAGTTTTTGTCCCACTGTTCCATAATCCATTCCTGCAAAACAAGGATGTTAAACGAAGTTACATTTCTATTCAAGCAATGGAAAAATAATCAAATAAATTTTGGAACAGGAACAGACAACTGCTTTATTGACCAGTGGAACCAACAAACCTTGTGAAGAAATAAAGGGGAGATTTCATAAACTTGAACAGAGAAGCCTGTGCCAGCATCCATGATTAAAGCCCAAAGATTTGAATTAGAAGCCACGCAGCTGATAAACAATCCATCTTCATTTCCTTTCTCAATGTGCTGAGATAGCCTCACATCCGCAACATTGTAGTGATATCTACAATAAGATACATGAAAAAACAAAATTTAATTCATTCTCAAATTGATGAGATGATAAATGAATTAACATTTTATCATTAAAGAAAAATGTAGAGAGGTAGTTTGGTACATTCAGACCCACAGACCTCTGCTTCATAGGCCGGCGAGCACTATAGACGCTAATCCATTGAGTGGCAGGCATCCCCATTCGAACCTTCTTCTTGGGTTGTTCATCATCTTCCTCCTCCATGCTCAATCTTCCTCTTTTATGTCCAACCTGACAAATAAGCTTCAGAATAAAACTGATATTGTTAGAAGAACTCCAAAGCAATGGCAATGAATTCTTATCACCAACATGTCCACCTAGATACCTTTTGAGCACCATCTGTGTTGATTGGCCTAATATCAGGATTTGGACCGACAATCCCATCAAAGAGGGAGATATACTTTGCATAGTTGGGCTCTTCATCGAATTTCAAATTGACTACGAACTCCACAAATTGTTTAAAGGGCTGAGGGCAAAAACAACAAAGAGATTCTGGGGAAGTGGCCATTTTCCTTTTGCAGACAAGAAATCCTTTATTTTCTCCCTGCAAAAAAAAATTCAGAGTGGAAAACTTTCTACACAAGTGTAATCTGGATCAAAGTCAGAGAACACCAACCTGATATCCTTGCCAAGGTAACCTGCCACGGAGCAGAAAAATAAGCGTATAAGCAAGAGATTCCAAGTCATCTCTCCGGCTGGCAGTTCTACCAAGATGAGCATGCACACTAGCATATCGCACTGTTCCCCTGCAGCAAAAAATGATCCCATATTGACGAAGAAAGTATTTACCAAGGTAAGGCAAGAAATCAGTTGCGAATTTCATCTGCCGCTTTACCTAAAAACATCTGGCCTCTGATCATACTCGACGTGTTGACCTGTTGAACTATCTAGCCACTTGGTAGCTGGGATTAACACCAAATAGAAGGATAAGTTGTCTCATCCAGATGAAATCAAAACTCAAGGTAAAAAATTCTTACAACTCACCTAAGCCAAGATCAACAAGAAATAACTTTTTCTCTTCTGGGGTACCCGTTGGCCCAAGCAAAAAGTTCTCAGGTTTCACGTCCCCGTGCACATACCTGAAAAACATTTTAGCATAAGCATTATTGTATCACATGCATAGCCATATTGAAAACGAAAAAATACTTTAATGTAGCGGTTTAAATGTTCAAATCATTGTAGGGATTGTCCCAATGGCATCATACATAAAAACTCAGCACTCCAATGAACATTGTTTCAAAGGTTGAATATGCTCATGTAAGCAGAATTGTAGCATTTTAATGTTTGATGATTGTACACACACGTTTCTGATCAATTCTCACCCATACATTTCAACCAATGTGTTCACCGTCTTAATGATGCAAAACATCTTTCACTAAAGAAATCAAGACAGGAACATTTGAGGAAAAAAAATACCCTTTAGAGTGCATCTTCTCTAAAATGGAGATTGCCTCAATTGCGATACATGCAACCATTTCAATGGATATCCTGAGAAAGGAAATAATAAATTAATTAATTGGAAATAAAATACTCGCTTCATACACAAACCAAAAAAAACTGGATGCTTTCTGTTTAAAAGTGTTATATCGTAACATACGTGTGCGAATTATTATTCCAAACATCCCATAGACTAGATCCAAGCATATCCATAACCTGCACGCAGTAAATAGTTATTATAACCATTTCAATTAACAAAAAAATGGATCAATCAACTTTATACTCAAACAACATACCATGACATAATAGTCACCTTGCCTGCCTTTGTAGTGAACTTGAGGCACACCATGACTACCACCAAGTGCACTGCTCAGTCAGAAATGAAGAACAATTAACGGAAAGCTGTTAGCAAGGAAAAGGTTCCACAACGGCTACTGCAAAATATGTACTTTAGCATAAGCACTAGATTCTCACTTGTAAACTTGCCACTCGTAGGGCGGGCCGTAATTACATCCTTTACTGCTTCTATGCTCAAATTTTAAGGCTACCTTGAAATGTAGACAAATTAAAGAGATAGTTAACATTCGAAATGGGTACCATCAAAGGGTTACAGCTAAAAATACCATACCTCCAGCGCTCCAGGCCCACTTCTTTCATTTGAGCTTCCAGGACCAATTCGCCGACCTACATAAACTTGTCCAAAACCACCTTTACCCAGCTTTCGTTCTACTCTGTATAACGGAGAACCACCAACATGGACCTGTCAAACGACATGAAAAAGTAATAATCTTCTGAAGGAAAGTGGAACTTAGTAGAAGTATAACAAAGATAGAACAGTTAAAATCTGGTTCCTTTACAACCAAATAATGAAAGATGTCATGGCAGCTCGGGTCTAGTCGGGTTACGCAGCTGGGCCACCAAGAAGAGACGTAGCCACAGCCAACGCAATCGAGCCCAAGACCGCATGCATGGAATAGGAAGTGCTGACGTTACCCATGCAGGCTGACGTACTCAAGCCGTTAGAAAAGAATCCATATAAGCATCAGAGAACGAGGGAGAGGGTGTGGAGTAAATTGTCTGAATTTTCCTTTTCATTTTTATCCTTTCTGTTTTGTCCTTTATTTTCACGTTGTAAACGTTTTGTGAGAGGAATACAGAGAATCCCCTTCTTCCGATATTAGTTCTCCCACAACAGTGGTATCAGAGACATCCACGATCGGCGAATATGGGCGAGACGCGCGCGAAATCAAATGAAGAAAGTCTTCGGAAACTCACCGACGGTTTCCAGGAGCTGAAAAATGCTTTATCCAGCATCGCGACGAAGGTAACCGCCTCCGACCAAAATATCCAAGACTTGAGAAACGCAGTCACTGGTATCACTACGAAGGTGAACACCTCCGACCAAATTTTTCTGGACCTACAGTCATCGCAAGGAGCGATACTGGCGATGCTGACCCAGATGTCACAGTCTAAGTCGGTGCTGGGAACGGGACCAGCGGGAGCTTCAGACATGGGCGAGAAACCCAGAACGCCAGGTATCCCACCTGTGCGTTTTCCTCCTCTCGTTTCGGAAGCCGGGCCGAGCAATATTCGACAGAGAGAAGCATTGTTGAAAAGACCTATGGGAAGCGAACCCGTCGCTCCATCCGGTTCTAATTCTTGGATTCCCCCTCATCTTCAACCATCGCCATCACCAGGCCGGATAGACCCCATTCCTCGTCTTCCACCTTACTCGCCCCCAGTAGCAATGGATGAACACCTTCATTTTGGCTCTCACCAGCTCCCACGGTTCCCAAAGCTGGAATTACAAACTTTTACAGGGGACAACCCTTTGGAGTGGGTTCGAAAGGCGGACAAATACTTTGAGCTCCATCACCTGAGTGATATTCAGAAGATGGAAATGGCTGAACTGTTTTTAGGTGATAAAGCGGACGTATGGTATCATGGATGGGTGGCAAACAGACCCAGAACCGACTGGCAACAATTCTCCACAGCCCTCTGTAAACGCTTTTCCACAAAACCAGGCGAAGACACTATAGAGGCTTTGTATAAAGTTAAACAGACAGGCTCCGTTCAAGACTATTTGGAGAGATTTGAAGAACTCAAAGCTCAAGCCCAGACACTACTACCGCATATGCCAGACTCATTTTGGGTTTCTGGATTCGCTAGTGGCTTGAAGGACGAGGTGCGTGCCATGGTTCGCATTGCTCGTTCAGAGACGCTGGAGCAAGCCATCGAGGTGGCTGTTTTACAAGAATCCGCATTGAAAGCCGCAAAGGGGCCTCGTTTTTCCTCTGTTTCCCGTTGGACAGAGACACCGAAAATTCCGACCATTCGCACCCAAGGTGACCTGAATATGGATACAGCCAAACCACCCACCCAATTCCAAAAAGGGCCACAGACGGATCTACAGCTCAAACGCAAGCTAGGTCTCTGCTTTAAGTGTGACGAAAAATACGTCGCCGGCCATGTCTGCCAAAACCGGGCACTTCACGCCCTCACCGCGGATCCGACTGAAGAGGCGATTGACAACGCTTCTGGGGATGAGTTTATAGAAGATGCCCAGGTTACCGAACCACTGGAAGTTTCCCTCCACGCACTTTCCGGCCATACCACCAATTCCACTGTTCGAATTTCCGGCCGTTTAGGGCAACAGCCCATCTCCATCCTTATCGACAGTGGGAGCACTAATAGCTTTGTCGACGAGCGATTAGCATCCCATTTTCGGTTCACATCGATAACCGGACCATCTGCCCAAGTCACGGTGGCCAACGGCGACAAGCTGGAAAGCCGGGAGCTGTCGGAGCCGGTAACATGGAATATGTCGGGTCTCCCCTTCACCTTCCCACTGCGAACTCTGCGTTTTGGTGGTTGTGACATAATCCTGGGTATCGACTGGATATCGACCCACAGCCCGGTAACTTTCGACCCGCCCAATTCCCAACTATTAATCCGATACAAAGACAGACCCATCACCATTCCTTATGCCAACCCATCCCTTACCCATACCGTCACCAGCCCAGAATCCATGAACTCTTGCTGGGTTCACCATCTCAGAGGTTTTATCGCCCAACTCAGTATCCAGGAGCAGCCTTCAGACAAGCAGACACCAAGCTGCATTCAGGCCATAGTTCAAAAATTCTCCGACGTCTTTGCTCAACGGTCGGGCTTACCTCCGGCTAGGAGCTATGACCACCAGATTCCTCTTAAACCCGACGCCAGACCTTTCCGATTGGCGCCTTACCGATGCCCTTTTTCCCAGAAATCGGAGATAGAGAGACTGGTTCAAGATATGCTTCGGGAGGGGCTCATCGTCCCCAGCAATAGCCCCTTCGCCTCACCAGTGCTTCTAGTCAAAAAGAAGGATGGTCAGTGGCGTTTTTGCGTCGACTACAGGCAACTGAATACTCTCACGATCAAAGATAAGTTCCCAATGCCAATTATCGACGAGCTGCTCGATGAGCTCCATGGTTCAACGGTATTCTCGAAAATTGATCTGCGTGCCGGCTATCACCAGATTAGGGTGAAGCAGGATGATTGTCATAAAACAGCTTTCAAGACTCATCACGGGCTATACGAGTTCCGGGTTATGCCATTTGGTCTGTCCAATGCTCCGGCCACTTTTCAAGCTCTGATGAACACCATTTTCCAACCTTTTCTCCGCAAATTTGTTCTGGTTTTCTTTGATGATATTTTGGTCTACAGCCCATCAATGGAGTCACACTGTGCCCACCTCTCCTCGGTACTGAAAACACTACGGGATCATCAACTCGTCGCAAAGGAATCTAAGTGTACTTTTGGCCAATCGGAAATTGGCTATCTCGGTCATATCATTTCTAAGGCAGGGGTTCAAGCCGACCCGGCCAAAATCGCGGCCATGCTCAACTGGCCCCCTCCCACTACTATTAAACAACTCCGGGGTTTCCTAGGACTCACGGGATACTACAGGAAATTCATCCGCAATTATGGTATTTTGGCAAAACCTCTCACTGCTTTACTGAAGAAGAACGCTTTCGGTTGGGATCGAGAAGCAGAGGAGGCTTTCCAGTCCCTTAAGACAGCGATGACTGCTCCTCCGATTCTTATATTACCTGATTTTTCCCAACCATTTGTCATTCAAACCGATGCTTGCCAAGGAGGTATGGGAGCGGTGCTAATGCAAAACCGGCAGGCAATTGCTTTCATGAGCAAGCCATTCAACTCTAAAACCCTGGGACTCTCTATTTACGAAAAGGAGCTTCTGGCCTTAGTTTCAGCCGTTCAACTTTGGCGTCATTATTTGGTGGGCAACTCTTTTGTCATTCAGACCGACCACCAGTCCCTCAAATTCCTCCTCGAGCAACGGATTACCACCCCGCTGCAGCAAAAATGGCTATCAAAATTACTGGGACTGGATTACAGAATTGAATTCAAGGAAGGGAGACACAATGTCGTAGCTGACGCCCTTTCCCGGGTACCTTCCTTCCCACCTCCGACCAGTTCTTCCTGCCACGTCATCTCCCTGAACTCCCCTCGGTGGATGCAAGAGGTTCTCTCCAGCTACGACGGGGATGATTGGGCAGCTACACTCCTCACCAAACTATCTGTAGACCCATCCCACGATCCTTCCTTCTCTGTTCGACAAGGGATTATTCGTTTCAAAGGCAAACTGGTTCTAGGCAAAGGGAATGCCATTCGCACCAAGGTCCTCAATACATTGCACGATTCAGCGGAGGGGGGACATTCCGGTATTCAAGCTACTCTCCACCGTGCCAAATCTTTATTCTGGTGGCCTGGTCTTACCACTGACGTTCAGAACCACATCAAACAGTGTGACACTTGCCAGCGTTGCAAGCACGAGCACGCACACTACCCTGGTCTTCTACAACCTCTGCCGATCCCGCGTACCCCATGGACACATATTGCCATGGATTTCATCGAAGGCCTCCCGAGCTCACTTCATTCCAACTGCATATTGGTAGTCGTGGATCGCCTCACCAAGTATGCTCATTTTCTGGCTCTCCATCACCCGTTCACTGCTATTCAGGTTGCCAACCTTTTTCTGGACAACATCTTCAAATTACACGGTATTCCTCAATCCATGGTGTCTGACCGAGACCCAATATTTTTATCTTCATTCTGGCAATCAGTTTTCTCTTCCCTGGGGGCCTCGCTCGATACCTCCACGGCTTATCACCCAGAATCTGACGGACAAACCGAACGCTTGAACCAGTGTTTGGAGATGTATCTCCGTTGTATGACGTTCCAAAAGCCATCTGTTTGGAGACAATGGCTTCCCCTGGCAGAATGGTGGTACAATACCACAGTTCAATCAGCCATTAAAATGACTCCATTTGAAGCCCTCTATGGCATGCCGCCTCCTCGCCTGGCGTTAGGTCCGTATATCCAATCCGCTTCTGCCGTCGCGGATGGTTTCCTTCGCGATCGTCACGCGATGGACAATCTACTCCGCGAAAATATTTCTCAAGCCCATAGTCGCATGAAACTGTATGCGGACCGCCATCGCTCTAAACGGAGTTTTCAACCTTCAGACTGGGTTTTCCTCAAGCTTCAACCTTACCGTCAACAGTCGGTTGTCTCTCGTCCATCGCACAAACTGGCCCCGAAATACTTTGGCCCTTTTCAGATTCTTGAACGAATTGGCCAGGTTGCTTATAAACTGAATTTACTCGCCGGAGCGCGTATCCATCCCGTTTTTCACGTCTCCTTATTGAAGAAGACGCTCGGCAGTCATGCAATATCCTCTCCTACTCTTCCTTCTGACGTCTACGATGACAGCAGTTCCCAGGTTCCGCTCTGCCTCATTCAGACTCGTGTCGTCAAGCGCGGTAATTTCCCCGTTACACAGTGGCTCATCCAGTGGCAACACCGACCTGTTTCCGATGCTACCTGGCTCGATTCTGATGTAGTCATGGCTCAATTTCCCGACTTCCGACCTTGGGGACAAGGTCATTCTGAGCGGGTGGACTGTCATGGCAGCTCGGGTCTAGTCGGGTTACGCAGCTGGGCCACCAAGAAGAGACGTAGCCACAGCCAACGCAATCGAGCCCAAGACCGCATGCATGGAATAGGAAGTGCTGACGTTACCCATGCAGGCTGACGTACTCAAGCCGTTAGAAAAGAATCCATATAAGCATCAGAGAACGAGGGAGAGGGTGTGGAGTAAATTGTCTGAATTTTCCTTTTCATTTTTATCCTTTCTGTTTTGTCCTTTATTTTCACGTTGTAAACGTTTTGTGAGAGGAATACAGAGAATCCCCTTCTTCCGATATTAGTTCTCCCACAACAAAAGACTTCACAAGAAAATCTTTTCGAACCATCATCTATAAATATGTAAACTAAAAAAAAAAAAAAAACAATAATTTGCACTAGCTCGACTTCTTTTGTATGTAAAACGAAAACCACGGCTAAACAGGAAATAAAGTCGTTTGTAAAGGATGAGAAACAAAATCCACCTTCTCGGGAATAGGAGCTGCGGTGCTTTCATCCTCAGCCCCAACACCCTTGCCTCCGCTTCTGCCACCGCTATCGCCCTCGTCCATTGTGTTCTCCTCAACTTCTTGCTTAAAAACCCTAATCTCTTCGCCTTGTCCTTTTTCTCACCCTTTTCAGTCGAACGCTAAGGACTCTTACCAAACTCCAAATATTGCTCCAATCGGCGTCACCGATCGCATTCGTCTCCGAATACTTTCCCACCTATCTGTTCGGTGCAGCAGTGAGTCGTACAGTCATCTAAAACGTAATCATTCGACAGTTGTGAAACCAGATTATCATCCCTCTCGTTTCAGCCGCCCCACTATCAGCTATGTTGGACAATGAAGGATCGCTTAACAGATAAAGATTCTGGAAGGTTCAAGAATCATCGGCTTCTCAAGAAATCGCTCAGTCAGTAGACTTTGTAGGAAAAAAACACAAGAAATGTTTTAAGTAGAGCGATTAGGGTTTGAATAAAAAGGAAAATTGGAGATCTGAGGAAAGTGAAAAATCAATGGAAATTTCGATGCAGCAGAAACAGAGTCAGTCAGAGAGAGAGAGAGAGAGAACTCCACTCCGCAACGTAGTCTCCTGTCTCCCGAGAGTTTTGTTTTTCCCAAATTTCCTTAAATTATAGATAATTACTCGAATATTAATTATTTTAATTTATCAAAAATAATTTTATACCTGATTTATTATTTTAAATATTTCTATAATCTTCTTTTTTGCATTTGAGAAATCATTTAGTTCAAATTATAAATTAAATTTAGATAAATTTCTAAGAACATGGAAATGGCCACCCTACGAGGCTATGACTCTACTCTTTGTTGTTTTATAAACATATTATTCTTGTATTCTTTTCACGTGAAAAATAAAAAATAAAACGTGCGACGTAATAATTTTGAATTTATCAACTATTTCTTTAAATCTTGGCCCATAGTTCCCATAGAGCTGCAAGGAACACTGAATCATGGTTTCGGTCTATGATCTCAATTTTTGGGTATAGGCTCGTTTTGGGATTTTTGTTTGGGTTTTAACCGGTTTCATGACAGATTTTTTTACCTCGCATTTCGGTTTAGTTTTCACAGTTTTTTACTCCCAAAATCATGAACGAAATCATTACCCGTCGATATTGAAATTGTGATACCGGAACCGATTCATTTGGTGAATAAAACTGGACTAAACTGCACGGGTCGGTTAAACCCGCGTGTCCGAGCCGGATTTGCACAACCTTACTAAAAGACCTCTCAATAATATTCAACTAAATGAAATTTAGACCATCTTGACCGAGAAAAAAAATATGAATCGATGGAAATTATTTGATTTATTCTATAAACAAAAAAATATATTTAGGTAATCAATCTGACTTTATCCTTGCTTGTTCATACCGTTCGAAGAATGAAGTAGGTATCTCAGAAAAGAAAACTTTATAAGCTAAATTGGAAAAAGGAGTTCATTTCCATAAAACACAAATGAACACGCATTTTACACGTTCTGTGCTCTGCTCCACAAATAGACCAGGAGAGAAATACACAGTTCTTTACAGGTATCATTTTCTTCAAGTTTCATAAATATATAGGTTTAATAACTAAGAAAGATTAGTATCTATAAGCTGACCTCAATTTCTTAGACTAAAAGGGTGTTTCTTTTCTTCTTCCATGGATTTTACTAGCTTCCAATCTCGTCTCCATCCACTCGATTATGTCCCCGCCAATCTCTTCCCGCTCGGGTTCAAAAAGAAGGTCGTGAAAAAAGCCTTCGTAGAATTTTATGTCTTTGAACTCCGAAGCAGCTTCGTTGTAGAGATCATTAGAGGCCAGTGGATCAGTAA
The DNA here is from genome assembly GCA_022432975.1 of Begonia masoniana. Lineage (NCBI taxonomy): Eukaryota > Viridiplantae > Streptophyta > Magnoliopsida > Cucurbitales > Begoniaceae > Begonia > Begonia masoniana. The sequence continues at coordinate 83,260,406 of CM039502.1, read as the reverse complement.
CTTTATCTGCGGTTCCGTGAAGAACAAAGAATGGAACTGTGATCGACTTGAAATTCTGCATCAAGAATGAAGATATTCGCAATATCTCGTGGCCAGTTCGAACCCTGATGGGTCCGGTGTAGACCAGTGGATCAGAGTACTTTGCCAAGAGAGCTGCAGGATCCCTCGAAACGGGAATGCCCCGTTTGTTCGCACCCTTAAATTGAAATGTTGGTACGAATAGAGAAAAAACTGGAGCTATAACCTGAGGATAATCATCAATTCACAGTCAGCAATTTATCGGATAATCTGTAGAAGATGAGCAGTGTAAAGGAGTAAGCTCAATAGAGATGAGATAATCATGTATTAGACAGAATACCGCAACAATGGGATGTGCAGGTTTCACTCGCAAAGCAGGCGAAGTCAGCACGATTCCCTCCAGCCTTTCTTCGATATATGGATATGATGCGGCCTAGCAAAGTGATAAAAGTAATAAATGAATATTTACTCAAAAAATCCATGAAGGAAAGTTTGTTCGATTGAAAGTACCCTCAATACTACAGCCCCTCCAGTGGAATGCCCAAAAAGAAAGCATGGAATACCAGGGTTTTCAGATTTAATCTTGTCCAGGAAAGCCCCCTGTCAAATGAACACAGGTTGTGTGATCAAATTCAAGTAAAGCTAATCAAGCAAACAAATTGTAGAATACCAGCTCTCATGAAGATATGACATTAACATCTGGGTAGATGCCATTTTTTCCCAGGGAAAATGAGTAATTACTGAGGAACACAAGACAAGTCTCGCAATCTAAGTACTTGAACAAGCTGACAATTAGTAAATTGATGCACAAGACCTTAAACAAAGTTCTTTGACTGATGCACCAGGATGAACAAAAAAAATGCAGAATCTGTATAAACAGGCTCTAGGAAAAGGGCTGAACTTACTGTGTCAGCAACAACCAGATCAAGTGAAGGAACATAGCCATGCAATCCATCACTGCCACCATGGCCTACAGAAAAGATAAATCATCAACATAAAGCTTTTTCTTTTCTGAAATCGCAAAACAAAACAATATAATTTTTTTCTGAGACCAGTAGACCACATAATGCTGAAGAGACTGAGTATTCTGCAAGGTAGATTGATAGATATTAACTAATACTGCTACCAATCACTCAAGAAATGATGAGCAAAGACATTGGCATGTATAGCGTGTGGTGAAAATAACATAATTATATACAACAAAGTAAAACAGAAAGAACATAAAATATAAAGAGCATTAGAATAAAGAGAATCACCAATCCAGTCCATTGCATATACTCCAAAGTTGCGTGAAGTTAATTGTCTAGCAAAATCAGCATATCTTCCACTGAAAATGGGTAATAAACCCCACCACACAGGTTACAGATTTTGCTTTCAAAACAGGATCGGCATCATAAAAATTTCATATTAACTTTTCACTTTTTAACTCCATAAGTTGGATACTTTTTCCTTGAATAAACAAGTAAACTTATAAGTTCTCAAAGTGTCTATGAACAGCAAAGTTCTTACCTGTGCTCATTAAGCCCGTGGATGATGATCAAAATACCCCTGAAAGAATAAATCAACATAACCCATCAGAAAATTGCAGAAAAATTGGTGTCCACATTAGCAAATGTGGATTGCATACAACAGTGCATAACAAAGACGTGTTGATCAAATTCAAAAGAGAGAGAGAGAGAAGAGATCAAAACAATGAACAGTCCCTTGACTTGAAATATTACCAAAAAAAACGTATTAGACCATCAAGTTACCTTTTTCTGAGTCAATCAAGAGACCAAAATCAACTTGAAAACAGATCCTTCCGGACAATTTTGAATCCTTGAATTTGGTGTTAAAGGAAAAAATGATCACGTGTAAAAGATAATCGCAAAGAGAAGCCCAAAATTCTTCAAAAATTTCAACAATTTCACAAGGATCATTATATACATTGCAAGATGAAGAATATTCATGGTAGGAAATGATCATCCAACTATGATCAAACAGAACCATCGCAATCACAAAATAAACGCACGAGAAAAGTGGGAAATCATTCTGTCAAATACGACTAAAAACCTTACTTTAATTCTCCAGAGAGTGGAAACCAGGAGCGGCAGAACAAGGCGTTCTCTTTACCCCAAAGAACAAAAACGTACTACAGCGACACATGCAGCCACCATCGCTCTTATCCAAGCTCTCAGCCAACGCTCTCCTTCTCAAGGTGTCCTCCTCCTCCCTTCGCCACACGTATCTCCGCTTCTTCGCCGGCGAAGCAAGAGGCGACGTCCCCTCCGACGGCAGAGGGGATCGACGACGGCGAGGGAAGACAAGAAGAAGCAGCGAGAGGAGGACAGTGTGAACGAAAATGAGAGACTCCCTTAGAGTTCTGAGAATGGGGATTATACGATTGCTCGCCCCAGAGGTCAGCTGATCCATTTCAGCAGTTGCCATTTCAGATGGCAACCAAAAAGAAAACAAAAACTCCAATCCCGACGGAATATGGATTTTGACTGCGTGAGGGAAAGAAAGAGTGAGACATTAGCGTTTCTAATCTTAGAATTTATAAAGTAATTAAGAAGGCGACGGATTCAAAACGATCCCGAAATATTGAATCTGGACCGTTAGTTACATGGGTCCTCTAGAATAACGGTTGAGATCATAAATGACTTACATGTGGCGAACATGGTTCGGACTGTCTGTTTCCAGAATAACACGGTAGCCAATACTATAGAGATGTTGACCAAACCTCTATCAACACACAAAGAGATTGACTTTTCTCATCTATATCCTGCCTTGAAATTTAACAGAAATACCACGTTTCTTGTATTATTTTACTATCTGCAAAGTTGATGTGACAAATAAATTTTAATACAATTAATATAATAAATTGTGACAATCTCTCGTGTAAAAACAATGACGATCCAGTGCGAAGATTCAACTAATATCAGTAGATTTCATAATTTCATATCACTTGAGAGAATAAAAAATACGTCGTATATAAGTAGAATTTTTCTTCATATCTAGCACAATACGTTTTAGGGTAATCGCAAGAAAAAATCTGTGTGAATTCTAGTCCAAAACGTACTGCAGCACTGAGAAATAATACATAAATTAATTATTTATATTTTAAAAGAGCATTGTTTCTTACGACACAGTTCATAGCTTCCATCGGTGCAAATTAAATTTTTATATGTAATTAAAATAATAATATTAATATTCATTAAAATAATGTAAGGAGATACAATGAAGCTGATAAGCTTGGGAAAATCGCCACATTAAAACGGGCCAGGAGATGGGGTTGGGTTAGAGTGGCAAAGCCTAATGAAGGAGGCCCATGAAGAAGAGATTGCGGCTTGTACATTCTTCTAACAAAGTCAAGAATCACAAGAGAAGAGAAGTCATAGTCCTTCCCTCGTGCGTTTTTGGACCATACTATGTTTCTCTTCCCGTGACATCCTCCATAGCTCACTGCTATCTTCTTCTTTAGTTTTATAAGCAGAGTCTGGTCATTAATGGCGGATTATAAGAGATTAAAGTAAGCCCGTGAAGATTCACGAGTTAAGGAAGTGAAATAGACAAAATTAAAGGAGTAAATATATTCAAATCTTCAAACAGCACATGCATGGTTGGTTAGCTTCGGCCCCCAGCCACATCCACTTCTGCAATTTGCACCTTTTTGGCTGCCTGCGTTCAATCAATGCTTCGTCTGTCAAAGCGTTCAACCAAAGTTGTTTCTCTTCCGCCATTAATGTCGATCTTTCTTATAATCAAGCTTACTCACAGCTGCCTTTTGTTGAATCAATCAGATTCTTTTCTTTATAACCTTTCTCAATCCCCATGCAGCACAAGAGCCCTCCCTCTCTCTCTGTCTCTCTCTCTCTCTCTCTCTTTCTATATATAAATAAGGAAAGACTAATTTCTCATTATAGTTGATCATCTTCTTTACCAACATTGTGAAGATACTCTGTGAAGAAGGACATATCCAACTTCTAACGCATTCAGCAATGGTATTTTCCGTTGTTCTCTGTCTCTCTCTAAACTTCTCATCTTCCTTTGCTATATCATTCTAACACGTTGATAGATTGTCTCTCTACCTCTGAACAGAACAATCAAATTCATCTGAGAAAGGCCGTGTCTGAAGCAGCAGCAGAGATAGAGAGATACACCAGGATAGACCGTTTCCAAATTCTCAGCAAAATCGAAGAAGTGAAGCAAGTGGAATGCGTTTGTTGTGGGCTACAAGAAGATTGCACTCTCTCCTACATCGTACAGATCGAAGAATCATTCTCCGGAAAATGGGTATGTGGGCTTTGTTCAGAAGCAGTGAAGGAGATAATGAATAGGCCTGGGCAAAAAATGACCATGGAAGACGCAGTAAGCTTTCATAAAGAAATTTGCCAAAGTTTCAACAGTACCACCAGGCTCAACCCTAAGCTCTCTCTAACGTTCGCGATGAGAGAGATAGCTAAACGAAGCTCTGAGAATCGAAAGACTAAAAACATGGCCGCCATATCCAAGATTGCGCGAAGCTCTAGTTGCTTTCCAAGAATAAATCTTAAAAACTGATTAGGTGTTGATTTATTACCTTTTAATTGATAATCTCGATCTCTTTTATCAAAAGTTTAGATTGTCTGGCTCTGTCCAAATCACAGTGAAGATGTCTAGAAAATTTCTTATAATAATAAGGTAAGCAAACAAGATCATAGAGTAATGGATCTTTCTGCTCCCTTCAAATATTCGTTGACGTGTCAAACAATGATTTAATTAATATACTAAATTAACTAGTTATAATTTATTAGATTAATTGCACTCATTATTGTTTGGCATGTCATTATTTCAAGAGAATAGAATAAAAAAGTAAATATAACTTTAATTTTTATAAAATAATTCTATTTTAAAAATAAATTTTGACAGGCTCAAGACTAGCTGGGCTTTAATTGGGCTATAGCCCAGATTATATTGTCATCACTAATAGTAATAGGGTCTTGTTGTCACAATATCAACAAAAAAATAATAGAATAAATATTTAACTAATAATTATTATTTTTGGGTTAAGATTTAACTAATTATTTACTGTGTAGATCACTGTATCAATGCAATAATTATTTTTTGAGGTGGGTCCAAACCACTATCTCAAACCCTAGGAACTCATATTGAGTGGAGATCTCATTCAAAAATGTGTCTTCCACACGTGCAACTCTCTCTTACTTTTAGGGTTAGGGTTTTGAAGAGATGGTGTATTTATGGTCCCATGGTTGGACCATGCTTTCATCCTTTTTTCTTAAAAACAAAATGCATGTGAATTTTGATTCACTTCAATCCCATTTCAGTGGTAGGGTCTGCATTTGATGGTGATTTCATGGACACTTGTTTGAACTTCTGATAAGATTCAATATGCCCTAATCATACTAGCTTCTAAACTCGAGAGTTGCGTTGGCCTTCTCATTTTTATCTTGGCTTGATCGTGGGTCTTGTGACATATGCAACGTCACAATTTTCATCAAAAAAATACAATATTATCGACTTTCGATCTACTCTTAGCAACTTTATTCTTGAATTTTATCTTAAAAGACATTGCACTAGTTGGGCATAAGATCTTATTTATGAGTGCGTCTTAAAACAATATCCAAATAACTTGAGGTTGTGACATCATTACTTGATTTTGGCTACAAGCCCTCACGAAAATGAGCTATCACAATCATCCCTAAGAGTGGCTTGACATTCCCATCAACAACATTTTTCTATGATATCGTTCTTCGATATCTACGAAATATTACAATTTTTTTTTTTTGAACGTAGCACGCCCAACTTTGTTCTTAAACTTTACGACCAATTCAAAAGCTTCGATTAATGATACCTAAACTAATCAAAGTAGTAGTAAAGCGAGATTAGTGAATGAATTGGTCCACCATCTTAAGTTAACAATTAAAACCCTTTGGTGCTACTCACCACTGATCAAGGTTCATCATGCACACCTCACTCTCTTTATTAATTTCAGAAAAAATGGAAACTTTTTTTCTGGAAGGTTTCAGACACTGTCTAGATATCACGTATAGTATTAAGTAGAAAGTTCAAGATCTAAATTTGGTTTTAGCAGTAAAAGCTGATATGCTTTTCAATGTTTTATTTGGTTGGAAATAATAGAATCCATTAGTGTGATAATGCTTCATGTCAATTAGCTGGAATTAGTCTTATCTCCTCTACTATTATTTGACGAAATCCACAAGAAAAATACATCAAAATAGTATTCAAAAAGTTATGTGAACCCTAGTCAAAACTTGAATTATGCATTCAGAGACATGGAAAGTGGTCAACTTTATATGGGCATAGATGCACGCACAGTTAGTGGGTTACAGTCTATAGGATGGTAGGTTAGACCAATATGTTTCAAATAATGTAGTTTGTTTTATTTGATTAATGAAAAAGCAAAAACAGTGGCTTAACGTACAATAATTTGATAGTTTGGATCGGCTATAATTCTTGGAACTATTGGAAGTACTAAACAAGTTACTGTGTAATGATGGAGGAAAGATTCTTAATGGGACATTCATTCCGGCCATTAAAGGGTTGAAATAAATAAATAATTGAAAAAAGAAAAGAAAAAAGGGTTGTCATTAATAATTTTATCTAGTGTTCATCTTTATTGATGGAAAAAAAAGCCTATTCTTAATCTAAAGTTGGTTTTTGCCAACCCCACCATGTTAATTTCATCCCCTTTTGTCCCCATTTATAATGGTGAAAAGAGTAATCTTAAAATTGATTTAATAAATTTAACTTAATTACGTGTTGAAATTCCATTTGGGACGGCAGAAAATGAAGATACACGGTGGGTGTCGTGTTGAGAATCAAACTGTAATAATTGCAAAAAATAAAAATAAATGCAGAAAACACTGACATCAATATTTATGTAAAAAACTTTAGAGGGGAAAAAATCATGAGTAGAAGAGAAATTCATTTATCGAAATCAATGTACAATTAAATTTTGAGACTCAAACATCAATTAGAAAACTCTAATATTGATATATGAATGTGACTCGCCCCAATTAGAATTCAGGTCATACCGAACTCTAACAATTTTATCTTGACACGAATTTCATATAAGAAATCTAACGTAAGCTACTCGTGTCAATCCAAATCTAATCCAGAACTCTGAATGGGAAAGTCAGCAGCTTTCATGATTGTTTTGTAGGTGGAATACATGGAATAACAAATGAGAAAAGAAAGAAGAAAGGTGGATTATAAGTAGGATTAGGGTTTATAAAAACAAAGTGGGTGGACGTTGGGGGAAGTGTGGGAGTGGAAGATGAGATGAAAGATCGTAAAACCCTAGAAAATGGAGATGTCAAAGCATGCCGGGAATGAAAAGGACAACACACTGTATATTCCTTCGAGAAAGAGACTTTGGGTCCCATAAAAGCACCCAAAAAGAATCTAGAGAGAGAAAGAGAGAAGGGAGTGTTTGTGCACGAGCAATAACATTGGTACATGTAACGTAAAGACAGTCAACTTTTTCTTCTCATTCCGTATCTTTGAACTTTCTCTCTCTAGATTTTCATGCTAAACATTAACAAACACCCCAACCTACTGTTGTTCTTCTCCTTCTCTTGTTGAGTCCCTTCTCCTACGTGCTTGGAGTTGCAGAGAGAGCTTCTTAACACTATTCTCTCTTTCTCTCACTAGAAACGACTTTCTCTCTCTTCTGAAAGGATAGAATCCCAATGTATATATGAAAAAAAGGTTATTTCAACTTAGGGTTTATTTAAATTACTCTATGGATTATAATATTCAAGGACTAAAATTTTAAATTATAGAAAATTTAACAAATCAAATCCTGACGAAGGACGTTCTCTGTGTTCCAGGACTGGTGGGCCGGTCTTAGAGAACAGTCTGCCGTTCTTCGTCTAGTGTTTAAAAAGCACGAGACAACCACAAAACCTGAGGCGGTCATGGAGAATGGCTCCCTAATTTCTTTTTCACTTTATAAATTAATTTTAAAAAAATATCAAATGATATTGAATTTACTTGAAATTTTTACCACATGTTTAGCACATCATGGGAAGAGAATCTGAAAATTTTCGTCATTTTCTAATACTTGTACGATTTATTATAATTATTTTACGTCTTTTTTATAAAATAATTCAATAAAATTACAATGAATCGTACAAGTGGAAGAAAATCAAGCAAATTTCCAGATAATTTTTCTATTATATGGTAAACATCTGGTAAAAATTTCAAATAAATCAATATCGTTTAATATTTTTTAAAAATTTTAATTCATAAAGTGAAGAATGAACGATAGGTCGTTCTCCCAGACCGATCCCCCCATGGTCCTGGTACACGTTGAACGACCCCATCAGAGTTTGATTTGTTAAGTTTTTAATACTTTAAGATTTTAATTGTCAATGATTATAATTTATGGGGTAATTTAAATAAATTCATATTTTAGAGTTTATATTGATTTAAGTTTAACCCATAAAAAAAAAGGTAAAGAGAAGAAACAAGAAAGGGAAAAGGGTTCAAGAATATAATTCCCTTTTTGCATGCTTTAGAACTTCTTCCCACTCTCTCTCTCTCTCTCTCTCTCTCTCTCTCTCTCTCTCTCTCTCTCTCTCTCTCTCTCTCTCTCTCTCTCTCTCTCTCTCTCTCTCTCTCTCTCTCTCTCTCTCTCTCTCTCTCTCTCTCTCTCTCTCTCTCTCTCTCTCTCTCTCTCTCTCTCTCTCTCTCTCTCTCTCTCTCTCTCTCTCTCTCTCTCTCTCTCTCTCTCTCTCTCTCTCTCTCTCTCTCTCTCTCTCTCTCTCTCTCTCTCTCTCTCTCTCTCTCTCTCTCTCTCTCTCTCTCTCTCTCTCTCTCTCTCTCTCTCTCTCTCTCTCTCTCTCTCTCTCTCTCTCTCTCTCTCTCTCTCTCTCTCTCTCTCTCTCTCTCTCTCTCTCTCTCTCTCTCTCTCTCTCTCTCTCTCTCTCTCTCTCTCTCTCTCTCTCTCTCTCTCTCTCTCTCTCTCTCTCTCTCTCTCTCTCTCTCTCTCTCTCTCTCTCTCTCTCTCTCTCTCTCTCTCTCTCTCTCTCTATCTCAACTCGCACTCACTTTTCTTCGTTTCATTTCCACATTATATTCTATTTTATATCACTCCATTTATATTCTGGTTCAAAGAAACAATCCCCACCCCGTCATCATCATCATCATCACCCTTTTAATATAATTTATTTTTCTTTTTTTTTTTTTAATTCTAATAATATCATTTATAATTACGCAAAAAGGATAATCTTTTTGATGTTTTCATGAAATATTCCATCATTTCATCTCATACATTCATATTGTAGTCACATTCATTGTCCCTAAGGTTGTTTTATCAATCAATCTATCAAAATTATAGATTTTTATCTTAAATTTATTACTTATTTTCGTAAAAAATTTATTATTTTAATTATTTATAAATATTTGAAAAATATATTTATTAATTAGTGTAATAATTAAAATAATTTATAAATAATTAAATAAATCCATAAATTCATCAATCTAGACAAAAAAAAAAATAGTCCTTTATTGGACAATGTTAGTGAATTTACATAAAACTTGACTACTAGGTTGAGTTAGTGCGAGATTCACAGGGGTAGGAAGGGAAACTTGATCTAGTCATCATCCAAATTCAGTCAAAGGACGTTATCCGACAAAATCCCAGACTTTGTTTTTCCAACATCTATCCCCTAGTTGCTTTTCAACTATGCCCTTTGCAACGTCATTTTAAAGGCCAACTCCAGGAGCTATTTCGTAATTATATCCTCATTTCAGCCCACTTTCCAGACACCTTTACTCTTTCTTCTATTTATACTCGTTCATCATCTTCCCGCTTTCTTCGCCATCTGTCTCTGAATCCAAGCTTTTCTTTGTTGTAGTAAGTTCCATTATTTTGTCAAAGGTTGACGAAAGCTGACTGAGTTTTTTCATAGCGGAGGACTTACCATGGATGGACCTCGGATAGGTCTCGTCTTGCTCGTGCTCTTTATCTTTCTACGATCTTCCATTGGCGATGAGCTTGAGTTTCTTTTGTCTTTCAAAGCTTCAGTCGACGACCCTTCTAGCTTTCTCTCCGACTGGAACAACTCGTCCTCAGATTTATGTAACTGGCATGGCATCGTGTGTTCCAATCTGTCTGCTGTTCATGCAATTGAGCTTTCCGGGAAGAACATCTCCGGCAGAGATTTCTCCCTCGATATTCCGGTTATTGTATGTCGAAACTGTTGATCTGTCCAATAATCAGCTCGTCGGGGAAATTCCGACCAATGTTTTCTCTTGCTCTTCGCTTCGATTTCTCAATCTCAGCGATAATAATTTGACGGGGCCACTGCCGATCGGTTCTAGTTCTGTCCTGAAAAAGCTTGATTTTTCGAACAATATGCTTTCAGGTACGATTTCCAGTGATATTGGAATGTTTTCTAGTCTAGAATTTCTCGATCTAGGAGGGAATATTTTGGTGGGGAATATTCCGAATTCTATAGCGAATATCACCGGATTGCAAGTTCTTACGTTGGCTTCAAACCAGTTGGTCGGAGAGATTCCTACTGAAGTTGGTCGGATGAAGAATTTGAAGTGGATTTACTTGGGGTATAATAATCTTTCTGGTGAAATACCGAAAGAGATTGGCGAATTGACTTCTCTTGATCATCTTGACCTTGTTTACAACAATCTCACCGGAGAAATTCCTTCGTCGATCGGGAACCTAAATGAGCTTCGATATCTTTTCCTCTATCAAAACAACCTCACCGGTTCAGTTCCTCGGTCAATTTTCAGACTCAGAAAACTGATTTCGCTTGATTTAAGCGACAATTTTCTCTCCGGCGAGATTCCTGAAATTATAATTGAGCTGGCAATCTTTGGAGATTCTTCAACTCTTCGGCAATAACTTCAGTGGAAGAATTCCGACGGCTTTAGTTTCCCTTACCCGTCTTCAGGTTCTTCAGCTATGGTCGAATAGATTCTCCGGGGAAATTCCGCAACTGCTTGGCAAGCGAAATAATCTCACTGTTCTCGACCTATCCACCAACAATCTCACCGGAAAAATTCCTGACACGCTCTGCAGTTCAGGTCATCTCTTCAAACTCATCCTCTTCTCAAATTCTCTCAACGGTGAACTCCCCAGGAGTCTTGGTGCTTGCAAAAGCTTACAGAGGGTTCGTCTTCAAAATAATCAGTTTTCCGGTGAATTACAGCCAGAATTTACGAAACTGCCACTTCTTTACTTCTTGGATATCTCCGGCAACAATCTTTCGGGAAGTATCGACAGGCCATGGATGGGATACCCCGGCCCTGCAAATGCTCAGCTTAGCGAAAAATAACTTTTCAGGAAATCTACCCGAGTTTTACAGAAGCGAGAAGCTCGAGAACGTAGACTTATCGGAAAATGGTTTTTCTGGTTCCATCTCTCTGAGTCTTAACGGCTTAACGGAGATAATGCAGTTGAACTTAAGCCATAACAAGCTCTTCGGTAAAATCCCAGAAGAATTATCTTCATGCAAGAAGATGGTTAGCTTAGACCTCAGCCACAATCTTCTCACCGGCCAATTACCTCTTGGCTTGGGAGAAATGCCAGTTCTCAGTGTGCTCGATTTGTCGGAGAACCAATTGTACGGCGAAATCTCGACCATATTAGGCCAAGTTGCATCGCTTGTACAAGTTAACATCTCTCGAAACCACTTCACCGGAAGCTTGCCGTCCAACGGAGCATTTTTGGCAATTAACGCTAGCGCAGTCGCGGGTAATGATCTATGCGGCGGTGAACCTACCAGTGGATTACCGCCATGCAAAAGCCTTGAAAAAAACTCAATTTGGTGGTTTATTCTCACCTGTTTCCTGGCTGTGCTAGCCGCCTTCGTCGTCGCCGGTTATGTTGTCTTTTTTCTACGGCGGAGAAAGGAGCAGATGGAGCTGAGACGGGTGGAAAACGAGGATGGGATATGGGAACTCCATTTTTTCGATTCAAAAATCTCGAAGACTTCTCACCGTCGACATTATTTTATCGTCGGCGAGAGACGCCAACGTCATTTCAATAGAAAAAGAAGGGGCTTCGTATTTGGTGAAATTCATAGCCAATGACCAGCAATTCGTAGCCAAGGAAATACGTCGGAGCGATTCCAATTCAAACATCCTTTCTATTTTTTGGTCGGAAATTTTTAAATTCGGGAAGCTCCGTCATCCCAACGTCGTCAAATTAATGGGAATTTGTCGATCTGAAAAGGTTTCGTTCTTGGTTTATGAACGCGAACAAGGAAACTATCTGAGCGAAATTATAGGGAGTTTAAGCTGGGAGCGTCGTCGAAAAGCAGCCATTGGTATTGCTAGAGCTTTACGTGTTCTACACCTGTCATTATTCGCCTTGTTTTATCGCCGGAAATCTATCTCCGAACAAAATAATCGTCGACGGTGAAGGTGAGCCCCGACTCCTACCAAGTCCTCCTCCGGCAAAAGACTTTGTTACTGCTTCAAGCTACTATGCTCCAGGTATTTATTCATAGATTGATACGGTGTCGTTTAAAAACATGCATGCATTTACACGTAATTCTCACTCTCCTTGCGTTACAGAGGTAAAAGAAAGCAAATGTCATAACCGAGAAGAGTAACGTCTATGGATTTGGACTCCTCCTCATCGAATTACTGTCCGGAAAAACTCCAGCCGATCATTCTCATCTCGGCGGCCATAGAGGCGTCATCGAGTGGGCCCGATGTTGTTACTCAGATTGCCATTTGGACTCGTGGGTCGATCAGAGAATGAGAGGGAGCAACGTGGGGATCAATCAGAACGAGATGGTGGAGATGATGAAACTAGCACTCCACAGCACGGCGGACGATCCGGCGGCGAGGCCACTACTCCAGCGACGCCTGCAAAACCCTAGAAACTCTGTTGAAGACGACGACCTCTTGCATTCCCTTTTCCGTATCAGTTCTTTAGTTTTGGCTTGTTTTTAAAGGTAAAATGTTTTCATAATGTTAAAAAAGAAATGTAGATAAAGGTAATTAGCAAACAGCCCGACTGTAGCTATGACTTTACTTCGTCTTCAACATCGTTGTGTGTTTTCTCTCTCTCTTTCTTCTTTTAGATTTACTGTACATATTAACCAATATGTGACCTTATGTTCATCATCTTCAAGATTTTAAAAAATGGACTGTAATTTTGAATTCGGCGAAGATGGGAGAACTTGGTCTGTAACCAAGGCAGAAACTTTAAGGAAGATGATAAGTTTAAGAGAACATATAACATGTCAACAGAGACGAACGAGTCAGCTCACAGAGACGGTCAATAGCATCTCAGAAAAACTCATTTTGCGCCCACTTTCAAAGGGACCGCCGATCTGCTAATTGGCTGTACCATTTGTCGGAAAAAAAGAGCAGGCTTTAGAACCACGGCCACAACAAATTCCAACATCTACAATACAATCTTGCAGCTTCTTCTGTAAAAAGCCATTTTAGAGACGGTAAAAAAAAAAGGAAAAGCTTCAGATTTCAATCTTTTATCCCATCCTTCCTAGTCTAACATTAACTCAATTTAGTAAAGTTAAAAAGGTAAAATAAAACTCTTAAAAACTGTTATCATCTCATGATATTCGTCCCCATCTTCGAAATCATAATCATAATTTTAAATATTGAGGCTACTGCGTCTGATCCGCCACCGGAGATATCTGAAAAAGTAAACCATTTGGATGTGAGTTTTCTTCTCTGTCCAACCAAGCTTAGCCACAGCCTTTAACTTTACTTTCGTTCTAGGGTCAATCATGTTCTTTAATTTCGGGTTTCTCTGAGAATATATTTGGTATATCGTAAAAACATGCTTTTCTCGTTCGGTTGGATATTACTGTTTGAGCAATGATGGGAGTAACAAGAGATCTTTTCTTTTGTAGAAGATTCGATCCCAAAAAGACAAGTCCAAACAGATTAGCATAAACTAGCTGACATTCTTAGAGAAGCCATAGCCAACCCAGCTAAATCCTGCTGGCAGAGACATGATTTTTGAAGTGGGTTTCTTCTTAAAAGCCTAAAAAAATCGTCAATTACAGCCATTTCTTGGAGACCATGCAAAAAAGCTTCTTTCCCTTTCGCTCTCTCCTCTCAAAAAGCTCTCTTTTTTTCTCTTGATTCAATGTAAAAAAGAGCAAGACCTGCTCGATAATGATGATGATTTAGCGTTTTCCCTTCTTCTTCTTCTTTCGTTTGCTTTGGCCATTGTCTGTGTTTCTTTGACTTGAGACAGATGATCTTGATGTTTATTTGCTTCTGATTATATTAATGTTTTTATTAGTCATAATTTGATACACGTGCATTTTATCAACAACCCACTGTGTCATCTGTCCGGAGTTGGATATGTTCATAATTAAAACTCAAAAATCTCAGAAATGAAACAACAACCAACAGAAATTTGTCGTGGACTGACTAATTATTGACTCTGACTTGACATGTTTACATAAAGTAATGTATTTACATGACCCTTTTGACAAGAACTTTAGCAAGTAAAATCAAGTTTATTTTTTTAATTGATTTCTACAAAAATTAAATTACTTTGATTGATAAACAAAGTTGGGTATTTTTGCACTGGGACTCTCCCGGTATAAATATTGTTCATTTAGACCAAATCTCGTACGAATTTATTTTTTAAATTAGCCTAAAACAACGTGAAATTACACATCTTTATTTACATGGACTGAGTCTCCTCATCCGATAGAATTTTGAGTTATTTTTGACTTTACAAGTCTCTGCCAATTTCTTGAAAAAACATGTCCAATGAGTTAGCACGCTGATTCCTCCAACAGTTCCACTTAGAAGATTGAGTGCATCAGTCAGAAAAGTGGGTGCAAAAGAACAGGCCGTGTCTGCCCAATTTAAGAAACTTGCTTGACTAGATCCACATTCAATTCACTCCTAATAATAATGCTCCTTTACTGTAAAACTTCACTTCAGACGTACCATTTCTGGGCAGAATGCTGACGCCTGTTTGAGAAATACGAGGAAATAAGAGCACTGAAACGACATCACTGCGTCTACTATCTCTCTCTAGCTGTCTTCCTCAATCAAAACAATCATATTGTTCATCATTCCACTACCTAAGAATTTTGATTTCTACTGTGGGTTATGGTATGATTGGACTGTTACATTATGATCCTCCAATAATGAATTATTCGAAGGCTTGCTATGAAAAAATGACGCTCTGATGTAAGAAGAGAAAATACTTTAGATTTCTTTTCTTTTCGTCGAATATTTCAGGATCGATCAAACCGAACGGAACCATTAATTCCATAATTTAAGTAAATAAAAAGAAAAAAAGACAAACTACCAGTGATTGAGGGAGCAATGAAAGACCTCTCTAAATGTGTCTATCTTCCTACTTTGAAGGCTAATTTTCAGCAAAAGACCAGTTGATAAACATGAAGCAGATGCACTGAACATTTTCTTCTTCATTCAGCACCTTCCAAGCCACGGCTCGGTCGTAGGAAACCGGCCGGCCCATGCTAGGACAAGCAGAAACCGCCTTGAAGACAGACAAAACCCTGCAGACGAAAAGAAATATAATTAAGAAAATATTTGATTAAAATGCATATTTGCAATTATCAGTCAAAACTAGATATACCTGCTGCAGTATGTGGGGGAACTCAGAGAAAAATGTCTTTTTTCCACTGTCATCAAAGATCATTTCCAGAGTTATGCCATTCAGCGCTATCGAGGTTGTCTCTAGCATGTCTAGTCCTGCCTGATTTGCAAATGTAAAAACTGGAAGTGCCTGCATTTTTCAAGACAGAAATTGAAGATTATACGACTGAGAATGGCAAAGAAATTCTTTTTCTTGGGTAGAGAGAGAGAGAGAGAGAAGTACCTTCAAGGAGCAGCATATAACTGCGTCAGAGTGATGCCAAAGGGTTCTCAGAAGAGAATCTCTTTCTTCATTCTTCAGGAGTTCTACCCCTAGAAAACACCTGCCAAAACATCCTTAAATTTTCTCTCTTATGAACAAAAAACAAGCAGTTTTTGAAAACACATGTATCGGTTAATGGTTCCGACCTGTAGCTATGGCAGATCCATCGGGCAAGTGTGAAAGCTTGGGGAGTGTGAGGTGGGGAATGAAGAGGCGAGAAAGAGCTAAAACGAGCAGGTGAAAGAGCGAAAGCCACACGCTGGACAGAAGCTATAATGCTCCTCACATACTGCCTAGCCATGGCTGATACATTGTCTTGAAGTTGAACGTCAAATGCAAATTGGAAGGCAATTGTCATCACCGATTTTGATTTTCCGTATCGTCCACCACAATTTCCCAGCCCTTTGTTTCCTTCCTTTCCAACATCAAGAGCTGACGTAAGATCAAGCGTTCGGTTTGGACTCGAGGCATCCTAAATCAATAAAACATATCATTTAAAAAAACTATATAATATTCAAACTTCTCGAGATTCCACATACTAAATTCATAAGTATTTAATTACCGTCATAGAATCAAGAGAAATTATGCGAAACCCAGAAGATAAAATAGGGGCATCGTCGGGAAAGGAGGCATCAATGGGAGAAAAGATGAGTTCAGCACAAGTGCCGATAGAATTCTCATCCACTCCACTGCAAAGCTGGCAATGCACGAAAAAATATCGTGAGATTGTGAGCGATTCAATGATGGAAATGCTCGATCTTCTTATTTGTTAATATTTTAATTATTCTTACTTGAAGAAAGAAGATGTCGCCAGGCATGAGGATGTCGTCCCGATAATGACCAATATTTTCAATTTTAATCACTTCTACAAACTGTTTAAACAGCCAAATCTCATCATATTTGAAGTGAAAATAAAGGAAAAAGTGAGTGAATGGTCCTATGATTTGATACAAAAAACAAATATTACTTGCCTCTTCTTTTTCGATGGTGTTAGCCAGTGGAAGAATAACCTGCCCGCCATATGCTCCGAGCTGAGTACTAGGTAAGGCAACACATGGACTCATTTTAATCGATGCAGCTGAATAAGCATCAATGCTACTATCTGCCCATTCGGATCGGTTTTCTCGAAGAAATCTAAGAAGAATTGCTGGAGGCACATCCTTCCAGAGTAAACAAAAAAAAAGAGGAATCATTAATTAAAGAGTAAACACTGATTAATCCTCAATGCAGAATCCATTGTTTAGTGCCTTTTTTTTTTTGAGAAATTTCAGAAAATATTCATCATTTATCTACGTCACAGAAAGGCGAAATGATTACTTGAAACTAACACGGAAGCTTTGGCGCATAGAACTGCACTGCCTGCTGATGGGAAGCCATTGGCGTAAGACAGAGCTCCTCCCATCATCTTGGTAGGGGATGAGTTGACAAGAAGAGTAACATCATCGACCCCATCAGATTCTAGCATAGACCATCCCTCGCATGTGAACCCATTAACGGCTTCAGTTAAATCCCCTACTTAATTTGTGGCTAAGGTTACGCAGAGCAGCAGGCTTTCTTCCCCATCCGGAGACGTTCGGCTGAGAAATCTCTTGAGATATCTGTCTCAGTAGCCGAAAAGCCTATACAACGGAAAAAAAGAAAAACAAGTTTCCTTTCAAAATCGACATCTTCATCATCGTTTGCTAAGTACTCAGAAACTCGGACTAAATTACTTACTGCCATGGTGGTCTTCTGTGCAAGCAGAGTAGACTGACTGGTATAGAGGGCGTAACACTTCAGGCACGCTCCAATGCTGTTTTCAAGTAAACGAGAATTCTAAATTTTGATCGTAAAAGCAAAGTAAGAGATAAAATAGATTTTGTTTTTACCTCTAAATCCATATGATCAACTATGTGGATAACGGATCCTCCCCCTTCACATGGTCGAATCAAACACCCACTTGGAGCATTTCGGCTCGCACAAAATTCTGTACTGGTGGCATGCTTGGACCATTCTGAGTATTGTTAAGTGATCTTTCACAGACCTATATTTCATTGAGTTAATCTCAATAGCATCTTTTATTTCATAATCTGAATTGGAATATGCAGAATCACTTACCACAAGACTGCCATCTTCCAAAACAGAAGTGTAGCGGAGCAACCAGAAATCACGAGCAGGGGCCAGCGTCGTCGGTGAGTAGAGCTAGGACAAGGCACAATTTGCATGGAACAATTGAGAAAAGGTCTAAACAAAAAAGGTAAAAGATACTTTTCGCTCTTAAAATACAAAGATCAGACATTTTCTCTTGCACTTATAACTGCAGTAATTACTTCTAGGCAGCGATTTGATCATTCCGTCCAATTCAGCCAAATTTTTCATTGGAGAGTACAAGTATGGTCAAGCTTATTCAAACATATGTTTAAATATCAAGTTTTAAGGATGTGGTTTCGATTTTATGTTCCGGAAAGACTAAATGATTTTGTTTCTCCGTAAAAAGTGTTGATTTTGGGTCAAAAAATTAAAAAAAAGGAACAAAAACCGAAAATATGAGAATTTTTCAACAAGCACGTGCTCATCTCATAAAGCATATTTCAAAGAATCGGGTTCACATTGCAATGAGAACAAGAGTTGATAGAACAATTGCTTTGATTAACAGTTTAGAAGGTCAGTGTACCGTTAATGCATCATAGTCCAAGAGAAAAATATATTTTAGCCAAAAAAAGATTGATCTCTATCTACCTGCATGTAAAGAAGTTCAATGGTTCCACCATTTCCTGTGGACAACACATTTAGAACATCTACTGCTCGGCAATCCCGAAACCACAAAGGCCGATCTTTAATGATTTCAACAACCTGTTCAACAACAATATCAGCTCAATGAAAACATATAATTATTTGATTGAATTATGAAAGAAAAGATAAAAATCATTACCTTGGTTGGTTCTAAGCCAACAAGGCCGCATGCTCGAGCAGCTACTCCGGCAGAACTAGGAGAAATAGCAACGATTCCAATGGAATCCGGACCAGGCTGCACGTATTTTTTTTCCCTTTTAAGATTATTAAACAGGCATTTATGCAAAATACAGTAAATAAAAAGGATCAATTTAAAGAAAGCAGCAAAAGGGATATGTTCATTCTATACTTTACTTCTTTAAGTTCAGAGAAAGGCGAAGAGCTTAATGAAACATTTAGAACGAGCATAGAATAACTTTTACAGATTTTCTTAAGTTAAAAAGATGAGGTTTAATATGAGACGTAGACATGTGTCGATCGGATTTCGGGTGTCTGAATCTGTAAATGTTAACTAGAACAGTCTAAACTTTAGAAATGCTTAATGCACGTTGCTTGAAAGATTGGCAAAGCTCATGAAATGGGAATTGGTGGTGGGGCAATAGAATAAAGAAAGCAAAAGGTAAACCTTCATCCCAGGCAATTGGACCCACTCCACAGCAGTTCCAGTAGCCTTTGAAATAAACTCTGTTAAAGTCTCCTCCGCAATGGACAAAAGTCTAGAAAACAAACAAGCACAGTCTTCATGAACAAACAGTAGAAAAAATATCATATCTTTCTTTGGTGACAGAAAAATCCCACTCACCCTGCAGGGCTGGCATCCTTTAATGGATGCTGAGAAGTTTGATGGTGTTGACCAGTTGTTACCACTGAATCACAGCTTGTGTCGTTGGTGGCTAGAGTAGACTGCAAGATAAAAAATTTGATTCAAAACTTAAAATACCCATTTTTAATCCATCTTTGTGGGAAAGTAAGAAAATTTTAACGGATTACATTTTGAGTCTGTTGGCGAAAAAAGGTGTTGACGTACACCAGCTGTGATACTTGTTTCTGCAAACGATCGTTTTCCTCCATTAAAAGCCTATTCATGGCTGTTAGCTTCTTGTTCACTGCTTGCAGTCGCGACGACTCTTTTCGTTGCTTCTCTCTACATCTGTTGACAAGGACGACATAAACCCTCTTGATGATTAACACCCATCATACAAAGATCTAAAATTTCTTCGAAATAAACTAGAAAAATGGGTGTTTCTTCTGATTTCTGTGGCAGTCTTAATAAAGAAACGAAGAAATTTTACCTTCTGTTCTGGAACCAAACTTTAATTTGCTTGGGCTCGATGTTGCATAGAATGGGGCATTCTCTGATAAGCTGTTGGCGACGAATAGAACTGGGTTTGGGGCATTCATAATAAACCCTCTCTAGGGCTTCCACTTGTTCAGGTGTGTACCTTACATACTTCCCGTTGTCCATTGATATCTTATTTGCATCCTTACTGGAGGAAGTGACAGCCATTATTCCAACTACAAATTTCACAAAAAAAAAAAAAAAAAAAAAACAGAGTAAGCTCAATCGAATATGATGCAACCAATTTTCTCGAAACCAGCAGGGAAGAGCAAAGAGCTTACCTTTTTGACGAAAATGGAAGAGCCAAAAGCTACGAAAACTGCCCTTCCTCTTTCCGACTCATGTCCGCGGCCTTAAAAGGCCATATCAGAGGAGGCGGAACAAAGATTGCAGTTTTTTCTGATATGGGTAGCTTTTGTCGTTGTTTGAATTTTGGGGGGACGTCTTAAACTGGCAATGAGCATAATCGGAAAAAACGAATCGAAATAAGAAAAAAAAAAGGAAAGAGGGAAGGAGTGAGAAGATTCAAGAAAAATAAAAGGTTTAAAAAGAAACCTCGAAGAATCATAGAGGCTGAGCGACAAAACAGAGCATTCTTCCCCATCACATCATCTTCTTCATTTCTGCGTGTTTCGCTTATATTTTCAGTTGCTTTCCTGCTTTTTACTGTTCCCCTTAGCTTCTCTCTCCTCAACTCTCCATCTCTCTCTATCTCTCCTCTGTGTTTCCCACTCTGAATGTCTCGTCTAAATCCAGTAGCCCATGCATGGCTCTTCTTCCTAGTTCATGTCTTAAGCCGCATAAAGAAATAGTCACCCAATTGAAATTAAATTTTAAAAGGCCAAAAACAATGATGTTTGGTGAATTGAAATCGCTCAACGTGGTTTGATTAATCTCTTGACTGTGGAGTGAAATTAGATTAATTAATTAAACCCACTAACTCATCCCACTGCCTTGCAAATCGCCAAAAGCTAAATATTATCTTCTGTTTATAATTCACCCAATGAGGAGTCGACAAGTGTCGCGAAGGAATACGTAGCGTGAGCCTGACGCCAGCAGAAAGTCTCCGTGGGAGCGGGGCCCACGAATAGTGTTGGCCAACGCACGCGTGAAACCACGTATCCTTAACTTTACAACCTAAAAGTGTTGGTGCTTAGCGCCACTAATTTCTTATTTATTTAATTAATTTAAAATTTAATTACAAATCAGGTCTTTATCCACGACCCTCTATTTTAATATGATTTAAATTTTCATTTTTAACTTTATATTTTCAATAAAAAATAGGGTAAATTCCAAAAATCACCTTGAACTATGCGAAATTCTCGAAAAAACCCTCCGACTAAAAATATAAATCCACGTCATTTTTTAATTTAAAAAAAAAAACATTCCTTTGATTAATACTAAAATACATCATCTTTCGGCGTGTCAGAGATGAGTTTTGCGCTAGTATCAGAGACATTCTATGATTCTAAGTAGATGGGGAATAAAGGGTTGAAATGTAAATTCAACTTATTTCGTAATATCAGCCGACAACAAATAAGCGTTTGGGGCCCACAGCCTGCCGTTCGGACACACACTGCCAGGTGGGAGCTAGTGATTCGGCGGCATCGCCTCCTCTTCTTCCTTCAACATTAAACAAATGTTTTTTGAAACAGAATCTTCGGCGGCGGTTCTTTATGGCGGGGTCGGTTTCCATTCATAAGCAAGCAACTACGGTGGGTAAGGTGGGGTCGCCCCATCTTTGGAGCGACGTGTCGTAATTCGTAATCTAGTGCTTTCATCTTTCTGTGTATCTCTCTATGGAAACACTGGAATTTAATTCATTTTCCAATTTGCAATGTCTAAACTAAGATCTTAACAAAAACAAGGGGGGAAAAATAGCTGGTTAGTTCGACAATCTGATCGAACCAAGAGTTGAAGATAGATTGTGGGAATGATCGAATTGACAAATCGATCTGGAAAAGAAATACAAATTGGCGAGAATGAATGTGTTTAGGTTTATTTACCATTCACGTACTCAAGAAGAAGGCGGTCGAGTTCGAAATGCCGACATAGAAGTTTCTGCAGGAAAAAAGAAAAGTAAAGACATTATTTACAAAATCCAATTAAATTTCCTTGATAGAATCAATAATTACAAGAGTAGATCCAAAGTAGATAACACTAGGGATTGAATTAGAATAAAATAAACTAAGGTTTGAGTTAGGATAGGTATACATTTGTTGATCAACAATGTAACAGTGTGGAGGTTCATTGGTTAAGTAAATGATGAAAAATAAATAACCAAAATATTGAACATTGAAAACTTAACATGCACCATGTCAGTTAATGAAACTATGTCAATAAAATGTCTACCTGATCGGTCACATTTGTAAAGATGCATTTAGTCCAATAATCAAGACTATTGCTTTGAGATTTGATAATGGTTTTCAACTTTACCATGGTACAGCTGTAAAGAACATAAAATGGGTAATTACCCTAGTTATAGAGGGAGGCGGTTTTGCTTCAAAATCATAATCTGGAAAGCGTGCAATTTCAGATGCTTTCTCAAATAGGATGTATGTCGGAAGATGGGTGCTGCTGCTACCTGCTAATACGACATCTCTTAGTTATCTTTATGAAACAATGGCAAGCGAACATGAAAGTCAGAGGAAAGAATTAAAGTTTAAAAAAGTGCAAGCAAATACCCCCAATTGATATTCCAAATTTTTCAGCAACATTAGGAAAGACGCCTAGATCAACTATTCCAAATGACAAATTTTTGTTTGAGTATCTGCACAAGCAAACAAGAGCTGAAAGTAAGGTATATAGTAAGCAAACGGTTTTTCTCTCTCTCTCTCCCTCTTCCTCCCTCCTTCTCCCTCTCTACTAGCTCAAAGTTTGAGAGAGATGAATCATACGTAATTGATAGCTCAGGAAAGCAGCTGCTTGCACGTATACAATCAGCAGAGAAGGAAGCACGAAATTCGACCTGCGAAATCCAAATGAACATCCTCACACACATATTCACTTCACTTTGTGTCCATGTGCTTGAGTGTATATAAATACAAGCAGTTTATGTAGTCACTAAGTATGCTAGCTAGTGGCAATCAAGCCAGAGAACTATTGTATTGGAAATAGCCTCAAAAGAGTACTTGTGGCTGAGTGTTCCGTAGACAAATCTTGGAAACCAACTCAAGAGCGAACCAAGAGACTAAAGCCATTAGATGAAGCATTTTCTTGAACTCACAAAACAAAACGAAAGTCCTCTAATCATTTTCATCCTGCATTTTATCGAAAACCTTTTACCAATCTACTGAAACGGATCTGTTTCATAATTTCATTTGCTGATAAAAAAAAAAATCATATTCTTGACATGCTAAACAAAACTTTGGAAAAATGGCAAGGTTCACACTTGGCTTTGCAAAATATGTGAGATCATTCTATTAGGAGCAGCTTAAATAGACTAAGATAAAATAAGGATTATGGAGAATATGAAACCCATTCAGAATAAAGAATAGGAAGGAAAAGTATGTAGAATGAACCAGCCAATATCTTGATGTGTTGCCTTCGGTCAGCAAGGCTTCCAGCTGCAATGGGGTTAATTTACTACAAGTACCTACAAAGATCCATTTATGATTTCTCAATTCAATAAGACATTACTTGCACATTTGTCTAGTCAGTTTTTAAATTCAAAAACTCATCCACAACTTTGACAATACTTGCATCTACAATCCAATAGTTCACTTCTTCATTTCTATACGCGAAAAAGGACCTATGTTACAAGATAAACCAATTTGAATTCAACCTGTTTTCTTTACCTAGTTTTTGGAAAAGAGGCTGTTGAGTAAATATGTGAATTGCTGCACAAACAAAAAACAATAATTAAGTGACATTCAATCAATCAGACTAAACTTATCATTATATAAACAAATCATTTCACATGGTTCTCCGAAGAGCAGAAAAACAGATGAGATACATTGCTCTCTTTTTTTTCAATGGTCCTCCAAAGTTCAAGATGTCTGATATAAACTAAAAAAGGGCAAAACAAAACACATGCCTGCAAATAAAGCTATGTACCAGAGAGCCAGGTGGTAGTCCATTATCAGAGTAAGGGCAAGAAATAGAATCTGGGCAATAAGATACAAAACTAAATGCTTAATAAAACCTTTCGTTACATTAAAATATGAAAAAAAAAATTGCAACAAAATTAGCTGAAAATTGAAAAAATTAATGAACTTATATAGATCCTAACCAAACAATTTCAAACAACTGACTCCTACAATTGGAGCATCATTGCAATATGTAACGTTTTCACCGGCTGCTTTTACAGCTCGTCAAAATGAAGGTATAATAGCCAAATGAAACATCCTTATAATATAAAGTGTAAAAGAATGCAATAGAAATCACCACCTTGGCGTAAAGCAGCATATCAGCGATAAGAGCCTCCCACGTTTCTGTTCTTACCATCTGCATTACATGAATTTCACATCAGAATTAACAAGCAACTAAAAGCTTCAGTGCTATGAAACTATCAAATAACTGAAGCATCAAATTGCCTTCAACTAGCGAGACTAGCAGCTCTAAGTTCTACAGTTTTCAGTTTGTATTACTCCTCCATGCAAGTTACCTAATTTTCTCAAATCATAGTTATTCTGCAAATAATTTGATTAAAATCATAACTTCGACAAGTGGAATTTAAAAACTTAGCGTACTAAAACACAATTTTGTCGACTACTAGACTTCACATAGTACATGTAGACAAAAACTCTATATCTGAATTTATCAGAAAGGCAGAAAAATAGCAACGTATACAGAATATTCAGTAATTACAATACCTTAACAAGAGACAACAAAGAAAATGCCAAAATCGCTTGAATTTCCTGAAAATACGAAAGCAAGTTATAACTAATGGCATTCAGAAGCCTTCCATTATACCCAAAAAGGTGAGAAAATATAAACAAGCACCCTATGAAAGAGCCGAGAAGCGACGTTGGGGGAAATGGCCACGATCGCTGAGCTTCGAACGACTAAATAAGAGAAGAAAGCCATGAAATGAGAGAGATAATACGGCTCGGACACCATCAGATTCAACCATTCCATCTCGACTTCAAATCACACTTGACTCTGTTTGATGCATATGGCAAGCCGCCGCAGAAAACTATTGCTAGACTCGATCTACCGCCAGTAGCAGAGAAACATCCATCTCCGCCGCAAATCACCAAAGCTAGAAAATAGAAAGTCACGAACTGTTCTCTCAATTGAAGCTCCGGCCTGGTTCAAATCATTTTGTTCGCTTTATCACACAAAAACGACACGTCGGGTCACAATAAAACGATTCGTTTCATCGAATCACAATGGAAGATGAACCACGTGCTCTCAAGCTGATCATTCACCTAATATTGCCACGTGGCGTTGACCGCCATTATAAACATGTGCTGCTGACATGGCTATCACGTGAAGAGTGGACCCCACGTCGGATTAAAAATGTGGAAAAGTAGATATTTTAAAAAAGAAAAAGAAAAATCTCTGAAAAATCAAAACCTCCCGACGCAAGCAAACGACCGATACTCTTCACTCTAAGTTACACGTCACTGCCCTTTTCTGGAAATTACAAATAATTAGTAATTAATAAATCATTAATTGTGTTTAGTAATCGTTTTGTTTTAATTATGGCCTAGAGCCACTAACGTAACGTTAGACGCGGTCTGGTCAGAAGCAAGGGTGGAATTGTAATAACACATTGAAAACTGGGATTAAAATTAAAAACGTGATTAAATTAACATAATCACGGCCCTAATTTTGGAGCGACAAGCTGCGAGAGAGATCGATTCCTCAGGCTTTGTATTTTTACTTCTAATTACCCCCCATTAATCTGCCTTAATTCAATTGACCTTTTAACTAGGTCAACAAATTGACGGTCGTGATTAATGATTGGTGTCGTGGCGTGATTTTATTCCATCAAAACTCTTCTTGGTTCCTTGAGAAAAAAGGGTAATATGGTAACTTCGTTGCTTTATTTTTGATTTGTCTTCGTTGAAATCCTCCATTTTTAGCAGTTCTCTTGTCCCCTTCGGACGCCACGCCAGTTACTCTCTCTCTCTCTCTACTCTTCGACCATAACTTATTATTCTAGTTTGTCAGCCACATTTCTTCCTTCGCCGAACGGGAATGGAAGCTCCGGAGTATTTCCAGACCGATTTCTGCTCACAGTTGCTGAACGAAAGTCGCCACTCAGACGCTAAGACGGCCGGACGTAACGACAGTTTTATCGTCGAGGAACTCCTCGACTTCTCAAACGATGAAGTGGCATTGCTCGACGCTGTTGGCTCTTTTGATTGCTTCAATGTCAGCTCCAATGACTCGTCCACCGTCTCCCTCCTCGACAGCTCCAATTCTTCTTCATTTTCTGGCTGTGAACCAGCGTCTTTCTCCGGTGATTTTGCCGCTGACGTTCAATTCTCCAGCGATATCTGTGTTGCGGTAATTAGTCCGTTATATGGGCAAGATATACAATGCTATTTATCGATTTAATCTGAATTTTGTTAAAAGTCAACACTGTTATTTATTCAAACTGAATTTCTTGAAATTGCTAATATTTTTGCTATCCATATTTGTGTTTACAGTATGACGATTTAGCGGAGCTCGAATGGCTTTCGAATTTCGCTGAGGAATCATTCTCCAGCGAAGATTTGCAGAAGCTCCAGCTGATATCAGGCATGAAAGCAGTCCAACCCGATGACACCGGCCGAAACTTGCCGGTGTTCCACTCCGACGTGTCTATGCCGGCCAAGGCGCGTAGTAAGCGATCGCGTGCCGCGCCATGCATATGGACTTCTAGTCTCCCCTTGCTTTCTCCGATGTCTTCATCCCCGGAAACCGACGTTGTAGCTCCGGTGGCACCGAATCCCGCTAAAAAAGCAGGGAGAGCATCGCCAAACGGGAAGCCATTTCGCAACGGAGCATCGGAAAGAACGGGAGAGGGCCGGAAGTGCCTGCATTGCAACACCGATCAGACGCCGCAGTGGCGAACCGGACCGATGGGTCCAAAGACTCTCTGCAATGCTTGCGGCGTCCGGTTCAAATCCGGGAGACTGGTGCCGGAGTACAGGCCGGCAGCCAGCCCGACATTCGTGCTGACAAAGCACTCAAACTCGCATCGGAAAGTGATGGAGCTCCGTCGTCAGAAGGAGATTACACGAGCCCACCAAAATCCCAACTTTCATGATCAGACCATGCTCTTTGATGTATCCAACAACGAAGACTACTCGATCAAACACCACGCCGGCGCCGATTCAGTCATCTCGTCAAGATGGTAGCTTTCCAAGTTGGACGGAATTATTAGAAGTTTGTCGCTAATCCAAACACGTTCACTAATTTTCTTATTTCCTAACGTCAACCTTCTTCCATTTTCATGTGTTTTCTGACTTTCCTCTGCTCAATCCCATATTTTATATTATCAACTTCTTCTTTTTCTTTTCTCTGCAACTCGTTCAAAACTCCATGAATTTCAGAGAAAGGTATCGTTAAATTACGCGCAGAGAATGTTACTAATTCACGACTTATAGCGTCCAAAAGGGTAAGTAATCTAATCCAACGTGTGATAATCCCGACATGAAAATCACGTGACTCTGTCGACAGAGTGAAAACGAGGAAAGAAGATAGAGATTATTGGTATTTGGTAGTAAGATTAAAGCAGTTTATTTGCTAACCATGTTCGAGCTCTTCACGTGACTCCCAGAATAACACCCTGTAGTGAAAAGGAAAATACACGTGACAAAAAAGTCAGTGAGTAGAAAGGATATAATAGATTGAAATTGACAATTTCAGTCATTTTTGTTGCATCGGAGACGAAGATCTGACCGGACTGGAACAGAGGCCAGCTGCACTACACGCAGTCGTTTTAGTTTCTTCAACATTAATTTTTCTACAAAACCTTTATAAATCAAATTAATTTTTAATTAGTTATTGAAAATATATTGTTTTATTAGTACCAATATTTAACTGATTTAAAATATTTAAATTTTATTTAAACTATGAAATTTTTAATTAACTCATTTCAATTTATTGATTAAATAATTGAAGATGTTTTATTTCAACTAAGTAGAATGAAACTAAAATTAATTTATAAAGTAAAGAAGAAACTGAGATTAATTTAAAAAAATATCAAACGATATTTGATTTATTTGAAAAAAATTTCACATGTTCAACCGATCATGGGTAGATAATAGAAAGTTTTTCGTGATTTTCTAAAATTTGTATGATTTATTATAATATTTTTATAAAATACTAAAATAAAATTACAATAAATCGTACGTGTGTTAAAAAATAACGAAAATTTTCAGATTGTCTTCTCATTAAGTAGTGAACATGTGGTAAAAATTTCAACTGATTTCAAAATCGTTTGGTAATTTTTTAAATGAGGGTTTAATGAAATTGTTAATAGAAGCTCAATATTGATAACAGAATCAAAGTACAGGGTTCGGTTTGCCAGTTTTTTAGTACAGGGGCGAATTGAAAAAAAAAATGTATATTACAAAGTTCAAATCGATAATTACCTATTTTAATATTTTATATTTTAATTTTGCATTTTAAAAGAAGAATTTATATAACTAATTTCTAGACTGGAATCTCTACGGAATGCTGAAATCATTGTTGGGGAATAAGAATGAACCAGACAAGGAGAGTACGATCTCTACTTTTTGCTGTCATCACACAGCTTCAGCTATGGCTGCTCTCGGGGACGACGAACTAGGCCAAATCCTCAAGTTGATTCGTTGTCATGGTGATAGAAAAGCCTTCTCCCTTGTTTGCAAGCAATGGATGAGAGTGGAGGGGCTAATACGATCATCAATTCGAGTATTCGAATCCGATTATCTCCGTCGTCTGT
The DNA here is from genome assembly GCA_022432975.1 of Begonia masoniana. NCBI lineage: Eukaryota > Viridiplantae > Streptophyta > Magnoliopsida > Cucurbitales > Begoniaceae > Begonia > Begonia masoniana. Next base: position 83,231,546 of record CM039502.1, on the reverse strand, counting down.
TACCTAGATTCCCTAATTTGGTTTCTTTCGAATCATCCACTTTTATCGCTGACGATCAGCTTCAGTTCTTGGCTGAGACGTGCCCTAAAATCGAGGTTGTCATCCTGAATTTCAAGAAACCGCGCGGAAATTATGATGGATTTGTTGAGCCATCGGATTTCGATGGGGTTGGGGACAAGGGAATTATCGCCTTGGCGAATGGATGTCTCAGCTTGAAGAAAGTTTTGCTGAGAAGGAGAAAGAAAATTGGCGATTTCGGAGTTTCCTCTCTCGCGAAAATTTCTCGGAATTTGACATACTTGGATTTGGGGGGGTGCAATTTGATCACCGACCAGTCGCTGAAAGCGATTAGTTCTCTCAATTCGATTAAGACGTTGAATCTGCAAGGGTGTTCGTTGATTACGGATGAGGGATTGGGTTTTCTGGCAACTGGATCTTCCTCGAGGAGCATGAAAAGGCTGTTTATTTCAGAGTGTGATCGAGTAACTGATAAAGGAGTGTCGCTTTTCCAGCAAATGAGTTGCCTGGAGGAGATAAACTTATCAGATTGCGGGCCAAAAATCACAGACATTGGAGGTGTAGCTCTTGCCGCCATTCCAGCTCTCAAAAGATTAAACATGGCGTGGTTGATCAACGTTTCCGATTCAACAATCGTAGCGCTGGCGGAGAATTGCAGGAGCTTGAAGGCAATGGATTTAACAGGTTGCGAACTGGTAAGCGGAGCCGGAATCAAGGCATTCAGCGGCCATGGGAGCTTAGAGGAGCTTGTGATGGCTTCATGTTTCAACATCAACGGGGATGACATAGAGCAGACGGTGCTCGGCTGCCGGACTCTGAAACACATTGTGATGGAGAAAGGGCTGAGAATGTGGATTCCGAATCAAATGATTGAAAACTTGAGCAGATTCTGCGACTTCCATTGGCGATGATCCAAGTTTCCATACTTCCTCAACAACTTCATCCCCGCAAAGTAAAGTTTCTCTCTTTCTTCCTCCCCACAAATTCATTGCTCCTGTTGAGATCACAAGAACAGAACTGAAATCGTGATTAGTTACGTTGGTGTCGTAACATTGATCGTGACACCAATAGTAAACAGCAATAATGGACAAAATAAAATACGTAAAGAAAGGAGACACGAGATTGTTAAAGCAGTTCGGCAACCAGCCTACGTCTGCGGGGCCACGCCCAGAATTAAAAACATTTCAATGAGTTTACAAAATTGCAAGACAACCGGACTTATACAAATAAAGACTTCCTCTTATCTTTGTCGCCGTCTCTAGCTAACTTCCTCAAAGAAACTGTTTTTGCGAGATCTCCTCGACTTTAGATTGACCTCTCCCGAGATCTAATATGCGACAAGCTCCCCTTGTCGATATTGACTCCTCCCGAATCCGTGTATGGCAAGATCCCCTTGCCCACGATCAAAGTGACAAGCTCCCCTTGTCAATAAATAGAACTCCTCCCAAGTTCCAGTGCTGTCTCCTCCTGAGACTGATCTTCAATGAAGAATAAAAAGGAGTGCGCCTATGACACCGCTTGCGACACCAACCGTTATTATAGGATGCAACCAATTACCACACTCGTACAACAATGAAATCTAACAACAACAGATGTAGAGTGTAGACAACAATCTCACAGAGATCGAAACAACCAAAAACACACTCACTCGCAGAAGCAAAAGAGGAAAGAAAACTGGCGGCTCACAACACAAGAAAAAATCTAAGAGAATAATAATTAACCGCTTACTTATTCTGTGAAGAGTAGATGTTTAAATATATCTGCAGTAGATTGTCGTTCCAGAACAGAAAGCACAGCATAAGGAAACTCAATCTGAAAAATCAAACTCGTGACACCCTTTGCGACACATATGGAAAGTACCAGAATAAAATCATATTTTGATCCCAGAATAGTTGGATCACGAATCTTACTCTGTATAATGATAACCAGAACTAATAAACTTTAAATCAGCCTCCCACAGATAAATATAATTGATAACTTGATTTCCAAGTAACTTTCTAAATAAACAACTTTCCTTATTTTTCAAGGTTACCAAAAACAAATATTCTGCATAGTTTTGGTAACATAATCTCCAATAAATATGTCTGCTTTGCAACTGAATAATATAGCAATCTAAATTTAATTTCCAAGATCAAATAATTTTGCCAAACAAATATATGTCAACACAAATATACATTAACAAGAACAATTCAAGTTTCAGAAATTAGGATGACAACCTTCGTTAGAACACCAGTTTTCTATTTTGGTATGCATACAAAATGGGGAGTCGATGATGGCTTAGACCCAAAACCAACCCAATTTATCATGGTTGGTCCGATAAGCCCACTATAGACAAGAAAAGGGTCTGCCAATGGCCTTATTGATACTGCCCAACCAACACCAAAGAACAATTATTTAATCACCAGAAAGTTAAGGCCTGTTTGGTATTTTTTTTTTTTTTTTTTAAAACATCTGAAAATTCATGCTATTTTTTCAAAAGATGTATGGTCCAATAAGTATGCTCTCGAATAGATCTGTAATGCATGCTCGTTAGAACGAGGTTGTAGTTTGTGGCTCAAGGTTAAACTGCTCAGTCTTACTCTGCGTAACCTCAGTTTAACATGTTATACGGACAAACAAGACAATGCTGACAACGTACTTCAATTTACTTTCTCCAGATCTGAATATGTTTAGGCAGAGACATCTCCATCGTGTGCGTTGTTGTTGATTAGCGTGATTTTGAGCTACATTTTGTGTTGGATAATGTCTGGAAACCAGTCGGGAAAAGAGAGAAAAAATCGTAGAGAATATTAATAAACAAAGAGGAGCATTAGAAAAACTTACTGGTCGGCATGTGAGGGTGGTTTGGATAGAGAGAAAATTCTCAAGAAAGTAAGCTTGCCGACAGCTTCAAGACGAGGAAAAAGAGACGAGTAAAACTTTTCAGCGCCTACATTTTACCCACAAATCACGTGAATATGTCGTTGACGACACAGCTCCAGTCTCTCCGTTCACATCTCCGGCGAACGACCCCCCCGCCGCTGCGGACTTCCCGATCTCCCACAAAACACACTTGGTAAAACCAAACCCACCATTTTTCTACCGAGACATCCTTGTACGGTATGAAATATTCGTTCTCACGACGAGTCGCCATCATCGCATGCGAGAGCAAAGAGATCTGACGGCTAAGAACTCGTCGCGCTGCAGATTATGATTGACTGCCGACATGAACCGTCACTGTTTCTTAGTTTGTCCGAATCTTGTTGGAACTCAGTAATATCTTCCCTGGCCAGTGGCCCCACCAACATTGCCAATTTCACAAAAATTATAGTAAAAAAATAATAATAATTTAAAATTAAAATAATTATAATATAATATTACTCTTAACATAATCAAGAAGACTTATATTATACTCGTCGTTTTAGAAGTAAAGTCATCGGGAGATAACTATTCTTAATTTTGATCAGATAATAAAAAATTAATAGATTGACTTCGGCAAAATCAAAACAGTCATTGATGATCATGAACATCAATTTATTTAGTGTAATTTACAGTGTAAACTCTAGACTATAAATTCATTAACGAACTAAACCTAATTTACAGTGTAAACTCTAGACTATAAATTCATTAATTTTTTTATCGTCGTATAAAAAATTAATATATTGACTTCACCAAAATCAAAACAGCCATAGATGATCAAGAACATCAATTTATTTAGTGTAATTTACACTGTTAAACTCTTGACTGTAAGATCATTAACAAACTAAAACTTAATTTTTTTGTTAATAAAATAAATCTTAAATTAAAAAAAAATTTGACAATTCAAACTCCAGCGAGAGTCCGTTCGTGACCCATTTGAAAGGATGCTCAAAAACGAAATCCATTGCTGAGGAGAGTCTCCAAAATATTAGTGGTTATTTCAGAAGCTACACCAAACGATATCATATTTTCTTAAAAATTTTATCACATGTCCACCATATCATGGGAAACAATTCTGAAAAATTTCGTGATTTTTAACAATTTCATGACTTTTTACGTCTTTTTTATAAAATAATTTATTAAAATTATGTACGTCATCCTAAAACTATGGGCTCCCGTTCCCGAGCACGCTTTCAATTGGGTGAAGAACGGACTTCCGTTGGAGTTTAATTTATCAGATTTTTTTATAATTTAAGTTTGTTTTGTTAACAAACAAAAAATTGAGATTTAGGGTTTACTTTATAAATTGCCCATTTATTTATCTAAACTCTAGTCTTATCCACAGTGATTAAGTGTGAAGAGATGCTTATTATTCTGATTAATTACTCTCGTCACCAAACATTATCTCAATATAAATCATAATATTACGTGGATAAATGGAATCGTTAAACACTGATTGGTCGGTTGTAGAATCAATTAACTAACTAACCCTTTTCTTAATTAGTAATTAAACCAGTCTCCTCTATTACTTCCATTTTTTAATAAATATATTATATATTTTTGTGTTAATAAATCATGGCAGTTAAAGGTCTTTTGGTTTTTTGCTAATGACGGATTAGCAGATACTAATTGTACAAGGGTCAATTTAGCGAATCAAATGATGTTGAAAATGGTGTCTTTAATTTATTGGTGTTGTTGGGAATATCAGAGCATATCTCTTGTACATTTTGTGTTTATTGGTTAAACTTGAGTAAATAATATTTTTTTTATTTAATCAAAATTCATTTATTTGTCCTATGGAAACAATCAACTGGTCAAATATGATACGATAAGAAGGTAGATTGTCGTCATCTGTAACAAAATATGTATGATGATCATTACAAAATTTACTTTTAATTAAATATAGTTATTTTTTTCTGTCTTTCTCTCCTGACGTGGGTCATAATAACGACATTTTTACTCAAATTTATTGTATTTGTCAAACAATAATATATGTTGCTCATACATGTCACATTTTAATAATAACTAGAAAAAATATTGATGATCATAAGATAACTTAATTTACTATTAAAATATGGTGGAGGGTTTGAATTTAGGAAGTATGAAAATATAGGGTTGACATATAATAAGACTACATATTATTGTCAATCGTGAAATTTTTGTAATAGAAAATGATATTAACGTTACATTCAATATTATAAAGAAGACTGATTAGCAATATTCTCCGATTATAGTTACGAAGACTGAACTAATATTAGTACGTTCAATTTATCTCAAATGTTAATGATGAAAAATAGTGATTTCTTAATTTCAAAATACCATAACTCTTGTTACGGGTATCAGAATCGTTATTAAAAGATATCAAATCGAAGCTATTGAAGAGATCCACTACTGGTCACAGGTTTTCCCTTGACCAACATTTCTCAAGCCCAAAATCAGTCGTTTCGACCCACAACTCGACAATCCAAACTTTTATTTAATATTTACAGCACTATTTAATTTTATTAGAATTTCCTTAATCGTCGGTTATTTATTTTGGATGGAACTCGAAATTAAGAATATTTTTGCATTATTTAAGTTTATTTGAGAAAACTGTGGTTTTTCTTTCGAGAGTGTTTCTTATTTTTTCTGCATCGTGCTGAGTCAGTTCTAATGTTCTATAGGATCATCGAACCATATTATCAAACAACGGAGACAAGTAATCCAAAATCGTAAGTACTCGTCTCTTAGAATTTTCCAGTAAGAAAAAAGAAAACTATCTCGAAATAAATATTCATAAAAAATTTAGAGCCAATAATTTTTTTTTTTTAATAATCCTAATAAAATAGTAGTTTTGACAAATATATTCTCTTGGCGTGATAATAAAGTCAAGATTAATTATATTTTAAATATAGTACGTGATAGTTCATCTGAATAACATTTGAAAAATACAAATAGGCTGACAATTACATTAAACAAAAGCTACATTATAATAATAATAAAATTAATTATATTCGAAAATTGCAGTTCAACAATTATTGAAACCCTAATTTTCTAAAACCGAAATTTTGAGAGAAAATAATTATTTTATTTTTTAAATAAATAATTTCTCCCTCGTCCGAAGATCGAAAAGGAAACAACAACAACAAATAGAGAGGAGAGAGACGGGGGAATCAATGTCTTGGGCCTTGGGGGGAAGAGGTGACGTCGTTTTAGTAATCAACGTAGGACGACTGAGTTAGTCGGGGCCCACGCGAATTGAAGGCGGAGACAGTTGAATCGAGCCGTCGTTTGAAGGCCACGTGGAAGAAATCCACGATGCCGACAATCGCTATCAAGGGGTACCAACGTCATCTTTCCACGTCCCTTCCAAGACAATGATTGTGACGAGAGCCCCATTTCCCAGCCGGTTCTATTCTCCTCCTCGGCTCCACCATTAAATGCCCTTTTTTTCTCTTCTGAGAATTCCAATAAATAATAATAAATTTTTAATTAATTCTTTCGAAAATTTGAACGAGTTTATCCATTTCAAACCAGAAGAAAAACAGCAAGTCTAGGGCAGTAGAGTAATAGCCTGTGGGTCGGATCCTATGTTTATCATTTCACTGTCAAAAACCAGAACCCAGTTTCTTCTGAAGCTCCCCTCCCCCCTCCCTTAAATGCACGAAACAATTAAAGGGTATTAAATGGCCGATGGTTATGTGATTAAACGGAAGAGTCTGGGCGAGGAGGGATTTGGTCAATCGTGGGACTTGATCGATTCCCACTGTGTTGGCATTTTGATTCACCACACAATTATTTGTCTATCACAGCTCATTTGCGTTATGCACATAGGAGAGAGAGAGAGAGAGGGTGCATGGCCGTGGAAGTTATGTCCACGTTCAGATGAACACTGATTATCGAGAAGAAGTTAAGCTCCCGATCATCCTTCAGTTTACACCCACGTTTCATAAGTTTATGTATTAATGAAGAGTAATGTAAATGGACTGTGGGGTTCGAAATGAGCCAGAACGAAGAAATGTTAGGGTTCTTGTGGCAACTTTTATGAAAATAGAAATATAAATAACTGAAAATAATCTGAACTACAGTTTGTTTCTTGATTTATGTTTAGTTTTTTTTTGCGTTCTCCTTGAAAATTTGATCGTTTGCTTTTTTCTCATGGTTTGGAATTTATTTACAGTATATTAAGCTCACTGCAGACTTTCTAACAATCAAAATGATGCATATTTTAAAATTAATTTAAGATATTTCTTTTATTAACTTTTTGATCTTGTTAAATTAATGCTTATTAGAAGGATTATAAAGACGGTTAATTTTAAGTATTCAACTCAAAATAAATTACTAGTGGAAAGAACATCTTCCTTCCCAGTAAGTTATTGTCCGCTTTGGGCAATCCTCGGCCTTCACAGATTTGTTTTCTACGAGGACTTTCCAATCGGTCACCCAACCTGGTACTGCTATCGCCGTAGCACTGTTAACTACGAAGTTCTTATGAAATCCGTTATCAATTTTACTTTAAAAACTCATCTTACTATACTGGGAGAGTTTCTTTACATATATTTCATCTATATTTTTCCTCCGAACGATGTGGGATTGCGGCTACAACCATCACAACTAGAGTCATGGTGAAAAAAATTAAGTAATGTTATGTTTATTTTATTATATTATTTTATAAATATATTCATTAATGTGTCAAATAATAATTGATAAAATTAATTATTTATAATTTATTGTATTAATTATATTTTAATTGCATCAATCATCATTGAATACGTCAAAAAGTAGGTTAAGAGAGTAGAATCAAAGAATAAATATGTTATTATTCAAAAAAATCAAGTTTAAGCGAAAATTTCAAATTTTTAATAAAAAATAAGTGAATATTAAAGGCCTCAAATTTACATTTGATGCCGGGTCGTATTATAAATGAAAAAAGATGGATGAACTTGAAAGTTGAAAATCGAAAGAATCAAATGTAATCGATAGTAAAATTGGAGAATCTTAGAAGAAAATGAAATCAACTTTTAATTTTTTGTTTAGGTTTAATTTTTATTTATATAATATAATGTTGGAACATTACGAAGAAAACAAGTAGTTTGATTGTCTTGTCTAGCTGATCTTCAAGCTTCTTCCTCGCGTGGGGGCCATGTCACTTAGCTTGACCAAAAAAGATTAATGTCGGGAAGGAATGATTAGCTGATTTGATTTGATTAAAGTGGCATTAATTATGAGTTAATTAAACTCCATAAGCTTCATCTTCCACTACATCATTGCTGATTAATTAAATTTTAATGCTTAGTGGGGTATAATTTCTAGAACATAATATGACCACCTGATTAATTAATATCATTAATCAAATAACACAGAAACCAATTTTCAGAAAATCGATTTTAGTGATTTACCTAAAATACTCAAAACATAAATATTAAATAAATTCAAGATTACAAAATATTAAACTAATTATTATGGAATAAAATGAAATAAAAAAGAATATTGATGGACAAACTTTGAATACTTAAATTTTTGGTTTTAAGTTCAAATTTTTTCCACGCTGGCAAATAAATCATACGAGCGACAATCACGTTGAAATTAAATTTATAAAAAATAACATACAAGACCAACAAAAGTTTAAATTGGATAATCTTCGTCCATATTTGATATTAAATATGTCGTATTTACTCTCTTATTCTACTATCTTAAAATTCTCGATGATGTATCAAATAATGATTTTTACAATTAATGTAATAAATTAATTATTTGTAATTTATTACATTAATTGCACGAATTATTGTTTGACACATAGTATTTTAATATAATATAGTAAAGTAGTATTACTCATTTGATATTATGTCAAGATCACTGACTCTTGAAAAAAATAAAATTTCATTTGATTAGTGGTTTTTTTTTTAATATTTTAAATTAAAGTAATGTGACGTTTATTCTTTATTAATATTTTATAATTTTTACTTTTTTAGGTGATAAATATTTATTCTTGTGATTAATGTAATAAATTACAAATAATTATAATAAGTTAATAAATTATTTTACGAATAATAATTTACATGAATGAAAAGCTTATTTTAGGAAGGCTTATTTTATGAATGAAATTTATATGTTTGAAAAAATTATATTTTTAAAAATATTGTAAACATAAAAAATCATTTCAACTAATTTTTATTTTTAAATTAAAGATTTAATGTCAATCACTAACTAATTTTTTCAACAAAGAATTTGTAATAAAATTAAAAAAAATAAATAAATGGTCAGCCCTATCCAATTAATATTTGTATCAATAATTAATCTATTCTTAAGAAAATCAAACCTATGGTCTATAATAGCTTATAATATCTTTTTACATGTGACATTTCAACCATGTAACACCCTTTCTTGCAACGACCCTTAGAAGCAAACAGTGTTAGTGGAAATTTGTTCATCAGTACTATCTTATTCACTCTTTTAAAAAATTATATCTATTTGTACAATTAATGTAATAAATTATATAAAAAAAATTATTGCATTAATTGCATATTAATTACACCAATAATTATATTACACATCAGTAAATTTTTTAAAAGAGTTAAATAAAATAGTACATAACATGATTCTTAAAGCCGATGTTATAGGTACTTCAAATAGAAAAGTCAATGCCCAAAAAACTTTACCATTTGGTTTATGCCCGAAACATTTCATAAAAACCTCTGTTGAAAACCATGTTTTAGCTAACAGTGAAAGATATTCAAATAGTAATGTTACATTTGCGTTACAATTTATACTTTAATCTTACAATATGATTTAGTATTTACATGTCAACCATTTATTAATTAACATATTATATTATTTTCAATATAACAATTCTACTAGTAAACATCGGTAATAAATATATATTTGTAGGCTTGGAAGCTAAAGATGGTGCTATACTAGGATTGCTCCATCCCATTTACATAGATCTCATATATATATATATATATATGAAATAGAGATTCCATATCGGTCACAACTAGGGGTGGGGCCAGACACCGAGATTTTCGTTCCAGTTCCGATTTGATAACGGATCCTCCCATCACTTTTTAAATTTTTTTTAATTTCAAAAAAATTATAAATAAATCAAAATAATCAAAAATAAAATTGACATGTATTAATTTAACTATCTATGATTGAAATTAAATCTAACAAACTCAATCTAACTATTTATGATTAAAATGAAATATAAGAAACTAAATTTAATATCTAAAATTAATCTAACTATTTAAGATACAAACTAAATCCAGCTATACAATATTAAAATAAAATGTAAGAAACTAAATTCAACATCCAAAATTAATCAAACTATATTACATATAAACTAAATCGAATTATCCAACATTAAAATAAAATGTAAGAAACTAAATTCAACATGCAAAATAAATCCAACTATCCAACATTAAAATTGAAAGTGAGAAACTAAATTCAACATTGAAAATAAATCAAACGTTAAAATGAAATCTAAGAAACTAAATTCAATATCAACTACTTTAAAAATACAAACTAAATAGTAAATTTAACTAAATAGTCAATTCCATTTTAAATTTCAAGAAATCAATTCCAAACTGTAATTGCACGAATTAAAAACTGTAAGTCTATAATTGCAACCAATATTAAGTCATTGATGTGTCATCTTCTATAAAATTTTCATCGGTAACGGAATCTGCAAAATGAAAATATTGAAGACATTAGTTAATCATTAGAGATAAACATATAAAACAAATAAATATTAGAATGTTCGAACTTTCTTCTTTAGTCGTGATAGTACTATATTCGAAATCATCATCAATGTTTTGAAGGATTGAATGTTTTGAGCCAACTTTGAGAGCATATAAGAGCTTCAACACTTTGGGGGATAGAGAACTGTGAAAGACATCAAGAACACGACCATCACAACTAAAAACAGATTCTGACGCCACTGTAGAAATTAAGATGATCAATATTTCTTTCGTGATTGCGCTCAAAACTCGATACTTATCGGAGTTCCTCTTCCTCTAAAATAATATGTCAGCACTGTCTGAAAAAGTCTCTAATTTTCCAGACAAATAATGATCAATCTCTGACATATTACTTTCATCATTTATCTCATAAAATTTTTCAGAGCCATAAAATAAAGAGTACACTGTAGTTGAACGAGCTTGCAACAAAAAACTCATTGACTCTGCAAACCTTTGTTGACTATCGCCGGTAGAGTATGGTCTTCATTTGTTGTATCACCTTTATATTTGGTATACAACTTTTCAATTACATCATCCACCTGCTTTGAGTATTGTGTAACTCTTTCACTACCAAATAAAATGACTAAATAATGTCGTAAAAATTTTGCTTTGCAACTTGGATCAAGAACAAAAGCACCATATACAAGCATGTTTATTTTTTCAAAAGATCCTCAATATTTATCAAACTTATTTTGCATCTCGATGTCATTTTTTTTAGCGTCATATTATCACCGTTAGCATATGTCTCAATAGCAATATTCAAATTATAGACTTCACTTATGTACGTATTTGATGTAATATGCAGAGAAGCATAAACATTAATTGTCATACTATGAAATGTCTCTGTTTTGATTGATTGTTTACCAAAATAATCATTTGAAAATTTGACTCCACGGAACTCTCCCATCATTTAAGACTCAAGAGTAGTATCTACAAACTATTAAACTCTTATCAACAATGTGTATTATGCTTATTACAAAAACTATTCCATACAAATCTATAATGTTATCTAGAGCTGAAGAAAACATTGTAAAAATTATACATACTAGATCAAGAGAGTGGATTTCGAAGATGAGCAGAAACTGAAGAAGACGAGGCCGGTGAGAGTGCCTGGAGTGTTGCCAGTGAGAGCGAGCTTAGTCTGAGTGAGCCTGAGCCTAGATTCTCATTGCTGCTGAGTCTGAGTGTGAGTGTGTGACTGCACTGCGCAAAAGAGGTGAGAAATCGAGAGAGTGACTGAGAGTCTAACAGTCGAGAGAGTGACTGAGACTTGAAGTTCGGACTTCAGTTTTGAAGTTAGGTTATCCGATGGGTATTGGGTTGGTTCTCTTTAGGCCATGGATCTGATAACCCGTTTCCACCGGGCTGACCAATGGGTCTGTAGTCACATGGTCTTGGCCTGTTTCAGAACTGGAAACCACGATCTCTGGTTCTGAGATCAATGGAACCGTGACTGATTCCCAGACACAAGGAACCGGCCCAAACCGATGGTCTGGTCTGGTCTTCAGGTTCCAGGCTAGTTCTAACCCCCCCTAGTGACAACCTTTAATGACATGAATAATTGGACATAATGAATGGTCTCTATTTCTCTCTCTTTTAGGCTTGTATTGGTCTAATTCCTATCCATAATCCAGTTTTGAGTTTTGACAGATACCCTATGAGGGTTGTTCAGGAACCTAGAAATATTCAATCCCGACCAAAGCCATTAAATAATTAATAGTTAATTTCTTAATATCGTCATTAATACATAATCATAAACAGAAAATCAACTGTTCAGATATTAGAAAATGGAAATTATTTGGAAGATTTGCGTTTGGTCAGAATATGATTTCCCATAAATGGATGTGACTCCTGGGAGAGTAAACTTTGTTTTTCTGACTGGAAATATTATTAAAATAATCAAGTTTGATTTATTTATAATTTAAAAAATATCAACCAAAGATTCTTCAGCACAAAAGAGGAAAAGTACAAATATTAGTTAATTCCATCTATAATCGTGTTAGGGTTAGGAGTTTTTAATAGAGTTTATATAATAACGTTTGATGTGTTCTTTTCTCGTCCTTAAGCAAACCCTACTCTACTTTTTTGACCAACTTCATGTCTTTGTAAATTAATACGTATGCCTAGAAGTAGTATGTCTCATCTTCTCCACTTTGAATGACAAACATTGAACCAATTGCAATTTGAGATTTGTACTATTTTTTTTTTAGTGATTTCTTAATGGAATTAAAGGATCAAAATTCAGTATTTTATGAGAAATTCACGACTTAAATCAAAGACTATTATTATAATTATTATAAAGAAATTTGATCTTGCATAATAGAAAATCAATAAGTAGCGAAAATAATGCGTGATGATCTAATTAGTAGTTTTTAACGACTAGAAGATCAAATGTAATCCAATCCTTAATGTAATCTTACACTGGTAATAAGTATGAATTCATATGTATAATTCCAATAGATTATGTTTTGAATAATGTTACATTTATTCTACCATCTAAACATATTTGTTTATGTGACAAATAATGATTCATGTAATTAATGTAATAAATTATAAATAGTTAATTTACTACATTAATTACACCAACTATTGTTTGACACGTCAGCAAATATATTTAGAGAATAAAATAACAGACTAAATGTAGCATTACTCTTATATTTTAAGCGATTTTTTCAAAATGAACATTCATATAATTCTAATTTATACTCTCTTAACGCGTAGCAATTACAACGACGTTACCTAGAGCCAAGCTCCCGTGGAACAATAATACACCTCCTAAAACTTGTAATGCCATGAAAATGGAGCCTATATTTGACCATAATTTGATAAATTAATTAGAGATTCAATTAGTATTGTCATTAGGTCTTTGATTACGTTTTAGTTAGAGGGAATTATGATGTAATTTTAATTGATATCAACACTCAACAAGCAATTCTTATTCCAATTAGTAGCTATTTTAATATTTATTGATTTGGTAATTACGTTGCAATGAACAAAGTATTTGACAATATCTACTTTAAATATGAATATATTTAGCAATAGGTTTCACTAATCAGGTGATTACAAAGAATAATGATAATGATTAGTGTAATCTCGTACTTCCGTCTGGCAAAGGAGCAACCATTTATCTCTCAATTGCAGATATGATTCTCATATTTACAGTCAAAAAGGATCTGATTAAAGATTCGTTGATCTTCCATTACTAATAATAATGCTTGTCCTAATCAAAAAGATCTGATATTCAAACAACATAATCATATTTTTTAGAGAGAAGGAGAGGAACCCTTTGTTCCCAGAAAAATTTAATTATGGAAGACAATTTTGCTAACATAATCGTTTGATGAATACTGCAATTTGCCAGTAATAAATACATAACCTTGTTAAACCATTTGTATAGTGCATAATAATACGTATACACAGAGAAGAAGAATGAGGAGAGAGAGAGGGGGGGGGGGGGGGGGGGGGGGGGGGGGAGGATTTGCAGACTTGTTCCGCCACAGGAGGAAGAAGAAGGGAAGATCATATGTCGCTGCCATGAAAATTGATTGAAGCAGAGGGGAAGAAAAGGCTGGTTTCGTGATTTGTCACTTGTTCCCCACAAGAAAAGCTAATTAAAACTTGGTTAATAATCCAAAAGGGTGACTGGTCCCTCTTCTCCAAAGATTTCCACCATCTTTCCCCATTTCAATGGATAAATAATCCAAATTAAAATTGACTGATCGGATACTTGAATGGCGAAACCCTAGTTTAGCTTCTTCCCCTTCATGGAGAGAGACAGCAGTTCGAAAAATGGTAAAAATATGGGGCGTGGGTAAAAGTTCGTAGGAATGTAGGGATTATCATCAGCTGATTGGGGAAAAAAAAATTGTTGCAATCACTTTCAATAGTTATGGATTGTGTTAACTCATCTGCACAAAATCAAACCCTAATTTTGATCTGAGTTTAATGATTTTGACCATCTACTTCACCTTCTTCTGTCTCCTCTTTCGCTCCTTCGTTTTCGATGTGCTAAAATGAGACACTCTTGTAAAAGATAAAGGAAGACTACAGCATTTCCTTCTGAGTTTTGGGGAAGTTTTAGAGAGAGGGAGAGAGAGATTTGATGACAATGAACACCACTCAAGAACAGAAAACTTATAACATTTTTATTTTAGATTAAACTTCATCAGTTTGAAGCAATAAAGAGATTGCCCAATAGAAAAAGAAAGAAGAAAACATAGAGATGAAAGGAAAAGGCTTGTTGAGTTTCAAGCCCTTCAAAGATCAAAAAACCAGAAGGCCTTAAAACCTAACAAGCCTTGAAGAAGGAGAAGAAGAACACGCAGTAAAGAGTAAACCATTTACAGACTGAATTAGCAGAAGAAGAAGAAGAATAAGAGATCAGTAATCCCAGAGAACGTACTCGTTACAGTCTCCGACTCCCATCTCATCCTTCACTTTGTTGTCACATTCATACTCGTCTATACTCTGCAACCACGGCGGTGGATGAGCCCACCCATCATTGGAGTCAAAAAACGCAAACTCACTGCTCAACTCGTGCGACTCATACTCCTTCCCCAGACTCGGCAATTCCAGGATCTCGCTCAACTCTTCTGACTCATTCGTTGCTGGAGACGACAAATCCATTGCAGAAACCAGCGACGACAGCGAAGAAGCCGATGAAGACATCGCCATAGAAACTGACATTGACTGGGGAGAGTCAAATTTCTCCATCTTAGCAGCCTTTGCCGCAGCCGCTTGAACGTCCCGGCGAGCGATGGAGATCGGACGAGGAAGGGAATCGGCGAGTTCAGGGAAGTTGAGAATAGCAGAGCTACCTTTGATGCTTAAAGCAGCCACAGTCGTGTGCTCTCGCAGCCATTTCAGGGGTAGGGAAGGTTCCGAGCCAAATGCGAGATTTCTTTCGGGGTTCCCGAATTTCAGAAACCCATTTGCCCCAATTTCTCATTCGAACACCTCGGTAGATTGGGTGCTTGCTCGAGTCTCGTATTCGCTTAGCCTTCCTAGGGTCCGAGCTCTGAAGGGATTGACCTGTTGAAGATGGCGATAAGAATGAGTACGAAGCTGCTCTCATTTTCTTCCGAACTCATTGTCATCAATGGCTGAAAACCCAGTAAGTTAAGATCTTTTTGTTGCCCCTGAGATTGAGGAGAAACACTATATCGAAGAAGGGTAGACTAATTTTCTCGGGATTTGATTCTCGAAAACTCTACGAACGGAAAGAAGATCGTAAAGATTAAAGTATAAGGGTTACCGATGCTTGTCGTTTTGATAGAGAAGGAGAGACAGGAAAAAGGTTGCCAAAGATTTGGGAGACGACGATGAATGGAGATTCTGAGAGCAATATTTTGGTGAATCAGGTGGACTTTTTCATCATAGCTTGCCTGCAACTGATGCAACCCTTATAAAGATAATGAGAGAAAGAGAGAGAGAGAGAGATGGCGATCCAGCCAGTGAATGACTGTGATGGGGGAAGGTAAATATAAAAAGGGTCCCTTTTTTTCGTGTAGTAAGAAGAAATCTCCATTGATTGGTACTCTTCATTTAACCAGTTTCACCCATTAAATTAATAGGGTTCATCTATCCCTTATCTTCTCTCCCTCAAGGCCACCACTACCTGTCTCTTGCATTATCCCCAACTGTATTTTATCATTTTATTCTTTACTTCCTCCTCTGTATCTACTAACTTCTCTTCCAGTTACTTCCTCAAGTTTTTACTTCAGTTCGAGTTTTACGGGTATTTTCTAGATTAATCTATGGCTTTTGTTGGCCATAACTAAATCCTCCATAATTCTATCTGTAACTCAGAGCCCGAAATATTAATCTAGAATTTATCCAACGGTGACAATGTATGTAATTTCCCCTTGATCATTCCAATGGGTATGTCTCATAATCAAACTATTTCTTCATCCACGAGCTGACTCATTTTACTTTTCAGGAAAAAGCCAGAAAAATATGCGACGTTATATTTTGAGATAGCTACACTAATATGAGCTGGGTTTATGTTCGTAATCCAAACTAAATCAAGGGTGTTGAAGATTTTAAAGCAAAACAGCAACAAACAATGAGCAAACACATGTAATTAACGATAAAGAAAGATTTGAAAGCAATTGAGGCGTGTCTTTGTCGTATCCCATCTCTTTTTTTCCCTCTTGGTAGGAACTGGTTTCTTTTTTGCGAAATTATGGATGTTTCCCTTGATTTGTAGGGGGTCCCCACGAGTGAGTTTTCTAGTTTGTCATCAGACATAAGATTGAGAAAATGAACCATTACATAATAGGTTCTGGTGGCAGTTGAGTTGAAAAATTAAAGCTTTATTTATTCATAACTTATTTTTGGGCCCTCCCTTTTTTGGTTTTATCCTCTCTCGAAGCCACCACGTTTCAGTTCATCGATGTGTGGTTTTGCAGAAATTGAAGTTTAACCCACTTGCTTAAACTGAAATAGTTTGCTGAGGTATATTTAATTACAGGGCCCCTTTCTTTTTTTCTGGGTTACATCTCTTTGAAATACTCATAAATTGATTGTTTAGATGACGAGAGGATAGATTTGGACTCCATTTTCGTCTTCTATTTGGTTTTACTACCACTGTTCTTAGTTATAAACCAGAGTGAACAGAACTTTGAATAAAATTAAAAAAAAAAAAAAAGAAAAATTCAGAAACCCAATGATTTGTTCTTTACTGTTATGAGTTGTAGACCTCTCTCTAATGGCGACCACGCTCGAGCAATTCGCAGAAGGAATTTCACCGTGTAGCATTCAAGCTCTTTTTTTTTTTTTTTTTTTTTTTTTTTGAGAAAACATGATTTAAAAAAATAACAAACCCTAGCTGTGTAGTCTATAAATCTTCCAAGAGTTATGAAAAATTGGAAACTGTGTGAGCATTTGATGGTCAAATTGTACTGCATCTGTTCTTGATTCCATCCCAAAAATAGTTGAAATGACATCGAATAATCTTCTCTTTCTGGAAAACATGGTTCTGAAATCACACTAATGGGAAAAAACAGCAACTTCAATTTGATGTTAGAGAGAGAGAGAGAGAGATGGCTGAGGATTATCTGTAAGTGTCCAAAAAAAATTGAAGAATGTGCATCCAACGTAGATGTAGATGGTTTCTCATGCTTCCTTGATGAACTGGGCAAACTTGAGAACTCAGAACAGTTCAGAACTGGCTTTCCACAATTATCCATTTCATTTCTTCTGAAAAGTTAAGAACCCATTTGTATCTATCGATCGATCTCTGCAACTGTCACTTTGTAGTTTGTCACTAGAATTGGATGAAGATGACGATGACGATGATGCATACAACTTGCTTCCGTAATTTACAGTCTGTCAGAGAAGGTGGCCCCGTTTAAAGCTAGATTTATATTTTCTTTCCAAATCTATGTACTGATGCCTGATTTCTACTTCCAGTTTTTTGTATTTAGGGTATTTCCTGATTTCTATGAATGTCTCTCTCTCTCTCTCCTCTCTCCATGACAAGCTTCTGTTTGATAGGATTGAGCAGAAAACTGGGGGAAATATGGAGGAACTTCATTGATCAGCTGTAAGTTTTTGCAGACAAAATTGAAGACAAAGTAAGTGAAAATGATTTCTAGGGCAATTTTATTGTTTTCTTCGCTTAGGAGTAGCAATGAAGTCATCTTCTTCATCCTCAGTGATTATTTTCTTGGGGTAATGTCACCATTTTATGAATATACAAGCTGTCCCTGCGAGCTTTCAAGCATGGTTGCCGGTCTGATGATTTGACTGGAGTTTCAGTTCTTAGTTGCTTCTTCTCTTATGTCCTATAAAGCCTCTTTAGCTGACAGTAAGCCATGCTCCATTATCAAGTCAAATCTATCTAAATTACCTGCCATGAATTTAAGAAGATGACAAGTGAAAACCAAGTACGATTTGTTCTTCCCAGTTGCTGCCATAGCCATCAATCAACTGATTGCTGCAATTATCGTCTTCCAATTCAAAGATACCCTTAAAAAAGAAGGCCTCCTGATCAACTTGGAAGAATACGCTCGTTTTCCCATCAAAATCATTGAAAGTAGGATCTAAATATTCTGACTAAAAGCATATTGCTGAGAAGGTTCAGGCATTCTCGTACAAAACAAGCAAAAACCAGAAGATATAGCCTTGCTCTACAATTATTGATGACCACCATACTTTGGTCCGAATCAATGAAGCGTTTAATCGTCGTCTCGATCCTCCTCTTATTGGGTTTTGCGAGGGCAGCCATGAATTAACTTTACCTTTTTCCTGCAATTATTCCGACAAATCCAGTCATCGTTATCTTCTTCTTCTTCTTCCTCCCAATGGGTTACCTAATACCTAATCCTGCTGCACATAATCGATTATCTCCTTTCAGAGATTAGATCTCGTCTTAAACAAACTGAAAAATGTGAAATTCGACAGTAATTGCAGCGTCTGTTTGAAGAATCTTTTTTAAGGTTTCCCGTGAGGCAAAAGGCTAACGCTTTTAATAGTATGATCTGTCATTCTCTAAGCGAGAAACCAGTGGGGCACTTAAAATGAAGAAATGACAAGGAAAGTGGAGGTGGAGGAGTTAAAAGCTTGGCGTTGCAGCCATGGAAGATGAAAACCCCCTCGAACTCATCGCTCTCCCTAATTTACTCATGGGAATCATTTTACTCAGAATAAAAATCCAAACTCTTCCGACTAAAACATTTCATGCTGCTCATCAAGTCAACTGTATTGGACCTGTGAATCTTGTTTTGAGTCCGAGGTAAATTTTCATTTCAACCCAAGTTTTTCAAACTGTCTCAACTTTGGCCATTGAAATCACTTTCCAAACCCCTCTTGGACGTGTTTGAAGATTCTACTTTCCAGTTTCTCCCTCATCCGTTGCTTCCTTCTGTAATTTAATATTATAAACTGAGATTTCCTAGCTATCTATATTTGAAATTGTTGGTTCAAGTTCAACAGATGTTCTCTGGGCTGACTGAAGAGCTGTTAGATGGTTTGAAGTTCAATTTCAACTTGTAGAAGAAACGCCATTGCAGAGTGAATTACAACTTGCTGTTTTCTTTTAGCTCATTAATTCGAGGTCGGGTCTTCGTTAAAGACAAATTTAACGCACAGTAAAAGTGGGGCTCAGTGGAGATTAAGCAGGATAATATAAACTAAGAGAAAATGAAAGAGGGAGGGTGATTGGCTTCTCTGAATTTATGTTCTCTGGGAACTCATTCTTCGCTCTGGGTTTCAGGCAATGCTCTGTTTTGGTCGAACTATGCTCTGTTCTGATCGAATTGATCAAACCCGTGTTTAATAACGTCGTTTTTCAAATAGTTTGCTTCGCCTAGATTGTCGATTGTGTTGTGGACACGTGAGAAACGAAAGAGAGAGCAGAGAGGGAAGAAGAAGAGAGAGCGAGCAGAGAAGGAAGAAGACGACTGTTGCGTTCTTGAGAAACACGGATCCCTTACATCCCATACAATTTATTAGAACGATCTACCAAAATTTAACCAAATTTGACTTCTAGCTTTGATCTATTGATGATTACATCTACCTTCCCGCCCAAAACAGTCCCAAGTTCTCTCATCTCACTGACTTTGTTCTAAATTTTTATATTTGAAATCTATAAGTGAAGTGATTGAATTCTATGGAGTTGAAATTTATGGACATAAAGAGACCACATCTATCCTCATTAATACACAATCTAGATTGTATCCTTTCGTTTTAACTCTAAAAATGCCCAGGGAAAATCGTGAAGTTTTTCATGGAGTTCTACGGGAGGACGAACAGAACTCTCTGAAGATCGGGAAAAAGGAGAGTAGAACTCGTTCGAACGGCCGTCCTTTGTTGGATTTTTGGGTCAAGAAATCTCTCATCGAGAACATGATCACGATCATCGTCTTCATCAATTTCAGTTCAGTACCTCTTCAATGGCGTCCACCCCACATTCTGCAATGCTTAAACTGATTCCTCCTCGTAGCCCAGAATCTCCATGGACTCTCTCCCCCATGCGGACTCCATCGCCTTCTCTTCTCTACCACTGCATCGCCTCGCTTCATCGCCGCGAAGGAAATATACAGTCCATCGCCATTTCAGATGGCGTCGTCTTCACTGGCTCGGCTCAAAGCAGCAGAATTCGAGCGTGGAAAAAACCAGACTGCATGGAGAGAGGTTATATCAAAGCTAGGTCAGCTAAAGTGAAAGCCATTGAAGGACACGGAAACATGGTCTTTACTTTCATAAAGATAACAGAATTCGGATATGGAGTTTCACTACTTCAGAAAATTTTCGATCCAGAAAGATTTTTTCTCTACCCTGAAAAAGCTCTCTTCTTTCTTTTGCCAGCTCGGAAGCCCATTCTCAGCTCATTTCTTGCATGGCGTATTACCATTCAGAAGAGCTTCTGTACACCGCCTAGCACGACAGTACAGTGAAAGTATGGCGGATTTCAGACAGGAAATGCGTAGACTCCTTTCGAGTTCACGATGATTATATTAATGGAGTTCTAGTGAATCAGGAAGATGGGTGCGTCTTCACTTGTTCATCTGATGGATCAGTGAAAATCTGGCGTAGGGTTTACAAAGAAAACTCCCACACTCTGACTGTCACTCTTAAATTCCAGTCTTCACCTGTAAACGCCATAGCTCTAAGCTCCTATTTCAATTCCGTTTTCCTTTACGCGTGGTCTTCAGACGGAACAATAAATTTCTGGGAGAGAGAGAAACTTACTTACAGGTTCAACCATGGCGGATTCTTACAAGGTCATCGTTTTTCTGTACTTTGCTTAGAAGCCATAGATATGGCGGAGAGAAGAAGGAAGCCATTGCCATGAGTGTTTGGCCGTGATGGACGGCCGTAGAAGGCCTGTAAAATGCTTGGCTGCATGCTTGGAAATGGAGAAGGTGGGAACGAGGATTTTGGTTTACAGTGGGAGTTTTTTGTCTCAACGTGCGCAACTTTTTTTCAGTCAATTTGTGTCCGTCCGATCGTAAACGAACGGTTTCGATCAAAGAAGATTAACGTTGGAGGCTGCATCAATGGAGTTCCGAACTAGGAATGGCGTTCTTTCTATCTTTGGAGCATTGTTTTTTCTGAAAATAAGAATCGGGTTGGACCGGAGAAGCGCCGGGGGCGGCCATGGTATCTAAATTACTCTTCCCAATGATTACACAGTGGACAACCTTCGAGACATGGCCATGGTCTGCGCCCTGATCTTCTGCAATTTCATACAATGAGAAGCAACTGGGTAAGATCCAGGTACAATCTCTCCGGCTATCCTAGATTAGATTTTCCGATGATCTGAGATTTTTCCCGGCGATGCTACCGATCCTGCAATGCCCTGTGATTCGTTCGCAAGGAAAATAATCAAAAGCTTTCTTTACAACAATCATCGTTTAACGTCAGTTCCATTGAAGTTTCCCATATTCAGAATTTCATTCCTGAATTCAAAGTTCAGGAAATTCTGAAAAAAATTGATAATTTCAAAAAACTGTCATGCTAAGCATTGTTCCTCACCCTTCCTCTCAATGCCCTGGCCAGCAGCAGGGCCATAAGCCCTACAACAGAGAACGAAGTAACCAAAATTAGCAACACACAAACAAGCAAGAACCCAAAAATAGTAATCATAGTGACCCTGGTTCATATTACTAGAAACCCAACTCTCCTTCCCTCCAATCTTACTAGCCTTATCCACAATGTTAAGTATAAGGCTAGCCAGTACATTTCCGGTAGATATTCCGACTCCTAACAACGATACGGCGATGGTTGACATATTCTTCGGAAATTCCGAGTAATAAAACTCGTTTTGAGCAACCGCATTGAAAGCCTCGGCTACACCATTGAGACAGTAGGAAGGTATTATCCACATTGCAGACATGCTCATGATGGATTGTGGGCTGTCGGAGAAACCTTGTTGGATTGCAGTTTTTCGTCGAACCGTCTCTATGATTGCTGAAAAGATCATGCTCAGACAGGATACTAAAAGGCCGATCCCCATCCTCTGTTTTGTGCCGAGATAAGCTTGTCTTCCTCGAATTTTTGTAGCTAAGGGTATGATTAAGCAATTATACAGAAGTAGGGATACTATGACACTGAGATTGGTGAATAATGCAAAAGAGGCAGCTGGGATTTCGAAGTTTGAAGTTATGTGCCTGTCCATGGAGTTCGCCTGCAGGATAAACATATCGAGAGCTTTACGACATCGTATACGACAAATTCCTATACGTATCTTCCTTCCTCATCACACGTAGAATTTCTTCGATATTTAATTGGAATTCCAGACTGCAAACTCAGCCAAAACTATGCAAAACGTGAAAAAAGAAGAAAAGCTTGCCTGGATTAGGAAAAAAGAGTTTTGGCCAATATTTACAGATATCATGATTCCGGCGGACCATATCGGAACGACCTTCATCAGTGTTTTCAACTCTTCTACTTGTTCCACCGTACAAAAAATCCGAGGCAGTTGGTCTGATAAAGCTGGTTTATTTAGTTCCAAAATGGCTGGAGATTTCAAGTTGAGGCAAGCCTTGTTCAAATACCTGTTTAACACAAAAACAGGTTTGTAAAGACGATTAATGGAACATCATTTTGATGCACAAAATTACTGCTTTTCGTACCTGAATTTCTTACTCGGCATGGAAAGGGATGACCCGAGATTGTAATTGCAGAATTCATCGGCATCCTCTGATGGTAACTGCAAATGTCTGTTTTTATAATACGCTACGAGTACTCGACCAAATGTCGTCAATACACTGCTGTTGGCCTTTAACTTGACGTAAAAAGGAGAAGCCAAGAAAAATGAAAAAGTGGATAAGAACATTAGAACGACAGGAATTCCGAAACCCAATTTCCATCCCAACTGATCTTGGACGTATACAATGCAAGTGAGCGCAATGATGACCGAAACAGTGCCAGCAACATAGTACAAGCTGAAGAAATTTTCCAAGGCTCTCTTGTTTCTATGGCTGTCTCTTCTGTCCAATTGATCTGCGCCAAAGACCACTGAAGCTGATTTAACTCCACCGGTTCCGATGGACATTAGAACTAATGAAAAACAGAGAGTTATCAGCTGGGAAATTGTCGGAGATACGCAAGCAAACGAAGACTCATTACAAGGTGGCGGTCTAGCTTGTGGTATCATGGTTGTCAACCAAAGAATAATCATTCCCTGTACGATGATAAACATATGTCAATCGAAAGAGATAAATATTTGAAGTTTCAAAATGAAAGTAATTGATGCTGGAGTAGCAAAAATGACCCAAGCAGTTCATCTCTCTCTCTCTCTCTCTCTCTCTCTCTCTCTCTCTCTCTCTCTCTCTCTTCCAAGGCTAAGTACGGAATAGACAATGAACAATCACAAAAACATACCAGCAGGCTAGAAATGGAGCCGATCCCAATTGTCCAAAACCGACCAAAGAAAGAGTCCGAGAGAACAGCTCCCACAACAGGCATAAAATTGGTGGCAGCCGACCAAAGGAACAATATGTTGGTTCCAGAGGCCACTTTCATTCCGTAACCTCTCGTCAAATACAGAATCATGTTTGAAGTCAGCCCACAGCTTGCTACCTTCCCAAATGCCTCATTTGCTATCAGTCCATAAACACAAAAACGTTAAAGAAACACAAATATGTCGTTCCAACAATGCACTCAAACATATGAAAGCACAATTGTAAATCAAGAAGCTAGCAATCGCCTTTTCCTAAAGATGGAATTGTGCTCAGCATTTGCAGCTTCTTTTTATGGTGACCAACTGCACAAGAAACGATCTCAGACTTCCTAACAAGTGAAGCAGATGTTTCGTTGACAAAGTGTAACGTCTTCCGGTCCTTCCAGTACAATATTGTCTGCTTTGCGCCAAATCCCGTATGAATTTGTTCTTGGGGTCAGCCCCAAAAGCGTTGTACTAGGTAGGGAGAGGAACTCTACTTATAAACCACGTAATTTTTGCTCTCCCAAACAATGTAGGATTGTGCACCCCCACTGATATGTGCTGAGCTCCACGGGACCCTCCCTGCCTTGACATGGCGGGCTGTTACAATCTCCCTCCCTTCGGGGTCCGATATCCTCGTCGACCACAGTTCTGGTTAGACAATGACTTTGATATCATCTGTAACGTCATCTGGTCCTCCCAGTACAATATTGTCTGCTTTGAGGCAGAGCTCGCACATATTTGTCCTTGGGGTCAGCCCCAAAATGCGTTGTACTAGGTAGAGAGGATATGATATGCCAATAGGCCCAAAAGCCCAACCCAAGACTAAGACCCAATCCATATCCAAAGCCCATACTACTTATTACTTGCTTACTAATGACTTTATTTCTTTTGCATGTAATGGACTCAATGAAGGCTTAGAGCGGAGGCCCAATTCACATGGCAAGGATCAACCTCATCACTTAACCTCTTGGGATGCACGGGATGAAATGAATCGGCTAGATTAGCAGAAGCAGGATTTTTCTTCCCGGAGACAAATTTTGTAATTTATTTTCCGTTGGTTTTCTTTAAACAAACATTAGTTTTATTTTATGTTTTGGCAAAAACCATTAGCCCTTAGAGTTGTATGGTGGGTAACTAATTTGGGTTACAGTGAATCATCTTGATGTGAGAGGCCCAACTCATTAGAAGACAAAAGGGAGAAGAAGCACACGAAGGACAATGTGTAGTTGAAACAAGGATGGAGGATGTGGCACAAGGAGGGCACTTGATCACATCTGCAAGGGAGGAAGCATCACCATTGGATGAAGAAGCAAGGACAAGAGGTAGTGCTCACAAGGATTGATGACGTGGTACAATGAGGATGCTTGATGACATTTGCAAGGGAGGAAGCCTAACCATTGGATGAAGCACAAGCACAAATCATCTTGGCCGCCCATCATCACACTTATCCAACGGTTCACATTCAAACTTGCAAAACCCTAGCTACCCTAGGATCTTTATTTAAGCATGACACTTGGCCATTGTATGGGTCTTTTATCAAATTAATCTATTGAGGTATCTTTTATTAAGACAATGTTGTCTTGGTGAAGAATCTTCCAAAGGTTAGTGCCATTGGAATTCTACCTAGATTGGTGCCAAGGTAGGTATCAGTTTGCTTAAACCGATTGCAGAGAACCTCCATTGCTTCCAAGCGTGTGGTGGCTTGAAAGATCTTACTCCTTACTCTATTCCAAGTCACTTTGGTGATGGAATCATAAGAGAAGGTCAAGACCGGTCTTCTGCCTTGGAAGAAGCATTAGCCGAGAGGTAACTCAATACCTCTATCAACCGGTTCAAAGTTTTATCATTTTCTTTATTTTTCTTCACATGACAATATCACCACTTCACACGTACTTCATCTTCCATCTATTAGCTTCATTTCGTCTGAAGAAATCTTTTCATTTCGAGCACTTTAACTTTTCCATTTCCGTTCATACATTTTATTGCTCTCGGGTTAGCCGACCAGTGAGCAACCCTTACTCTTTGGGTGATAACTCTCTCATTTACAGGTCGTTACCCATCATGATAATTTTACTTATAAACTATACATTTTTTACTCTCCCAAGCACTATGAGATTGTACACCCTCACTAGTATGGGCTGAGCCTCACTGAACTCTTTTTGCTTTCACATGGCAAGCTGTCACGATCTATCCCATTTGGGGCCCGATATTCTCGTCGACCACACTTTTGGTTGGGTAATGTCAATTGTGACAGCTCGCCATGTGAAAGCAATGAGGGTTCGGTGGTGCCTAGCCTATACTAGTGGGGTGCACAATCCCACATCATGATAATTTTACTTATAAACCATACATTTTTTACTCTCCCAAGCACTATGAGATTGTACACCCTCACTAGTATGGGCTGAGCCTCACTGAACTCTTTTTGCCTTCACATGGCAAGCTGTCACGATCTATCCCATTTGGGGCCCGATATTCTCGTCGACCACACTTCTGGTTGGGTAATGTCAATTGTGACAGCTCGTCATGTGAAAGCAATGAGGGTTCGGTGGTGCCTAGCCTATACTAGTGGGGTGCACAATCCCACATTACTTGAAAGAGTAAAAAATTGCATGGTTTATAAGTAGAGTTTCACTTCCTACCTAATACAACGCGTTTTGGGGCTGACTCTCTAAGAACAAATCCCTCCAGCTCTGCCACAAAGCGAACAATATTATACTGTGAGGACTAGAGGACGTTACACAAAGAAACAATTAACAAGTTTTGGATAATATTAATTTCATTATTACTTCACTGGTTTATTGTTGTGAATTTTTTAAGATTTATCCTTTTAGTTTACTTATCTACAATAGTGAAATTGCTTTAAATTATTTGTTTTTTTCTTAGAGAAGGTTATTCGACTCCGAGCTCCTATCAACTAATTAGCCTATTAAATAATGTCTAAAATTTCTATTAATAATATACAACACCCATTGGCCATTTCCAACAAGCCAAAAGAGTTGCAGAGAATTGAGATAAGCGACAAGAGTCACGAGATGCTGACCTGGAAAGTTGACATCGCTGTCCTAACATGCTCTAAAACTCTATTAATTCATTAAACTACGTGCCCAGATCCATGATACCCCTCTATCACTTCCCAGAACCCTGATCTTTCATTGGTTCAGTAACATCCGATTCTCTTCTCGATCATTTCGTCGGACAGTTTCTGCGCATCTAAGAAATCATTCTCTGTTTGAAGAGGTTTCTAAGCATGGTTTTACGGCGGTCAACTGTAAAATATACAATCTAGAGGTCTTGACCATAAAAGCATACCCAATCGGAGAACGGCCAGAACTGGATGCATTGCATTGTGATTCTCCAAAAAAAAAAAAAAAAACCAAAATTTACGATGCAAAAACTTAAAATTCTTCAAATGAGGTTTCACGATCTATTAATGAAAGACTATTTTGGACAACTAGTGCTGTAAATCTTAGTTGCCTGTTGCCTCTACACAAGCCTCTTCAGAAATAGACGATGAGATTTACTTTTCATTCACAAAATACCATCATCAAAACGTAAAAACAGAAAATTATTTACCTATAATGAAAGGCAACGTCTGAAAACCGCCGTTATGATTTGAAACCTGGTGGAAATCTTCACCTTTTTGATATTTTTCAGCTTCCAGAAGTGTTTCTTTGAGCATCTTCACTTCTTCCTCACCATCCCCCATTTCCTCTACCCTAATGGCCTTCTCCTCAACTCTGCTAGTTTGTCTCTGCGCTTCTACCAGTGTATATGGGTTAAAAAGCTGGAAGATAACAAAAAGAACGAGAAATAAAAGATGAGTTCATTTGTCGTGGACCATAAAGCTAAAGATGCGTTCATTAAACTAATGTTCTTTCCTCACCAAGATCGACGTAACTCTCCACCAAAAGATGCTTCTTCCTCCTCTTTCTGGGTTCGACTTCTTCCTCCAGACAACTGCAATGGTTGAGAGACGCTCTGTACAAAACGAAATAAAAATACCCAATACTGTTTAGTTGAGAGCTCCATTGTAGATGCATTCCATGATCTGGCCAGAAACTCCATAGCTTCCGTCGGACTTTCAAGTTAGTTTGATAAATATTGCATGCACTTTTCTTTCATTTCACATAATAAATGGAGAACATCCATAGCTTAAGACGGTTAACATGAATAATTAAAATATATTATTCATATCATGTCAATAAATTAGAAAAAAAATGTTAAAACCAATATGAACTACAAATTATAAGTTTAATTTGAAACACC
The DNA here is from genome assembly GCA_022432975.1 of Begonia masoniana. Lineage (NCBI taxonomy): Eukaryota > Viridiplantae > Streptophyta > Magnoliopsida > Cucurbitales > Begoniaceae > Begonia > Begonia masoniana. Next base: position 83,203,253 of record CM039502.1, on the reverse strand, counting down.
TCTTAAACTAAAAATTTTAACGCCGCGAACAGGGAGCCGATCACCCCCCGTTATGTCTAGTGATTACGTGGCACTAGACGTATTGGGTCGGGAGGTCGATGTGGGGGCTGATGAAAGTCAATGACCGATCTTTCTCGGGCCCAAAATCAAACGTTTTGGCCTTCAAATTGACAACCCAAGTTTTTATTTAATATTTCCATCATTATTTAATTTTATTAGAATTTTCTTAATCGCCAGTATTTATTTTGGATATAACTTGAAATTAGGGATCTTTTGCATTATTGAAATTTCTTTGGAAAACTAGGGTTTCTCTTTGGAGAGTTTTTCTTGTTCTTTCTGCATCCCGCTGCGTCAGGTGGTATCAAAGCTTGTTTCATTTCAACCTACGATGGCCAGTTTATGAAGCAATCACATCCCAAACGTCGTTCAGGAAGTGGGAGTATTGCGAGCCGGATTGGAGTCTCAAGAGGCGGCACTCAAAAACTTGAAGGAAAATATCGATCAAAATTTTCGGCGTATTGAGCAGCGCCTTGAAGACTTGATTGATTGTTTGGACACCTTAAGGTTTGATGCAAACAGAAACAGAGATGACGATAGGGTTCGTCCGAGAGATGAGACTGCTCAAGGCAAGCGCGATGAACTACCTGTTACTGCGACTAATCTAAGACGATCGATACTTGATTATAAAGTCGATTCAGAAGATGAAGATGAAGTGGAAGCAAAGGAAAATTGCTACGGCAACGGCGGCAGTTATGGCCGATTCGACGGCAGCAGCAGGGGATTTGACGGCGGTCATGGCAGATTTGGCGGCGATCATACAAATTTAATAATCATGACTATCACGCTATTGAAAATGAGTTTAAGTTGAAGGTGGACATCCCTAGTTTCAATGGAAACTTAAAAATCGAAGATTTCATGGATTGGACTGCTGAGGTTGATCGATTTTTCGAATACATGGAAATTCCATAAAAAAAAGTGAAATTGGTGGCATGTCGTTTGAAAGGCGGAGCTTCCGCATGGTGGGAGAGAATGTAAAACAAACGCTATTGTAATACCCAGCTTGTACGGATGTCAGATATATTATATTATATTGTTATTTTATTATATAATGCCATTTTTGGTAATTATGTCGAATCAGGTCTGTTTCACGAAAAGAAAGCGTCATTACGATCCTAACGATTAATAGGAATTTTAAGGAAATTATGGGAATTTTCGGAGATTAAACAATATATTCCGAGTAAATACACCTCTCGTAATGTGGACGACGTTCTCGTAAAAATAGTAAACGAGATCCAAATTGCGAACGGACAGTTTTGTTAAATCCCAAATAACAAGTCGGACTTATTGGCGAAATATGGAAATTTGGAGAGCACGAATCGATGGATGATTAACGAAACGAATGACGAAGTATGTGCTAAGGACATTTTGGTCTTTTGCCAAAGTAAATTTTATAATAAAAACAAAAACCCTTTTGTTTCTTCTCACCACTTAGCACAAATCGATTTCTCTCGGTTTCTTTCTTTCTCTCTCGCAAACCCTCTCTGCCAGCCGCGGTTCCTCAACGATCCGAGCTCCAATTCGCGCTCCGATCGTTCCGTTTCCTTCACGTTTCTTCCTCCAATCGACGTTCTAGGTATGTCTCTATAGTTTTAGAACGTTAGATTTCGAGTTTTGTAATATTTAAACAATTAGGGTTTCGTTTAGGTTTCGATAAAAATGTAGATTTAGGGCCCGAAATTAATAGTTTGATTATGATTAAGTGTATATTAAACGTATTTGACGTTATTGGATGAAGTTAAAACAATTTGTGAAAATGTTAAAAATTAGGGATTTTCGAGAGTTTAGGAAAAACTCGTAAATTGAGAATTTGGGTGCCGAGTGTAAATTGCTCGAATATATAGCCAATGAGTTGGATTAGAACTTTAAAAAGTTTCCTTAGTTAAGATTTTTGTAAAATTGGACGATCGACAGTGTAAACTCATTTTAACGTCGATATTATGTTTTGCTTCAAACAAACAGCGCTCGTGGACGGAGCTTTAGCTGCTTTGGACACGAGGTAAGTTCTCGTGATCTTCTTTGGCCGATTGGCCTACACCGTACGTCATGTCGTCTCGAGGAGTTTTGGAGATGCGTTTGTTTAATTGTATTTGGTTTGGGTAGCTAGGTTTTAGGAGTCTATAGTTTACACTTTACAGTCTTGATGATACATATTATTGCTTGTTTACTGTATGATATTGAACTGTTCACGCATCACTTGTTTTAAAGAAAAGCATGAAAATGAACTTCCGCACAGATTTTAAAGATAACGTAAAGCATAGCACTGGCCGAAAGGCGTATTGAGCATAGTATTGGCCGAAAGACGTATTGGCCAAAAGGCGTATTGGCCGAAAGGCGTATTGTATTGGTCACGCGAGGTGGGGCTCAGGCACGGCTGTACGTGTTGTAAGCGTGCACCCCCCGCTTCTAGCCGGAAAGAGTAGTCCGCCCGCTGGATGAGCTCTCTCTGGTTAGAGGGATAAGATCTCGGTGACACCTATTGAGCATTGCATAGTAAGATAAAATAAAGCATGGTTTATCGAACTCATACGCACAGCATGCATTGCATTTACGTAGAACTTACTGGAATTTCATCTCATAGTGTATTGTATGGTGTAGGTGATCTAGATATCGAGAAACCAGGTGAGGATGAGATTCCTCCTCCTGAGGCATGATACAGTTGACGGAGGATGGCTGCGGAGGTGTGCTGGCGCAGTCGAGGCTCATCTGACCCGTGGGGATAGTATGTATAGATTTTGATGGTTTTGGGATATTTTGGGATGTATTGGTTAATTGTATAGAAAGTATAGGATGCTTGGTTCTGGTAGACGTTAGGTTTACTTACTGATGTTTCCAAGGTTTTTATAAACTGAATTGTAAATCGTTTTGGTTTAAAGTTTTATTTAACGCTATAGAAATGTTTTTGATTGGTTACGGATAGGCTCGGTTTATAGAGCGATCCACGCAGTTGGATTTCGCAAAGTCCGCTGCAGCTGGTCGAGTTAGGTTATTGAGTTTAGGTTATTGGTTGATGGTTGTTATTGGGGATAAATGGTGATAAGTAAGTGAGGATTGCTCTCTGGAATCGGATTCCAGAGAGGGTTAAGAGGGTTAGTAAAAGTTAAGTGTTTTGCTCTCTGGAATTCGGATTCCAGAGGGCAACTTGTAATTCAGTCATGGCGATCAGGCGCTGCGAGGGTCGGCGATCGGGCGCTGCGCGAGCCATCGCTTGCAGCGATCGCGCGCCGCGGGGGGATCGCTGCCAGCGATCGCTGGGGCAGCGATCGGGTGCCGCACTCGATCGCTGGGGCAGCAATCGGGCGCTGCCCCCTCCCCTCGGCAGAAAGACCGAACTGCCCTCCCTTTAATTAATTGCTTTCCTTAATTGTTTTTAAAAATTTTTAAGTAATTCAACAATTTGTTTTAATTGTTTTAAATGTTTTAAAGGTTAGATTTCAATTCCGATTTCGATTCTGGTTTCGATTTCGGTTTAGGTTCCGAATAGAGTTTAGTTAAAGATATTAGTTTTTTTTAAAAAAATATAGTACGGAAAATACGAGTACAGTATTGGGGTCGTTACAGCTATCGGGAAGGCAAGCAATCTGTTAGAACCTGGGGTCGAATGAAGCAATTGTTACGGGCGGATTTCTTACCTTTTGACTATGAGCAAATCCTCTTCCAATAGTATCAACATTGCCATCAAGGTATGAGAATTGTGTATGATTATACGACTGAATTTATGAGATTAGCGGAGAGGAATGACCTATGAGAAAGTGAAGGACAACATATAGCTCAATACTTGGATGGGTTGAAACCCCATATTCGAGACAAAATTGGGGTTCACATTTTACGAAATCTGAATGAAGCGAAGAATATGGCTATAAAAGCTAAACTGATGATCCTAGAGAAACAGGGCAACAATAGTAGATTTGATTTGAACATGCGTACTTACAGGAACGAAGATTTTCAGAGGAATAATACGGAGAAAGAAAGATCAATTTATAATACCCCAAGTCGATCAGAACAGAGAGAAGATAAATCGGTTGGGAAGCGAGTAGTAGCTGAAAGTATAGAAGTGTCAAAATCAACCAACCCCTAGGCGAGACCTATTCCTGACAAATATTTCTGATGCAATCAGTCTGGTCATCGGTTAAAAGAGTGTTCGAATCGGAGGACAGTCAACATTGTTAATAGAAATGAACATGAGCAAAAATTTGGTGTAAGTTTAATTGGGAATTTAAGGATTTTGATGATTTAGGGCTTGAATTTGTGAAATTTTTTGATGATATTGAAGACAATGATTAGGGATGGGGAAATCAACACGGTAGGGGTGTGAAATGGTCAAATTTTGTGTTGGAATCCAATGGTGCCGAGAGGAAATTAAATTTTTTAGCAATGAAGGGTGGAAGGGGGGCCAATTTTTTATATACTGTCAGAGATCGGCCACCCGTTCTGGAGCAATGATCCACTCGTTCTCAGCCCTAATTTTAATAAGACGGGGTCATCGCCTCCCATCGACCCCCCGTACTCCAACCTTAATTTTGAGAATGGGGGGTGGTGGTTTCGGGGAGGTGACCCTCTATTCTCCTACAAAAAAAATATATATATTAAGGGATGCAAACGGGGGGTCATCGCCCCGAAACGACCCCCCGTTCTCAAAAACAATGTTTAAGAATAGGTGTTGGTTTCGGGGAGGTGACCTCCCGTTCTCAAATACCTCTAAAATGGAGAGGTTGGAAAGGGGGGCCATTGGGGGGTGGGGGTCCCCCGTTCTCCAATCACGGGTGGTGCACGTTGGACAGAGAGTCTCCGCTCCCCCACATCGACCTCCCGACCCAATACGTCCAGTGCCACATAAGCACTGGGCAACACGGGGGTGATTAGCCCTCCGTTCGCGACGTTAATTCAGAACGGGGGGAATCAGCCTCCAGTTCTAGGCGTAAATTGATAACGGAGGGTGATCGGCCACCCGCCAATGTTTAATCTGTTACATTTTTTATAGTTTAAGGTTTTAGTTATTAAGACTTTTAATTTAGGGATTGTTTCAAATTAAACTCCAACAATTTTAGAGTTTAAATTGATTTTAATTCTGAAAAAGATAATACAATTCTGACAACTTTGTCGTCTCATCAATTATTACATTAAAAATTATTTTTAGTATTTAATACATTTTTTTTTTTTATCATCCTCGTGTCTCGTGTTTCTTTTGTTTGTTTTTCTTTTTACAATTCTCTCAATTTTGTCAACTATACTCTCTAAATCTCAACCTTTGAGATTCCAAATGTCGACTTGTATTATTGAATAATTTTAGTTCATCTCCATTATTATCTGTATTTTTGTTCGTTAGTACCATATTATAATATTCTTCGCTTTAAATCAAATTTTGCACGATTTTACTATTTGAATTTTTGCCAAAATGCGTAAAAATTTTTTTATAAATCATTAACTTTATACTCTCTCCAAACAATGTGAGATTGTGCAACTCCACTAGTATAAATCGAGTCTTCACAATTAACAAAATTTAGATTGTCATCACACGTTGAATTACCACATTAGTATATATATTTTTTTAAAAACTGAACTTCAATAATTTACTATTGTTTCAATTGAGTAATTAATTTATATTGACTAGACTGTGGTGACATTAGAGCTGAAATATACTTACAATTTTGAAGTTTCTTCCAATGATGTTTTGAAAGAATATAAGAAGCTTAATATCATAGATAAAATACAGATTTGTGGACACAAGAATGTAAGCAATAATATAAACATTTAAAAAAAAAACTATGGTGTAAAAATATTTAAATTTCGAGAATACATTACATATGATTTTGAACCATATTTGTTGACTTAATCATCTAGATACAATGAAGCAGAGCATTCTTCCTTGTTCCTGCTCTTAACCCCTTGCCCTGCTGAAGGGCCATAAGCACTACAACAGACAACAAAGTAGCCAAAATTAGCAACACTCAGACAAGCAAGAACCCAAAAATAGTAATCATAATGACCCTTGTTGATGTTACTAGAAACCCAACTCTCCTCCCCGCCAATCGTACTAGCCTTATCCACAATGCTAAGTATGAGGCTAGCTAGGACATTTCCGGCCGACATTCCGACTGCAAACAACGAGGTGGCAATACATGACATGCTCTTTGGCAATTCCGAGTAGTAGAACTCATTTTGAGCTACAGCGTTGAAAGCCTCGGCTATGCCGTTGAGACAGTAGGGAAGTATTAACCACATTCCTGACATGCTGACGATGGCTTGCGGGTTGTCGGAGAAACCTTGTTGGATTGCAGTTTTTCGTCGAATGGTCTCAATCATTGCTGAAACAACCATGCTCAAACAGGATATTAATAGGCCAATACCCATCCGCTTTTTCGTGCCGATATAAACTTGGGTTCCTCTGATTTTTGTTGCAAAAGGTAAGATTATGTAACTGTAAAGACATATCCAAATTACTACGCTGAGAATGGTGAACATTGCAAAAGAGCCGCCTGGGATTTCGAAGTTTGAAGTTATGTGCCTGTCCATGGAGTTTACCTGCAGGACAAATGGGTCCAAATTCGATGCCAATTCAGGACACATTCATTTAAACGGTTTCTTCGAATTATAAAGAAAAAGCTTCTCCTTTGTGTATCTTCATTCTAACGTGCAGAATTTCTCTATGTTTACTACAAATAAGTGAAAATTCAAGACCGGAAACGAAGCCAAAACTATGCAGGGATGAGAAAGTTGTGACGTGGGATAAGCTAACCTGGATCAAGGAAAAAGAGCTTTGGTTGATATTTACAGACATCATGATCCCGGCAGACCACATCGGAACCACCTTGATCAGTGCTTTTAACTCTTCTACTTGTTCCACCGTGCAAAAAATCTGAGGCAGTTGGTCTGTCAAGACACTTTTATTCAGTTCCAAAATGGCCGGAGATTGCAAGTTGATGCAAGCTTTGTTCAGAAACCTGTCAAACATAATAATAGGATTGCTATATTTTCCACATCAACGACTCTAAAAATGAAAAGAACAACAGAGATTGGGAATCAATGGAATTTACTGCGAGTAGTACCTGAATTCCTTACTTGGCATGGAGAGGTCTGACCCGACATTGCGATTGTACAACTCATCAGCATTCTCTGATGGTAACAGCAAGTGTCTGTTTTTATAAGACACTACAACTACTCGACCAAATGTCGTCAATAAACTGCTGTTTGCCTTCAACTTGACGTAAAAGGGAGATGCCAAGAAAAATGAAAAAGTCGATAAGAACATTAGAACGACAGGAATTCCGAAACCCAATTTCCATCCCCAATGATCTTGTATGTATACAATACAGGTGAAAGCAAGGAGGATCGAGAAAGTGGAAGAAACATAGTACAAGCTGAAGAAACTTTCCAGTGTGCTCTTTTTTATATGGCCGTCTCTTCTGTTCAATTGATCTGCACCGAAGGCAAGTGAAGCCGACCTAACACCTCCGGCTCCGATGGAGATTAGCAGGAATGAAGAGCATAAAATTATCAGCTGGGGAATTGTCGGAGATCCGCAGATGTATGAAGATTCATGACAAGGATGTGGTCTAGCTTGTGGTATCATGGCTGTCAGCCAAAGAATAATCATTCCCTGTGTGATAAAAACCATAAGTCAGTTGAGAGAGAGAAATTATTTGAGTTTCAGATGATGAAGTCTTTCATGCTTGATTAAATGTGCAAAATGAAACTAGTATGCATTTTCCATCATCCGTTTCATCAGAATTCGGGTCAGGTTAATTAGATTGGTTGGTCTGACATAATTGCAGTGACTAAACTATGAACTATTTCTGTCTTTTTCTACCTCTCCTTCCCTTTATTTCCAGGCTAAATACAGATTAGACTATGAAGAATAGCAAGACAACATACCAGAAGGCTAGAAATGGAGCCGAGCCCAATCGTCAAAAACCGACCGAAGAAAGAATCCGAAAGAACAGCTCCCACAACAGGCATAAAATTGGTGGCAGCCGACCAAAGGAACAGTAAGTTGGTTCCAGTAGCCATTTCCATGCCATAATCTCTCGTCAAATACAGAATCATATTTGGAGTGAGCCCATAGCTAGCTGCCTTCTCAAATGTCTCATTTGCTATCAACCCACAAACAGAAAAGGCTTTAGTGTACAGACATGAAGAAGAAGAAGAAGAAGAAGAAGAGGGTTACCTATGATGAAAGGCAAGGTCCGAACACCACCCTTATGATGTGAAACCTCGAGGAAATCTTCATCCTTTTGATAATTTTGGGATTCCAGAAGGTTTTCCTTGAGCATCTTCCTTTCGTCCTCATAAACCTCCATTTTTCCGTTCTGGTTCTTATTTCAACTACGTTGACTTCACTTCTGCTAGTTCGTCTCTCTGCTCTGCTAGTTAGTGTTTTCGTCTTCTAGGAATGTCCATTTGCTTAAAAGCAAGACGACAAGTAAAAAGAACCCTCTTTGTTTAATAATAATATGTCAAAATCAGTTGCCATCGGATCGTCATGACAATGAACGCAGGTTCAGGTCATTTATTATGGTAATAATTTCGAAAGGTAGCCAAAATTTCCTTCCGTCTGGATCCACCAAACTTTCCTTTCGTCGGGGTCAACCTAACTTTTAACCCAGAAGAAAAGCTTCTTCTTCCTCTCTCTGGGATCAAAATCATCCCGAAACTACTGCCATGGATGAAAGACGTTCAGTACAAAGCAAAACAAAAATACCCAATAAATATTGAGGTGCTGGGACATATCATGACAATTGATAAATACTTTTCCTGAATCAAAATTACCCGAAAAATCTCGAACACAAGCGACGAGGCGGAGAATCAATCGAGGGATTTGACGGCATATGGCCATCACTATCAGCGTATTCTCTATTTTTATTTCGATGCAAATTTGGCCATGATGCGAGCCACGATGGAGAACTCACTCTGCATTATCGTCAAAAAAGGTATTAACGCTTCTTGTTAAATGCCAAGGCTTTCAACGAAGGCAGCAATTGACAAAATCAACGAGCGGCGACACTAGCCGAGGAAACGAACGAAATACCTGCCTCTCGCCGGCCGGCAGAATCTCATTACTTTTAAGTCGACGTGTCGGTTTGCAGAAACAAATTTCCCCACGAATCGAAAACGTCACATCATCTTAAAGGTGGAGAAAATTTTAATAAATATAAGTACTAATACATGGAGGGGATTACTTATAAGTGTGGGGGCAAAACTGTGATTAAGATATTCTATGGGTTAAAAGTGGAAACTATGATTTTCTTCATTTGTAAAGGGAAAAACTGCAAGTACACCTTTAGCTCACAAATCACTATGGTTTATACACGAAGACCTTGTCTTCTCCGATCTGCTTCGGATCCTCACTCCGGTAGAAACTAGAGCGAGATTGTATAGAGTGGCGAGGCAATGGAGATTAGGGTTTATCTCCTCCTTTTTGTGTTGCTTTTATTGTCTGACCATGGATTGTCGATTTACGAAGATCAAGTCGGTCTCATGGATTGGTACGTTTCACTTGTTTTCTGTATTTCTGTTCTTCCGTGGAGGGAATCGATGGGGCTAATGCTTTGATTTTATATTAATGCCGGAAAAACCTTTACTTGCTTCAAAAGTGGCTTTTATTTTCTTTTCGATTTCTCTAATTTTGGGAGCCAAGTGATTCTGTTTCCGATTTGGAGTTACTGCACCTTCGTAGTATGGTTTTTTGTTTTTTTGTTTTCCAGAATTTGAATCTGAACGATTGTCCTTCAGTCTCTGGATTGATGTTTGTAGTTTCATTCAGTTTTATTTGTCACGTGGTTTTCCTCATTTATTAATTTCGATTTCTTGTTTGTTCATAAGATGACCATCATGTTTGTGCTCTCGTCTCCTTCAATTATTCCAATAAGTTTCACTACAGGCACCGACGATACATTGGAAAAGTGAAAGAGGCAGTGTTCCTTACCCAAAAAGTGGACGGAAACGTGTTATTGTGTCCACAGAAGAGAATGTTATTGCATCTCTTGATCTTCGACATGGCGAGATATGTAAGTGCATTTAGTTTTGTTCAGAACTTGATTAATTTATGTTTTTCTCCTAAAACTGGGATTTTGATTTATACAGTTAAAGAAATTGACTTCAAATTTAAAGTAGTAACTTAAATGTGTAATTTACAGAGTAGAAATCCCATTGTGCAGATTAGTTATCAAGTTGAGATTAGTAATCGAGTTGTGAAGCCTGGGGCAGAAAAATGTTGTTACTCTGATAATTTTCTTACCAGTAAATGATGAATTTGGTGACACTCAAACCACTAAGATTTCTTTTCACTTGTTTCTGCTTCCGCAGTTTGGAGACACGTTCTTGGAGCAAGTGATGAAATTGACAGGATTGAGGTTGCTTTGGGAAAATGTAATCGTAACTTCTCTCATAAATGTTTCTTGCATCTTCATACTATTTTTAGTTTTGTTTATAGTACTTGATTCTTTCAGATTCACTGATTTTTGCAGAGGATTATCATTATAATAAATTGATTAGAGTATCACGGCTTGATCTATGAATAGGTCATTAGCAGTTTCCTCGTTGCATGGGAAGAAAGTGCCATTATGTGGAGTAGGATTATTAATTGTTTCCAGTAATTCCATTGAGTTGATCTGAATTCTTTTTTTATTTTCATCTCAATAAAGTCAAAGCAGGATTGGGTATATGATGTCACGAGTTGAATTTAAACATTATTACCACTTAGGTGTCCTAATGTGTACATCTTCTATCCTGATTGTAATGGTTTTGAAGATTTAATTATCTCGGTTATAAATGCAGTTGGAAGGACATTTGTTGACATGTGATCTGCCATCCCATCATTAATAGATTTCATGAATCGCTTAAACTTAGTAGTTTATATGTTTGTATATTCTTTGCATGCATAGTTTTTTTGGTTCATTGAATCTCATGAACTTTGCAAAGTATGTAATTAATGTTATCTGCCTTATGGTCGTAAATGTCGATTTTCCATCATTTTGCTACATTGTCAGCTAATGTCATCCAATATCATCTATGGTTGCTGTTTAACGTTGTTATGCAAACTTTAGATTGTGCTGTTACAACTGTCTATCTGTATCGTTTGTTTAGTTGCTTCATGTATTGTAATCAGACATCATTACCCTTTCATCTAAGGGGAGTATTTTAAGAGCATGGAACCTGCCCGATGGACAGATGGTGTGGGAATCTTTTCTTATGGCCTCTGATGCGTCAAAGTCATTGTTAGCATTGCCTGTAAGTGGATAAGTTTATGAGATTTCTAAATGAAAATAAATATAGTTTATCAAAGAAGTATTTTTAAGTGAAGAAACTCAAAGATAATATCTCATGTATTCACATAACTGTCTGTCTCTCTCTCTCTCACTAACACTCATCTTTTTTTAAAGCAATAAAATGGTTTATCAAAGAAAGTTGACATCTCATCTATTCACATAACTCTCCTTTCCCTGGAACGGAAATTGGTCACACCATATCCGTGTTTAAAGCTATAAAAAGTTTTTCATTACGGCTTTGTTCTGGTATTGCTTCTCTGGTAGAGTCCTGATCCTTGAAAGCTTTTTAAAATACTATATTGATAAAATTTTCGTAACTACTCTGATTTTGTTTTTTAATTGTTGTATCTTGTGTAATTATTTAACTTCTAGTTAAAAAAATAGAGCATGGAATTAAAGCTTTTGTCATGTGTGGGATAAGATTTTTAATTTTCTATTGGGACTTCTTAAGTTTTTTCCTATTCATTTAATGGTAATAGAAGGTCATAATGTGCAGACATATTTAAAAGTCAATAAGGACAACTCGATTCTTGTTCTTGGCAAAGGATGTTTGCATGCTGTTTCAACCTTAAGTGGCGAGGTTCTTTGGAAGATGGATTTTATAGATGAAAGGTACCACATAAGTTACTCGAGTTTTATTAAAATCTTCTTTTCTTTTATTTCAGTGTCTCTGTGCCTCTGATTTTTTGTGTTCATCTTGTCTCAGTGTTGAGATTCAACAAGTTATTCAGCCTGTTGACAGTGCTTATATATGTTGTTGGAGTTGGCTTTTCTCAATTACATGTGTATCAAGTAAATGCAAAGAATGGAGAGTTGCTGAAGCACAAAAATGCAGCCTTTACAGCTGACTTCGCTGGAAAAGTAATAGCAGTTTCAGATGAAGTACTTGTGACCTTAGATGCATCTAGATTACATATTGTGACTGTAAGCATTAGGGATGCAGAACTTTTTTTCCGACAGACATCTGTTTCAGATCTTGATGACAAGTATTCTGGGTCAGCAGAGATATTGCCCACAAAATTTGCAGGGATTTTTGCTATAAAAGTAAATTCTTTTATGATATTAGTTCGCGTGACTAGTGAAGGAAAGTTGGAGGTTGTGGAGAAGATCAATACTTTAGCAGTTTTCTGTGATTCTCTCGCACTTTCAGAGGACCGGCATGCTGCTGGAGTAGTTCACCATGAAGGCAGTACCATTCATCTCAATGTAAAGCTCAGTAACGATTGGCATAGTGATCTTCTTAAAGAAAGCATTGTGATCGAATCCCAAAGGGGACGTGTGCTCAGCGTTTTTCTGAATAATTATATCAGAATGGATAGATCTAATGGGTTTAGGGCGTTGCTTGTCATGGAAGATCATTCACTTTTGTTGATTCAACAAGGTGAAATTGTCTGGAGTAGAGAGGATGGGCTTGCCTCAATCATTGATGTAGCAACATCTGAACTACCGGTTGAAAAGGAAGGTGTATCGGTGGCAATAGTAGAGCAGAATCTCTTTGAATGGCTAAAGGTGAGAGAGTTAATATTTTAAGTGGGCTAGACATTATATCAAGTTAAAAGAATAGGTATTTAGTTCGGGAAAGTTATGGTTAAAATCATCTATTCTCATTTAACCTTTTTTGTGTTAGTTTTTTATCGGATTTAACTTAAATATTTAATTCCTGAATATTTATTTATTTGAAAAATTTCTACTGACAATGTGCGCTTGACATGTTTTGCTGTTGAAAGGGACACCTGTTGAAGCTTAAGGGAACTTTAATGCTTTCAACCCCTGAAGATGTTGCTGCTATACAGGGAATGAGATTGAAAAGTTCTGGCAAGAGCAAAATGACTCGAGATCATAATGGTTTTCGGAAGTTGCTGATTGTATTGACTAAAGTAGGAAAACTTTATGCTTTGCACACTGGGGATGGACGGGTGGTCTGGTCTCTGCTATTAAATTCTCTCCGTAAATCAGATAAATGTGACTCACCCAGATGGCTTAATATTTATCAGTGGCGAGTTCCACATCATTACGCAATGGATGAAAATCCATCTGTTCTTGTAGTTGGGAGGTGTGGACCTGGTTTGGACGCGCCAGCTGTTCTTTCCTTTGTAGACACGTATACCGGAGAAAAGATTAATTCATTAGCCCCTGCACACTCTGTTGTACAAGTAATTCCTTTGCCGTTTACTGATCCATCAGAGCAGCGTCTTCATGTTTTAATAGATATTGATGGACATGCTCACTTACACCCACAAACTGCTGAAGCAGTTAGTATATTACAACGAGAGTTTTCAAACATATACTGGTATTCAGTTGACGTTGATAGTGGCACTATTAAAGGGCACGTTTTGAATAGCGGCTGTGTTGGTGTAGTGCATGGACAGTGCTTTGACACCAAGGATTTGTGGTCAGTTATATTCCCATCAGATTCAGAGAAAATCATTGCCACTGCTACCAGACAACTAAACGAGGTTTTATTTTGAAATTGTTGAAGTCTCTGGATTTCTATTTTGAGTTAAATTCTGCTGCTTTCGTCTATATGTTTATGGTTTTGAATATTTTTTTTTTCTTTTCATTTATGTAGTATCCATTCAATCTTTTCCGATGTGTGCATAATTTTATTTGTTGTGGGTTTATATCATCATTCGCATCCTAGTTTTTTTTGGCTAGTTATAAACTTCAACCGCAATGTCATTTCTGTTGTCACTTAATATAAGTAATATTTTTACATATCTCGTAGGTTGTTCATACTCAAGCAAAAGTTGCGGCAGACCAAGATTTGATGTACAAGTATATATCAAAAAACCTACTCTTTGTGGCTACTGTTGCACCAAAAGGAAGTGGGGAAATTGGAACTGCAACCCCAGAGGAGACATGGTTGGTTGTGTATCTTATTGATACAGTTACGGGGCGAATATTGCACCGAATGATCCATCATGGAGCACAGGGTCCTGTCCATGCCGTAAGTTACCTATGTATTTGGTCACTTGAGTTTGAAACATTAGAAGATTTCTATTTTTTTTTCCAAAAAAAAAAAAAAATAGTATGCAACTTTTTTGTTTGACTAATAAAGGAAATATCAATAGGTTTTCAGTGAGAATTGGGTTGTCTACCACTACTTTAACCTTAAAGCTCATCGACAAGAAATGTCTGTCATAGAGATTTATGATCGGTCTCGAGCAGTAAGTAAATAGTTTTTTTTACATGATCACAAATTGTATTTTCACTTGAATTTCCATAATGGAGTTTAATGCTAAGTGTTCAACAGGATAATAAAGATATATTGAAGCTTATTCTCGGAAAGCATAATCTCACTGCTCCAATTTCTTCATATTCTCGACCGGAGGTTGTCACAAGATCGCAATCTTACTATTTTACTCATTCTGTGAAAGCAATAACTGTGACTTCAACAGCAAAGGGTATAACATCAAAGCAGCTTCTTATTGGTACAATTGGTGATCAGGTTTAATACTGATTCTTTCTGCAAGATTTGATTTTTTTCCATTTCATTTTTGGTAGGTGTGTTGCTGGAAGAGTGTTTGCTAAAAATAGCTAAATTTGTTACTTACATTGAGTGTGGATTGAATTTCGATAGGTTTTGGCTCTTGACAAGCGTTATTTGGACCCTCGTCGATCAATCAACCCCACACAAGGTGAACAAGAAGAAGGCATTATTCCTCTTACAGACTCATTACCTATCATTCCTCAGGTACATTGACTACTCATTTTATATTCTATTTTGTAGTTTTTTGTTAATGAGGCTGAATTTTGTTGGTGGATCTGAATGCTTTGAGCTAACACAATCTAGGATTTAATCATGGACTTATAGTAATAGGCCATATTTTCTCTCCTTTTTTTATTCCTGATTTGAATGTGAGGTGCAACTTTGACAGTTATCGCATATTTCTGCTTATATGTCCATAACTTTTCAACCCGGTTGGTAAAATCATGTTTTGCACTTCACTTCACTTCAACCAAATTGGGTGTATTAGTATGTTTATTGCACTGAAATCTTTGCTTCAATGGTGTTTGTATCTGGTAATTTTTCATGAGCGTGTCATATCAAAGATACTAAAATATCCTAGTTCAGCTGATACTCTGATGATGACTGGGATTCGTCTACATCTTTTAAAGTAGATTACTGTTCCAGGGAGGAAGTGGAAATTACAAAATTATGGAGTTATTACAAAATTAGTCAGCCTCCTTTTATGGTTATTTTTCTTTTAGCAGGAAAAAACCCCTTTATGGTTACTTTTGAAAAACGTAAAAGTCTATCTACGCTCTCTATTAATAAAGTTTTACCGCATTTTCAATAATCCACAATAGATAAAAAAAAATATATCGTCTAAATTCTAATTATTTCATAATTTGTTCTTTTATAAAATAAATCATTTTTTTTTTTGTCACTATGCATTTACTTCTCTTCATAATTAAAATGATTACCATCATGTATTTTTATGTAATTCAATATTGCAACAACAATTGAGTATTGTAATTTTTTTTTTTTTTTTTTTTTTTTTTTTTTTTTTTTTTTTTTTTTTTTTTTTTTTTTTTTTTTTTTTTTTTTTTTTTTTTTTTTTTTTTTTTTTTTTTTTTTTTTTTTTTTTTTTTTTTTTTTTTTTTTTTTTTTTTTTTTTTTTTTTTTTTTTTTTTTTTTTTTTTTTTTTTTTTTTTTTTTTTTTTTTTTTTTTTTTTTTTTTTTTTTTTTTTTTTTTTTTTTTTTTTTTTTTTTTTTTTTTTTTTTTTTTTTTTTTTTTTTTTTTTTTTTTTTTTTTTTTTTTTTTTTTTTTTTTTTTTTTTTTTTTTTTTTTTTTTTTTTTTTTTTTTTTTTTTTTTTTTTTTTTTTTTTTTTTTTTTTTTTTTTTTTTTTTTTTTTTTTTTTTTTTTTTTTTTTTTTTTTTTTTTTTTTTTTTTTTTTTTTTTTTTTTTTTTTTTTTTTTTTTTTTTTTTTTTTTTTTTTTTTTTTTTTTTTTTTTTTTTTTTTTTTTTTTTTTTTGTTCTTTGACAAATGATGTCCCATATTCACCAGCTGTGGTTTTGTTTCATTGCTGGTTTAATTTTTCCAACGCTTTGATTTTATATTATTGTCTTATCCTCTGGCTGCCATGCTTGTATCTGCCTCAAAATCACTTCTAATGGGCCACCTCTGGCTGCTTCAATAAGACGAAGCTACGGCATTTGAGCAGTGGTTTAACGTGTTAATTGTGGTAGTATTGGTTATGAATTAAATCCAAACCTGATCTCCAGCCTCATACTTCTCATTTATCTGTGTAGGATATGATAAGTTGAAAGTATTTGATTTAACGGATTTGCAGGCTTATGTGACGCATGCCCTCAAAGTGGAAGGTCTCAGAGACATTGTGACAGTACCCGCCAAGCTAGAATCGACGACCCTTGTCTTTGCATATGGAGTGGACCTTTTTTATACTCAAATAGCCCCCTCGAGGACTGTACGATTCTCTCACCGACGATTTCAGCTACGCCCTGCTTCTCCTCACCTATGGTCGCCCTTGTTGCTGCTATTTTTATAACATGGGTTCTCTCGGAGCGTAAAGAATTACAAGAAAAATGGAAGTGAGTTCCATTGTATCACCACGAGTAGTGTATTTTTTTTAGTTTAGATTCAGACCCTTCATAATAGCTCTTCGAAGAGGTCATTTTTGTTGAAAATTGTTACCATGCTTTCTAGCACTAGCCTTTGTTTATGGTCTCCTTTGTCTCATTAACAACTACTTATTGAAGAACTTCAAATTTCTAGATTTGTTTGGTTTGATAATAAATGCGAAAGCTTAAAATATAAAATATGCATACAAGTACCGTAATTAGCTCACACTTCCATAATCTTGTCGTCATAATGAATTGGGTCGGTCGGAACCAACTAGAATCTATATGCTTCAAAAGAAGGTAAGAATCAATCGAATCTATGAAACTTACCATATTCAGGATTACCTTTTAAGCCTTGTAATAGTTGCTCTATTTGAATCACTAGTTCTTGAAGCTTCCTCTGTGCTTAAAAGGACCTGAGAATCAATCATAACCATAACGAGGAAGCTTCCCATATTTGAATTTACTTTTTTTGGCTAAAACATGATTATAATTTAAAGTTTGTTTCAATTTAGTCCTAATTTTTTCATCCAAGTCCTCGTAGTTTCAATATTCAAATGGTTTCTGAGTTAATATCTACGGTATTGAACTAAACAGAAACCATTAAACTGAAGAGAAAATGTAACAAGTACTGAATTAAGTGCTAAGTTCATATTTTACCAACCCAACCAAACTTGTGTTATTCGTGTATAAAATTAGACCTGCGATCTCGCCAGAGTAAGTATTCTGTGCAGAGCGAAAGAAATGGCAGCCTCCGTCGTCAACTATGAAAAGCTCCGGGCTGATTTTCTCCACCTTCTGCGTACTAGACGATCTGGTGAAGGTGAACAGCCTTGAACAGATGCTGTTCTATTCCATCCCACTTTTTTTTTTTTGCTTCCTGAGAAACTTGCGGCAGTGCATGATCAACTATGTCGTGATACTCAATAAGAGCAGGATATGTCAAATTGTATTGATTACATGAAAAAGAGTAGATGTAGGGGGAAACTGGGTTATTTTAAGAAATCAAGAATAAAAGTTTTGATGAATACTATGCAGAAGAAACAACAGCATTCTAACTCTGATATTTAAGGTTTTCCTGTCTGTAGTTCCGCTTCGTCTGGAAATTGCTAAGCCAGTGGAGCACCCTTTCTATCTGGACAACCCGCCACCTTTCAGCGAGGTTGGAAATTCTCTTTTTCCGGTTGCCCTCCGGCGTATTTATCAGTCGTGGCCTCCATCGTCTTAATATAATTCATCTTTTACCAGGAAATGTTGTCTTGTCCAAAGGCAGATATCAGTAACTTAAAGGAGTTGCTTCACGAGGAAAATTATTACCTGATAACAGAGGTAAATCTTCAATGGTATCAGTTTTTGACGTCTTTTTCTTTCGAAATTTCATCAACCCGTCATGAATCACTTCAGTTTTTCTCAAGAACCAGAGCATTTTACTTAGTTTTTGAAGTTCTTTTGCTGCTTAGTTTGAGACAACATTCGAGAGGCTTTATATTACAACGTGGATTTTATTTGAACTTGATCTCCCTTGTCACTAAAAGGAAGGAGAACAAGGACGCTTGCCTGTACTGATATTGAGCATGAAGGATAGCAAACATGTGAAAAGCCAGCAGTTGTTTTTGTGCACAGTACACTCAAGTGCAAAGAGTGGCTGCGGCCATTGCTTGAGGTAGTTTACTCACTCATCTTCTCTCGTTTTTTTCAATCATATTCAATTAAGCGTTGGATTGAATGTTATTATTTCTTTGTTCAGGCTTATGCTTCGAGGGGGTACGTAGCAATTGCTATTGATTCTCGCGGTCATGGCGAACGTGCCTACTCTAAAACCACCACCTATCGTGATGTATGTCTCTCTCGATAAATGTCTTAATATCATAATCTTGGTTGTGTTTGGGCTACACATTCCGGCTCGAAATGACAAGATTACGGGCAATTTTGTATTGCTCGAAGACCTTGCAAATCTCTGATGTTTTTTTTTTCATATTTTATATTGCAGGCTCTGATATCTTCGTGGAAAAATGGTGATACGATGCCATTTATATTCGACACGGTACTTGTTTATTTGATTTTATTGTTACATTCCAATGCTTCACTACTGAGACGACGGTTGTTGTTGCAGGCGTGGGACTTGGTGAAACTGGCAGATCATCTGACTCAACGGGAGGATATCGATCCTGGTAGACTAGGAATTACTGGAGAATCACTTGGAGGTAAGTCGATCGATACTTGGACAATACGACACCGTCGCTGCAGGGTTGTTTATTCAGCTTTGGAATGCAGGAATGCATGCTTGGTTTGCTGCTGTTGCTGACATCTCGTTATTCAGTGGTGGTTCCTATAATTGGTGTACAGGTAACTTGTAAAAGAAAGTTGCAATCTGATTGCCTATTTTAAGTGTATGTAACTGAATTTGAAGTGATTTGATTGAAGGGATTCCAATGGGCTATAGATAATGATCAATGGCAAAGCCGGGTTGACAGTATTAAACCTCTTTTTGAAGGTAAAATTACCTGATTTTTCGACACGAGCATCGATCCTTTGCTTTGCTTGAAATTGACAATCTTGCTCAATATATGCAACAGAAGCGCAAAGGGATCTAGGCAAGAGCGAAATCGACAAAGAAGTAGTGAAGAAGGTTAGTATACTCGATCTTAATTTTGATAACAATTACCTCTTGGAAGACGGTCTGTAGTAATGGTAATTGAGATCTAAAGTCAGGAATATTATAATTTACTGACCAGGTGTGGGATAGGATTGCTCCTGGTTTATCTGCCCAATTTGATTCTCCATACACAGTTCCATCCATCTCCCCTCGCCCTTTGCTGATTGTTAATGGTACGTCCCTACTGCCTGCAATGACACTAAAACTTCAAAAGAATCTTAATAATATTCATCCCTACATCCATGAACCTCTCTGTAAATAGGTATTGCGCAAAACCATATTAAAGCTTATGAGTTCATGAAATGAAGTCTAAATCTTGAAAACTACAGGTGCAGAAGATCCTCGGTGTCCAATTGCTGGTTTGGATACTGTCATAACAAGAACAAAGCAGGTTTATGAAGAAGCAAATTGCTCTGATAATTTCAAGGTACTACTTTTGAATCAATTGGGTTTGTCTTACAGATGCTAGAACTCAAGTAGAAAGGAGACCCGCTACTGGTATTAACTTACATAATTGCAAATTTTGAACACCGTAATTGGCCAAATACTTGCACAATTCTAAAATTTTTCAAACAAATTAGAGAATATTTGAGATTATCACAAGCAAATTAAATAAGATGGGGAATGCTTACTTGTTTTCTAATTATTGTCGTACCCATTTCTATGTAATTGAGACACATACTTGATCTACTTGGCTTGCAGTTTATTGCACAACCTGGAATAGGACACCAGATGACACCGTTGATGGTGAAGGAAGTCAGTGACTGGTTTGACCGTTTCTTCCTCGGTAAATGAGAAGTTTCATCAATATCGTAAGAATAAGTTTAAATAAACTCAATCATAAATAAAATTTTCAGTGAACCCAGGGGATGAATTTAATTCATCAGTTTAATGTTTTTGTATCAGATAATTTATCAAATGACGAGTAGCTCGTCACATGATTAATGAAATTTTGATATTTATCTCAAGTCTATTCAACTAACTACAATTTCTTTACAACTACAGACAGCTTTCTCCCTCGTTAACTCAATAAACTTACAAAATGATCCATCAAAAAACCAAAAAAAAAAAAAAATCAATTCATTGAAAGTGAATCTAGCTGGTAAAAAAATCAATTCATTGAAAGCGCATCAGTAAATTAATAGCTTTGCTATATAGTAATCTAGCTATTTAAACGTTGTACAGACACTAGACTTGAATTACCCAACTATATAACCTTCACAGATTGGAGGAAAGTGCCCCATCTTTAATATAAGTATGAAACAGAGTACAATGTATTTATCTGAATTATATGTGTCCACTTTACAACATCTCACTCGTGCTCAAAATATGCCATGCCAATAAAAATAGTATTTTACCAATGAACCTCTCCTCAACTTTTCAACTTATAATTATATTCATAGTCAAAAAGTGAAATGCTAAACAGATGATTTAATAAATAAGGGGTTGTAGGAAATAAATACATTCAACCTTTCTTGGGCATGGCCGCCAGTCTAGCATACATCCTTGCCATCGACTGATAGCCTCGAATATCACCAGAACGCAGAAGATTGCCTGTGAAAGGCCAGCGAAAACAATTAACTAATCATATCTCATGGAAAAAATACTATTTAATCAGCAAAGACTAATGGAATCAATGTGTGGATGTTAAATCAACCAAACCCTAGCAAGTGAAAAAAAAAATCCTTTCTTATAGTTCGCCATGAAGGAGAAGGAAAGGCCATAGATATCGCTATGACAGAAACAATCTAAAACAAAGTCTTGTACATCTTTCGACTGCTCATTTCCATCAGAAGCCTATTTGAGATGAGAGCGAAGGGATAAAGTAATGCCTAATGGCTAGCCAAAAGGTGAAGAACTTTTTGTAAATAAATTTTTGAACTTTATCAACACATTAACATCATGGAAGATTAGAACTCAAAAAGCTCAAATCCACTAGTAAATTCCATCTTTTAATATTTTAACATTGATCCCTTTCATCTAGTAGACTATAAAAGTAGCACCAACTTACCAGAATCACAGTTCAACGGACTGTCAGCTTCGGGATGTGCCATCAAAGCAATTATTGCCCTACATACAGATTGGAGCGTCCAAGCTGGACTCCATGTTAGAATTTGGTGTGACCCGAATTCTAGTGGGCTGGGTTGGGCTGGGCCCGTTATCAATATTAGGGTTTTAGGTTTTCTCTATATATTGATGCTTGAGTCGCAAAACTCATTGTACCGAATTGATATTAGTGATTCTCTCCTCTGCCCGTGGTTTTTTCCCTTTCTAGGGTTTCCACGTAAAATTCGGTGTCCATTATTTTCTCGTATTTTCTTTTTCGGTTTTCTGGATCGTTCGTTACGGGTGGATTAGGGCGTCTAATCCTAACAACTGGTATCAGAGCGAGTTGAAAGTTTTTCGGAAATCAAGTTTTTTGATTTTTCGAAGGTATCGAACGTTTTTTGTTTTGGGTTTTCAATTTCGATAATTGAAATTGAAATTTTGAGAAAAAAAAAAAAAAAAAAAGGAAATAGAAAAGAAAAGTTAATTTCTTTTTCTATGTTTTTTGCTGTGCGTGTGTGAAGAAACAGAACCAGTGCTTTTGGTTCTGTTGTTCTTCGACAGAGGTGTAAAACAGAGGAGGAGAGCCCGAGCCGCACCCACGCCGCTGCCTCTCCGGTCTCGCCGCCGTCGCGCGCACAGAACACTCCGCCAAGCTCCGTTCAGAATCTCGCCGCCGTCGCGCACAGAACGCTCCGCCGTCGCCGCGCGCATAGAATCCATCGCCGAGCGAACGCAAGCTCCGTTCTGCTCGCCGCGAACGCCGCGCCTCCGCGCCGCCGCCACCGTAGCCCTAGCTTTCGTCGCTGCCTCGCCGTCGTCAGTCCACCGTTGCCATCTCCGTTCGAGCAGCGTTGCTGCTGTTTAATTTGTGGTATTTTTTGGTACTCCGTTCGAGCAAGCTTATTCAATTATTTTGGTATTTTTGGTACTCCGTTCAGCAACTTCCGATCAGCAAACACTCGGCTGTTCTGTTTTTGGTATTCTTTGGTATTTTTCACAGTTTGCAAAATTCTGCATATTGATTTTTGGGTGCCGCGAATTTTCTGATTATTTTTGGAGTATATTCTGAAATTCTTGTTTGTGAAATATCCGGGTTCTGAAGTTTCTGAAGGTTGAGATATTATTTGCTGTTTATTTTGGAGTAATTACCTGGTGGAGTGGAGATATTGTTAGAAATTTTGATATTGGAATTCTTTGGCTGATTAAGTGATTTGACAATATCGGTTTGGTGGGCGATTTTGTTGGTTCAGAATATTTTGTGGAATTTATTCTGATTTTTTTTAAAGGGTTAGTCACTGTTCTTGTTGCCGACCAGTGAAGAGAGGAAAGCCGCCCTCACTCCGTTCAGCCTCACCATTTTGTTCGTCTTCTTTGTTTCTTCAGGGACAAAACAGGAACAAGTTTTTGTGATATTTTTGGGGTGCAAAAATATCAATTTTGTTGGGAGGTTGAGATTTGAGGAAAGATTTGGATGACAATTTGAAGATGTCATCATTATGGCTTAAATGATTTAAACTTGATTAGCATTAGGTGTCAAGGTGGAGATTGTTTCCTTGCACCGGAATTTCGAAGGTAGAGATCGTCAGAGTTCAGTGTTCTGGATTTGCTTTGGGTTGAGCCAAGTAGCCCGTTGGATCTCTTATATGGAATTCGTGTCAAGGTTGCCCATCTGGGGCGTTTGTGTCAGAGGATGATATTTTTAATATTTTGAAGATTTGTTTACTTGCATCGGAATTTCGAAGGTGGAGATCGTCAGAGTTCAGTGTTCTGGATTCGCTTTGGGTTTGAGCCGAGTAGCCCGTTTGATCTCTTATATGGAATTCGTGTCAAGGTGGAGATTTGTTAGAATTTGGTGTGACCCGAATTCTTTATGGGCCAGACCGGTTAGGCCCATTTTGGGAATCTCATTAGGGTTTTGTTTTCTCTATAAATTGATGTAAACTAGAGTCGCAAAACCTGCGGTTGTATTTCGATCTTCATAGTAGATTTGTTCCTCTGCCTGTGGTTTTTTCCCGTTTAGGGTTTTTCCACGTAAATCTTCGTGTCCACTATTTCGAAGATTTCAGTTTTTCAACAACTGGTATCAGAGCTTCGAGGTTGAAGTGGTTTTCGGAAAATCAGGGTTTGATTATTTCGAAGGGTATCGATCGATTTCAGGTTTGTAATTTCGGAGAGTGGAATTGCAGAGTTGAAGGAAAAAGAAAAAGGTTTTTTTGTTTTGGATTTCTTGTGTTCAGCGTACAGAATCAAACAAAAGAGAAAATAGAAAAAATTCATTCTTTTCTAATTTCCACAGCAGAAAGGTGGAAATTGAGGGAAATAAAAAAAAAAAAAAAAAAATAACAGAAACAAAAGTTTGTTTTTGTGTTCTGTTCTTCGAAGACAGTGAAGAACAGAGAAGAAGAGGGAGAGAGAGTTCTGCCCGAGCCGAGGAGACACCGCCGACCTGCTCCGCCGTCGCCGACCACGCAGACCACGCCGACCGCGAGAAGCCCGGCCGCCACCCGCGAACCCACAGCCGTCGCGCTGTCCGCCGCGTCACGCTCGCGCCAGAATCCCGAGGCCGCCGCCATTCAGAAGCTCGCCGCGAAGAACAGTTACGAACAGAGTAGAAACGTCGGCCATTCTTCAGCATCTCGCCGCTGATCTGCTCCGACGTATACCGAGCAGACTCCACCGCCGATCGTGAAAGTCGCGTGCGCGTCAGAGGAGTAGGTCGCCGCCGCGAACACCGATCTGCTCCGACGTAATCTCCGCTGGCGCCGATTGAAGAAGCAGAAAAGGTGTTTTTTCTTGTTGTCGTTCATCGCTACTGGCTTGCTGTTAACAGGGACAGTGCAATTTTGGAGATAAAATATTATTTGATTTTGGGAAAATTGAGTAATTGAATTGAGGATTTTGTGGGAATTAAAATTCTCAATTGTTTGGCGGATCTGCTGAGTTGTGGATATTGATTATTAGGGTTGACTAATTAATCGTAAATATCTGGTTTTGGGCGAGTTTGATTAGTTCAGAATATTCTGCAGGATTTATTCTGATTTCAAATGGGAGCAATTTTTGGGAAAATATTTGGACAAGGTTATTGATTCAGATATTTTCAGGCTCAGATAATTTATTTGGCGGATTATTGATATTGTGGAGATTGATTATTGGGGTTGAATAATTGATCTGAAATATCAGTTTTTGAGCATTGATGCAGGTGAGGATAGCACGGGACGCATGGCAGGTGAGGATAGCACGGGACCCAGTATTGAAAAATTCGATGGGACAGATTTCGCATTCTGGAGAATGCAAATCGAGGATTACTTGTACGGGAAAAATCTTGATCTTCCTCTGAGTGTGAAACCAGAGAAGATGGAAGACGGTGAATGGAATCGCCTTGACAGAAAAGTTTTGGGAGTCGTTCGATTGACGCTAGCCAAAAGCGTTGCTCACAATGTCCAGGTAAATCTCACCTGTATGTACAGGTGTTAGAAGTTTTATCCACATCAGCAAAAAAATATATAGTCAATATCCAGGTTCAACGTAGGATTATTACCCTTAAAAGTGTACATTTGGATGAAATTTTTTTTTAGAAATCGCACTTGAGGAGGTTGCAAAGGATACTGCTCAGGAACAGCAAATGCTTGCTGGAAAACCCCACCCTCACAAGGAGTCTCTGATGGACCTGAATATTAAATGAGAAACAGTCAGTCAAGCAGTAATGATTTGAATTTTCAGTGCAACAGATATACCTTAATAAGAGCAGTCCATTTAAATATGTTAGAATCATCACAAACTAGTTGAATATCTGCATCAACTGTCATTTGTTCTCTGCACTTCCTTGTATTCTTTGAACAGCCTAGCCCTTGATGCCTGATCGAAAGTCCCCAACGAACTTCTGCGACCATCAAGGTATTAAAGGCAATAAGAAGTCGAACTAGGTGTTGAAGGAGAAAGAGCGTAATCGATAATGAGACAGTAAAGACAACTAAACATTAATCTTCAAATGCTTAATGTTGAGGAGAGAGAATAGAAAAAGCCATATAGAAACACGATCGGAAATTTCTCCGGTCGAGAAATTGCTACGAGCCAAGTCCATCCGAATCAGATTCTCACAAGCGAATCATTATTGAAAAGAGAGAGAGAGAGAGAGAGAGAGAGAGAGAGAGAGAGAAGGAATCAAAGATGAAAACGAAGATGATCAGAAGCTCAACCAGAAGAGTTGTCTCCGAGAGGTGGGGAAGCTTTGATGACGTGTTCCAACCTCCAAAGCCTTACATATAGTAAGACGAGACGACACGTAGTTATTGTTCTCGCAATCCCCGGGAAGCCGACAACTAGAAAGTGCATCAACTTGCTTTACGCACTATTTAGTACATCCTAATTATTGTTGCACTTTTTGAAGAAATCTTTACAAACACTTGCACTAGCCTAGCGTTTATTGACACTTTGTTGGAAAGGCCGGAACAATACCGCTACGTTTTCTCCTTATTTTTACTTTATAATTCTTATTTTTTGACGTTACACTTATTAATGAGTATCATTTCATGAGATAAGAATTATAAAATAAAAATAGAAGATAAATGTAGCATTATTCAGTTCATAATTGAACTTCTCCACCTTGCATGTGTCTTTAATTATCGGGATAGTTGAATCTAAAACACAGCCTACACAACAAAGCATGCAGAATGGCCGAATGATGCAAATGTGCATCATAGAAAACACAATCGACAATCGTCCAAATCCGATCTACTTTGAGTCTAGTGCTTTTCGATATAGATTCCGCATATCCCGCGTTTGGAAAGCATATCAGTGAGAAAAATATAAAGAAAAAAGATCAAAATAAGCAATGGCAGATCCCAGTTCACTCAGAGATAATATTATACAACCACTTGTCTAACTGCTCAGTGAAAACAGTAATTTAATATAATCCAACGCAGCAATGCATCAAAGATGACTCAATTTTCAATAGCTAAGCAAGGTCTTCCATTTTCTGCCCTTTTCTCTCTACACAAGGAATGTACAGCATACCAAGGCAGACGGGAAGATAAATTTTGTGGTGAGACTGAAATATATAGATAGAAAATTAAGTTGGAAAAAAAAAAATGAAGATTTGTAATGGCGTGATTGGAAAATCGACGAAGTTTCACAAGCTAGTAGCTCCGCCGGAAGAGGCTTTCGAGGACTTTAACTTTGCCATGTCAAGAAGGTCTCCGAACAGCTTATCCTCTGGCTTGGTAGGCCTGATGGGTGGGACATATGATGAGATGGAAGCCTGGTGAGAAGGATTTCTCCCATTCGTCACAGAAAGGCCATTCATTTGTTGCTGCAAATATGGCGCCCCCTGGGGTTGAGCATAACCATAATCGACATATTGGTTGCCGTACATTTGCTGCGGATAGTAAGATGCCATTTGGCCAGTTTGCATCGGCTGCGGAAATATACCCATCTGTGATCCCGGCATTGGTTGGGGATGGAGGCCAAACTGATAGACCGTACCAACCTGGGCAGTAATTTGCGGTGATTGCCCACTCATAATAGACTGGACATACACAGGATTGTTCCCCATTGGTTGGTGTCCATGGGGATTGACATGAGCCCCCAGCATTGGATAAGGGTGTTGAATACCTACAGAGTCACTGTTATCAGCAGGACTGAGCTTCCCAGGGGGGTGCTGGCAATGATTCGCCACTTTGAGCACCTGTAGACCAACCTATATAGCTTAGATCACAAATTCTGTACAAGTATTCTTGCAAGAAAACCATGCAAGTTTACGAAAACTAAAAGCATCACAGACTGGCCGGAATTTTTATGAGCAAAGATTTGAAGAATAGTATGTAGATGCTGTGATTGTGTAACGTAGAAGCATACCATAGACCGCTGGAATTGATTGTTGTTGTTGCTGATGCTGAGTAAACTGGCCATCATGCAAAGAAGAACCAGGACCCTGAGCCTCATATACTGAATGCTCATTATGAGTCGACTCCAAGCTAGGCGTATTTCCATTGGGGTAAAATCCACTAGGTGCAGATGGGATATTCTCGTGCTGTTGAGTTTGAGAGGGCAAGGGAATAGCTTGTCCAGGCTGAATGGAAGAATTAGATGAATTGTTATCACCAGAAAACATGTCAAAAAGAACAAGGGCATTCTGATGGGATGAAGGAGTGGGAGGATGATGCTCTCCGAATGGAACTGGAACAAGAGCTTGAGAAGTATCTGCCTTTGGAGAATTGAACATATCGCCACTCAACAAGTCAATAGTGTCAACCTTGATGAGAGGAGCTGAACCATCGGCACCAGGAGGCGCTGGAAGCAATAGCTGATTAAGTGTTTGAGATCCTGCGCCTGCACTTGATGCTCTGGAATAAAAATGAAACTGACAGCATAAATGACCACAAAATATCTAGCTAATAAATCCTTAATATATTTCCAGAAACTTTGATATCTTCACAGGTAAAAATGTTTTACGTCACGCATCCTTGTTATCATGAGCATGCATGGTTGGTCTAACAGCGTATTCAAAAGAAATAAACCACAACTGTGGTTAGCAGGTTAGTGTTATTTAATTGGTCAAATAATGATTAGATGTTCGGATAACTTCATACCACAAAATATATGCAGTTAACAAATGAAATAATTAGAAAACATTACCTTGGTTCAGATTCTTTACTGACATTTTCAGTATCAACAAGAGGACCATCAATGTCAACAAGTGCTTTAGAAGGGTCAGACTTGGGCTCCCGAGTCGAAGTTCCAGAAGCAATGGCTTCATGCTTGGCAAGCAATCGCTGCAAATCGTCATTGAGTGCCAGTCCTTGGCAAAGTAACGACTCATCCCTGAACATTATTGGAGAGTTCAAAATATCACAGAGAACCATACAATGAAAAAGGATAAACAGTATTTTTTGAGTCAAGAAACAATTTCCGCCACATTTGCAAAGATTGATAATAAACTTAATAAGGTCAAGTAGCACTCAACATGTCTCTCAATGGAGACAAAAAATGGAAGGAAAAGGGCGGACATGTGGAATTGCTAGTATCAAAAAAAAACTTTCTATAGAATTTATTTTATGAAATTGAGCATAAAAATTTCGTCTGAACTGAAAGTTCTGGGTGGCAAAATTAAGAAACATGGTAAAACCGGAAAAATAATATTTCAACAATATTAAACCAAAAAAGTTACAGTCATTGCTGCCACTAAGCATCATCTTCACATTTTTCAACTATTTCATTAAGAGAAATGGAAAAAAAATAAAAAAGCACCAACCGTTGATTTCCGTACCCATCGGTTAAACTTACAGAAGCTGAGTACAATAAGCAAGATAGCTTGCATCAGAAAGCACATACTCATTCACACAGAAACCAAGTAAACAAACGACAAAGAGTAAAGTAATACGGTATATAACCTATCCTAGCAACCCTAAAAGAAACCAAAGCTCTTACGCAGTGGAGTTAACAAGATGAACCACTCTCTGCTTGTAAGTACGACACTGTTCCACTAAGTCAACAATAACCTCTTCTCTTAAACCCTGAAAAATGGAACAACATAGCACAACATGCGCTTAAGAGTGAAGTACAACGTTGTTCTGCACAGTCAGGATGTGTCTTACAAATGAAACAGTGAAGGGTAAAGTTTTGAAAAAAAAGATGCTTTTATACTCTACCTTCTACAGAAATTAATATCTAAAAAATCTCAATAAATCAAATCATGCAAGCAAATAAAAAGTTTAGCAGTAATATTGCCAACATCTTATATCACAACCTGCAGTTTCCCTCATATTCAAAGTCGAGAAAAATACCTCTTTGTTCCCCGGATCTATTGCATTGAGCATTTCAGCTAGAACATCCATAATCCCGCGTGCATTCTGAATTTCAGACAAGCTAGAAAAAGGAAAAGATGGTCCAAGTAAAACAAATGCCTTCAGCCTAACCATTAACTTGAACGCAAATCCAACATAATCAAGGAAGGGAAGCATAAACAGCTCTGGTTTTTTTCAGTAAACTAGAACTGGATGCACTAGATAATAAACATCCCAACATATTCATAACCTATTTTCTCCATTACTTCTATCTCTATGCAGAAACTGAACAGCTAGTAATGAGTCAACCTTAATGTTGGAAATTCAGAGTCTGCAGAAGATCCAGGTATGTTGGTCTGAATATCTGGATTATGTAGATTGTGAGGATATGATGTCAAAGGTTGTGTTTGTGGTGGTGTGAGTACAGGGGCAGACCTCTCCACTCTCTGAGGGAAAACTGCCCCGGCATGCTGAAATAGACAAGTTGCTAAGACTTAAAAAAAAGGTCAGAGAATAATACCCAACAATAATCACATGACTATACCAATAATTCCTGGTATGCAGCGTAGTATTGTGGATATCTTGCCCTTGGTCCTCCAAAAGCTTCTTGCCAGGTATCAATCAGAATCAATATTTTCTCTTTGACATTAAAGTCAGGCTATAATGTGAGGAACCACAAACATTATGAACAAATACTACTTAAAAATAACTCACTGAATGCACAATGAAACTAAAAAGACTGACCTTCTTTTTTGCCATTTTTACCATATCATGAAGAACACCTTTCTCTGCCACATGCATATGTACAATGTCGCCACAATTCTTAACTATTGTCTCCAACAGCTACAATAGAGAAACCAGATCTTAACAAAACCAATTTAATTCTCTCTGAGACTATAATTCATGATTAAAAAAAATAGTATTCAGAGCGTTTAGAAGTCATGCGAATGACAAAAATTAACATTTGACACTGTCTTAGCTGAAACCCATAAGTAAAACTATGCTTGGGATGACAGAAACCAAAAATTTCATATCATTTGCAAAAGTTCTTCAAGGCTCACCGTCAAGGTAAGAAGTTGAACTTTGCTGTTCTTACGTCTAAGGCGCTTCTTCATACCTTTAATAACATCTTTTGCTTGCCTGAAAAGTTATCATATAACGTAGAATTCCAGTTTCACCCAAGTGGAAACAAGTTAAAAAAATAAATAAACACTAACAAAATAATACTAGTACCGCAATCAAAAACTAACTTTGGGCTTCCTCTGTGTCACCCAAGCAATGAGAATGATGTAACTTTAATGTCACGCAATAAAAAATGAGTTTCAAACAATAAGGCAGCAGCTTGATCATTATCTTCGTATTAAAGCTTTATATCACGAACAGTTTCCAGTTCAGTTAAACAGCCTTAGAGGGGATATTGAATTACGCACAACCATTGGAGTACTTTTAAGCATTTGTAGTATAACTAAGATGTGTTCTTGTAGCCAAGGGGAAATGCTATGATTACTTTCTCAAGCATATGTAACTTGGTTAGACTGGCAATCGTTAAAAACACACACAAGATTTCTGTACAATTGCAGCAACATTCAGCATACATTAACCATATAAATAATACAAAAAAAAAAAAAGCCCAAGATACGAAGTAGCTTCCTAGAAACATCTCTTCGAGGTTTATAAATTTAAAGCGTGAAAGGAAATAGCTATAATCCAGAATCCCTCCCGTGTACTTGATTTCTATAGAAGTTCAAAGTTCTGAAATAATTTTCTTTGTCCTATTATTAACCAAACAAACAAGTGCCTCTGCTTAGTGGTCAACCATACAGCTTCTCTTCTCTCTGATACTGCTGAATCGCAATATATTATTTCAGAATTCTAATTGAAAACAAAGAGGAACAGAAATCCAAATTTTGATATTCCATTTCATATTAATTTCTTAACTCCAAATATAGATGAATTAACTGTTTTATCAAACTCCAAAATCAGAATAACCAAACAACAGAACAACTTTACTGAATTCTATATATTTGCTTTCATCATTCCAGAAAGTAATCAGGACAATCATTAATGAAACAGAAAAAAAAAAAAAGGGACGGGAATCCCTACCCGGGGTCGTTATTGAGCATGTCACAGATCTCGATATTCATTGCCCAATCAGGACCGATCAGCATATCGCTAGTCGCACGTCCTACCATAGAATTCACCATCTCTTATCTCTCTGAAAATACGATCGCAACAGTAGCTACGATCCGGGTCGTTGTCGGAATATTCCGGTGTCGCCCTTCCCCTCCTCAAAACTTGTATCCCCCCCAAACTGTCTCCCCGATGCCACCTGCCTCCTGCCTTCTGCTCCAACCCCTTCTGTGCCTGTTCTTTTCCTTTTCGGGTTTATCGACGTAGCTATGCAACCACTTCTAAAAAATGTCTCTTTCTTCTATTATTAGCAACTTAATTATTATTACGCATTATAAATAATTGCTATATTTAATTATTTACGTCAAAGTAAAATATATAATTAAGAATTAACAAAAAGTAATTATAATTCAATATATACGTAAGCAATGTAGCCGACTATGAATTTATATAACATTAGTCCAAACAAAAACAAATCCTTAACAACTCCATTCTCCCATATTCAATTGATAAACGAGAAAAGCGCGATTAAAGAAAATTGTGGATCTTTATAATTGCGAGTGATACTCGTGTCGAAGGGAGACAGACGAGCAAATAAAGGTAATGTAATCACGTACTATAATTCACGAGAGGTAAAAAAAAATGTCAAGAAAATGAGAAAAAGATATTACTTTGTATTTCCGAAAAATATTTTGGAAGCTTCTAGATGAATATATTGTTACAAATAATAACATAAAGATGTGTTGCTACGTGTGACTATATACACTGATCGAAAACAACGATTCATAAAGTAAGATATAAGAACAAAGTCGTCCAAGTTTAAGTTTAAACCGAATAATATTGTACTGACAGATAAGATAGGTGAAAGTAAAGTGAAAAAGAGACTCAACCGAGAAAAAAAGAATGTGTCAGCTCGTTTGATCTTCTGAAAAATAAAATGCACTAAAAAATATTTATTTGTATGTAAGAGTAATGTTAAGTTTAATTTCTAATTAGCAGAAAAATTGTGAGGTAGATTTGCAGCTGGTTGATATTGAAGATTAGTTCTGTGATAGCAAATGTTAGCGTTGTGTCTAGTTTTCAGACATATTTGACATCTAGGTCAAAATAGAGGTTGATTTTGAGAGGAGAAAGGTGGAGACGGATGATAGGGAGAAGTGGGAAGAAAAGGTGAAGATGAGAATGAAGGTCGAGGGCCACGTGGTCTATTTGGTATGAAGACAGAGTGAGGTTCAAACAGTGTAGGAAATCTAGGTTTGGGCTGTTACCTAAGATATTGGTGAAATTTGTTTAAAGGGAGCTCAGGGAAGCTCCAACATTCTGGCGTTCTAGGTGAGTTTCATAGCTTAGCAGTAGACTATTTAGTTCTTCAATCGATGGACGATCCGTGTGAATAGATATGAAGGTGATGAAGGGGTTGTATTCTGCTCCTAAACCATTTAGGAAATACAATAGTTGGTATTTGTGGCTTACAGGTTTGCCCACTGCAACCAAAGTGTTGCAGAGACTTCGGAATTTCTGAACATAAGTTATAGTGCTAAGACCCTCTTTGCGAAATGCATGTAAGCTTGTGCGAAGCTCTGAGATCCGAGCAAGTGATGATGCAGAGTAGAGTTGTCCGAGAGCTTCCCAGATCTCAAAAGCTGTTGAATATCCTACCAACTGCCCTAACATTTGCTCATGAACAGAGGCATAAATCCAGTTCATTATCAAGCGATTGTACCTTTGCCAGGAGAGGAAATCTGGGTTAATTTGTAGATGAGATTCATCTTCTTTTAATGGACAGGGACTAGAACCAGTAAGTATATCCTCAAGCCCGTTTGCTATAACCACGTTTAGAAGTTGATTTTTCCAAATGAGAAAATTAGAGTCATCAAGTTTGATGGTTAATGGCTGGTTCACTGACAGAAGGTGAGGAAGGGGAGATAGAGGGAAGGAGGATGACGATGGTTCATCTGTTATACTCTATGCGGATAAGGCCATATTTTCAATGAGGTACAGAGAAGAAGCGGAGCCGTTTATGGCTCTCATACCGTGTCAGATTTGTATGAAAAAAAAGAAGAAAATAAATTGAAATTTGTATTCTATTTCACTATCTATTAAATGAAGGTTGTTGAGTGACTTTTATAACCCTAAGGTAATACAGAAAAAGACAAGAAATGAGAAAACACAAAAAACGTGGGAGAGAGTGTAATTAATACTAATGCATGGGTGGTATTAACAGAGAGCAATTAATGCTAACGCATGGATCGGCATGGTTTAACACACTATAATATAATCTCTTATGGCGTCGATCATCTATCACTACAATTAATGTATTCTTTTAATTATTTATAATTTATCTTAATTATTAAATCAATTTTATTACTCGTTGTTAAAATGCTTGTAAAACGATGAAATAAGTAGTGAAAGAGAAGACAAAAGTGTTTTGAAAAACAAATTTATGTATTTCATTCAGAAAGTTTTAGCTTTTTGAAAACTGTTTCCGGTTTTGCTGTTGACTCTCACCTCTTTGCTCACGAGTAAACAAACAGAAATTCTGCTCAAAATTCTAAAACCACGGCCGCCATTCTCACAGACAATTTGACGAAGCTTAACTTCATTTGATTAAGATGCATATAACAGCAGCCAGCCTGCACGAAGAACAACTGCATTTCTCAGAAGGAAATTCAAATCTACACGAAATCAATGGATGAAAGAGTAGCAAATGCAAGTTTTTTGTCAATATGAAACTGGTATTCTGACTGTCGAGGGACCAGATTTCATATCTTCGAGAAGAAGATTCAAGAGAGCTCCGACCACCGGACCCTCTTTCCCTGCAGTACAGGAAAATCATCTTCCATTAAAGCATATCTTCAGAGCTCAGAGTTTCTAAAAGTTAAACAAAATGAAGCATATTTCAAAACTAAGCGAAGAGAAGTACCGTCGCCAATGATCTGATCATCCCACTCAATTACAGGAGAAACAAGAACTCCACTGCCAATAAGCATCATTTCTTCAGCCATTTTTCCTTCTTCCAAGCTCACATCTCCGACCCTTAACCCGCGAAGAAAGCCTTCTTTCACGAGTCCTTCTGCCAGTCTCATGATTCTTTTCGCAGTACACCCTTCTAAAATATTGTCGAAATAAGGCATCAAGAGCTCCTTCTCTTTCGTAACGAAAGCCACGTTCATGTTAGGGCCTTCGGCGACGAACCCTCGACTGTCCAACCAAATGGCTGCATATGCACCTTTTTCTTCGGCCTCCATTTTGGAAAGTACATTCGGAAGGTAATTTACGCTCTTCGTCGTAGCAAATTCAGGAGGTTTAATCGAGATAGATGAAGTTATAACTTTAATTCCTTTTGGTTTGTAGGAGTATTGGTCTTTGATCACAACTGCGTATAGCGCAGGCGCATGACAGTTAGCTGGAGAGAGTTGAAAATCGCCTGGCCCTGCAGAGATCCAGTATCTGAGCGAACCTGTTCTACACTTGGAAGAACTCACAGTTTGCAGGAGGATTCTCCTTATGGTCTCTCGGTCAAATGGAGGCCCGATTTTCGCCTTTGTTGCCGACCTTAATATGCGGTCCAGGTGCTGGTCTACCTCGTATAGATGCCTGAGAAGTTGTCAAAGTAATGGAACAAGCCAAATAGGAAACAAACCAGAAGGAAAAGAACTTAGAGAATTTGAGGAAGAAGGGAGAAATTTTAAAAAGACATGGCAAAAATCACCAACCCATCAACAATGGCTGCAGTATCGAAAACGCCATGTCCTCTGTGGACCATGTGGTCGTCCATAGGAATTACCATGGCGGCTGGATCAGTTGTTATACCACCCAAAACACTGGAATACATTGCCAGATATTGTTGCTTCCCTTGGTAAATGTTTCTGTATTTTCTCAATCTTTCCATCGCCTAGACCAAAATAAAGGAACCCATCAATTATTTCTGCTAACCCTTTTTTAATTTCTCAAATGAATTTGATACAGAAAAGCAAAACGATCGAAACGGGCAGAGAGAATGAACCTCAGAGCTGCTGAGTAAAGGAATATCAGACGTTTGACCAGAAGAATCTGCTGCGATAAGGTCTATTATTAGCTTTAATGATTCAGTGTTCAGAAGTATATAAACACTCGTTATAGTTAAACTAGGATTAAGCGTAGAGCTTACCGATCAAGGAGCTTTTGACATTCTTGAATTTTCTGAATGGTGTTCCAAATTGAGGAGGATTTCGGGAATAATCGGAGAGTTTTGTGAAGAAAAGATGGTTTTGGGAGACGGGTTTGAGGAGAAAAGGAAGAGACGCCATTGAAGAACCTCGAGATCAAGAGCGAATTCTTGGAGCTCTGATCACTCCTTTGCTGACTTTCAAGATTCTGACGACGTACGAAACAAATAACTTAAAAGCTAAATTATTACCGATCTGATAATGAATTCCAACAAGTAAAACAAGGAATACAGGTCATTTCCACCGTCGAGAAAATATATATATATATATGCCTGCATTGTGCATCGTCTGATCGGACTGATTGCCTTCAACCGTGGCTGGGTGATCGAACGGTGGATTGATTGCCACGTAGATTGGAATAAGAGTCCAATCAAATGCCCGTCTATATCTGGCAACCAGCTTGATTGGTGACCACGTGGATTATTAAGCTGACCAGCTATTCAACATTAAGAAAGTCAATCAACATCCACGTGGCAACTCCACATAGAATCAGGTGGGACCTACTCTATTACCTACGTCAACATTAAAACGGCTACGGCCTACGCCCATAAAAAGCCGCGACGAGAAGGTGCTGCGGTTAACGTGCGTAGGCGAGGGAGCAATTTGTAAAAGAGAGAAAGAAGAAGGGCCTTAATCTAAAAATGGGTCCGCAGTTTACTTTACCAGCAGGTAGTGGCGCCCATGGTTCTGTTTCTTCTTCATCATCATCTCATATTGATCCAGCTGGTCGTAGGCTCAACAGTCTCGTTCGGCATCTGGTCGAAGGTTCATCGTCTTCTATGGATTCTCAGAACCCCAACAATGCCATCTCTGCCTCCCCTGCTTCTTCCTTTTGTGTTGATTCTGTATTCGCTCATGTTGTTCAAGCTCCTGAAGACCCAATCCTCGGAGTCTCTCTCTCTCTCTCTCTCTCTGCGTGCACCGATCCTTTTTTTTTTTTTTCTGTTTACGTGGATGGATGTTAACAGCTACATGTTTCGAGTTTTCCACCGTTGTTATATTATGATTATCTAGAGATTTAAAGGTGAAGTGGAAATGAATATCGATTTAGATTCTTTTATCCGGTAGAACTTTTGTGTCCGATCCTCGAGTTTCTACGTTTTTGATTCTCTAGTGATTAAAGATTTAAAGGTGAAGTGGAACTGAATATCGATTTAGATTCTTTTATCCGGTAGAACGTTTGTGTCCGATCCTCGATTTTCTACGATTCTCTAGTGATTAGACGGGAATTAGCTTAAATGAATTGCTTCTTGATTTTTATTTTTTCTCTGCTAGATTGTGTCCGATCCTCGAGTTTCTACGTTTCAATTTGAATTTGAGTCTTCTGGAATTCTTGTATGGGCAGATAGATATACATAGAGAGAGAGAGAGAGAGAGAGAGAGAGAGAGAGAGAGATCGGTTCTATGGCTGTTGATTTTGTCGTTTTCTATAAGTTGGATAGATATTTGTTCTTTTCCCGCTATCTATGTCATGTTTCTATTTACATAATTTGCTTCTCTTCCGTCTTTAGTCAGTTTAATCGGCTTCAGAAAAGATTAATTTCTCAAACATTCCAGCTTTGTTTTCTGATATGCATTAACATCCTTAGATTTTAATTATAGTTAATCTTCTTTGATTTATTTTTTCTTTTCTGGATTGAATAGGTCACTGTGGCGTTTAATAAAGATCCGAGCCCAGTCAAGTTGAATTTAGGTGTAGGAGCATATCGGACTGAGGTGAGTTTACTGATTATTGAACTCTGTTGGAAGAAGCCTTTGATTACATATAATGAGCACATTTTCATATTATTTACCTGTATGGAAAAATCTTGAGCTCATGTTTGATCACACGAAGAATATGGTAGTTACTAGTTATCTGAACAGCCTCTGACCAGATATCTGCGGATTGCATGCTCTATCACTTTGCTGTCCTCTCTGACTAAACAGATTTCTTACTTGATTTTTTCATGGCTTGTCAGGAAGGAAAGCCCCTTGTTCTCAATGTCGTCAGACAGGCAGAGCAAAAGCTTGTCAATGACATGTACTGTTTCTTTTTTGTCTCTTCTTTTCAGATTATTGCTGTGGTATTTCTCCGAGGGACTATCACTTGATTTCTCATGACTTGATATGTAGGTCGCGGGTCAAGGAATATCTTCCTATTATTGGATTGGCAGAATTCAACAAACTTAGTGCGAAGCTTATTTTTGGCGCTAACAGGTAGTATATTCTAGATGTTTAGTATGAAATTTTGGATTCCAGTTTCAACTTTTTGTTCACCATGGACAGAGTGATTGATCTATTTTGGACGCTTTATTCTACTCTTTCTTGATTCCCTAACAAATCATTCTTTATAGTCCTGCTATCCAAGAGAATCGTGTCACTACTGTTCAATGCTTGTCTGGAACGGGCTCATTGAGGGTTGGTGGTGAATTTTTGGCTAGACATTATCACGAGGTAAAGTGATCCCTTGTCAGTTGTGTTGTCATGTGTTGAATTTGAGTTTAAATGGTCATGGTATGTGCTCTGCTTCATTATGTACCTTGATCTGCAGCGCATGATATTCATTCCTAAGCCAACATGGGGGAACCACATAAAAGTATTCGCTCTTGCAGGGCTATCAGTGCAAAACTACAGATACTATGATCCTGCAACACGCGGACTGGACTTCCAAGGTCTGGAACTATCTTTTTTTTTTTTTTTTTGAAGTTCCATCTTCTCTATCCTGAAGTACAAAATACAAACGACTTTTAACACACGTGCATGTTTTGCATTGCCATACTTCTTTATGCACGCTCATGTTTTGCCTTGTTTTCAAATTTCTCTATTGATGTTATGTTATAGGCTTATTAGAAGACCTTGGTTCTGCACCATCGGGAGCCATTGTACTGCTTCATGCCTGTGCTCATAACCCTACCGGTGTTGATCCAACCATTGATCAGTGGGAACGGATCAGGCAGTTAATGAGATCAAAAGGGTTATTACCTTTCTTTGACAGTGCTTACTTAGGTGTAGGAGCATATCGGACTGAGGTGAGTTTACTGATTAGTGAACTCTGTTGGAAGACGCCGTTTGATTACATATAATGAGCACATTTTCATATTATTTACCTGTATGGAAAATCTTGAGCTCATGTTTGATCACACGAAGAATATGGTAGTTACTAGTATCTGAACAGCCTCTGACCAGATATCTGCGGATTGCCATGCTCTATCACTTTGCTGTCCTCTCTGACTAAACAGATTTCTTACTGATTTTTTCATGGCTGTCAGGAAGGAAAGCCCCTTGTTCTCAATGTCGTCAGACAGGCAGAGCAAAAGCTTGTCAATGAATGTACGTTTCTGTTTTGTCTCTCTTTCAGATTATTGCTGTGGTATTTCTCCGAGGACTATCACCTTGATTCTCATGACTTGATATGTAGGTCGCGGGTCAAGGATATCTTCCTATTATTGGATTGGCAGAATTCAACAAACTTAGTGCGAAGCTTATTTTTGGCGCTAACAGGTAGTATATTCTAGATGTTTAGTATGAAATTTTGGATTCCAGTTTCAACTTTTTGTTCACCATGGACAGAGTGATTGATCTATTTTGGACGCTTTATTCTACTCTTTCTTGATTCCCTAACAAATCATTCTTTATAGTCCTGCTATCCAAGAGAATCGTGTCACTACTGTTCAATGCTTGTCTGGAACGGGCTCATTGAGGGTTGGTGGTGAATTTTTGGCTAGACATTATCACGAGGTAAAGTGATCCCTTGTCAGTTGTGTTGTCATGTGTTGAATTTGAGTTTAAATGGTCATGGTATGTGCTCTGCTTCATTATGTACCTTGATCTGCAGCGCATGATATTCATTCCTAAGCCAACATGGGGGAACCACATAAAAGTATTCGCTCTTGCAGGGCTATCAGTGCAAAACTACAGATACTATGATCCTGCAACACGCGGACTGGACTTCCAAGGTCTGGAACTATCTTTTTTTTTTTTTTTTTTTGAAGTTTCCATCTTCTCTATCCTGAAGTACAAAATACAAACGACTTTTAACACACGTGCATGTTTTGCATTGCCATACTTCTTTATGCACGCTCATGTTTTGCCTTGTTTTCAAATTTCTCTATTTGATGTTATGTTATAGGCTTATTAGAAGACCTTGGTTCTGCACCATCGGGAGCCATTGTACTGCTTCATGCCTGTGCTCATAACCCTACCGGTGTTGATCCAACCATTGATCAGTGGGAACGGATCAGGCAGTTAATGAGATCAAAAGGGTTATTACCTTTCTTTGACAGTGCTTATCAGGCAAGCCTTTTTCACATGAACTAATAGAATTTAATTAGTCATTGATCTACCAGATATCTTACTCCTTTCATCCTCTCACTTGATGATTTACATATTTATTTTTCCACATGACATCATAGGGTTTTGCTAGTGGAAGTCTGGATACAGATGCACAGGCTGTACGCATGTTTGTTGCCGATGGAGGTGAATGCCTCGTTGCTCAGAGTTATGCAAAGAACATAGGGCTCTATGGGGAACGTGTTGGTGCCTTAAGTATAGTAAGACTGCATAGCTTCCTGTTTTATATGCAATACTCTAGCTTTTTAAGTTCAACAAAATGGTTGGATTTGCACTTCTATAATATTAAATTTTGTTAGCTTTAGTATTTGGCTTATGTATATTAATTCCTATAATTATCTTCGAACGATAATTCAGGTCTGCAAAAATGCTGATGTTGCAAGCAGGGTGGAGAGCCAGCTGAAACTTGTGATTAGGCCTATGTATTCAAATCCGCCTATCCATGGTGCATCCATCGTGGCTGCCATTCTGAGAGACAGGTGATTAAAAAATTTACCCAAATTAAGAAATGTATAATCAACTTTGATCTGGAAGATGTTAGTAATAACTAACGTCGATCATTTACTCTTTCCACACTCTGTTTCTAAAATACAAGTTGGAGCTATGGAGTGATCATCTGCTATATCTCCTGTGTAAATATATTGTACTTTTGACTTTGTAGAGAATTGTACAATGAGTGGACTCTTGAGTTGAAGGAAATGGCTGATCGAATTATTAGTATGCGTCGTGAACTTTTTGATGCTTTATGTGCTAGAGGTCAGTGGCAATTCTGTATTGTAGTGAATACTTTCGTTTCGGAAGGTTAGGTTGTTGATAAAGTACTCAACCAATTCGGCAGGCACACCGGGTGACTGGAGTCATATTATCAAGCAGATTGGAATGTTTACATTTACAGGCTTGAACTCAGAACAAGTTGCTTTCATGACCAAGGAGCACCACATATACATGACATCTGACGGGTAATGGGATTTATTTCTATTTTTTATATACTGGCGATATAATTTCAAATCTCAACGATGATATTTTACACCTGGGTGTTTGCTTGAAAAGTTTGGAGTCTGACCTTATCCTCGATAAAAAATATAGGAGGATCAGCATGGCAGGTTTGAGCTCCAAGACCGTTCCACACCTTGCAGATGCAATAAATGCAGCTGTGATTCGGGTTGTGTAGATTGTTTTATGGGCAGCACCTCTGGAGATCACTCGGACTGGTAAAGTTACAGTTTCATGCCATGTTGTTGTGATAATTATTGTAATAATGCTTTGCCTTTTATGGGCAAAATCTTTGCGGCCAGAGTATGTAAGAGCATCAAGGGTCACTGAATTTACTTATTCATCATTTTCATTTTGAAACACGAATAATAAATTAGCTCTTTGATTGTCGTCAAGTGGAATAATAGGCTTACCAATATTTTTTAAAATATGTTTTTTGGACTTTATAATTTAAGATCCATTTCAATTTAGTTTTGGCAGTTTTAACTTTTTAAGCTCTCTTAGTTTTAAAATGTTCTTTTATCCATATACTTTATTAAATTTTACAGAAAATGCTGCATGTCATTTTTGTATTTGCATCATTTATCATATGATCTTCTGGTTGGACTAAAATTTCACTTCATTTAAAATAATAATAATGATTCGTGTACTTGTTATTCTATTTTATTGTTAAACAATGATTGGTAAAATTAAAGTACAATTAATGTAAATAATTAATTTATTACATTAATTACATAAATATTTATCGTATTTTAAAATAGTAGAACGACGGATTAAACGAAATATTATTGTTTAAAAAATTCCTCCAAATATTATCAGTTTTATCCTTTTCTTTTGCCTTCGTTCTCCTATCCTTACTCTTGCTCAGTGTGTGCTTATATCATGTGTAAATCCATCTTTCACTATGAATTCGTGGGACTAAACGATAGAGCTCTTCCACAATCCTTTGCCTTCCCCCTTCTGCTTTATAGCCACGGAATCCATTCCCATTTTCCTCAATTATAGTCTCCAACAAAATATATGAAAGTCTCTGAAAAACTACCAATAAATTTACCTTAAATAAACAAAGATCCCAAAAAAAAAAAAAAAAAAAAACTGAAACATTAGCTAGAACTCATTTCAAAACTTGCCCAAAAGTGAAAGTTTCAACAGCGATCAATTTATAGAAGTAATTCAATTCATGGAGGGGTGAAGGAGCGAGATGTTTTTATTTTACCTAATAAGGGGGTTATGTCCCAATTGAGACATAGGGTTAGGTTTGTTAGGCACTCTTTATTTCAGTGGCCTTTTGTCAAAGCAAAAACCATCTGGCAAGCCTCCACCGTCCATGTCAAATAGATAATCAGAGATTTTATAAGCAAAGATCAAGCTACACTGGAAGAGATTTTAGAAGCTTGACAATTAGAGATTGGATCTTCAAGTGAACACTAAATTGAAACGATTAATAAAAACATAGATTAAAAACTTTTTTTTTTTGGTCGTGACATTGTTCAATATCACAAAGCACATGAATATTCTTAAAAATATGAGATCAACATCGACCATTAAATTGTTTATGAAGATCTCAATGCTACATTGAATTACCCTGAAATCCAAGAGGAACTAAGTAGTATTGCTTCCTATAAACTATTCTATAAAAGTAATAAAAAAAAAAGGCTAAGGAATCATCAATTATTGTCTTCAAACAATGAAAAAGTACTTTACAAATTTAAACATTTCTTTTCATATAATATATTGTTTGAATTCTACTGTTTTTTACATCACATTAAACTTAAAATAAGTAGATGTTAGATGAATCAATTCATCTACTATTTAGACTTTTCTTTTCGTAACAAATGTTTCAGTTCTCTGAAAGTTATTTAGCAGCATACACTAAATTAGATTTCAGAGAATAAAATAGATCATATACTTGAACAAAAACATGTCAAGAGAAGCATACATATACCTAAACTTAATAAATAATTAAAGTTCCATATGATATCTAAGAAATACATCAACTTACATTAAGTCGTCCGATATAACAAGTGAATGTGCTCATAAATATAAAAAAAATAAAGAGGAGAAAAGTAAGTATGCATGTTATAAACAATATTATATGTATGTATGTATGTATGTATGTATATGTGTATATGTGTATGTAATACACTTATAAAATCACGAAGAAAATGTTCTATCCTCAACCCTTTCCAGGTGTTCCGCATTCACTGAAGTCAAGCATGCGACCCTCCGGCTGCAAAGTTTCAGAAACAACAGTTTCAACATATTCTAGTGAACTAAGACACAAACTTCATATGATGACAAAATTCACAATTGTCCAGAACAAAAACATGAAGATATTTGAGATTAATCAAAGATTCTGATAAGCCACCAATACGATGGATCTAATGGATATTGGGTAGTGATAAATGTCATGTATTGGGTAGTTAAAATTGTCATGTAATAGTTAGTTATTTAGGATCTGAAATGTAAGTTATCTAGAAGTTATTTACAGCATGATGGGGGCAATAAATAGGTGGAAAAATGAGTTTTTAAATTAAGAAATATTATTGACAACTTGCTTTCTTTTAAAGAGATTAGAAATAATATTCCGAATATGTGGATTCTAAATTTGTGGTTAGTTTCTGGTTAATTTTTGAGTTTTAGTATTGTTGCTAGACTTGTGTTCGTTTTTTTCGGGTTAGCTATGCATCATATTCTTATTGTAAATTTTTTTTTCTAGCTAAATCGGCTACTCCTTTCAAGTTCAAATATTTCAAATTTATCATTTGTTTTTAGAACTTCCCCGTGGGAAAAATTAATTTCTACCTGAATGTACTAGTTTTCTTTGAGAATTTATAACTCTTCTCATGAACACGATTTTGTTTTCTACAAGTAAAAATTCTAAGGCTTTGGTCTTGATAATCACTTGGCAAATAAATTAGGCAAAAAAAAAAACAACATACACAGAGCGGAAAAAGCAGTCATACCAGCACAATTGTAGCCAAATCAGAACCACTCATTTGTATTGTCTCCATTGATGTTACAGGAGTTTTATTATCTACTTGCAGGGTGTTGGCATCTGTAGCAACAGTCTGCTCATTCATTTCTTTCATTAATTCAACTGCTTCATAACGTCTTTCCATTGGGCTCATAAAATATGCTATGTCCTGGACAAAATTTCTAATTTCAATAAATTCTAACGAATACATATTCAAAGCAAGTGATTGTGATGATTTTAAATTTTTCCTACCTCAAAGGACAGTTCTGAATCTATTCTCAAGCCTGGTAGAAAAGAGTTGATGAACAATGGGGACTTCCACGCAGAAGGAGATTCTATACGTCTATAAAAAGAACTTTCCTTGAATCTAGAAATGAACAGATCCATCACTAATAATTTACAGAAAGTGATACAAGAGATCAAACACATTTAAAAAAATTTAGGCCATCTTATTAGAAAACATTCTAGATTATACTAATAATTAGAGAGTAAAGAAGTAAGAAAATGATCTGATCTTACCTGGAAATGGTTCCAATAACTGAATCATTTGAAGAATTATCACGTTTAATATTGGGGGAAGTTGATGCAACTGCAGGTTGGACGTATGTGGATGAAATTGAAAGATTTCCCTGTTCTACCCTCAAAACAGTGGGAGAGCTAACATACAAATGGGCAGTACCAGAAGATTTTGATTGGACACATTTATTTGATGCAGATTCAAAATT
Organism: Begonia masoniana; assembly: GCA_022432975.1. Lineage (NCBI taxonomy): Eukaryota > Viridiplantae > Streptophyta > Magnoliopsida > Cucurbitales > Begoniaceae > Begonia > Begonia masoniana. The sequence goes on along the minus strand of CM039502.1, from coordinate 83,158,495 downwards.
TTCACAGTGAATTTTACCCGATCCTGCTTTTGATCGGGGTGTTTTTTCTAATTTGAAACCAACTTGCTCAGGAGAATGTATTATTAGTAGGTCATTCCTGTTATGTTCCACAAGGATCCGAGGAAGCTGCTTCACCTGTCCAAGATAATGAAAACACAATGATGTTCAATAAAATTGCAGCTCAACGATATAGAGCCTGCAGGAGAATTTCTGGCATATTGAAAAACGTAACTCTGAAAAATTAACTTGTGAATTCAATTTGTAAACAATACAAATAACCAGTAACTTAAGTATTCAATTTGTAAACAATACTCAATATCCAGTAATTTTACATACGGTAATTTTCAATAACAAAAGATGAGAAGAACTCACAACTTTAACTCCAGATTTAACACCCTTGATGCTTGTGGTCTTATCCTTTCTATTTTCCTGGAAACTGTTATAATCACACAACTTCTCTGAAATTTTGCTGTCAGAAAATGTACAACTTTTCACTTTTTCGTGTTTGACTTCTAAGTTTTGTGCTTTACACAGATTCTCTTTATACTCAGAAAAGATTTCAGAGTCTAATTTTTGGTTAAGAGATGGCGACAACCGAAAAGCTTGCTCATTTTTGTCTTCAAACACCATATCTAAACGTGAAAAGTCTTCTGTCAAACTAGAAGTCAAGTCAATCTCAAGCTTTTTGTCAATTCTTCTGTCTGAGAGAGGCGATAATAAGTCACGATGACGCTTTTTCAAGATGGACGGTGTACATTTAAAAGTTTTAGCAGTAGTTTTTACCATCCCACTCAGACAATCATCACGCAATGGGGAATCCCATATCCTGAATGGGCTATCACAATTTCCAGAAGTCATCATCAACTGGCGAAGACCAAGTGGACTATATTCTTCTTGTGCATCAGTTTCAGGATCACAACTCAAAAACGGAATATCCAAGCTGGGAAAGTATGGAGCCTCGCAACTTAGAATCTCATCTTCTTGTTCTTTATATATATTTGTTCTTTCATCCATAACACATGACTGCGCAACATTTTCATCAAAAATACTCGTATTTAAAGCGAGTACACTGGGCTGGTCCTTTGGCATATTTGAGTGATCCTGCATTCTTTCATTATCTGCATCGTTGACACAAGAAGAAATGCCAGAGTCACCAACATTGATGCTACCATCTATTTCACAAGAAAAATCCGCAACGGCAAATAATTGACTGAAATTATTTTCATATGTAAATCCATCATCATTTGCAGAAGTCTGTGGAATGATCATTAAAGACTGATAATCTGATATTTCTCTTTGTATTTCAATAACTGAAGGACCTTGAAGCTGTAAAGGTAATGCGCTGCAATTTTGAGGTATCTGAAGGCAAGATAGACTATGACTTGCCTGTTCTCTACATCTACTCAAGTCAGTCGTGTCTGAGTTGTTTGTACCATTCACAGAGGGAAAAAAATATCCAGCATTTATGGCATCTAAAATTAAAACCCTGCAACATTCGTCATCAGATATCAAAATGTGCCCTCCTTGAGAAGAACTCACGCTCACGTTTCCCATTGAAGAAACGGCCAAATCCAAAGGAGTTTGGACAGAAATATTCATCAATCCATGATTTGCATTTAACTCAGAACAATGCGCTTGAAACTGTAACGAGTCTGACCTTAACTGCAGTAAAGAAGAATTAGACAACACGTGTAAATTACATTGGTAATCATCGTTTATATTTACTCTAGAAAATTCTTTTTCAACGAATTTCTTGGAAACCACCTCGTGAGATATTTCAGGGATAGACATAGTTAGCCCCTCAAAAGAAGCATAGCACTGTTCTGAACCAGATGTTGGATTGGTGCCAAACTCTTTTCCAAACCCAGCATCATCAGTCAAATGAAAAGCCTCATTTTGAGAATCTTCATTGGCTGTTTTTATTGAAGAATTGCCGTGATTAACTTCTGAAATTTCTCGTCCATTACTATTGGGCACATTGTGCTGTTCATTGCCTTGTACCATTGATGACATAACAGATCCATTTGAAGGACCAAGTTGAGGAAGGAATTGGTATTCCCCAAGTAAACCTGCTGCTAAGTAAGAATCCAATTTCTTTTTCACGGAACTGTTCCAGTGATTTTTAATAGCATTGTCTGTCCTGTAAAGCACACATCCACACAGAAAACCTCATGATGTTTAGGTTAACTTTTAATTAATTTAAAGTTAAAGATGTCCCAACCAATATTTCTTCATGGGACATAGGAAATCAAACCATTAAGGTATAAAAAAACGATCATATTAGAATATTTTATCTAATAGTCTTTGAGTAATGAGTTGGTTAAGAGAAAGGACATAGACAAACCTTCCAGGCAAGTACTTTGATAATTCTGCCCACCTATTCCCATATATCTGATGAGCACGAATCAAAGCCAACTCCTCTCCTTGAGTCCATGCCTCTTTGTTTATAGCAGGATTAAGATGATTGTGCCACCTGAAATTAAATATGTGCAAACTGAGAATTTTGAGAACAGATGAATAATTGGTTGAATTTCTTATCACAGCCACAATATCAAATATGAGTCCTAAAATCAGGTAACCATCATTCATAGAACTTCGACATAGGCCGAGAGAATGAAAATAGCTAACAAAGACCATAAACAATAAATTTCTACCACTGACCACTTTTAGAAGAATTATAAGCGGCAAGAGAGATAAAGAGACTACATCATATAAGCCAAAAGACATTGTATAACCATACCTTTCCCGACATTGCTTACCAATACGTCCAGGTAAATGTCGTGCAATGGTAGACCATTTTTTCACCCCGTATGTTTTTACCAATTCAATAATATTATCATCTTCCTACAATGAAAAAAAAATTGCCCATGTTGAAAATGAAAAACCAACTGCAGGTACGAAGAAGAAGGAACAAGAAGCTAATGATATGATGACTGATGATCACCTCTTTAGACCATGGACCTTTAATGAGTTCGGGATTCAAGACCTTCTGCCACCTATGTAGGCATTGTACGTCTGTTCGATCTTTGAAACACTCAGCTACAAACAATGAAGGTCACAATTTAATACATGTTAGTGATTGCATTGTGAAAGAATTTAATTAATTTTGACGCATTGTTTGCAAATGTACAATGCAAACATTGATTTATGTTAGTTAATCACCAAATAGATGAATCGAGAAATAATAGAAATATTAATAGCTCAAAAATTAGATTTCAAACACACGCAGAAACACACAATCTATGATGATACCTATTTTTTTCCAATTCTTGCCTCTGAAATGCTGAACTGCCTGTCTCAGAATCTCATCCTAATGGAAGTAATCATCAAAATAACTAGATCAAGATCTCCAATATATTAGACAAAGTAAATAGAATGCTGAAAAAACACTAAAAAGAAAATAAAATAATAATAATTAATTTATTACATGTGATCAAGATAATGCATGATCAAGATAATCTTAAAAAACTCTCAATATTTCCTTGGGACTTCATCTAACTCTCTATCTTAAAACATGTTAAAAGTTGTATTGAAGAGACCCACAAGAATTTACCTCTTCATGGGTCCATTGCCCTTTAGTTGACCGCCTAGTTGGACCACTGGTTCTCCTATATAAAGGAACAAAAAAGAAAATAGAATAACTAAAACGCCATTTATCTTAACAATCAAATTAAATTTTTGAGTTTGAACTCAGAAAAGTGTAATGTTTTTAAAATAGCAAAAGGACTCGGGCTCCCATTAAGCAGAAAAGTAAAATAATATATGAATTATGGTTTTCACAATGCAATCCTCCTCCGATAAAAAGAAAACAAAAGCGCATTGCAAATGAAATTTCAAGAAATTAATAAGACATTGAACTGAGAAAATAAAAAGATCAAGAAGTGTATGAAATGGGAAAGCCGAAAGACATCCAACTTGGAATCTGTTTTTGAAAAATAAAATCTGAAAAGTTGAAAAGGAGAAATAGAAAATTCAATATTGAATGACGACAAGTGTAATGAACGGTAAAGAACTGAGTTGCACATGCTTCAAAGACATTACCCATGCAAGGCTCGTAAATTTTGAACACCATCACCGATCCCATCAGAAGGATTTGAGGTGGTTTCATCACCTCCCATATTTCCTTGAAATATTGGTACAATTGTGCCCCGCAAACCACACTTGATTGTAGTTCTCTCCAAGATATGTTATCAAAATCATTATAGTTCTCCGCAGAATATGCAGGAGCACCTTTTCATTAAAATCTCCCACAGGCTAGGGGAAAGAACAGATAAAAGAACAAAGTTGTCAAATTGTTAGTGTACTGAAAAAAAAAAAAAAAAAAAAAAAAAAAAAAAAAAAAAAAAAAAAAAAAAAAAAAAAAAAAAAAAAAAAAAAAAAAAAAAAAAAAAAAAAAAAAAAAAAAAAAAAAAAAAAAAAAAAAAAAAAAAAAAAAAAAAAAAAAAAAAAAAAAAAAAAAAAAAAAAAAAAAAAAAAAAAAAAAAAAAAAAAAAAAAAAAAAAAAAAAAAAAAAAAAAAAAAAAAAAAAAAAAAAAAAAAAAAAAAAAAAAAAAAAAAAAAAAAAAAAAAAAAAAAAAAAAAAAAAAAAAAAAAAAAAAAAAAAAAAAAAAAAAAAAAAAAAAAAAAAAAAAAAAAAAAAAAAAAAAAAAAAAAAAAAAAAAAAAAAAAAAAAAAAAAAAAAAAAAAAAAAAAAAAAAAAAAAAAAAAAAAAAAAAAAAAAAAAAAAAAAAAAAAAAAAAAAAAAAAAAAAAAAAAAAAAAAAAAAAAAAAAAAAAAAAAAAAAAAAAAAAAAAAAAAAAAAAAAAAAAAAATGTAGCACAACCAAGCCTATCCATAGATGAAAGCCAATTTCCTAAACCAAATATATAATTGAAGACAAATTGGAATTTCCTAAACCAAGTATATAAGTGAAGACATTGTTCTTAAGAAAATAGCGTTGCAATGAGTTCTCGCAACCCAAAAATGAAAAAAATATATATATATTTTAAAATCCAAAATCGCGAAAGATAACAATAGATATCCAGAATTTCTATGAACTAAGCATGTTTCCAAGATTGCATTCCGGTATCACATAATTTTCGTTCTTATATGAGGATCGAACTTGACAACTAAATAATTGCATCCTGAAATCAAATTAAAACGTGGAACCATACTGAGCAAGCAATAGCAGGAAGAAAAAAAGCACAGAGAATGGAACAGCACCAATCCAAATACTCAGTCGAAGGGATAATTGTACCAAATATCTTTAAGAACCTCCGATGATGAAATTAACACGAAATTCGACAAACATGAACTCAAAATAACTCACCGAACTGATTTGCTAAGTGTGTAAAGCAGCAAGAGCGAAGATATTTCGTACTGCGATCGAAGGCAACAAACGAAAACGGACGAGAGAGAGAGAGAGAGCAACGGTCGAGACTGAAGGCTCTAGAGGTACTATATTCAAACTGGGGCGGTTGTCGAGATTCAAAAATAGTCCGAGCTTATGACAACTAAACATTATTAGCTAATAATTAACGGCTTTGATTTTCCTTATCCACCAATCCCTGCCGTCCGTTTTTTGAACCTTCAGACTGCTTATTCAAATGATACCCAACGTATAATTCGAAAGCTACATTTTTATATTTATCTGTTAATTTCTCTCTCATTTATATATTTATTTTTCATTAAAATAATATATAATAAATATTTATATTTATTCTTTTAAAATACTCTATGACGTGTCACATAATAATCGATTCAATTAAAATACAATTAATGTAATACATTATAAATAGGGTAAAGTGTAATTTGGCCCCTACAACTAGGTGAAATGGGCAATTTACACCGTAAACTTAGATAATGGGCAATTTGGCCCCTACTACTAGGGTAAAGTGCAATTTGGCCCCTACCGTTATATTTTCCGTCAAAAAATAACGTTTTTTGGCTTGTTTATTTTTTTTTCCCGAAATGCCCCTTACTGGACCGAACCGGACAGGACCGGTTCGGCTAATTCCACTCTAGTTGTTTTTTTTTTTTTTAAATTCTCGAAAAAAAGAAGACAGAGGAATAGAATTAAAAAAAAAAAAAAAAAACAGAGTGGAATTAGCCGAACCGGTCCTGTCCGGTTCGGTCCAGTGAGGGACATTTCGGGAAAAAAAAATAAACAAGCCAAAAAACGTTACTTTTTGACGGAAAATATAACGGTAGGGACCAAATTGCACTTTATCCTAGTAGTAGGGGCCAAATTGCCCATTATCCAAGTTTACGGTGTAAATTGTCCATTTCACCTAATTGTAGAGGCCAAATTGCACTTTACCATTATAAATAATTAATTTATTATATTAATTATAAAAATCAATGTTCGAGTATAAACTTAGCTAAGCTAACACCTTTTCACAGAACAATATTTGGATTCACAAATGAGAAATGCAATCTGAACTGGGTTTATACAGCTTTTTAACAACTTCATCTCCTGTGTGTCTCATAGTACTTCTGGAACGGAGGACCCAAGTCATCTCTGTTTAATTTCAAAACCCATAAACTGAAAAATGGACACCTTTCACCTCATAGGTAGCAGGAGACGGGATCTTACTCCTCGCGTAAATGATGACGTTTTACATGAAATCATCCTCCAGTTCCTGTAAGGATTTCTGCGTGGCCGCAATTTGTTTGTTGGAGGTCATTTTGTCAGACACTATCAAACCCTTGTAGCTCCTCAACTCTGTTTGTCTCTCCTTTTCCATCTTTATCCATCTCTTCTCGTCTTTTCTGCACAACCAAACATGAACATCTAACAGCAATTCAGCATCAATCAAGAAAAAGAATAGAAGTCAGTCCAAGTGCATTGATATACAAGTTAGAGAGGGAAAAAAAAAAAGTTTACCCTACATGCTCTATGGGCTATTTTAAACAAGAACAAAAGAGATATCTGTCTTTTGATTCCTTAGTCTTCTGTAAGAAATGGAGGGAACAAGTGAACAGAAACGTAGCCACTCACCTTCTCTCTCAACTGTTGCTTTCTCTCAGCTCTCTCTGCTGCATTTACTGCTTCTCGCTCAGCTGCAGTATGAAAAAGAAATACTTTAAGCACTCACAGCAACAAAATAAGAGTGTACCTGTGGGCTTCACCTTGCTAAAGTAACTCGAAAATTAAACACCAATGAAAATTAAACAGTAATTGCAAATTCTAAATGTTCGTTCAAAATCACAGAATCAAGTCACCTTTCAAATCTGGCGTCCTTTCCACTTTGGTCTTGTTCAATCTGTTGACAATCTCATTGATTCTCTTCTCCACTCTTACAGTTCGGACCTGAATAATGAAATTAACCAAAGACAGACAAAATCTTGAAGAAAATGAACAATTCATACCGACCATTATCACCATTTCATCATATGCCAATCATAAATTATGAGAGAGAATCTCACCATCTTGGGATTGTGAAAACCTACTTGCCCGACATCCATGGAAGCAGTTTTCTTCAAATTAGACCAGGGTGTGTAGACAACGTCGATATTGTTAACCTTATTTCCTACCATGTAATCAAATAGCCATATAAACTGCCAGGCAGCAGAAATTATGGAGTAAGAGTGGACTTGTGGCTGTATAGGCGTCAAACTCCTCGTAAATTAAGTCTAACAATCCTCCAATACTCCTTCATTTATAGCATCAATAGTTTGACCTTTGTGCAGTCTTTAAGTAAACATGAGCCGAGGACATCTTATCCACATGAAACCTGCAACAGACAACCTTTCAGGAAGGTCTTAGGGTAAAGGGACTTGCGTTTCAATAATAAGAAAAATTCTCTGAAATGGGAAAACATGTTGCAGTTAAATTGATATGTTCATTGATAGATCAAGGTTAGTGACTCGTTGTTATAAAGTGTTGTAACACTTCGTGTGACACCAGTTATAAATACGATATCGGACAATAATAAAATGCGGAAATTAACGACACAGGAGGTTGTTAACGCAGTTCGGCAATCAGCCTACATCTGCGGGGCCACGCCCAGATATGAAAACATTTCACGAGTTCAACCAAGGTTACAAGACACTCGGACTAAAACAAAATAAGACTCCCTCTTATCTTTGATGCCGCCTCCTTCAACCTTTACTAGTGAAACTGTTTTGCGAGCTCCCCTCGACTTAAATGTGACAAGCTCCCCTTGTCTCAGATGGCAAGCTCCCCTTGCCCACGATAAAAATAACAATCACAAGAATAAATTCCTATGACACTGTCTATGACGCTTAACAGTGTCTTAGGATATGATCACTCAGAACAGGCTTCAACAATTCAGTCTTTGATAAGACTAAATCAAATAATCACATACACCACATAGAACCAAGGGTGAAGAAATAAGAACGCCCAGATGAATAGAGAATTCCCCAAAACACAAAATTGGCGTCGGCACCTTTAAACATAAAAAACAAGTCTTTTTATCAAACGCAAGGTGCAGATCTGTTTCTCTCACTAATATCTTCTTGAAACAGACTTTTCATTCAAAAGATCCTTTCCCACGAAGTCAGCCTACGGATCCGAAAACTCTGCCAAACAAACTTGTCGCAGAGACACTTTCTATGACACTTTAGGAAAGTATCCCAAATATTTAGGAATATGAACCAAGTTTGTTACGATTCCTTTTTCAACAAATCTTATTTGAATTTACGAAATATTATGCCAAATATTATCTCCAAAATAGATGGATAGAATAATATATATCCCAAAAGAATATAATTACCATAAACATAATTTCCATAACTTACCAAAATCAATAAGTTGCCAAAAACATACTGCCAACCCATAATAGCATTAACAATCTCCCCCTTTGGCATTTTTGGCAAAACATAACTCCCCCTGAAGGAGAGAACTTGAAACTCCCCCTGAATGAGAAGTTCTTGAACCAGACAAATCACTATGATGTCAATTCAAATAATAGATCCAAAATAGGAGATATCCATAGCAGCATAACAGTAATCAATCTCCAAGAATATTGCAAACTCTTAAAATATTCAATCTCACACACCCAAATTACTCCCCCTTTTTGCCATAAAAAGACAAACGGGACAAACATTGTCAATCAATCCATAGTTCAAGTAATTGCATAGAATCCATCAAACGAAGAAGACAGAATTAAGAGTCATAGTAAGTACAGGCAGATATCTAACCAGTTTTATCAAATGAATCAGAAAGTGCTGCAGAGACATTTTGTGAAACATTTGCAGAAGAGGAGGCTTTAGAAGGTGTTTTCTCAGATTCATGGGCTGGATCTGTTGGATTTGAAGGATTTTGGACAGCTGAATGTTGAATCAGTTCATCAAGCAGATCCGTCAGAACTTTCTTTCGAGTGTCTAGGGCCTGCAATTCATCTTTAACAATCTTAATAGTTCGAGAAATAAGGCTGTAACAACAACATTACCAGATTCGGCTACATTGTGTATATCATTTACATGTTCTCCTGAACGAAGTTTATGGCTAATTCTGATTTCATCTCTATCCATAGTGAGGCTATCGGAAGAACTAAGAGAGATTTGTTGAGCAGATAGAATATGATAAGTGTGTATTTTACACACTTATTTATACGTTTTAGATTTGATTTGATAAGTTTTTCTCAAGCATTGGAAGAAAATCTAATATATTTTGTGCAAATTGCAGTAATTTTAACCAGAACAGGGACAGAAAATAAAAGAATTAAAGTGAAGTTGAAGACAAGAAAAGAGAAGTCTGAAGAACAGAAAGAAAATGTTGAATAAAGAAGAAGTGGCTACCGATCTCCAAACAATCTTGAGATCGGTAGCCATACATGAAGTGAAGAGAATTGAAAGAAGAAGTGGCTACCGATCTCCAAACAATCTTGAGATCGGTAGCCATACATGAAGAGAATTGAAGGAGAAGTGGCGATCGATCTCCATGAATTCACAGAGATCGATCGCCACACACTATAATCGCCACAGGAAGCAAGCAGCGATCGAGTTCTAAACCGTCCAGAAACTGATCGCCAGCCAGTGAACTGCTATTGGATAAATTTCAAGCAGCGATCGATCTCCATCTAATGCAGAGATCGATCGCCGCTACACTGATACGGTTGAAGCACTTAAAGAGAATCAGCGATCGATCTCTACAACTGTCAGAGACCGATCGCTATGTTATATTACACAGAAAAGAAGCAGCGATCAATTCCTATAAACTACAGAGACCGATCGGTGCCACACAATTATACGAGGATGAAGCAAAAGATTGCAGCGACCGTGCGCCTTACAAAGACAGCGACTGATCGCTACTCAAATCAACTTATGGAAAGCAAACGTGTTTTAATTCGAACCGTTGATCTGAAGCGAGATTAAATCCAAGCCGTTGACCGAGTTAAAAGAAAATTATAAAAACCTAACAGACCTAGCGCTTAAAAAAGAGAAAGAGGCTGCATTCGGCTCGGCGACTAAAGCATCACAGAGGCACCGTCGGCGATCAGGCTGTTTTTATAATTGCTTTCTTTTTCTTTTCCTTTCTACTGTTTTATTATGCAACTATTTATTATTACTGTTGTTTATTTTTCTAGCATGAACTAAACGTTTGTTCTAGGGTTTCGACGTAACTTTTCTATGATTGTTTAATTTTCTTAATTCAATTAGTTAATTTTCTGTTTCTGTTCTGTGTTTGAGTAATTTATTCTGAACGTAATGCTTAGGTTTGCTTGATCACCAAAACTAAGAACTTTAGGGTTGATTCGGATGCGAGAGCGGAGAATTTAACCGTGCCGTGCACTGAATAATTTGCCATGAAAAGGATGTTAGACTAGAGATAGCTAATGCGTTCATGTGGTAGTATAATTTCTTGTTCTTAATGTATTCAATTAATTCTCAGGATTAGAGACCGAGAGGTAATAATTCGTTAATTGAATAAGTTTATCTTTGCTCGAGAGAGATTGATAAATATTTTCGTGAAATTGCCATCAACACATAGAAATAGGATTTAATTACTTGAATTAGGTTTAATAAATAAGATTAGTTAAGTGAAATCGGAACTCTAGATTTTCTCATCATATAATCTTACTTCTTTATTTTTAAATCTTTTATTTAAATTGCTGCTTAATTTTATTTGAATTATTATTTTAGTTTTAAAATCTAAATCACAAAAATTATTATTACATTTCAAATTAAACTAAAATTTAGATACTCAATATTTAACATAATTATTCCTCGTGGGATCGACACTCGTACTTTTATATACACTTTATTACTTTTGCGACACGTGCACTTGCGTATACGATTTTTCGCAACAGAATACCAAAAATTAGACAAGGAAACGGTAAAGCAGACCTGCTGTGCTTCCCATTAGTGTGCTTCAAAATTTGGTCAAAGAAGAACTGGCCAATGTCAAACGGGATGCCAGTGCCAATTTGAAATAGTAGACGAGCCATTTTTTTGTTGACTCCAGTAGCATGAGATGAGGGGAGCCAGTTGCGGATTGCAATTTTGTGTAAGATAGCAAATTTTGCTGAAAGCTGAGAAGCAGGAAAATCTTTAGCACGTGGCCAAATTTGTCTAACGCCCCCTGTGACACTTGTGATGATATTGTCAAAATCCGGAGAAAACGGTTCCGAGTCAGTCCAAAAGCTGCCAATATAGGTGTTGATAATAGAAGGACTGAATTCAAATAGTGAGCCTCTCAAAAATACATGTCCAAAATCAGCATGTTCTTTATCAGTAATAGAAGAAGTCAGATTGCAATAAAATTCACGAACAATCTGAGCAGAAAAAGGTGATAGACCTTTGAAAGTTCTCCCGAGACCTTGACTGATCAGGAGATTCACAAGATCCTTACATTCTTTAAAGTCCACCATATGAATATTTCTTTCGCTCCAAAGACTCTTCATGGACACCATACTCCAGAGACTAGCATGATAAGGAGTTCTAAAAATTTCTGATTTTCAGGAGATTTTGAAGACTTACTGGATTTTTTCTGTGACATTTTCCGTGACACTTTCTTTTGTTTGGAAGTGGAAGGAGAGGGGATTGGAGCTTTACCTTTTCCTTTTTCTTTTCTTCCAGTATTGCCCCGGGACTTGAGAATATTTCTGCTTGGTGGTTTATTCATCAGTCTAGCAGACTTTCTTGGTGGGGACACTTTCTTCCCAGACACCTTTGAACTGGTTTCTTCACCAGAAGACAGAGATTGAACCTCAGCGATACTATCCCATTCTTTATCAGACGATTCTTGGTCGATTAGCGAAGGTGCGATTTTTCGTTTAGAAGGTAAGACGACCTTTGAGCGAATACGAGGAGGACCATACGAAACTTTCAGATGTTTCAAACGTGCCAGAGGATCCTGGCTTGTACCGCACTCTTCTTCTGAAGGTTTGTATTGGCTAATAGGAACGGCATCAATAACATTTAGAGAGAAATCATCAAAGGGAGCCGATTGTGTACCTGCTTTGTGAAACGATTTGTGAGACAGATTCTCACTATCAGAAGAATCATCACTGTATCCCACTAGATTTTCCATAGATGATCGAAATTAGATCCTGGAGAAGAGCTGAGAGTGCGACGGCGACAAGGTGAGACTGATCCCGAGTTTGAAAAACCGAAGCAGTAAGATGGTGAAAAAAAAAAGGGTTTTCACCGATTTGGGAAAATATCACAAGAAGCTCACTTCAAAATAATACTGTAGCAATTTGGGAAATAAACCCAAATATATATCCAGAATAAAATATCAACAGATTTGCATCAGAATCCCATAAATATTTTTTTATCTCCATATTTTCTGAACTCCCGCAAAGATCTTCATAAATATTATGGAAATAAACCATAAGTCCTTTCACAAAATAAGCTCAGTTTGTCGCATACGTCATGCAGAATGTTGAAGACTAATAGCTCAGAAATAGCAAAGAATTCGCCATGTATAAGTAACACTTTTTTTTTTTTTTTTTTTTTTTTTTTTTTTTTAAGAATGCAAAAAAAATAAAAACATAACTCACAAGTACTTTCTTCAGAGAATGCAAAGGCCCAGAGCTGACCTTAGTTCTTCAAATCTCAAGCTATCTAATGCTTTTGTGAAAATATCTGCTGTTTGCTTTTCTGTTGTCATATGTTCCAAGATAATAGTTTTGTCTTCAACAAGTGATCGAATGAAGTGATGTCTGATGTCGATATGTTTTGTACGAGAATGCTGAACTGGGTTCTTCGAAATATTAATCGCACTCATATTATCACAATAAAGTGTCATGACATTCTGTGTAACACCATAATCTTTCAGCATTTGCTTCATCCAGAGAAGCTGGGTACAACTACTACCAGCGGCAATATATTCTGCCTCAGCGGTTGAAAGAGATATCGAATTTTGTTTCTTGCTAAACCATGAAACCAAATTATTTCCCAAATAAAAACATCCACCTGATGTACTCTTTCTATCATCAGCACTTCCAGCCCAATCAGCATCACAATATCCTACAAGATTTGCGTTAGTGTCAAAAGAATACCAGATCCCATAATCGGTTGTTCCGCATATATATTTTAGAATACGTTTCACTGACGCTAGGTGTGACGCTTTAGGATTTGCTTGATATCGAGCACATAGACCAACACTGTAGCATATATCAGGTCTGCTAGCTGTAAGATATAGGAGACTACCAATCATGCTTCTGTATAGACGGCTGTCAACAGGAATTCCTTTATCATCTTTAGACAGTTTCTCATTTGTTCCAATCGGAGTTCTTCGTGGACGAACTTTTTCTAACTGAAATTTCTTCAACAGATTCTTGGCATATTTGCTTTGAGTAATAAAGATACCTTCTTGTGTTTGTTGAATCTGGAGTCCAAGAAAATAGTTGAGATTGCCAACCATGCTCATTTCGAATTCTCCCTTCATTTGGTCAATAAATTCATCTACCATTTTCTGTGACACTGAGCCAAAGACAATGTCGTCTACGTAAATTTGAGCAATTAAGATCTGACCTTTATGGTGGCGAATGAACAGGGTTTTGTCTACTCCCCCTCGCTCATATCCCTTGGATAATAAATACACAGTAAGGCGTTCATACCATGCTCGTGGAGCTTGTTTAAGTCCATACAACGCTTTCTTCAACTTGTACACATGATCCGGATGATGAGGGTCTTCAAAACCCTTAGGTTGAGCAACATACACTTCCTCATTGAGAAGACCATTGAGGAACGCACTTTTAACATCCATTTGGTAAAGTTTGAAATGCATGACACATGCAATGGCTAATAAAAGTCGAATGGATTCAAGGCGAGCAACCGGAGCAAATGTCTCGTCAAAATCAACTCCTTCAATTTGTAAGTAACCTTGAGCGACCAGCCGAGCTTTGTTGCGAATAATGTTTCCATGCTCATCACTTTTGTTTTTGTAGATCCATTTTGTGCCAATAACATTTGTATCGGGAGGGCAAGTAACTAAGTCCCAGACCTGGTTTCTAGTGAATTGCTCTAGTTCTTCTTGCATAGCATTAATCCAATGTTCATCGAGAAGAGCTTCTGTGACATTTTTGGGCTCAAATGTTGAAGTGTAACATGCCATTTGAATCATATCCCGATAATTTACTCTAGGCTTGTCTCGAGTTTGAATACCATCATCAAGTTCACCAATAACATCATCGGCAGAATGATTCTTTTGAACACGTGTAGATGGCTGTCTAGTAGCAGGAATAGCTTCATCACGCATGTTGATTGGTGCAAGCAGATCAGTGACATTTTCTGTGACATTTGCTGGAACAGTTTCGGAGACAGTATCTGAATCATTAGAGAGGTCTTCAGTAGAGTTCTGAGAGGAATCGTTTATAGAAATATCAACTGAATTCAGAGAATCATCGACCCGAACATTCACAGATTCAATAACTTTCTGAGTCCGCTTGTTGTAGACACGATAGGCACGACTATTTGTAGCGTATCCCAAAAATATACCTTCATCACTCTTGGGATCCATCTTTCCTCTATTCTCCCTGTCAATAAGAACAAAACACGTACTTCCAAAAGGATGAAAATAACCGAGATTTGGAGTTTTACCTTTCCACAATTCATAAGGAGTCATTGTCGTTCCTCCACGTAGATAAACCCGATTGATAGTGTAGCAAGCTGTGTTCATAGCTTCAGCCCAAAATTTCTGTGGAACATTTTTCTCATGTAACATTACGCGTGACATTTCTGCTATTGT
Source organism: Begonia masoniana (assembly GCA_022432975.1). Lineage (NCBI taxonomy): Eukaryota > Viridiplantae > Streptophyta > Magnoliopsida > Cucurbitales > Begoniaceae > Begonia > Begonia masoniana. Next base: position 83,143,353 of record CM039502.1, on the reverse strand, counting down.
TCTATTTTTTCGCTCAACTACTCCATTCTGCTGAGGAGTTTTTGGTGCAGAAAATTCATGAGAAATTCCAAGTTAATTGCAGAAATCTTCAAACACAGAGTTCTCAAATTCTCTTCCATGGTCACTTTGAATTCGAACAATCTTCACAATAATGCAATCCTTCTCTCGCTGAAGTCGAAAACATAAGGCTTTAAAGGCACGAAAAGTGTCGGATTTCTCTCTAAGAAATTCTATCCAAGTGTATCTTGAAAAATCATCGACCACCACATATGCATAACGTTTTCCTCCGAAGCTTTCAACTGCCATAGGACCCATAAGATCCATATGTAATAATTCAAGAACACGTTTAGTTGCTGGTGTTTGAGATATTTGATGTGACACTTTAGTTTGTTTACCAATTTGACATGGTCCACAAACTTTATCTTCATCAACATTTATCATGGGGACTCCACGTACTGCTCCTTTTGAGATAATTTGCTTTAACATTCTGAGATTGACATGACCCAGCTTGCGATGCCATAATAAAGTGTCTTCCATACTTGATCGAGCACAAGTAGATGATGATGAAATGAGATAGCAATTATCAGAAGACCTTATTCCTTCGATGATGCATTTATTTGTATGATCCGAGACAACACATTTGTTGCGAGTGAAATGCACCTTCAGATCTTGATCACACAACTGACTTATGCTGATAAGATTCGCTTTCAAACCTTTTACAAGAAGAACATTTTCCAGAGAAGGCAGTCCAGGAACGTCTAATGTTCCCTTTCCAATGACATTTTCTGTGACGCCGTTTCCAAAAGTTACTTTTCCCAAACCTCCTGATGTAATATTCTTTAAAAATCGTTCTTCACCTGTCATATGTCGTGAACATCCGCTGTCAAAGTACCATGCTTCAACAGATGCTGCCTTTAGAGAAGTATGAGTAACATTACATTTTAAAAAAGATTTCTGGACCCATTTCTGTTTGGGAGATCTGTATGAGGAGATATATCCAGCAGCACCTTTTCTCAAATCATTAAGATAAACAAAGCACCTAGGGCGAATATGACCTTGACGAAAACAATAATGGCAGATTGGAATAAATTTGTTACCTTTAACTTTAGAAATATGGAGATTGGACTTCATCTGATAACTGTCTTTATGGTTTGATTTCTGTTCAGTGTTGTTGATGGATATTGCAACTTTCTTCCCTTTATTTTCAGCATCGATATTTTCCACTTTTGGAGACATTGAACATTCTCCTTTGTAACCAATCCCAGAGATATCATCACAAGATCTTCTGGCCATAAGAATATCATCAAGAATAGAGGAACTTGAGTTTAGCATTCTGACATGCTTCTTCATGTGATTTAGTTCATTTGTCAACTGCTCTATCTCATTCTGGCTAGATTTCTGTTTTGCTTTCAAATCAATAACACAATCTTGAAGACTTCCATTTTCATTTTTCAGATTTCCAATCTGTCTTCGAAGATGTTGATTTATTTCGACCAATTCTGTCCATTTTTCATGAAGTTTCTTGTATTCATCAATCAGATTTTCTTTTGTATCATCATCGCTATTTTCAGACATACTGTCAGAGACATTTTGAGTGACATTATCAGAACTTGTTGTTTTGGCTTTAGCAACAAGTGCCATATTTTGGTTTGAGATTTCATCTTCTTTTTCTGAGTCACTCTCACTCCACGTGGTGTTGAGAGAAGTCTTTTTCTTCTTCAAGGTATTTGCACATTCAGCCTGAATATGGCTTCTTATAACTTGTAGAGTCATTCTTGGTGTGAGTGACATTTTGTCTGACACCGCGATTATTTCTACCAAATTTCTTCAATACTCTGCTGAAATTTCTCGATATCAATGCTATGGATTCTTCCAGATCATCTTCATTACATTCTTCAGAGTTCTGCATTTCAACTTTTAAAGCCAACCCTTTCCCTTTCTTTGTTTCCATATTTTCGTCGAGATTCATCTCAAATGTTCTAAGGGAACCCATCAGCTCATCTAATTTCATCATGGTGATATCTTTTGCTTCTTCAATTGCAGTAACTTTATAAGCAAAACGTTGAGGCAGAGATCTTAGAGTTTTTCTCACAAGCTTCTCTTCAGAAAAAATTTCACCAAGAGCAAAAGCTTCATTCGCAATGTCACAGAGTCTTTCATTAAACTCGGCAATGGTTTCAGCATCATGCATCTTCAAGTTTTCAAATTTAGTTGTTAAAAACTGCATTTTTGATAGCTTTACTGCTGAAGTACCTTCATAAGTAGTCTGAAGAATATCCCAAGCCCTTTTAGCAGACACACATGTAGAAATAAGTTTGAATTGAGAAGGATCAACACCATTGAAAATTGCATTAAGAGCTTTTGAGTTACTATTGGCTAGAGCATCTTCAGTCACAGACCAGCTTTCTTCAGGTTTAATAGATACAACTCCAGCTTCGCTTGTAGTCGTTGGTGAATCCCAGCCTGTTAGAATAGATTTCCAGGCTTTCTCATCAATAGCCTTAATAAAAGCTCTCATTCGAGCTTTCCAGTAAGCATAATTGTTTCCATTTAGCAAAGGTGGACGCATTGTTGAACCTCCTTCTTTCATAGAGTCCATCGTAGCAAAACCAAGATCAAGTCCCGCGGATCTCGCCTAAGAAACAGAGACGACTCTCTCTGATACCAATTGATAGATCAAGGTTAGTGACTCGTTGTTATAAAGTGTTGTAACACTTCGTGTGACACCAGTTATAAATACGATATCGGACAATAATAAAATGCGGAAATTAACGACACAGGAGGTTGTTAACGCAGTTCGGCAATCAGCCTACATCTGCGGGGCCACGCCCAGATATGAAAACATTTCACGAGTTCAACCAAGGTTACAAGACACTCGGACTAAAACAAAATAAGACTCCCTCTTATCTTTGATGCCGCCTCCTTCAACCTTTACTAGTGAAACTGTTTTGCGAGCTCCCCTCGACTTAAATGTGACAAGCTCCCCTTGTCTCAGATGGCAAGCTCCCCTTGCCCACGATAAAAATAACAATCACAAGAATAAATTCCTATGACACTGTCTATGACGCTTAACAGTGTCTTAGGATATGATCACCCAGAACAGGCTTCAACAATTCAGTCTTTGATAAGACTAAATCAAATAATCACATACACCACATAGAACCAAGGGTGAAGAAATAAGAACGCCCAGATGAATAGAGAATTCCCCAAAACACAAAATTGGCGTCGGCGCCTTTAAACATAAAAAACAAGTCTTTTTATCAAACGCAAGGTGCAGATCTGTTTCTCTCACTAATATCTTCTTGAAACAGACTTTTCATTCAAAAGATCCTTTCCCACGAAGTCAGCCTACGGATCCGAAAACTCTGCCAAACAAACTTGTCGCAGAGACACTTTCTATGACACTTTAGGAAAGTATCCCAAATATTTAGGAATATGAACCAAGTTTGTTACGATTCCTTTTTCAACAAATCTTATTTGAATTTACGAAATATTCTGCCAAATATTATCTCCAAAATAGATGGATAGAATAATATATATATCCCAAAAGAATATAATTACCATAAACATAATTTCCATAACTTACCAAAATCAATAAGTTGCCAAAAACATACTGCCAACCCATAATAGCATTAACATTCATAAAAGTAGATCAATTGGCAAGAATTCAAGAACTCACATTATGGGTTGGTAGTAACTCAAGTGATCCTACAATAAACATGGTTTAACAAAAGATCAAATGACTATATACGTTTTATGAAGTTCCATCGATCTCCTACAAACAATTTAATTATAAATGCAAAAAAGTTGAAGCTATGTCTCTTTCTCGGCCCTTTGGGTCGAATTTAACGAGCTCCGGGTCACGGGGTTCACAACACCTTTGACACGGTATAGATAGTTTCTTGCGACTTCCCGTTCCAAAGCTACCAATCACCGAATTGATTGACTAGTTTTAAAGGCCAATATTTAGCAAAAGATTGAGCTTTTGCTTATGGGTATTGAATCTTATTGGAAATAATACTCGATCTTCGCTATCGATAGACAAATCGATTGTTGTTTTCCGCCTACTCTCGATTAGTTGAGAAGCTTTGTTGGGAAAATTTTAAACACTAACATTAGTCTTTAAGGAATTACAACAACGAAGAGTAATTTCAAAACTTGCAATAAGCCATTATTTTACTTCTTTGTAATCGTCCTACACAAAATTGCACCAGAAAAAACATAACTCGGTCGCGTGCCTTAGCATAAATTAAGGTACAGTCAAGTCAATCCACAAATTCATAAAGATTATGAGAAAGTAACGGTTAAATAAAATATGTTACGTTTTTCCTCTATTCTTACATTTTTATTTTAATTGTTACAATTAATAACTTATTTTAAATATTTATAATTTATCATATTAATTACATCAATGAATGATTGACACGTCAAGAAGTAAGAATAACATTTCTCTCGTTAAATATGATAGAAGAACTTTATTTATGTGTAAGAATTCTTGTTCCCTGAATTGGGAAAGAAATCTAAGCGTCGTACTTGCACAGGTTCTCAAACCCCATGTACTCGTTATTCACGATCTTCGCAATCATGTTTGATATGCCAACTCCGCCTACAAAACAAACACGATAACTTTCTTAAAATTGCACCGATGAATCGAAAGCACATTAAAATTGAATGCACATTGCCCACCTAGTGAGATTGCACTAACAAATATGGTGGAGGCAAGAATGAAGATGATTAGAGAAGCTCTTCCTATGAGAATGATGAGCCTTCTCACAGAGTGCTGCCCGACGTAGGCCGCAACGGTGGCCACCGCTACGAACCAAAGAGCTGCAAAAGTGGCAAACTCTACTTAGTGTCTTCCTTTCTCTGTTTAATCTTACTTCATTGAAATTTAAAGACTTGGGAAGAAGGCCTTGCTCACCATAAGGCACGGGGAAACGTTTAAGCAAATAGTATTCGACGACGGACATAGAAGACGAGAAGGTCATTGCAAAAGTTGCCGTGGCACTAGAGACCTGTTAAGAAACGATCAAGGAGTCAAACTTGGTAATCGACAAACCATTGGAGATATTCTCTCGGCTTTATCGTTGCCGACGACCTGATTTTTTGAGATGACGAGTAGGGATTATTAAGTACTAAACTGAGGAGGAACTCCGAGCTCTAAAAATAGCGGGCCCATTATAAATCCTCCGCCAAGTCCGAGAAGGCCGCCTACAACTCCTGCCAATACACCACAAGCACAATACAGGACAAGCTGGTGTACTTTCAAAGTTGTACCCTGATCTCCCGTGGAGGAGATCACTCTAGTTCCTCTGTACAGGCCGATCGCCTCGTACGTCGATACGCCAACCGAAACGGGGATCTGCAAAACACAAAAGACATTATACTCCAAACTGATTAATATATAAACAATGGTCAAAAAATGAAAGTAGTAGATAACGAAGAGATCCACAGCCTTACCTGAAGCAAGTTCAATACCCAATACAACGTTGAACAAGTACTTGTCTGGTTCTGTTGTGAGGAAAAGCATATTGTTCGTTAGTTATCTATCTTAATTTTGGGTAAGAAGAGACCGAAAAGGACTCGAAACCTTAGCGATTTGCAGTCCGAGAAATGCAACCCACACAAAAACAAGAAGTCCAAATTCCCTCCAATAAACGTTTTCGATAATAGAGACCTGCAAATGATAATGGCAGCTCGTCAATGAAAACTCCATCATCAACCACGGCCTTTACAAAAATGCAGTTACTTCTCCATCATTTGGGTCCTTTAGGACATTTCCTGGACCTCCAGGAAGTGGTTTGTAATCCACATCACCGTTTCCCGAGCCTAAATTCAAGGACGGAGAGTAGATTAACGATAAGACTATGACTGCAAGCACTCGATACAAGGGAGCAATAGTGACCAAAATTCAAGCCTACCATTTAACTCGGCTTGTTGCCGTGCAACCTCCTAATTGGAAAATAGAAATTTCAAATAGTTAGAACATCAAATTCCTCATTGGCAGATAAAATGAATGATTCCATCAATACAAGTCATGAGAAAACCTTTTTCATGATTGTTTCCTTTTTCCAAGTTTCAACACCCTTCAGAAATGCTTTAGTTGACATGACTACAAAAAAAGATAATCGATGAATGCTACAGAGGATAACGAGTCGAAAGGCGAACTTCAATTTAGCTAACCAGTACCTACGAAGAGAACTATAAGCAGAATTGTGACCATCCAGTCGGCAAATATTACGTTGAAAGCTACTCCGATGCTTATGCCCAACATGAGCATCGGCTGGATCAAAAGAGCCAAGTCATAGTCGATAATTGGCATATCCAGAGTTGGGTGTCTTAACTTTAGATTATAATAAACAGTCGATGCGGCTGCTCCCATAATCATACCTTCAAGAAACAGCAGAAACCATTAATTTTTACAGATAGTTGTATAAAACTTCTAATTGATCTGGTAAAAAGAAGTAATACAGCTATTTTTCAGATTTAAACAAATTCATTTATGTATTCAAATGTTGGTGGCTAAGATTTCTTGTTTAACAACTCTTCTTGACTTATCACTGCAATTTGATCTATAAATCTATGCAATCTTGTTCCAAAATTTAGACATGATTAAAATCTTCATAAGCTAATTTTAGTTCCAAACAACATAATGTCTTACATTTCGAGATAGCTGTCGATGACTTCGCATCAAACCCGATAATTAAACTAAGCATAGGAACAAAAATACCACCACCACCAACTCCGCCAACACTCCCAAATGCAGCTCCACAGAACCCGATTAAAGAACCTACCACAATTTGCCACCCAAATTTCATGTCCTGTAAATCCAATTTCACAAATGGGTTAGATAAACTAGGCTGCTTTCCTCAGATCAAAACGTATGTAGTTATTTGTATAATTCCATCTTCAAAAGCTTAAACAAATCGTAATATGACCCAGGCGCTTATGCCAGAAGAATTCGATGAACCCAGAGAGAATAGTTACAAATGATTTAGCAGCTAAAATTATAGGGGTCTTCGAGCTTACCGGCCAAACGTGCCGATAACCCGGAGAGTCGGGCTGCCATAGGAAATTTACAGCTTTGAGAAGGTAATTGGAGTTTTCAGGTTTTTCTGATTCATCGTATCCAGAAGCTTGCAAATTCAAGCTTCTTTCGGCCGAAACCATTGCAAGGGCAATCAGAAAATTCAACAAAGTCATAGTCGTTGATCTCAGAACCCGCCATTTTCTTCCAGATTCAGCCATCACATTCAAAACTCTCTCTCTCTCTCTAAAAAATAAGACCCCACAACAAGTTAGAATATTCACTTCTTAATCACCAGACCCGTCACGCGCAAACCTGATAAAACCTCTAAATACTAAAATTCAAATAAAAAAATTTCCGAAAGAACACGTCAAAAACAAGCACAAAACCCGAATATGGTACGTTGGGTTCGCTAGAATCCTCGTTGAAAATCAGAGAAAGGAAAGAAAAGGAAAAAAAAAAAAACCTTTCTGGGCTTCCAAAAGTTCGGTATTAGGAAAGACAATCACGCAATGAGTGAGAAAAGTGAACAAAAAAGGAAGAAAATTGTGAAATATCGACGCTTGTGTCTCAGATTATGGAGCGAGAAACAAGGTGCAAGCTACATACTATTTACAGACGATAAGAGAGGAGAGGAGAGAGACGAGGGAAGAAGACTCCATGATCGTCGACTGGTCGCCACCTTTTACTAAAAATTGTAAATGCGGTCGTTGTTATCCCATTTGATTTTTGATTTTCTTCCTCTAATATTATTATTTTCAAACTAAAAAATGTTATTTAAAAATAATAATTACTTTTTCTAATAATGTAATTAATATCATTGCACGAATTACATAATTTTCTACAAATTATGCATTCTTTATAATAAATATCAAGAAATATTTTTATTGAATATTTTTAGATATTATTAAAGTCAAGTTACAAGAATATTCTGATTTGGCCTTGAAATCAACGGCTGATTAGGATAATCATAATTAAATTAATGAAAAAAGTACCATTTAGACCCTAGCGTATTGGGTCAGTGGTCATTTGGTACTTAACGTTTTTTTTTGTACCCAATCAAATCTTAACGTATAAAACGTTTACAATTTAAATAAATTTAAAATATATATCATGGAATCACCATGGAACCACTCTTTACAAATTTGTAGTATTTCCATAAACTAATATAAAAAAGCTCGACCATGAAGTTGCCCATCGGGACACCTGAAAAAATGGAGGTTGGGAAATTCGTTGCTTCGTTCACTACCGTTATCCTTCCTAACCCTCTTTCAAGCTGTCAGCTGAAGGGTTCTCGCACCTCTTTGCATCTTCCATCACAGCAGTCTCAACCTTTTTCTTCAAACTTTTCTATGGACTCTGTAACTTATACCAAACTCATTCAGTCTGCTTCTAAATCCGGGTGCCTCAACCACGGAAAGCTTGTTCATGGTCACATGATGAAAAAAAATTTCAAACCCTGTTTGTTCTTGCTGAACAATCTTCTTCACGTGTATAGTAAATTCGGAGATATGTTTAGTGCTCATAACCTGTTTGATAAAATGCCAAGGTATGATATTATTACTTACAATTCTTTAATTTCTGGATATAGCCAGCTGGGAAGCTTTAATAAGGCCGTAGTTTTGTTCAATGAAGCACGGGCGATCGGTTTAAAACTCGATAAATTTACTTATGCAGGTGCCCTCACTATTTGTGGTCAACTTGGTGATCTTAGTTTAGGGAAGAGGATTCATGGACTGATTTCAATCAATGGATTGCATAATGAGGTTGTTTTGACGAATTCTCTGATGAATATGTACTCAAAATGTAAAAAAGTTGATCAGGCAAGGGTTTTGTTCGAGAATTCTAATAATTTGGATGATATCTCTTGGAATTCATTGATTGCTGGTTATGTGAGAAATGGGGCTTACGAGGAATCATTGAGAATTGTAGTGAAAATGCATCAATATGGCTTGAGCTTGAATACCTATACTCTGGGAAGTGTCTTAAAGGCATGTAGTATAAATCACAATGATTTAACAAAATCTGGGGAAATTCTTCATTGCTACACTATTAGAGTTGGTCTGGATATGGATATCGTTGTTGGCACTGCATTGGTGGATATGTATGCAAATACTGGGAATCTGGAAGATGCTATCCAAATATTTGAACAAGTGTCCAATCATAATGTTGTAATGTACAACACCATGATCGATGCAATGCTTCAGGAAGATTACACTACAGATGAATATGCATATGAAGCTCTCAACCTTTTCTTGAAGATGCAAAACAGAGGAATAAAACCCTCAAAGTTTACATATTCAATCGTGCTGAAAGCTTGTAAGGTCGTAAGAGCTTTTGGGGTCGGAAAACAAATTCACGCGCAAATTTGCAAGGACAACCTTCAGTCAGATGAGTACATTGGGAGTGCTCTTATCGATACATACTCATTGTCGGGTTCTATGGAAGAAGCATTGACTTGTTTTAATTCAATTCTTCATGTGGATAATGTCTCGATGACTGCCATAATTGTGGGCTACCTTCAAAATGGGCAATTCGAAAGTGCATTAGATTGGTTCTATAATTTTTTGCCTTGCCGAATCAAGCCAGATGAGTATATTTTGTCCAGTATTTTAGGAGCTTGTGCAGAGTTGGCAACAGTGAGATCTGGAGAGCAATTACATAGTTATGCAACTAAAACTGGTATTGGAAAGTTCATTGTTGTTCAAAATTCACAGGTTTGCATGTATTCAAAGTCGGGAGACATATGCTCCGCCGATCTAATGTTCGAAGAGATAGATAATCCTGATGTCGTATCATGGTCTGCAATGATATGCGGGAACGCACATCATGGATTGGCTCGGGAAGCTTTAAAACTTTTTGATACGATGAAGGGTCGTGGTATCAAGCCCAACCATATTTCTTTTCTTGGGGTTCTAACTGCATGCAGTCATGGAGGGCTTGTTGAAGAAGGATTAAGGTATGCCTTTAAGCCATTTATATATTTCATTCTCTCGCATCCTTTTCACTGCATTTTTCATCACTCTTTTCGAGACTTCAGTCAAGGTGGTGTATTTCTTTGGTGAAACAAATAAAAGCTTTCAATAATTATATAGATCTCTCATATTTTTCAATCATTGAGGAACAATTGGGGGGAGGGGGATAAAAGTTATAAGAGTTTGCCTAACTCATGAAATCGTGAACCTTAGAGTAAACAATCAAGTTATATGTTAATTTATAAATGTGTGACACTCGAGATTATTTTGGTCTATAGAAATATTGGTTCATCGTCCATACAAGCTCTTCCGTTTCTGTTTTTCAGCTTAGCATTTGATTTTAACTTGCTTCATTTATACTTTATTCATGGTAGCAGACATTTTGAAAGCATGAAACAAAATTACGGCATAATGACTCATGTAAAGCACTGTGCCTGTGTTGTTGATCTCTTGGGACGGGCTGGAAGATTAGCCGATGCTGAAAATTTGATCCTGAAATCAGGTTTCGAGCTTGAACCAGTGATGTGGCGGGTTCTGTTGAGTGCATGTCGGATTCATAAGGACACAATCAATGGAAAACGCATTGCCGAGAAAGTAATTGAGCTTGAACCTCAAGCATCTGCCCCTTACGTTCTTCTTTACAATCTCTACGCCGAAGCTGGAATTAAATCTTCTGCATCAGGAATTAGAGGGTTAATTGAAGACCGGAAAATCAAGAAGGAACCTGGCTTAAGCTGGATAGAGGTAGGAAACAAAGTTCACTCATTTGTAGTGGGTGATTCATCTCACCTGAATTCTGAATTAATATACGAAAAGTTGAGAGAAATGATGGAGAAGTCAAGGAAATTAAACCGCACGGATAATATGCTTGTTTTTGACAGCGCCATTTCCTTAAAGAACTTCCATAGTGAAAAGTTAGCCGTTGCATTTGGAGTTATGAGTTTGCCAAGATCAGCTCCTGTGAGGGTAATGAAAAATTTAAGAGTCTGCGTAGAATGTCATACAACTATGAAACTCTTCTCATTAGTCGAACAAAGAGAGATAGTTCTAAGAGATCCGACTCGTTTTCATCATTTCAAAGAAGGTTCTTGCTCTTGTCGTGACTATTGGTAGGAACAAGGATATTATACTCATGGGAGTGGCCATGCTTGCAAAGACAATCCAAATTTCTCTAAATGATGATTGAATCCAATCCATGATGAATATTTGGTTGAAATAGAAGACAAAGGAATAGCTTGACTGTAAATATGTCCAAATTAAAAGCTTTGAAACTGCATGTTGGTGCAAAGGCCTCTATCTAAAGAATTGTTGATTAAGGTAATATTCTTCTAATTTAATTCTCTAATTATTTTTCTGTTTTTAGATTAAAGTTGATTTTTGTTTTGAAATATAAAATATTAAATATGTGAAACTTAATTATAGTCCTGCAGGTACTGCTAGAAGTTTTCTTTCCCTTTCTATGGATTGAAAACTGTTTTCTTTTATTTTTGTTATGACAAGTGTAGACAGATACCTGTACTGATCTTAATATTAAATATAATAATTAATAATTTTTGAATAATAATATGTTATAGTAGGAAATGTATAAAGATTAAAGAGTGATTAAAATAAAGTCCTGATAAATTGATGGAAACCTATAAAAAAACAGATATCATGTGCATGTCCATGCAAAGACACTTTAATGCATAAAGTCATTTTCTTACATAGCTGTCTCTTTTGTGAGTTTATTTTGCTTATTTCAATAACCTTGTTCTTTTCCATTTGTAGACTTGCTAATTCTTCTCAAATGCTAATGGGTTTGCTATCCAATGAATTTTGTTAAGAGTAATGTTAGATTTTCTAGTTCTACGTTCTAATCTTATTTCATGACGTGGAGTTAATGAATCATTCGTTAATTGGTATTATAATTAAGATTGTTTATAAATAATTAAAATAATACATTAATTGCATTAATAGATGATCAACACCTTAGGAGGTGGATTAGAGTGTTCAATTAGATGATAAACTTAATATTACTCTGTTGTTAATGACTTGCAAATAATGTATGCAGGTCATTGGGACCATCCTCTCTCTCTATCTCCCATCTGTCCGTCGGCATATAACCATTTAAAGAAACGGAGAATCAATCAGCACAGCCTGTGGTCACGGTTGAGAAAGTGCAACATTAAAAATAAAGCAGAAGAAGGTTCCAAAAAGGCTTACCTTTTAATTCAGCTCCGGCATCTCCCACTGTGAGTGAGTTTGCTTCAATCCAATCTTTGCATGTGAATACTGCTGAATAGATAAAGCTTCATAACAACATCATCTTTTTTTATTATGAAAATTAAAAATAAAAATGAAAAAGAAAAACTCTATAAAAACCCTTCATCCTCCCAGCAAAACTTGCACTAACCTTATCTTTAGCTACTCATATTCAGCATGAAGCTCTTCTTCATTCTTTGTCTGTTCTCTCTGCTCCTAATCATGCAGGTAATCTTACATTATACAAATAATTACAGCTTAATTATCTAATGAACTGGTGCTTCTCTCTCTCTCTCTCTCTCTCTCTCTAGTTTAATGATAATTATTTTTCATTGTAGGATTTTTCAGAGGCTCTCTCTTTGAGTAATGCTGATATTAGCGTGAGTCTCTCTGAAACTGAATGGATTTATATCAGCTCTGGAATTAAGTGCATTTATGTATAATTTTTTGTTCATTGAATTCAGATGGATGGAGAAAATACCGCGGCAGCTCTTTATCAAAAACAATATCGTCCAACATTCAGTAAGCAACTTTTGCTTCTATGATCAGACGACCAACATTATCGTCCACTTAATTTCAAAAGTTTACGATATTGGATCGAAGTCATCTTATTCGTTTTATTTATTTCTCCTCGTGTATTAGCCTTCATGGTTCTATGTTGAAATTAAGATCTCTCGCAGTGCTAGTATATTATATTATTCTCGAATTTAAGGGTGTTCTTAAAATAAGACATTCACTTGTGATTATGGGTAGATTGCAAATACGAATGCTCGAGGAGGTGCAGTAAGGCGTCGAGGAAGAAGATGTGTCTTAGAGCGTGCATGACGTGTTGCAGGAAATGCCACTGCGTCCCCCCAGGCACATACGGGAACAAAGAGGTCTGTCCTTGCTATGCTCGCCTCAAGACTCACGGAAACCGGCCAAAATGCCCATGACTTTCCGAGCCAAAAACATCTCGAAGGAATTATTCTTTACGTATTCCTCAATGTTCGTAAAATGTTACGTGTTTGTCCGTAATCTAAGAATTCTTCGTTATTGAATATTGCAGCGAGACGATAACGGCTGGGTTACTTAACAATGTAATGTTGTTATTGTGGTGTTGAAATGAGAATAAAAGGCTAATTGCTTTTGTGTGTGTATTCCCATAATTTTGTCATAAAGTTTTGAACTATTTAATAAAGACAAAGGAAGGTTGGTAAATGGTAAGGGTAGATCATCGGTAACGTTCGCCGGTAACGGTGAGTTGGTTGAGACCTCCGCCGCCGCCTCCTTTCGATGATTGCGAGGATTCCACTTTCGTCTTCATTTTCTATTTCCTTACCAGTTCTTTCATTTCAGTGGAGCTTTCTCTCTCTCTCTCTCTCTATCTCTCGCTCTCTCCCTCTTCCAATGGCCCACCTTCTCAACACCTCCTTCATCCCCTCCTCTCCCTCTCTCCGTCAGGATCTTCATGCCGTCAAGTCATTACACTCCTTTTCTCGGCGTTCGGTTGTTCAGGCTAAGATCCGCGAGATCTTTATGCCCGCTCTCAGCTCCACCATGACCGAAGGTAAGATTGTTTCCTGGATCAAATCTGAAGGCGAGAAGCTCTCCAAAGGAGAGAGCGTCGTCGTCGTCGAGTCCGATAAGGCTGATATGGACGTCGAGACATTCTACGATGGTTACCTCGCTGCAATTGTGGTTGAGGAAGGTGGCGTAGCCTCCGTTGGATCGGCCATTGCGTTTTTAGCGGAGACCGAGGATGAGATTGAGGAGGCTAAATCGAAAGTCGCTGATTCTTCTCCGCCTTCTGCTTCTTCGGCTCCGCCTTCACAGCCGGACGCGAAACTCCCAGACACTGTGAGTTCTTCTATTTCGATCCCGGCGGCAACAACAGCAGCGGTGGCTGTCGCTTCTACCCACCCGGCTTCAGAGGGAGGGAAGAGAATAGTGGCGTCGCCCTATGCGAAAAAGTTAGCAAAAGAGATGAATGTAGAGTTAGCAAGAGTGCCGGGGAGTGGGCCGATGGGAAGGATTATTGCGAAGGATGTTGAAGCAGCCGCTGCCATTGGCGCTTCAGATAAGGCTGCGACTGTTTCGTCTCAAAGCATTGAGCTAGGGTCTGTGGTGCCATTTACAACAATGCAAGGTGCCATTAGTCGGAACATGAGTGCGAGCCTTACAGTGCCGACATTCAGGGTCGGATACACAATCACCACTAATCCGCTTGATGCTTTGTACAAGAAGGTAAGGACTTTGTTTTACCGGTGAATGGATGTAGGATTTGCAAAATTAGAAATGCAGTCAATAAACCTCTTTTCTCTTTATGTCTTTCTATACGTTTATCTGAGATAAATTTGCCTACAAATGCTTCTTCATTGGTGTTTATTGATTATATTTTTTAGCAGGTTAACGATTATTGCTTAAATGAATCTTCATTCAGTCATTGCTTTAGCTCTTTAAAACAGCTGGTAATTTTTGGAGTTCAGAATGCATAATGGCATAGAATTAGAGAATAAATTCAGTTAGTTTCTTAGATTAGGCAGTTTTCTGCGAATCCAGTGATTACAGAGTCCCCTTGAAATGTGCTGACATTCTGTAGATGAAAATCAATTTGTGTTTGAAAGCATATGATATAAGTAAATTTAAAAAACTGACGATTCGAATGATTTTTTACTGGTGAAGAGAAGTTCATTCTTTTGCAAATGTTTAAGATCATGCTTGAAAAGAATTCTACCTGAGCAATGTTTAAAGTGCAGTTCTCAATTTTTCAGGAACAATATCTAGGAAATAGTAAGTTGATATTTTTGACTCATTAATGTTCTTGGGTTGTAATCATTTTTGTCATTTATCAGATCAAGTCAAAGGGAGTAACCATGACAGCATTGCTTGCAAAGGCAACAGCACTTGCGCTTGTCAAGCATCCAGTTGTGAATTCTAGTTGCAGAGATGGTAATAGCATTGCATATAATAGTAACATCAACATTGCAGTTGCAGTGGCCATAGATGGTGGATTGATTACACCTGTTCTTGAGAATGCTGATAAGGTGATAGTTTATTGGCTCTTAGCTGCATTCATATCTAGAATCTTCTATAATTATCCATCTAATTGTGACTAGGTTTATTTGATTTTACTTTAGTTGGAGATTTATTCATTGTCAAGAAAGTGGAAAGAGTTGGTTGATAAGGCCAGAGCCAAGCAGCTGCAACCACATGAGTACAATACAGGTAATATTTCACGTTAGTAAGATCTTGTATGATGTTTAACTTAACTGCTTGCATTAATAATTGTGTCGAGAATGGGCTTGTTATCCCAAGTATTAATGTTCATTGTCAAGAATGGGCGTTCATTATAATGTCAGAAGCTATACATAACCTCAATCAGTTTCTATCAGTACATGATATTTGTAGGAGTGGTACATTTTTTATTGTTATTGAAATTTTCCTTTGTTAAAATGGGATTTTTATCGTTTTTAATGTTCTTTTTGGTGAAAATTAGCCCAAATTAAGATTTCAATGATCCTATGCATCACCTCAAGCACATAGTGGTAATAAGCAGCGATGCGAATGTCCAATGTTTTTCTTCTTTTGGTGAGTATGACTGGTTGAGATTGCCTTTGAGTTGATGGGATTGAAATCATGGATTGTTGATTCAACACGTCATCTTAGTTACCCAATAAGAACCTAGGAAGATTATTAATATCAATTTAAGACACTGGTTTGTTCATATTCAGGCATTGATGTATCTTTATTTGGATTGATTTATCTTTCTCTGATAATATGCTCCATCATGTCATACTGAAAGGCGACATTTGAACTGCAATGAAACTGGTGATTTATTTACATCTGCCCTGACAATTTCAGATTGTTAATTGTATTATCTTTCTAAGGTGATTGTTATGGGTTCATCATTTTTAGGTACATTCACCATTTCTAACCTTGGAATGTTCGGTGTTGATCGGTTTGATGCCATTCTGCCTCCTGGAACAGTTAGTATTTACTACTACCCACCCCTCTAGATGAAAAACATACCACTTTATTTGGAAAATTTTAAAGTTTTTGTCGTCTATGTAGGGAGCTATTATGGCCGTTGGTGCATCTGAGCCCACTGCTATGGCTTCCAAGGACGGTCGAATCGGAATGAAGAATCAAATGCAGGTAACAACATCTACAGGGTACTGCTCGACACATGATTCGAGCAAGGCTTTCATATTCTTATTTTTGTCATTTTGCAGGTCAATGTAACGGCTGATCACCGCATAATCTATGGTGCTGATTTAGCGGCGTTCTTGCAAACATTGGCGCAGATTATAGAGGACCCGAAAGATCTAACATTTTAGTCTTGCAATTGATCTTCTTGAAATAGGGTTCGTGCTGAGAGAAATTAAGGAGGTAAGCTAGTCACTCGCTGCCTTTACTATTTGAAGAAGATGGCAGAATTTTGAAACATTACACGTTCTAGTTTTCTTTTGCATAGACTTTGGCTTCTAAATATCACATTAAATAACCTGTCACTTTCATAAAAATTTCCTGTCACTTTATTGCCTTGTCGAGCCCGAGCTAAAAAAGTTTAGGTGATAGTCACAACTCCCGAACTCTGCCTTTCGATATGAAAGGCTGCCCCTTCCACTAAGTGGAGCAAAGATGCAAATTCAATTCAATCAAAAAAACTCTATCTATGTTTGGAAGAGGAATTGAATAGAAAAGGGCAAATTTTTCACTAGTAAAACGCTATAACTTGTTTACCCAAGTCGCGTATTCGAGAAAATGTATTAAGCCTCTTACGTACCTAGCAAACCTTTTTTGCTTCAAAAACAAATGATCAAACTCTGATGGTGTTTTTATGCTTCTATACAGTAATAGTAAATATATTTCTCCAAACGAAGTTCTGCCTGAGTTCACCTGGCGTTAAGTAGCATTTGCAGTACGCTCCTTATCTTTGGCCTGCTACCAGGTGAAGTAGAAACACAGGCCAGAGCAATTTTGAGGACGGCCAACATCTCGCTTTTAGTGGTCGGTGATGTAAGACTAATGTTCATATCGAGGATTTGGTCCAATTTATACGGATTTGTCAAATAACTTGAAACCAACTTAGTCAATTCTGTCCCCCCTGAAACGACTGGTTTTCCAGTTAATAATTCCAGTAAAATAACTCCATAGCTGTAAATGTTTCCAGCTGCCGTTATCCTCATGGTGCAAGCATACTCTGCGATACGCTCAAAAAAGTCACAGTTTTAGCGTTTGAATCAATAGAAATCAAAGGGGGGAAGAAATTCTTTTGTAATAGTTGTAGACATACAAAACATATATTTATATGAATTGCCTATGTTATATTTGAATATATCAAGATATAATTACACGCATATATCTCTGTATTTTTAATTTACTCTATATTCATGCAAATACTGCTGTTTGTTCTTCATCCTCGTATTCATTTTCTGTTCTATACTGAGCTAAATAAACACCACCGAGCATAAGAAAATAAAATATGAGATTTATAAAGCTTCACCTGGAGGAACAAAGCCAACAGTGCCGGAAACTGCAGAAAGGCTTCCTGTGCTCTTTGTTGGATCGATCAGCTTACAGAGTTCAATGTCTCCTATCAAAGGCTCTTTAAGGGACTTGAGAAAGATGTTCTTGGTCGATAAATCAAGGAGAAGGAACGGACCAGTGGCGCGTTCTTGGAGGAAAGAAAGGCCTTGAGCTACTCCAATGGCTATGCTATACCGGCTTGTCCAATCCAATGTGTTATCTAAATTACCATGAAGAACATCAGAAAGGGTACCTTTGGGAGTATGTTCATAAAAAAGGTAAGCACTGTCAAGTGTTAAAGTGTAAGCTATAGGGGTCATGATATTTGCATTGCCTAATCTCCCCAACACCTCAAGTTTTTTCCTAAATTTCTCATGGCTTCCCAATTGAAATAATTTGCCATCCCAATTGAGTTTCTTGACATAATAGCTCGACCCAGATGACATAACTGCTTTATAGTAAGTCCAGAACCGAGTTTTCAGCTCAACATTTGATGGGTCAGAAACTGTTTCCATGGCTTTGGCAAAGTCAATATTTGATATATGGATTTCATTAGAGGTCAAGAGATTGTTTTGAAAGACCTGAGAGAGAGAAGGGTCTTCCAATGAGTGTAATTTCATGTCTGTACCGTTGTCGTAGTGCTTTGAGAGTAACACGGTAATACTGATGATAACTCCGATAAGGAAAACTACAAGCTGCAACTGCAACTATAATGGTGACTGTCACTGTCATTCTCCTCTTGACAGGCAGTACAGATGTAGTATTGATTAGATAAGGGTTCCCGCTGGTTTCAACCTCAACCCATGGCATAAACTTTGGAGTAAATCCAGAAAGATTATTGTTAGAAAGTGCCAAATGCGTCATAGATGCCATTTGAGTCAGAAACTCAGGAATCTCACCTGAAAAGTTGTTGTTTGACAGATCCAGAACTTCCAACATGTCCAATCGATCAAGAGTGTCCGGAATCTGTCCTTCAAAGAGATTGCTGCTGAGATTCAAAGCAATCTGCAGACTTACTGGCATCCTGGGAATAGGACTCCTTAACTCGTTTCTACTTAGTTGGAGCTCTACCAGAGAATTCATGCTGTTTATAGAGTCGGGTATGAGACCACTGAGTTTATTTCCTTGTAAATTCAATTTAAAAAGTTTCTGCAAGTTTGATATCGTAGGTGGAATCGACCCATTGAGAAAATTCCAACTAACATTAAGTATTGACAATTCCTTTAGTTCTGTAATTTGGGTAGGTATTTCTCCGGCGAGCTCGTTTGATTGTAGTTTCAAAACCTGAAGATTGCTAAGATTACCCAACTCAGAAGGCAAATGTCCGATCAAATTATTCTCAGCCAAATTCAACAGCAAAAGATTCCTGCAGGAGCCCAACTGTGGAGGTATAAATCCACTCAGGTTGTTGCCGTCGAGTTCCAAGTACTTCAAATTCGTGAGCGTTCCAACCATTTCAGGGATCCCTCCACTGAGCAGATTGCTTCCTAGTCTTAATCTAACCAAGCTTCGAGATAAGTTATACGGAATCATTCCCTCCAATGAGTTATAAGATAAATCAACAGTCTTCAGGTTCTGCTGGGATAACAGACTAGAAGGAATCGAGCCATTCAACATATTATAACTAATATCCAAATTCATGACAGAGGAGGTAATTCCGTAAGGAATGTTTCCTGAAAAGCCGTTCTGATGAGCTGCAAATCGGAGAAGAGTTGGAATACTAGAAAGCGTGTGGGGGATTTCTCCAGAAAAATTGTTGGAAGATAGAATCAGAGATTCCAACTTGGTCAGGTCTCCTAGTCTAGGTGGAAGAGAACCAGAAAGTTGATTGCCACTGAGATTGATGAGAGTCAAATTTTCATAATCAAGAATACCTTCCGGGAATCCTCCATAGAATGAGTTTTCGGAGAGCTCAAGCTGCTCCAAATTCTTCGACTTCCCAAGTTTAACAGGAATAAGACCAGCAAAGTCGTTGAAGGACAGATTCAAACTTGCGAGACTAACCAGTTCATTTAGTTGGCTATCGATGTTCCCGCTCATCTTATTGTAAGAGAAATCCAAGACCTTCAACCCTACAAATCCAACAAAAGTAGGCAAAGGACCAACCAAACTGTTTTTGCTGAAATTTAGCGTCTGCAGCCCAATGATTCCTCCGCAATCGCTGAAGAACCCATCGGGAATCGAGCTTATACTATTGTTGGAGAAATCGAGCTCTTGGAGTGATTTGATGTGGCAAAAAAGAGGGAAATAATCCGAAGAACTTAGAGAGTACCCAGACAGAGAAATTCGAAAAATGGAGGAATTTCCAGGGTCGCAATCGACTCCATTCCATGAGCAGGGATTGGGTAGCTTTCTGATATCCCATGAAGTAGGCCGGTTCAAATTCTGTGAAAGTTGGATCATGGTGGAGTTCTGTTCAGCAGAAAGTTGAGAAAACACGAAAGGAAACAGCAAGATGACCAAGACAGAGAACAGAAGAGAGAAACCGAGGTGCCGCCTGCTCCTCATGGTAAAACTGCCAGAGAGTGACGTTACTTCAAACTTGTCTATTAACTATTTAAACCATTCCAATCATCCAAACTGAGACTGGTAAATACATTTATCAGCTCATTTTCAGGTGGACTAACATAGAAGAAGGCAAACTGGCAGTCACCAGGCCGCCCACTGACGAAGAGAAAAAAGGGTGCAGAGAGAAAGAAAGAGAGGGAGAGAAAGCGGGCATGAGGAGGGTGAATGGGAATTAAACTGAGAATGAAGAAGAAGAAGAAGAAGAAGAAGAAGAAGACAAAAGATTGCTAACCCAAGAGGAATGGAGTTGACGAAGTGGTGGTCTTCCACCGATGAAGATGAGACGAAGACGAAGACTTGCTGACAGCAGTCTACGCTACTGCTTTTCAAACACTCTCTCTTTCTCCTTGACCCTATCTCTCTCCATCAGTGTGAATTTGAAATTTCCAGTCTTAAAATAAGTGGGGAAGAACAACCCACTTTCCACCATTTCCATTTCAAATATCAACAACTACTAATAGACCCATAGATTTCTATCACAAAGTAATAATTTCACAAGGGTATGCCATAGATCTACTATTCAGGAAAATAAACACAGTAAAATGAAATTGATTAGAAAAAAAAAAAAAAAAAAGAGAACAAAGAAGAAGAGAAGACAAAGATTGCTAACCCAAGAGGAATGGAGTTGACGAAGTGGTGGTCTTCCACCGATGAAGATGAAGACGAAGACGAAGACTTGCTGACAGCAGTCTACGCTACTGCTTTTCAAACACTCTCTCTTTCTCCTTGACCCTATCTCTCTCCATCAGTGTGAATTTGAAATTTCCAGTCTTAAAATGAAGTGGGGAAGAACAACCCACTTTCCACCATTTCCATTTCAAATATCAACAACTACTAATAGACCCATAGATTTCTATCACAAAGTAATAATTTCACAAGGGTATGCCATAGATCTACTATTCAGGAAAATAAACACAGTAAAATGAAATTGATTAGAAAAAAAAAAAAAAAAAGAGAACAAAGAAGAACAATAGATGTTAGAACGAAGATAAATGTTGGTAAGAAGTCTAATTATTTCCATATTCAAACCAAAATATAAAAAACCAATCATATTTCTCGAGTTCTAACATTTTACATCGACAGCAAATAGTTATAACCCACGCAACTATTTTACCTACCAAACAATGCAAACTATCATGGTGGAAAAATTCAGAAGCCACAACACTCCCCAGTTGATATTAGCATATGCATGTGAAAGGGGTACAAAAGATGGTCAGAAGAAAACAACTCCAGATTCCAGTCTACGTTTTCATTCGTCAGAACCAAAATTTACGTCTAAGCCAAGAAAATAAGACCCATCTAGAAATTACTACACACGTTCCCTAATTGTTTCTCGCAACAACCAAAAAAAAAAAAAAAAAAAAAGGGATTCTTTAGTTCAATCCTGAAGAAAACAAAGAAAAATAGCAGAGAATGGAATCCGGAATTAAACCAACATTTTCAAAGATTTCTCTTTTGAAAACTGATACAAATTTCAATACTTTCAAAAGCAATACTGAAAAAATAGAACTTTTGTAAATCCAACTTTCTAAGAAAACACGGCAGAGACGAAGACTTGGAAAGACTTATTGATGTCCCACTTGCTGTATACTTCTCCAAAAGTATCTCTAAAAATTTATTGCTCTATCAAGAGGCTTTTCTAGTTTGAATGAACCTTTAACTTCCACCAATTATAAATTGACCCAAGTCCTTCCAATTGATTTAAAAGCATTTATAATGATCAATTATTTACCTCGATCTCACTTTCATTTATAAAGGCGCCTGATTGAACTTGACATACAAGTAGATGATTCCTTCCTTTCGTGAAGACTTTTTCAAGATGAGACTAATAAAGCTAGGCGGGTCAAAGAGGTTAGCCGAGAAGTGACCTACAAGGAAATCAAGCAATGTGTTTTAAGATGGGTTCACCCAAAATTTCAAAAAAAAGAACCATAAGAGAGAGCTCTTGAGCTTACCAGAAAGATTACAGGGATGCTGAAATGTGGTAGAAGAAAAGAGCATTAATGGAGTGGTGGATCCACTTCTGTATCACTTTCAAACATCCAAATGTCAAAACCACAATGTAGGAATTCCAAAGCCCCAGTTGAACTTCACGATCAATCCAGCGGTAGATGAAACTGTCTCAATCTGCATTAAAAGCTCTAGCCTTAGTCATGGATACTCCTTTTTTTGGTATTAAATCTATCTAATTCAACCAATTCTTATTTGAAACGATCTGTGATTTTCTTCTATAACAATATGATATGAAATTAGAGAAAAAATTAATAAATAGTGTTGTATTGTAGAATTGTGTGGCTGTTAGCGATGACCTGAAACGAGTAGTTTTTTCTTACTTGTTGAAGCAGTTGGTCTGAAAGAAAACAGCGCCCAAGACTTCTTCCAACTCCATTATTGAAACCATCATTTCATTCAGCAAAACGCCTCTACCAAATCGATGGCTTCAGATGACTTCACCTTCCCCACAACTGTTGAATCCTTCCATTCCGCCGTTGATTCTCCGCCTCTCTGGCTCTTATCTCCATCAATCTCCCCTGGTTCCCCCGAATTTGGTTTCAGAGACAGAAAACGAGGTCGAAACGGAGCTGAAGACGATGAAGGCGAGGATTATTCTTCTGCGCCCTTGAGATCGATTAATTACGATCAGCGTAAGAGCTTTTCGTACGCAGAAATGACAGAGAGAGAGGAGCGTGGAGAAAAAGAGGAAAAGATGGACATGCTGTGGGAGGGTTTCAACGAAGATTTGCGTAGAAGTCGGAGTCTGAAATTGAGCTCTGTTAATTCGTTCGACGATCAGAAGGTGCAAATTGGTTGCGTTCGGGGATTTAGGCGGCCGAAGACTTCGAGCGCAGTGATCCCCACTAAGAAGACAACGGTGGTTGCGATCGTGAAGCTCTTGAGGAAGCTTTTCGTTCTCCATAATTCTGGCCAGAAGCTCAAAACCCACCAATGGTGATCGCTTCCATACTGAAGAGTTTCACTGACAACAGAAAATCACAAAGTATAGACAAAGTGAGAAATAACGGCAAATACGAATCCGAATCTCCATATTTTCGAACGATTCGAACTGAGCAGTCTGTAAAAAATGGAAAATTTCGGGGAAGAAGGTGAAATTAGGATTTTCCGAAAACATCACTTCTCAATTTTGTACACATTAAACATGTTCGATATTGATTATAATGTAATGACCCTTTTTTAATCCAACCATACGATAATTTTTCACACCTTGTAGTCAAAATTAAATTTGTTACGCGTTTTATTTGTTTTCTAAAAATAAATAAATCGAGATTGTAATTATTGTTTTAGAATGAAATTCAATACATAAAGGTACTTTTTCGATAATTCATCGACTCTTAGTTGGTGTTTGAACTTTCGTTACGTGTGAGTTGGTGACGAATTTAGTTGAAACTATAAAAAATAGGGGGAAGGTGAGGGACAAACTGAACCATACACTATGTTTAGGTACAAATAAAATCTTAAACTATTCCCAACGAACAAATCAATCATCATCGTTAGGAGCTGTTAAATACATTCGTAGTCACCCACGTTTTAAGTGAGGGCGACAACATTTAAACGAGGGTGATCTCTGCGATTGCTCGCGTTTAGCGAGGTTGCCCTCATTTTTATGAGGTCGAAATTGGGACGAAATTGTCAAATTAAAGCGTTTGTAAATCGATCGATTAGTTGATGCGGCGGTCTAAAATGAGGGCGAAATCGCAAATAAATGATGTGAGAGATCAAAACTAGGAACAAAATCGTTAAGAACTAAGTATTGGAGGTCGAAATTTGCTCGAATCGTGCAAAAAATCGATGGAGAGAGAAGCTTGGTCGCCCGCGAACGACCTCATTTCTCATGAGCTTAAGAACTAGAGCGACCTCACTTAAAATGCGGATTACCGCGGAGGTCGCTCTAGTGCGAAGCGCGATCGCCTGCACTCGGGTGACCGAGAATGTATTATATATAAATTTTAGTTGATATAATAATTAAAATTATTTATAAATAATCAAAACTATACATTAATTGTATTCACTAATTAGCCGTATTTCGATCGGACAACTGAATTGGTAAATATAACCCATTTTGGGTCGTCCATGGCGCAATTCTTAATTTAAATCTTTCGTCGTTTTGTTATTTAGGGTTTCTTGCGCATGTTGGTCTCTTCTTCTTATTGTACACCAACTCCTCCATTCTCACATTGCCGCTGCAACCTTTCCGATCAGGTCGCGATTTCACTGTTTGTTTATAAACTAATATGTATGTTCGATTTTCAGCTTCTGAACTCAGTTATCTGTTTCCAGATTCTTGAGGTTTGGAAATATTCATGGGCGTGATTGATGTCCACATGGTTTGCTTACCTGGTCTAACTAAGTCCACTGCTAGTTTTCCGTTATCTGAAGTGTTGTATTCTGATAGACGCAATTCCACATCTTCTGGAAGCAAGAAGCGAGCCGTTGCTATGGCGTCTGCTATTCCAGTGGATCATGTGGTTAAGGATCAGCAGAGACTAACTGGCGACTCCTTCATTAGGCCGCATCTGAGGCAATTGTCCCCTTATCAGCCTATTCTTCCATTCGAGGTAAACAAAGTTATTTCGACTCAATTTATCCGTTATCAGATTATTTTTCCGACCCATCATGGTTTCTTCTCAAGTTTAATTCGTCTTCATTTGGTACTTGTTGCTTCTGCCACTCGTAGCGACTTGTCATTTTGTAGCTAATTTTATTCTGCAGTTACACGAGGAATTAGTCTCTTGCTCATCTGCTACACTTTTACTAGCATTATTGGTTAATTAATTTTGTCTGTCCATTTGATGTTTTGCCTTCAGGTTCTATCATCACAACTAGGACGTAAGGCTGAGGATATTATCAAGTTAGATGCAAATGAAAATCCATATGGCCCTCCTCCAGAGGCACGTCTTGTTTTCTTTACATTCAATTCAAAAAAGAAAGATTCCAGCAGTCATAAAAAAATTGATGTTTTTATCTTCTTATTTGTATCTTCTTATTTGTATCTTCTTATTCACATAATTTGTAATTAGATGCAGTGCATCAAGTTTTTACTGTTTCTTCACTGCAATATCATACCAATATTTATCATCTTTTATCTCCTGAGAGCAATTTTCAGACTGTTTGTAGGTTCTTGAAGCTTTGGGAACATTAAAGTTCCCTTATATTTATCCTGATCCTGAAAGCCGTCAATTGCGGGCTGCACTGGCTGAAGATTCTGGTCTTGAGTCTGACTATATATTAGTTGGATGTGGTGCAGATGAGCTAATTGATCTGGTTATGAGGTGTGTAATGGCAGTATATATATTTTTATGTATACATTAATAATTAAAAGTTGATTTCTCTTTGTTTATAGTTAAAGATTTATTTAATCAAGGAAAAAAGAAATAGCGATGACAAGGTTAAGTAATAGTATGTGTATGCTAGTCTATGTACAACTGTACATCCGCAGAAATTAGATGAAAGAAAAATTACCGGTTTGTTAATCTTTAGACCTTTTTACAATTTCAGTCGTGCAATGTCTCCTTAATTTTATCGATTCATTGTGTAGATGTGTTTTAGATCCCGGAGATAAAATTGTGGACTGTCCCCCAACCTTCACAATGTATGAATTTGACGCTGCAGTCAATGGAGCACTTGTCATTAAAGGTATTATTGTTATTTTCTCTTTTTAATTAAGTCCTTTTGCAATTATTATTCATCTCAGTAGTGGATAATAATATAACCTATGATTGGATGCCGCAAAACTTGCGTATGTGGGTTACTTTTCAACTATTGTGCTTTTAATTAGGGCAACCTATGTTATTCTGTAGCTCCCAGAAATGCGGACTTTAGCTTGAATTTGGAACTCATAGCAGATGTTGTTGAACGAGAAAAACCTAAGTGCATATTCCTAACATCACCTAACAATCCAGATGGGAGGTAATACTCTTTTTTCCTTTTGGTTCTGGTGCAAAGCTGGGCATTGCTAACTTCTATTATGATGATCTTTATGATTAGTTCACATGGAAACTTGATTAAATATTACATCAAACATGCATAGTGTCTTTTTCCGCATAAGAATCACAAACTTAGTACCAAACATGAGTCGAAAATGGAAAGGTTTATATGTCATGTCATGTCATGTCATTTTGATAATTGTTTTAAACTCTTATCAGAGTTTGTAGTGATTGGAATGATCTTCATGGTTTTTCTATATGTTGCAACATTGTTATGAGTAGAATGAATGCATATAGCTTATATTAAACGTGACAAAACATTATCCCGAAATGCGTCTTTACTTTTCTTCAATTCTATTTTTTTTATTGTTTATCTAAAATAATTTGTGGTTTTTCAACCATCTTGCTTGAATATTTTTTATATTCATTACAGTGTAATTGATGACAAGGCTCTCTTGAAAATTCTTGAACTCCCCATACTGGTCATACTTGATGAAGCTTACATTGAATTTTCTGGCTTAGAGTCGAAGATGCAGTGGGTGAAGAGTTATGAAAACTTGATTGTTCTAAGGACGTTCAGTAAAAGAGCAGGTTTGGTATAATGTCCTACATCTTATGAGTTGTTTTGATTATGTATTTGTAGATGTATGGCACATTTTCCATGAACAGCTATTTGACAAATCATTCTATTTGCTGTGGATCAGTCTCCTTGAATGGTTCATTGTATGCTTTGTAGAAATATAGTTAACTCTAATAAATTAATGTAAATTGGTAGCTATTAGATAGTATTGTTCGAAAGTCAAGATGATTGGTCAAAACTAAGTTAACGGAAAGATACTCACAATTTGTTCAATTTGACCATACTCTTTATCAAATTTATATTACACCATATTCCTGATCGAAATTCTACAAATATAAATTAGTGTGTACTTCCAACATTGGTGTGAAACAGTAGAATCAGCGGACTGTATGTTGCAAGCGCCATGCTTGAGTTTTGATAAAATGAGAAAATCAAAAGCAGTTGTGAAGAAATTCTCCCACGAGATGAAATGACTCTGTCACTGATAAAAAGAAGCAGATGCGACTCTGTCATAACTAGATGGGATCTGAATCTAAAGCAAATGAACATGCAGGTTTAGCTGGACTTAGGGTGGGATATGGAGCATTTCCTTTAAGCATTATTGAGTATCTTTGGAGAGCAAAGCAACCTTACAACGTTTCAGTGGCTGCTGAAATTGCAGCTTGTGCCGCACTGCAGAATCCCACTTATCTGGATGTTAGTATTCCCTTTTTCTTCATGTACTATCTACTGAGGAGTGTCCTTACCTGAATGCAATATCTCACATGAGCAAGCATTGTTTTCCAGAATGTAAAAAATGCTCTTGTCCAAGAACGGGAGAGGCTTTATAACCTTTTGAAGGATGTTCCGTTCTTAAATCCTTATCCTAGTAATTCAAATTTTATTCTCTGCAAGGTAACATCAGGAATGGATGCAAAAAAATTGAAGGTACATTACTTTTAGCCCATCTTTTACTTATGGTACTCTGGTCTTTTTTGTTCTTTCTTCTTGAATCTATCATTTTCTGGGCGGAGGATTTGTCCCTGAAATCCTCTCACTAAGTCTTCTAACTTTATTAATGTTGGATCGCTTTAACATTTTTGTCTCTGAAAGATTATTTCAACCTATGGCCAAGAAACATTATGAATCATTGTATTATTTGTTCCCCCCATAAGATTCTCTGATTTTAAAATTTATTTGAAATTACATCACAGGAAGACCTAGCAAAAATGGGCGTGATGATTCGTCACTATGACAAAAAGGAACTGAAGGGTTATGTTCGTGTGACTGCCGGGAAGCCAGAGCACACAGACGCCTTGATGAAATGCCTTAGACTGATTTCTTAATCCATTTTACCTCGTCGATGGTTAGTTCCATGGTCGAGCTCATGCACGTTTCTACATATTTGCAGAAATGTTGTAATTGTTGTCTTTTCAACCATTTCAAGGCTTAAATTATCTGTATTTGCCTACATTTAAACCTACAAATTTGAAATAATATGAACTCATAGATGGCTTAACTCTTAAGTACTTTACTTTGTTACATGTCTTCTTTGTCTTTTATTTTCATGTTATTAAAAGTTACATGAAATAATATGAACTATCAATTATTGGTTAGAGTTTTTGAAATGCCATTCTCCACCCTTGTAATGAAATTGAGTGTATTTTTCATCCATATTATCTGATTGCAATAAGAGAACGAGAAAGAGAAAGAGAAAGCGGATTTTATTGAAGAGAGACAAGAAGAAGAGGATTTTATTGGAAAGGAAAAGGTGACATATTTGGTTATTTGGAGAACTCCAAGACAAAGTAAACTTGAAAAACAGAACAGACAACCTGGAAATCACGAAATCCAGATTTGAGGCAAAGACTCTCAAGTTCTGTTGCAGTTCTTTCCTTCCCATCCGGCTGCATCAACATGGTAAGGTCTAATCTGGAAACACACTGAGACGCCATATTTATGTCTGGTTCTTCCGGCATTATCATGCTGATGATGATTGCTTTACCTTTCTCTGGCAGTGCTTCATGGCATCTCCTCAGGATCTTTATGCAGTGTTCATCGTCCCAGTTGTGAAGCGTGTCCTGCCAACCCAAGCCATATGACAGGTAACATATGTTAGTTACTTTTTGTTTTTTCATTCAAGAAATTTGATATTTTCGAGCATCCGAAGCTTGTGATTTTGCGAAAATAAGATTTTGAGTTCCATCATTATTTTAGCTATCTCCATCATCTGAAGTGTTTTGGACCAATCATATTTAAGAAATGCGAAAGTACCTTAATCATAATTGTGTTGCCTTTCGGAATACTAGAGAACATATCTCCTCCGACCTGTTGAATACCTGAAAAATCAAATAATTTCTTTCAGCTCGAGTTCAGATGCAAATAATCTATCTTTTTTTTTAAGGTTTTAGGTTTCTTCTACCTGGATAAGATGGTGCATTTTGAGTAACGTGAGGTAAGTCAAAGTTAATGCCCTTAATTAGAGGATACTTAGAGATAATCATGTTGAGGCACTTCCCAGTTCCGCCACCAACATCAACCAACACTGAGGAAGCCAAATCTTTAAACCCTTCATATTTTTCTACAAACATAGTCATCACAACTGTAGACAAATCCGCCATTGCCCTGTTGAAAAGCTTGTTAAACTCTGGATCAACGTCCATGTATTGAAAAATGGACATCCCATTAACTTTCTTAAACGGATTTCCTCCTTCAATAATTGCATCCTTTAAGTGCATCCTACAATGTAAGATCCCCAAAATTAGACGTCATAAATCAGTAGTACAGTTTATTAAGATTCTTCATACCAGTTTTCCCTAATGGCTGGGTGGCAGGCAAGAGCAAAAATGGAAGCAAAAGAGCCCTTCTCATTTTCTGTGAGGAAGAAATGAGATTCAGGCCTAAGACCGTACACAACCTCCACCCTCCCTTTTCCGACTTCCCTCCTCGACCACGACAAGAGTGAGTGGCTCGCCAACAGATGAAGCACCCGATTGAGCCTCGAGGCAGCCTTATCGGGGGCCTTCGTCGAAAGCATTGCCACAATCTCAGCCGCTGATTTTGGTTCCTTCTCGGCCAGTAAGAGGTCGAAGAGATTAAGATCAATGGCTGCTCTCAAGACCATCGGAAGAACATCCGAGTTTGAAATCATCATAGCTTTGATGCATACTTCTTCCTCCTCTCCCATACTTCCTCCTCCTCTCTCTCTCTCTACAAGAAATTGGGATGTTTGTGATTGTGTTAAGGAGGATAAAATTTATAGAGAAGCTTGTAGGGGGATATCCATTAATGCATTGCCTGAATCAGCCTATTAATATAATTAATTGTTGCTAGAATTTAACCAAACAATTACTTAATTACATGTTAGTTAGAATTTCTGGCAGACTAACACAACATTCACCACCCTATATGAACTATCATGTATATTTTTTTCAATGTTTTAAGAAAATTTATAATTCAGCATGTGCGTTAAGCTGCTTGGGATCTCCAAAAAAGAAAAAAGGAAGAAAAAAGCTGAAAATAGTTTTTAAAATGAGTTTTGGTAATTAACTTATTTTGTATGATACTCGTGGCTATATTTTCGGCTTGAGGTGATGAACAACCAATCGCGACCTACACATGTTGATCGGACGTGACTTCGTTATCTTGATAATTGTTTTGTACAAAAAAATTATCACCTATGGCTGGTTTTCGGCTACGGTTTTGCTCGTAGTGTTAGGCTCCCGAACAGAATCTTAACTCGAGCCTACCTTTGCAGACTTACCCGCATAAAATACCCACCTCACAACCGAACTTATGTAATATTTAGACGCATTTAAAGAAATCAAGTCGTGTTGTTTGTTTATTAATTTTTTCATATAATATAATTTGAACAAAGTGGACCCTTTTTCTTGACTATGGCCATTCTTTGTGAAATCTGTTTACTTTGGTTAGGTTGACATCAGTGTGGGTTAAATTTTTTGGCCAAAGACTTAGAAACTGACACGTGTCGGTCACCACCTCTCAAAATCACCGCCACTGGAAACCAGAGAAAGATTTGGTTTTTCCTTCGAAAAATTAATCTAACGTTGAATCAGTTTGGAGTGCCGTTTTGAGTTTGGAGTGAAAGTGTTAAATCAGAATCTAATTGTATAAATAAATGATATAGTCCATACTCTAAGTTGCATTTAGTCTTTGCTATAAATTGTGACAGTTTGAGAAATGATGTTTAATGGTAAGGATTCCTTTGCCTGCAATGAACGGCTGAGATGAAGATGAACCTTCTCTTTATCCTCTGCGTTTAATGAAGGAAACTAGGAAGTAGTAGCAGAACCTCCAACAAATTCATAGAAGCTCAAAAATGATTTCTCTTCATGTTTCTCCTCCACGTTTTCTCTATCCATTTGGGTCTCTACATCTCAAGTCTCAGAAGCTCTCTCTTCCGGTAAACTTATTTCGTTGGTGTTTTTTTTTGAATTATTTGTTCATTTTCACTCTCTCGATTTCTTTGGTTGTTGGGAGAAAATCCAGTTGAACAATGGTTGTTTACTTAGGAAGAAGAGACTGTATTTTTTGGGTGATTTGATTTACGTAAGCATTTGGTACTACTAGTTCATGATATGCCAATTCTTTTGAACTTATTCAGATGGCGGGTTTGCTGCGATTGATGTTTTGTTTCTTTTTTGGGAAATGAAAGTTTGCTTTGAAATTTGAAGCTTTACGTTTCGTGGTGGAAAATAATGATTATTCAAAACTGTAAGCTGAATGGGATCTTCATTCAGAGCTAGAGCCTTTTTTTTTTTAATAAGAAACTTCGATTTAAAAGCAAGAAGTCGAGGGAAAAGAACAACCTGAACAAGAAACTGATAGCATCCGGAGATTCTATCTGAAATTGAACAACTAGACAGAAGAAAATCTGTCCTTTTATTGAACAGAGTCAAAGGATACAACTTTGCACCAGTTATTCGAGAGGCTGGGCGACTCTCCTCACACGCATTTCTTCTCTCGAAATGTCGACTAACTTTCTAGCTTCTCTTTCCCTCCTTCATAAAGGAAATTTCTCACCAGCTAACTCCCCTCCCAGTAACTAATATTCAGTTACTCCCGGTACATCACTTTCCCTCCTCTTTTCTTCTTTCCTTCTCCTATAGGTAAATTTAATAGGTCTATCAGAAATATCAAATGAAAAACAATTTATTTCCCGTTGCAAAACAATCATATTAAAAGGATAACTTTTAAAAGTCGATCAAATATCTACATTGTCTCTTTAGTTTAATCCAACACAATCACGCGTTTATTTTCCTAAAACATGGATAGAGTTACAGATCTTGATCATGGGGTTTGAACCAGTATAGCAGGAGAATAAATTTAACAGACCCCACAGTGCCCGGATTTCTATCATGACCAATGGCTACGGGCTTTAATACCAGCATTATCATTTACCTTTTTTCATTACTTCCTTGATGATTACATTGTAAACTCATGTCACTATCCAGATTGCAAATTCAATTAACTTTAATTATCTATTAGGAAATGGATATTATGGAAAAAAAAATACAATTAATTATATTCTGAACCAGCTGATATCGTTCATATGCTGTCTTTTCTATAAATGTATATAATTATGCATGATCATCTTCTTGTTGTTTCTAACTTTGATTGTATTTGACTCATCCAATTTCATTACACGAATGGCTGGTTTTTTCTGCTGCATGCTTGATAGATGCATAAGGATCGATATGAGGCAGTTCAATTGACAAAGTTGTTTTTATGCTCAAGTGTCAAATATAACTCAAATGAGATTGAAAGTATTTCAGTAGTAAAGTCCTTATAAAACATTTGGAATCCCTGGAATTGTTGTTCTATTCCTTTCTTTTATATTTATTTTCCTAAACATAAAGAATAGTCATTCTTCTTCCTGTCCTAATGATGTTTTACACTACACAGGGAATTGTTCATCACCGAGCGGGACCTATCTACCGAATGAATTTCACTGGACTTCCAAAGCTTCAGGTATGTTGTATTTGGAGCATTTTTGTTGCTGTACATATTTCTCTTAGATTACAATCTTTGATTATGATAAAAAGAAGAAGCAAAAGTCATTTAACCATAGAGTTTTACACGTAATCACGTTCTTACTGGAAAAACGTCTCTTCATTTGGCTTAGACCTCATGATAAATTATTGTACAGTAACGAGTGGATCTTAATAAATTGGGTCCCATTGAATACGGAAACAAACCATTAATCACCATTATTCCACTACTTCATTACAAACCTGTTTTAAGATTTATGCACTATACCCAACTTCTGCACCAATAGTTTTGTTTCCAAGGGTTCTAATTCGAAGTCGATATAATTGGTTCGATTCCCCAAATTATTTCTTCTCAAATTTTTCACTTAGGATTGATTTCTTCCCATTTCCTCATCATTGTTGCCTTAGATCCCTTCTTTAAACAAATATGGTTCTCTGTGGATGTCCTGCGAGAAACTGATTCATGGAATTTCTTTTTACTTAAAAATATAATTTAATGATACTTTATTGTGTGTTTGTGTATGTATGTATGTGTGTATGTACTAATGCTAACCACTGTATTTACATTCAAGCCACTATATAACTTTTTATCACATCATCTCTTGCTGAAGCATTTGTCTTTTACTAACTTGTTTATATTGGGATGAAGACAGATATTTCAAAGGGAATTTGCACTCGAATCCGAAGTCATCAGAGAAATTGAAAGTAATTGCTTATGCCATTCATATGCTTTATTGTATTTATTATTTTATCTATTATTTCCATAATGTGTAATTCTTGCTGAAAAGGAATGCACATGATGTTCCTTCGTGTATTTTTAAAGACGCATATGTAATTATTACTTATTTCACAGCTCTATGTCAGATATAATCATCTCTGACCTCGGAGATAATCGTAATTCAATTCCAGACTGAATGAACATTTTCCTGATTACCCTCTTTCTTTTTGTTTTTTTTCTCCACGTGGACTTTAAAAATACCATTAATTTGACAGAGAGTTCAAAGGAAAAAGGGCCAGCACTCTTGGTATCTGCCATTACATCAGGTCTATTTTCTGCAGAAGCTGCGGCTGCGAGCGAAGAGATAAAAGCAAATGCCATGTACGAAGTTGGAGAGTTATTCGAATTAGGAATTCAGCTATCGTACTTGCTGTTACTGTTGGGTCTTCTTGGGGTCGGAACATTTTTTGTGATCCGTCAAGTTCTTGTACGAAGAGAACTCGATCTTTCTGCTAAAGAATTGCAAGTAAGATGGTAAGCATGCATTTGAACAATCATGTTTTATATTTTTAAATATGGTTCGATATACTTTACTTTTGATCTTTATTTTTTGTTGGGTCCCAGGAACAAGTCAGAAGTGGGGATGCTAGTGCAACCGAGTATTTTGAACTTGGTGCTGTAATGCTTAGAAGAAAATTTTACCCTGCTGCCATAAAGTACTTGCTTCAAGCAATTGAAAAGTGGGATGGGGATGATCAAGATCTTGCCCAGGTTTTATTTTATCTCTCAACTATTCCTACAAATAAGTAATACAACTTAAATTGACTCAATATGACCGAACGGTTTAATCATTTATATATTTTTTAACATTGGAGCGTACACGATTATATGCTAGAAGTTATTGATTATCACGGGGATCTATATGCATACCTGATTGTGGTCGTAAGTTTGTTAAAATCAATGTAATTCCATGGCCAAACAGGTATATAATGCGCTCGGGGTTTGTTACGTCAGAGACGAGAAGCTCGACAAAGGAATAACGCAATTTGAAACAGCTGTGAAGCTACAGCCTGGTTATGTGACAGCTTGGAACAACCTCGGAGACGCATACGAGAGGAAGAAAGAACTCAACTCCGCCCTCAAGGCGTTTGAAGAAGTGCTTCTTTTCGATCCGAACAACAAGATCGCCAGGCCCAGACGAGACGCTTTGAAGGATCGAGTCGACATGTACAAAGGAGTGTCTGTAAAACCGAAAAGAAAGTAGATAATGAAGCAGTGGATATTCATTTTGCTTATGCTCAACGAGAATAGACTTAGGACGGACTGAGTTTCCTTTCTTTGGGTACTTCTTTCAAGTTTAAGGCTTCTCAGTGTCGTTTTCTTAGCTCATTTTACACATGAAGAGAGATTAGTGATTAATTATCATTATTTTGGGCGTGACACTTATGATTTGACACAAACAACCCATAACAAGCATAATAATTAATCAATAAAAGTATATTGAGAGACAAAACATTCATTTTTTAAGGTTTATTAACGTAGATAACGAAAATAATAACGACAAAATGTTTATTGTTAACACTTTAAAATTTAATGTATCAATTGAGAAAATTAAAAGTTTAAGGTATCGGTTGAAAATATTTTCATATTTTTTGGTCTTTTTTTACGAACACCCGAGTTTGAGGGATTATTCAAATAGCAATGATCAACTGTAATTAGCTCAAATAATACGGTAATTAGCTTCTCTGAGAGTAATCGTTAGACTGATAACAGATGAAATGAACTATGAGCAGAGAGTCTTGGTGATACTATTACTAGCAGGGAAAGATTTGGTCTTGCTGATTATTCAGAAGGAAGACGTGTCGTCTATGCTTGGCTCCATCTTCCTCGAACAGAGTGTTCTGGTCTAAGGTCTTCGCGGTGGTTTCCTTTCCTCTTTCTGGGTAGTGTCAACCTTCCCCAGTTCTCCCCTCTCCATCCATTTATGTCTGCTCTTTTCCATTTTCATTTCGCTTTGATCTCTCGGCGAAAAGCATGTATTTTTTTTTTAATATCGAGAGATATGGAATCGTTCGGCCAACTGTGGAGTGTGAATGGGACCCATCCATTTCCAGACTCCAATGGCACTTCATTGCTTTTTGTCTCTTCCTCTCGTCTACTCTTACCTTGTGCGAACAAAAACAACGGTTTTGATCAGAACTAGCCCCACCTTTCTACGGCTGATTTGTTGGGTTGGCTAACCTGCTGATGGGTAGCTCTGAAAATGAGCGGTCCTGATCAGCGGGGTTGACCATCGAAGGTCCACTTTGTCATTGTGCGTGCTCTTCGGTAAGACTTTGTAGGCTGCTGATTAATGTGCCGTTTCCACCCCTCTCTCTCTCTCTCTCTCTCTCTCTCTCTTGACTGAAGGGGATTCTGGAAATTTTCTTTTGTACTGGATCTGATAAATCTTCAGGTAGGGGATGTAGAGCTAATGGGAAATATATAATTTTTTGTTCGTAGATATGTTTTCATTTCAATCTAAATTCCTAGCTTCTGTTCCTGCATACTGTTAACTTGGATAGAATAGTAGATGGTCTCTTACTGAAGTTGTTAGGTGGATTCAATGTTGGAAAAAGGTATTTGGGTTTTACTTTTCTCATGAAATTGAAACGGATTGATGATTCTAATGATTTATCTTTCGGATGATCTTGAGCCAACTTTGAATGATGTTTAATATGCTTCAACAGAGACTCTGTTTGGGTGTGCTTTCATGGAAAACAATTTGTTCTATGAAGATGTTGAATAGGAACTAATTTTGAGTTTGTTTGATTCATTTGCAATCGAATTTCTTACTGAGTAGCTTCAGTTGTTTGTGAATTCCAGCAAAGTTCTGATTTTGTCTTCTTAATTGTGTGAGGGTAACTTGGAACTAAATGAAAAAAGAACTCTCTTTGAGATTGATATTCGGAATTATAGACGCATAGATGGTATTGATTTGGTTAAGCAAATTCCGCGATGGGAAAGTAGATGATAATCTCGCATTGGAAGTAGTCACTCTTTCGATATTGTTTGGTGTTCTTGGTAGACAGATTTAGGATTTCTTTCCTCGAATTTAGTACTTAAAGTTCTAACCTTGACTCTGGTTCCCTCTTATCTCTCGATATGTTTTTGTATCGACTTCAAATTTCTAATTTTATGTCTCTTTCTTTTACTCAGTGCAGGGCAATAAAACTTGTTACTCGAGAACTCAGAGATGAATCATAAAGAGAGCCTATCTGGTGTTGACACGTGGAAAAATACTCCGTTTTCGGTAAATCCGTCATCAAATGAGATTCCCCCGGATCATCCATCTTTTTCCGATATCAGCTCACTAAATCAGCAGAAATGGGAAGACTCCGATATTTTCGATTATGATGTTGGCATGGAGTCACAGTTCCAAGAATTCAATCAAGCTTCAGAATCTCGATCTTCACTCTCCTGCAAGCCGAACGATGAAGCAAAGATATTGGAGAAAGTGGACGATCAAATGATGGAATTGGAGACACTCGAAACTTATAAAACACAAGATTGGGATCCAAGAGCGATGCTGAATAATCTTTCTTTCTTAGAACAAAAAATTCATCACCTCCAAGATTTAGTGCATGTAATTGTTGGTCAGACAAGACAGGTTATAGGACAGTCGAACGAGCTTATGTTTCAGCAGCAGCAGCTCATAACGGCCGATCTTACTTCAATTATAATTCAGCTGGTCTCTACAGCAGGCAGCCTTCTCCCGTCAGCTAGGAACCTTTCCTCTGTCAATCCGTCAATTGAGCAGCTTGGTTCACTCGATGATGTTTTTATCCCGGCTGACGGTTGTAAATTTCCCGAGCTGAGCCACCAGATCGACCAAATGGGTAATGACAGCAATGAGCCGAAATTCAGTATTGAAGAACATGATTTGAAAGACGAGGAAGATGCCGACGAAGGGGAGAATCTCCCCATTGGTTCGTATGAAATTTTGCAACTCGAGAAAGAGGAAATCCTCGCACCTCACACTCATTTTTGCACGATATGCGGGAAGGGATTCAAAAGGGACTGCAAATTTACGCATGCACATGAGGGGCCATGGAGACGAGTATAAAACTCCGGCTGCTCTGGCAAAACCCGTCAAAGAACCGAGCTCTGAATCTGTGCCGATCAAGAGGTATTCTTGCCCATATAATGGGTGTAAGAGAAATAGAGATCATAAAAAGTTCCAGCCTTGAAGACTATTTTATGTGTCAAAAACCACTACAAGAGAACTCACTGTGACAAGAGCTACACCTGCAGCAAGTGCAACACCAAGAAATTTTCAGTCATTGCCGATCTCAAAACACACGAGAAGCATTGCGGGAAGGATAAGTGGTTGTGTTCTTGCGGGACGACTTTCTCAAGGAAAGACAAGCTTTTTGGGCATATCACTCTCTTCCAAGGCCATACTCCTGCTATCATGAATGAAGAGTCGAAAGGAATGGTGGGCCCCACTGATCGAGTCGATAATATTGTATCGACAAACAGAGTTGGGGGCGCAAATTTCAATTTCGGGTCAATGTCGTCTGTGGGAAATGGAGTCGAAAACATGATTGATGTGAAAGGTGTTGATGATCCGACTAGCTATTACTCGCCTCTGAATTTCATCCATGTAGTATTCCCGGGTTTCATGAATTCCCTCGACCCCCGTTTAATGACTCGGAGAGTTCATTTTCTTATCTCCTCCAAGGGTCTAAAGTGAAGCACTAGCTATCAGAATTCATACAAGTTCTGGGAAGCTCACAAGGCAAGAGTTACCCCTTGTGTATTTTGTATTTTGTTTATCCTAAATAAATGGGTTTTTTTTATTGCTTGCTAATCCATGCTTCCTTTATATTCTTATTCAAAGTCACGTGTATGTGTGTCTATATATATATATATAATTACTCAAGAATTTGTATACTCTACAAAATGAATTCATCTGCTTATTATTCATCAGAGTTTTCCATCAACAGAATCAACTTTTAATTCAGAAGTATGGAACCATGGTCCATGACTGAGTCAAGAGAAGAGACTCAGTGCCAAAAACAAAGAGGATTCTAAAAAAGAATACAGCAAGTTCGCAAAAACTGACGACTGGATTTACCTGCCATAGTGAGAGTTATGGAGGAGAATGAGTTTTAAGCCTTTTGCGTTCTCCCCCTTTAATGGCTTCTTCAAAGAGCAATTATCATACCTTTGCTTTAACACCACATCATCTGAACCAGACCAAGTGAGCCCCCTTGGAGAGCTACCAGTCCACAAGAACCTGGAAGAAAAAGGGTTCACCAGACTATCGTGAAATTCTTCAGCTCTCTCACAAATCATTCCCTGAAAGAAACGAAAAAAAACTGTGAAAAGAGAGGAGAGTAAAAAGGCGGAAAACTGATATTCGGAGTGGAAAAGTACCTCTGCCATAGCTTTAATCTTTAGAGTCAGGTCGTTACTTAGAAGAACAATCTGTGCATCATCATGCACTTTCTTGAAGTGAAGAGCACAGTCAAGGATATGATCTTCCGTCGTTGGTGAAACAATTTCCATAAAACTTCCTCGGGTAATGAATGGCGAATACCCTATTGTCATGCGTGAAAATCCCCCATTTCCTCAGAATATTGAAACTGTGGAGAAGCTGGAGGGGTTGGAGCAATAAGGTTTCCATCCTCCACCGTACTTTGCACATGAATCCACCATTTCGTTTTCTCCATACACTCTTCAATCCATTCCAACACCGAAGAAGCCTTTGCTGTTCTTCTAAAGAAACTTCCACATCGCTTTAGACAGTCTAGTTCATTTATGACTGTTCTCAAAAGAAAAACATTTCAGGTTAAAAGGAACAACAAGTTCATAGCTTATCACTCATTTCAAATGGGTAAGTTTTTGGATTGATGTTATTCTAATCATCATATCAAATTGTAACTTATGTATGAGTTTCATTTTAGCGGTGAGTGATGTGGTAATTTAATAATTTATCATTTCTTGATAAGTGTTTGAATTATATATAGTTACCCATTCTCGGAATGATTAATCTTGTCCCATTCAGTCCTTGTAGAAGCTGTAATGACTTCAATGACTCTTTGTTCAGTAGAGAAGTAATGTCAGCTACCATAGTCCAGCTTCTCTTTTTATTTCCTCTGTAGTTAGTCTGCAAATGAACTTTGTCATGTGCCTGCATTTAACAAGAAGGGCTTAATCATGCGAATGAGCTAGGAAAAAGTACAAACGAGTATTCAAGAACAAGAGATTAATAATAATCAACCTTTATTGCTTGGGTGTATGCGAAAGAATTACTGCTTCGATTTGCGGATTTAGAAACTGCAGCTTCTGAGCTGCTCTTTCCAGCAGAGTTTCAAGAGAGATTGAAATGGCATCCTCTCCACTTGTCTTTTCATTAATGTCTTCTCTTTTCCTAACCTCGCTCCATTAATACGAGGATGTTTTTCAAATTTCAAGTCTTGGAGGATCATATTCATAGGTGGTGTCTGATTTTCCTTGTCCAAAGTCTTTGAAGAAATCGATTTACTTGAACTTTTTTTGCCATTGCCTTTCTTTCTTAAAGACTTCTCCAAAAGAGTATTTGGAGTAAAGTTTTCTTTATCAGGTGTGAATATTTCGTCTTCCTCCTCATCTAAATGAGAGACCTGCATCCTTGAAATCAATTTGCTATCAGTCTCCTCTTTATTTTCATCCATGAGAACAGCACCTCTTGCATTTAGCATCTGCTGTACTCCTACCTGTTTGAATCTTGATATTGGTTGTAGATTTACCTCTTCTCGACCAAATGCTACCTGCCGGTGAGTTTTTCTCGACCAAATGATTTTCAGAAAGTGCTTCTCCTCCAAAGAAAGATTGCAGGGTCTGGCTCTCTTTTTTATTTGCAGCCTCTAAGATAACTCTCACTTCAGCCAAAGAGAAGTCAACCAATTTCGCCTCAAGTAGAGGTGATAAAAGACTTGGATAATCCTTTTCTTCATCCTGCTTTTCAACTAAATTCTGTTTTTCACTTACTTCATCAGCCACTGTGCTGTGTTTTTCTTCATCAATGCACCTATAACCAACGTTGGATCTTGACTTTTTACAAGAATTTTCATGCATTTCCCTTTGGAATTCCCAAGTTTGGTTTTCTAGGGAAAAAGATCTGTTTTCAGTTTCTGCATAAACTTCCCCAGTTGTCAACTGACTATCTTCTGGAATTTCAGCTGCTTCATCTTTTTCTTCGTCCTGTTTTTCACCTACACTTCTTTCATCAGCCACTGTGCCATATTTTTCTTCACCAATGCACATATAATCAACGTTTGATCTCGACTTTTCAGTAGAATTTTCATACTTTTTCCTTTCGATTTCCCAAATCTGGTTTTCTTGGCAAACAAATCTATTTGCAGTTTCTGCAGAAACTTCCCCACTTGTCAACTGAATATCTTTTGGAATTTCAGCTGCTTCATCTTTTTCTTCGTCCTGTTTTTCACCTACACTTCTTTCATCAGCCACTGTGCCACGTTTTTCTTCACCAATGCACATATAATCAACGTTTGATCTCGACTTTTCAGTAGAATTTTCATACTTTTTTCTTTCGATTTCCCAAATCTGGTTTTCTTGGCAAACAAATCTATTTGCAGTTTCTGCAGAAACTTCCCCACTTGTCAACTGAATTTCTTTTGGAATTTCACCTGCTTCATCTTTTTCTTCGTCCTGTTTTTCACCTACACTTCTTTCATCAGCCACTGTGCTGTGTTTTTCTTCACCAATGCACATATAATCAACGTTTGATCTCGACTTTTCAGTAGAATTTTCATACTTTTTCTACTTGCCCCTGAATTTTGGAATTTCACCTGCTTCATCTTTTTCAGTCATCACGATGTCTGATATTTCCTCTTGAACAGGATTATCTTTCCCTATGAAGAGATCTATATTTAAATGAGATTCTGGGTTAGGGTTTACTTTGCAAGCCAGTTGATTTTCTATATCAGCAAAAGGTTCCTCGACGGACAAAAGCTGATTTTCCATTCCGGTTATCACAGGATGTGGTATTGAGCTTTTGATTTCATCATCGACATCAACAAGAGCTTCCTCGAGAGGAACAACTGAATTCTCCGTTACAGTTAGTTCAGAATGAGATTTGGAGCTTTTGATTTCTTGATTAGCCAAAGAGGAAGACATCAGTTCCATCAAATCCGTCTCCAATTTTGCCTCTAAGAATAACGAATGCAAATCCTCCAGAATAGAATCCAGCAAGAGAGTTTCTTTATTCTCCACAACCAAAGATTTTTCATCCTCCTAAATTTAGATGAAGAGGAATATAAATAGAGAAATCGGTTTCCGTAGAGTACACACATAGTTTCAATCAAATTAAGTATTAGTTAATCTTTCTCTACTATGTTTGTCTTTGGATCAAAACAGAAAATCAAAGCAAATCCAAGAACAAATTCACAAACAAGATTGACAGATATGGAAATATCTCACCTGGTGCATTTCAACAGAAATTTCTTCTTCGAGGATAGCATTTTCCTTTTCTTTCTCTTGGGCTGAGGATCCATCTACTGCTGGCACAAACGGGTAATCAAAAACATATGCGCTGCTCAGAGGAACCCAATGCAACACGTAAACCCTACTCGAGCCGCCAACCCTCAGAGTATCACCATCCTTCAGCTGTATAGGAACTCCTGGATCTATCCTTTCATCCCTTACCCATGTTCCATGCACTGTACAAATATTATAACCCTAAGAACATATAAAATACAAAAGAAAAAAAAAATCCCCAAAAGATATGATCAAGAACTGAAAGATGAACAATGAATGCGATTGCTATTGCCTGATGATAAATCAACCACGAATAGCTTTTTCGAGGATGAATTTGAATGAATTCTGAAGTGGAATCTGCTAATGCTGGGATGTGTCAGCATTATGTTGCAAGTCGGGGTGTCGTCCGACGATTGAGATCTCTTCATTTTCCTGATTTGTAATTTCAACACTTTTCAAGGAAGAAAACGATTGGAGTTCTGGAACGACGGCGGCTGAGCACTGTTGATGATGAAGATGTTCTTGAGAATCACACCGTTTTTCATGACTGTAAAGACTGGAACGGATATCTCGTCTTGAGCAGATATGGTTTCTTCCATCCCCGCCATGATTGAAACTCCTCTTCTCACTCTCTCTCCGTCCCTCCCTATCTCCCCAATCTTGCTAAAGAAAGAAGTAGAAACAGCAATGGCCTCCGAAGACTCTGTAATCGCTAGTTCCCTTCGTACTACACTTTCTTACGTCGGCGGAGATTTGAATATTTGAAAAGTGACCGTTAGAATTTTTCTCGTAACGTCTGGTTTAAACACTTCAAAAAAAAATCTAACACGTGAAATATCAAATTTGATTATAATACAACGTGACATAATTTAGTTAAATTACAAATATTTTTTAAAATTATAGTATGATCGGAGGAATCATTATGATCAAATATGTAGAAGACCATAACAACAAAAAAAAGACATCAAATTTGGGATTATTTACCAAATGATCAAGTCATTTATGTACATCATCACTAGAACCACGTGCGATGTAGCCTCGCGCGCGACAAAAACAGCTATCTCTAGCAACACTTAAGCCAACGCTCTCGGACTCGAGTCGAGCATTAGATTATCACCCTAATTTATCACATTTAATAAACAAAACCAATCACTTCATAACCTGAAACTGCTTAAAACAATCTAGACAGGTGGGTCCCCATGCGGACCTCGCACCTTGTTTGCTCGATACACATGGTAATTACAAACTTCGGATCGTGTCCACTCGATCGATGACGTCCAAGACTTTAATTCGATCGATGTCGAAATCAATCATGGCAAAAGAGGCTGGCCTCCTTAAGGGGGAATGATCATTCTTAGTTTCGTTCGTTGGAGAGTGGTTACTGCTTTTGCTCAACCGATGGTTCTTGATTAGCCTCGTTTTTGCCGAGTCGAATTCTTGACTTTTACTTATTCCGGGGGTGAGTTTTCTTTTGCTCACCTCTCGAAGCATTTCTCGATCTTCGATCGTCAATGTAGAATATGAAGACGAATTTGGTTGTTTGTTATTTGAAAACTGACTGCTCCCCTGGTTTGGGGATCTCATCGGAGACTTAACCGGAGACCTCAGCCCGCCATTCATGACTCTTGCTTGACTCACCAGGTGATGAAGCCACACAACTAATTCCAGCATATACTGCTCTGTTTTTTCCTTATCGGCGTGGTGAAGCGTCTCAATTCTGAGCAAATCGGTCTGGTTGGAAGCTTTCCTGTTTACTTCAGACCTGAGAAAAAATTCATTTTCAGTTTTTGGGAAGTTTAATTAAACATGGAGAGATCATGTACTAATGGCAGAAATTTTAAAAAATTAAAGAAAATCTAGAACTTACCCCGTATTTGCCCATTCTCCGACCCAACCGAAGCCGTGATGTGCTCTAGACCGGACCAAGCACAAACCAACCACCAAAATATAAACATAAAATGGAATTATTATAAAAAACAGAAATAGATATCAAGGAAAATGGAAAATAACTTTACTTGGTAGTGTTATTGGCTATGGGAACAAGCCAATGCAAAGTTTTCTCCATTTCAGCTTTGATTTCAGGAATAGTAAGCTGAAAATTGGTCCAATTCACTTGAATGTACACTATAATAAATATTTTGAAGAGTATTTTACAGAAAAACATTTAATTTAATACCTCCTCCTTGACGTGAAGTGACTGTAATTTTGAGCGGAAAGCCGCCTTTATACTCGGTGGGAGTCCTTGATATAATGCGTCCCTCGTGTTAGGAGGCATAGAACTCGATCTAGAAACCTGGTTAATCAAGAGACATGTTAAGAAACCGAGCTAAACAACATAAATGATCCTTGCTAATCTTCCAAGGCATAACCCGAGCAGCTAAAAGTTTATATACATCATTTATCTCCGTCAATGTAACTCCCCGAGCAACAATCAG
The DNA here is from genome assembly GCA_022432975.1 of Begonia masoniana. Taxonomy (NCBI): domain Eukaryota; kingdom Viridiplantae; phylum Streptophyta; class Magnoliopsida; order Cucurbitales; family Begoniaceae; genus Begonia; species Begonia masoniana. The sequence goes on along the minus strand of CM039502.1, from coordinate 83,098,840 downwards.
TCACAATATTATTTATATATATATGATTGCTAATGACGTAAATAACTACTAAGATAAAGTGGAAACATAAATAGATATTGCTTGATATACGTGAACTGTAATTCACTGAGCAACTGAGCAATTGGAGTCGGTTGTTCTAGCAAATATAAATGGATTCAACTTGTATAACATACATCAGTAATTTTTCTATATTTTTTTTGACAAAACACAACATTTGGGTGTTCAAACCGACAAGAACAAAAAAGAGACAATTGCCTAGTATGAAGAAAGTGTAAGTTTGAATAATAGGTGAATGATCAACTCACAAGTGTGTCAATTTGGCTAATAATATTTGCATAATGCAAAGCAAGACCAGCAGAACCCAACTTTTTGTGATTGTCCTGAGAACTTTTCAGTGATTTATCATCACCTACAAGATAATATGCAGAGCAAAATCAAATTTTTAGAGTCCATATTATAAAATAGTAGAAGTGATTCGGTTAATACAAGAAAAGTAAGATTTGTTAAAAAACAATGTAATTTTAAAGGAGACTAACGAACTGAAATCATACAAAATAATCATGTCAAATTGCTCTAAATTCTACTGTAGACTGTTCTTTACTTTCCATGATTAACAAATGGAAATATATTCTAAGCAGAATAATGTAAAGATCAGTTCCCAGGAAGGTATTCTCTTCTGCGGTGGTCACATAAAATCAATCGTTGATTATGGTAAACATATAATCTACACAAATTCGATCACTTTTGTCAATCCAACACAATATCTATTGTTCCCCACCTTAGAAGTTACTTGCAAAAATTAAGTTTAAACAGGTGAAATTTAAATATTCATCATGAATAATCATTCTCTTCATTTTATCCCACACATAAAGAAACAAAAAGGCACTAAACTAGCCTCGTCCCTTTTCTCTTCCCACCAAACACCACTCTTTGCCCCCATTAGTCCCCTGAACTGGCATCACCAAATAAACCCCAAGCACTCCAACACCCACTACCAAGAACTTGAAACACCTCAAAATGATGAAGAAAAGATTCAATTTCCATCTAATACACATTTATTCAACAAAGAAAATTGCTTCCCTTGGATACTTGTAAGTTCTAATAGGGAGCAATCAGCAGATAAAACGTATTCCTATCTTTTTTTTCTTCTGATTGTTCTGCCCGTTTTTGTCTGATCATTTACATATTGGCCCTTTCCAGAGATAACATAATGTACTAAGAAAAAAATGGTGAAAACATAAGCATGCCAATCCTTGCAACATTTCAAAAGCATACCAGCACTGTGAAAGGCTTCATGAATCTCCAAATGCAAGTAATGCACAATGTCTACAAGTTTTTCCATCACCTGTAAAAACAAGGAAGTTCTAAGTTCTCTTATTATGACAGTTACATTAATAAATCTGATAATGAGAAAACCATGCAAACTGATCTGGTCATCCATAAAAGATGGAGTCGAGAGTACAACAATTTGATTGGGGTGTAGCATGAAATAAGATACACTAAATGATTGAATGACGAAAATTTCTGAAATCATCAGTTAAGACCAAAAAAATTCAACTCGCTGAGAAAAAAAACAAAACACATAAAGCATTACTAGCTACCTCTTCCAGTATCTTGGACCAAAGAGATTTCTTCTTCAAACTTCTGACATGCTTCTTTTGACTCTTTAACTCGGCTTTTAAGATTGCAAGACTATCTCCTGCATGCAAAAAAGGACAAGATAACAAATTTACTCAGCAAAGTGAAAATGTTACATAATGTAAAATAACAAAACTCTACAATTTGGGGCACGTGACAACATTTATGTCTACTCTTTAATGGTACTTAAACCATTCAGATATTATAGCACCAATAGCACTAACGTGAACAAAATTGCTATTTGTTTAAATTACGGATTAATAAAAACTATTTTGATCTTTCATACATCAGAACTGTGTTGCTGAATTTAAAGCAGGAATACTTTTATATTAGCATTTAGAGTCAAAAAGTAAATGGCCTTTTTCACCCATGCAAGTAATAAAAATGAATTTCAAAGTAGTAACCAATTATTTCCAAGTATTCTCACTGGCTTGGCTACTGCTCAGTAATCGCCCATTGCAGGCACTAAAATGGCCCAGCCTAGAGACATATTTCCAAATTCAGAGGCAAGCATCAAGCTGCAATGAAGGTATCTTACGTTTACATTGCACTATCCACACGCATCTAAGTGCAGATTTTAGTATAGAAATGTTGTTTTATAATTGCCAATTCTTTTAAACTTCAAAAAAATTAATTATTAATTGACCCAGCTGATTTTAATAGCAACAAACTAAAACATATAAACATATTGGTAGAGAATAAAAGAATAAATACATATCATCATAGGTTTATTATGTTATAAAAATATCATAGAATATGTTTCTTCAAACCTTTATTTATTGATTTCCTATGATATACGTATTTTCTAACCTTAAAAGTTTTCAAAATCTTAAATATTGTAATTTGGCCTCTATAAATAGGCACTGGATAACACTATTGACGAGAAATTGAAAACATAGATATTGTTTTCTCCCTATTGTTGTCTCTATCTCTCATTATCTCAACATCCTCTCCTTAATTTCTCCACTTCCTAATCCTTCTCTTGTTTCTTTATCTGCTTATTTTGTCTACTTTTCACATCTGATCTAAAACTCACTTTTTTCCCTCATCTGATCTAACACTGAGTTTTTTTTTTTTTTTTTTCCATAAAGGAAACTAAATATATTTGATAGAGGAGAAAAATTACAAGAAGAATATAGATAACTTTCCTAAGAAACACAAAACAAGATGGTAATAACTAACACGTTGAATATTAATATATTGCAGACCAAATAATATGAGACATGATTCCACTTATCAAAATTCACATAATTCCTCCAAAAAAATAAATATGAGCCGAAAGTCACCTCTTTGAGCAGCACTTGGGTTATCCTCTTCTTGCTGCTTACGACGATAATCCTGTTCGAATCTATCCAAAGTTTGCAACTCATGATATAGTTCCTGAAATTGTGATATATCATTTCTTTTCAGCAATTCATAAAGGATAACAAAATCCTGATGATAAAAGTAAAGATGGAGCATTACTTATTTAATTGTTGCTATATAAGAAATACATGCACATGCCATTTTCCAGAGTTGTCAAACATAAGAAGTTAACTTAATCTCACTAGCAACATTTCTTTAGTTTAACTCTTTTCTTTACTCTACTATAAAAAATGTTTTCAACCACCTTAAAACCATATGCACGATAGTGATCCAAGGTAATAATAGCATTAAACCCCACTTTTGATGCAAAGGGTTTTCATAACCTAAAAATGTACCCTCAAATAAACAAAAAGTACAGTAACCAAAAGAAAGTTTTACAAAATTGGCAACATATTAATTGAATTTAGATGCATCACTTAAAATATCAATATATCATTAATCTACAAATTGGTGCTACATCTAGATCCCTGCTTGCTGATTTATGTTAAATTCTGTTTGTATCTACAACGGCAACCTACAGTAGGTCTGTCCACTGAATAGTGGCAATTGTTGATTTGGTCATTATGGCCTAAAGTATTTTGTCAGAGAACCTTTACATCCCAATTCATTTACCCCTCGGCTTTTGATATTCACTATTCTGTTACAGCCTTAAAGGCACTCAACACTTAATCATTGACTAAAAATGTATTTTAAAAATTACACCCAGACAAAAATAGATAGAAAACCACAACAAGGTAACAGGGAAAACATCAATTTCTCCAAAATGGAAGGATCCAAATACATACAGCAGTATGATGCACTAATGTCATTAATTGATGCATCACAGCTTCAGCTTCCACTTTCAACTGTGTTTGAGGTGTAACTTCTGAACCCAATCTTCGTATGATAAAGATAACGCAAAAGATAATGAGAATGAATAGGATACAAATACAACCCATATATAATAGAAGGTATTGGAATCAATTTACTTCTCAAAGTAGCGTTGCAAATTATGCCACTGAGGATCTTTGCATCGATTTCCAAAGCGAACTACTTCACCAGAGAAAACTTTTAATTCTTCTCTGTCAGAATCCACATAAAAAATTAGTATATTTTTAACTTCTCGATGATTCTCGAACTACAGCATATCTGATTATTCTAATCTACCTCTTATCTAATGCTGCAGTCCTCAGCAGTTCGTCCATGTCTCTCGAAATTAAATTTTTCACCCCTTCAGATACAAGCACCTCTTCTTTTAAATGCTTGATGTTATCCTCTGAAAGAGATTGCATTAATTGGGCCCCCTTAACAATTGTGTTGGCAACTTCAAAGGCCAAAATAGAAATTTTACTCCCCTTCGTCCCGACCCCTGATGTAAAAGCACTGCCAATGTTCAAATTCGTCACACTACTACCAAGTGTATCTAAGACTTCAACTGCCTTCCCCAACCCAGCAGTACCAGCTCTGTTCAACAGAGAACCAACTTCTGAAACCTACATTTCAAGAGGAACTTTGAGTCTAAAAATGTATCATTGAAAAACCCACAGAATTACGCAATATATATTTCGCAAAATAAGGTGTAACATAAAACTCGTTGTCCAATCAATTATATGTGCATGCAAATTGAAATGATAATAGATGCTCCTTAGTTTCATTTATCTAATGCTGCTCTGACAAGAATAAAGAAAACCTATTTTGCACTTTACTAACATCCACCCAAGGATTCGAAGGCCATGCAATTAACATTTATGAGTTCAGCCAGTGAACAAAAAAGTGAATGCGAAAGAAAAGAGAAAAAGAATGACAGGAATTAAACTGCATTAAACTATACCATGAACTAAGAATAATCAATTCTAGTTATCTACAAGAAACACTCAGAGAGAAACCAGAAAGGAGCTCGAAATTCTCAAGTAAATCAAATTCTTCAAAAATTCGTTTTGTTTCTTGTGGTTCTTTCTGAAAATTAACATCAAAGAAACCTCCATTTCGATCATCTCAGATAACAGAGGCGAGGTTTCTTTATATGGTAATCTTCATGAAAAAAAAATATAAGAAATGAATCAAGCATTGACTAATCTTTGAATACCCAATATAAATTCAATAATAGTTCAGTTTACTAAAGCAATAGTTTCCTAGTGGAAAGCATGGGGGGAATATGAGCAGTAATGAAGTTAAGTTTCTTTACCTTTCCTACCGAAACAGCTTTAGTCTTCGTTGATCTAGATTTTTGTGATGAAGCCCTTGACAAGCTAGGAATCCCATCACTAACAATATCTACAGTAAGGCCATGTAAATCAACATTTGTCTCTGGGTAAGAAAGCGGCTCTCTCAAATCCTTGGTCAAGCTATCATCAACTAAGGACAGAGTGGAATTATTAGTTACTTTTGAAGTCGGTCCACGAGATGGATAAGCCACTACATAGCCATTATCAGAGTGCCCATTGGCATGGGCAAAGCTTCCTCCAGATATATTATCTCCAATTGCATCATCGACATAAGATTTTCTTGCCCCCGAGCAAATCCCACCCATTTTTTGGCTAAAGGCAGACTATATTTTACTTTCATTCATAATTTTCATATAAAAACAAAAGGTTTGCCGTACGCTACGAGAATTATAATTAACTCTGATCAAGTGCTGAAGAGTGAAGTAAGTAGTAGCTGGTTGAAAATCAGAGTTTGCCTCAATCAATCACATCAGAATCATCAAGTCTTGAGATACGAATTCAAAAATACAAATCCAACACCCAGAAGAAACTCTAGATTGTTGGAACGCAAATTATCCTGATCATTTCTCAAGCTGCACAGGTTCAACCGCAGATCGTCAAACTGCGAATTAAAAAAAAACCAAGAGCAAAATGTTAACAATCCCACCTAGTCATTACTTGTTTTAAAACAAATAGAAAGAAAGCCAGAACATCAACAACGTCACAAAAGGGTGACAGTAAGTCATTAAGAAATTTGAAGCTAAGAAATCCATGCAAATTTCATGTAACTAAAGAAATCAAATTCGACATAAAGATCACAAGTCATGGGAGCTATAACAGGCAATAATTGGAGGTGAAAGAGTTGGATCCGCGCCAAAAATCAGTACAGATTCAAAATTTTCAAATTTCGGAAAGATCAATTGACGCAAACAAATCGAAAGGAATAGAATACTAGAAGTAAGTGAGGCAGTATAGTGATTTGAGTCGGGAAAGACGAAGAAAATCAGGTACAGAAGAAGCAGCAAAGCAGACTAAACGAAGCTCTGTCATCCGAAAGTAGATATCAAAAGCCGAAACCGAATCGAAAGCAGCCAAATTGATCAAACCGAAAGCAGCTCACCAGCGCTCACTGCTTCTCTTCTTCCTCCTCCTCCCGACCCATCCATATCAACCATCACTGATGGTAGACTTTTTCTGGTCGCCCTTGCTAAGTCTCAGCTCAAAGTTGTAATTATTCCCACTCGCAGATAGGGGCGCGTATCTTCAATCCCCCATTAGTAATTCAAACTTACATCTTAGTCATGCTATTATTGTAGCTTTGAATTCTCTTATAATATGATCACATTTTGTCATTTATTCAATTAATCATTAAATAATTAATTAAATTTGAGGGGACATATCAGGTATTAAAATAAGACATATGACGAAAGCATAATATTTTAACGAAAAATGAAACGGTAGGAAGTGAATTGCCCATTATCAATACATTAATATTGTTATTGCCCATTATCCAAATTTACAGTGTAAATTGCTCATTTCACCTAGTTGTAAGGGCCAAATTACACTTTACCCTATTATATAATATGTGAATATATATATAAATTAAAAACGGTAAAGTGCAATTTGGCCCCTACAATTAGGTGAAATGAACAATTTACACCGTAAATTTGAATAATAGGTAAGAAAAACCTTAATATATTGATAATAGGCAATATGGTCCATACCGTCATAATTTTCGTTAAAAAGTAACGTTTTTTCACTTGTTCATTTTTTTTTTTTCCGAAATGCCCCTCACTGAACTGAACTGGACCGGACCGGTTCGGCTAATTGCACTTTAATTTTTTATTTTATTTTTAATTATATTTCTCTGTCTTCCTCTTTCCAAGAAATAAGATTTAAAAAAAAAAAAAAAATCAGAGTAGAATTAGCCAAACCGATCTGGTCCGGTTAGGTCTAGTGAGAGGCATTTCGGAAAAAAAAAAAAAAAAAAAAAAAAAAAAAAAAAAAAAAAAAAAAAAAAAAAAAAAAAAAAAAAAAAAAAAAAAAAAAAAAAAAAAAAAAAAAAAAAAAAAAAAAAAAAAAAAAAAAAAAAAAAAAAAAAAAAAAAAAAAAAAAAAAAAAAAAAAAAAAAAAAAAAAAAAAAAAAAAAAAAAAAAAAAAAAAAAAAAAAAAAAAAAAAAAAAAAAAAAAAAAAAAAAAAAAAAAAAAAAAAAAAAAAAAAAAAAAAAAAAAAAAAAAAAAAAAAAAAAAAAAAAAAAAAAAAAAAAAAAAAAAAAAAAAAAAAAAAAAATCAGAGTAGAATTAGCCAAACCGATCTGGTCCGGTTAGGTCTAGTGAGAGGCATTTCGGAAAAAAAAAAAAAAAAAAAAAAAAAAAAAAAAAAAAAAAAAAAAAAAAAAAAAAAAAAAAAAAAAAAAAAAATCAGAGTAGAATTAGCCAAACCGATCTGGTCCGGTTAGGTCTAGTGAGAGGCATTTCGGAAAAAAAAAAAAAAAAAAAAAAAAAAAAAAAAAAAAAAAAAAAAAAAAAAAAAAAAAAAAAAAAAAAAAAAAAAAAAAAAAAAAAAAAAAAAAAAAAAAAAAAAAAAAAAAAAAAAAAAAAAAAAAAAAAAAAAAAAAAAAAAAAAAAAAAAAAAAAAAAAAAAAAAAAAAAAAAAAAAAAAAAAAAAAAAAAAAAAAAAAAAAAAAAAAAAAAAAAAAAAAAAAAAAAAAAAAAAAAAAAAAAAAAAAAAAAAAAAAAAAAAAAAAAAAAAAAAAAAAAAAAAAAAAAAAAAAAAAAAAAAAAAAAAAAAAAAAAAAAAAAAAAAAAAAAAAAAAAAAAAAAAAAAAAAAAAAAAAAAAAAAAAAAAAAAAAAAAAAAAAAAAAAAAAAAAAAAAAAAAAAAAAAAAAAAAAAAAAAAAAAAAAAAAAAACCATCCTGTTTGCCTGAATTCAGTCCGTCAGAACAGCCGCCTCTCATTGACTAGCTATGGAGCTGGCTACTGAGGTCAGATCCTCCAATTCATGAACAATAGCTCTGTAGCAGAAATGGTATTGTTCCTGATCAACAACAAAACAGTTTTCAAAACATAAAAGCATTATATATTGAAGAAGATAATCAAGATGATGGATATAATTCCTTTCTTTATGAAAAATAAGGATTTCTGTAAATAATAAACAGAAGAATATAATCAATCTATGATGGTAGCCAATATGGTGCCATTCATTGTTCCTTAACAGAAAGAATGAGCATCGACCGACACAAAAGCGAGTCAAAATTGGAGGAGAAGGGGGAAGAAAATGCAAGGAAAGCACGGGAAGATCATGCCAGGGAGGGTGCTGAGGTGGAAAGGGGAGTGCAGGGGTAGATTCTGTGTTCTATGCATGAAGGACGGAAAGAGGAGGACGATATGATATGAAAGAACCGGACCTCTTGATATGTCCGTTACGCCGTAATTTTCGTTTAATAGAGCTTTCCGGCAAAAGTTTGGGCTTGATGGGGTTTTGCTTCATAATCAAAGTCTTAATCAAGACATTAAGGCCTGGAATTAAAGTATCCCCCCTTAACCAAAACAGTAAACTTTATGGAGGAGAACCCACAATTATCAACATACTACATATAACATGCCATGCTCGCATAGTATTATACGCTAAAACTCTTATTTGATACGAGAAAATGAAAATTACCAGAGTTTGAACCATTCCAATTCGCTGCGATCTAAAACAAGTAATGGTTTTAGCAAGATCTAAAGCAGACATGTCTCCTGAAAGAATTCTTTGGATTGTATTATGTATAGTGCAGTATGCTCCAGTTCTCCCAATACCTGCACTGAAGAATAGATAAACATTTTCTGAGGAAATATGGAGCTATATCTGATTAAATTCAATGAAAACCAGATCAAGCTGAACCTGCAATGAACCACTATTGGGCCTAGATTTGGAGGCACTTGATATATTCGTTTAAATATTTCTCGAACGGCCTTTGTGTCCTCCGGAACTCCATGGTCAGGCCATTCAGGGTACTGAATATGCAAAACCGACAAAGGTTCCTCTTCCGACTGCACCATATTTAATAGTAAAAGAAGCAATCACGATCTGATACTTCCCCAGAGAACAAAGGTGTGGTCAAGTAAGAGAGACTTGAATAAACTAAAATCAAGCTTGTATAACATGCTATTATTATTTTTGCCAGAAAGACGTGCAATGAAAATGAATAATCCATCTTCATTGTTTACACCAAAAAGAAAGAACTTTCGTAATCGGTCCAAAGAAAAAACTCGTCTCACCTCTTTGTGTTTGACCTCTAATTGACGCAACACTAAAGAAATGTCAGAAGTGTCTATCCATTTGGTGATAATAGATATATTGCCAAAATCTCTCGGACCATCTTCTGCCTGGAAATAGTCTCCACATTTCACAAACTGTGGCGAGAATACACATTAGAGGCATCAAAGACTTTCAAAGGCGTAACAATCAACAGAACCAAAGAAATGTCAGATTGAATAAAAAATGAAAGCTATTAAAAGTTAAACAATCCAAGACTAAAGCCACAAATAATTTTTTAACATCATGTGTTAAAAATTAAAAATGTAATTTATTCGTGTGAGTACCGTGTAATTGTCAACTAATTTGGTAAGCATCACAACCACGGGACAACGGTACTGAATCACCATCTCCCAGAAATCTTCGTATGTATGTGGTAGAGGACCTTGTGTGGCTATGAACTTAGTAACGTTGTCTGAAGAAGAAGTCTAGATTTAAAGTTATAATTACGAATTAGACATGAAAACAGAACAAAATGGCAATATAAAATCCTGAGAGAGGAAAAATTCTCAAAATTCTATTTATATGCATACCGAGACAAAGCTCGCATTAATGTAGCCCCTTGCAGAAGGTCTGTAATCTCTACATGAGTTGAGTACCACTCTAGCACTGTCAACTAAAATAAACAATAGTATAACGAGTGAAATATCAAAAAAAAAACATTCAAAAGTTTTAATTTAAACACCATTTCTTATAAAAAACATACAACTACCAAAAAAATGTCAATTACATGGTATGACATCTGTGTAGCGGTTTTTGCTCAAGTTGACACTGTCAAGAGCCACGGTGCAACTTCTTTGCATGGTAGGTAACGTGATTCTATTGGCCTGCTTAATTTTATCATTCGTGTTGTTACCTCATTAAAACCAATAACAAGATATCACTGCACATATCAAGTCAATAAAGAAAATAAGGCTGCAAATAAACTCTTGGTCTACCCTTCATGCTTGTAAGATAATTATTTCAGCAAAAAGAACAACTTTTACAGAAACAAATCTAAATTAAGGAGAAGACCAATTAATTTGAGGAATTTTTTGCACATCATTCACAACGAAAGAATTAGACTCACAAAGTCAAACAGATGCCGAGCTCAATTATTATTTGCTCTGAAATCAAATCTCATGCATATATTCCTCATATGTGGACATAAATGGCTTCCAAAAACTTAACTGCTGAGCTTGGAACAATGAAAGAATTAACCTCACAATGTCAAACACAAGCCGACCTCAATTACTATTTGCTCCAAAATCAAAAATCATTTATGTATTCCACATTTCTTGACATAAATGGCTTCGAAAAACTTACTGCTGAGCTTCGAACCAACATCAAATTGCTTTAGAAAATAAAAGAATTTACAACGTACTATCCAAGCGAGGCAATTTTCTGTAAAAGAAACCAAAATGTAGTTCGGTCTTAAATATTAAAAGCAAACCTGCAAGTTCATAAACTCTTCCGAAATAGTGTGAGGCGTCCGGAGCTTCTCCCTGAATAACCTCAGAGCCTCAGAGCAGAATTTGATCTGATCGGGCGAGACAGCGATCGGGGGAGGAGATTCGGGCGAGAAATGAAAAGGGTTACGCGAAGTAGAAGAGACAGAAAGTGGGTTGCTCTTCGCGGAGCCTGCCATAACTCCGGCTTCTCTCCGGCGAGAGCGCTTAGAAACAAGGTTTCCCAGCTGTTTGATTTGGGGAAGACAAAAACTTCGATCTGCAGATTGAGTGGGCATGCAAATTGGCGCTCCCGGTCCCGAAAAAGCCCCCCTTTCTCTGGCCAAAGGCCGTTGTCCCTCCTCCCTTCCTCCCAAAGGGAAGGCCTTTGCTGTGGTTCTGCACTAGTAATGGGCTGGGTTTCTCGTCTATGCAGACAAGTGAGACCTCTTCTTCTGTTCTTACTTTTTGGCTATTAGTGGAAAGAGATTATTTTTACTTCATAATCATTTCCATAATACTAGAATTAATTATGAGGCCTCAAACATCAACCTAAGATCAAAGATAACATCGCATATATTCGATAATAGCATCGCTTTTTAAAAAAGTCAATATTACGTATTTCTTGCACGCTACTGTAATTAGACGCGTCAGACAACACGCACGTGCATCATATGTCAACCCTGAATACGGGAAATGAGTGACCTAGATTATTTCCAACACATCTTTCACAACAAAAAAAGGTTACTTTTAATGCACTAACTAAGGCAGGCCAGATGTAAGTCACTTGACCATTGAGAAATGAGAAGGAGTTGATGGAGAACATATATTCGATAATAGCATCGCTTTTTAAAAAAGTCAATATTACGTATTTCTTGCACGCTACCGTAATTAGACGCGTCAGACAACACGCACGTGCATCATATGTCAACCCCGAATACGGAAAAGGAGTGACCTAGATTATTTCCAACACATCTTTCACAACCAAAAAAGGTTACTTTTAACGCACTAACTAAGGCAGGCCAGATGTAAGTCACTTGAACATTGAGAAATGAGGAGGAGTTGATGGAGAATAGAAGCTCAAATTTTAGATTGTGTAATGATAGCAATCACCATTACAATCATTATGTTATTATTTCTTTAAATAAAAAAATAAGTTTTTATGTGATTCCACCAATCTCTCTACATTCCTTTGGTAATTAACCTTGATTAAATTATTATTTATTGATTATGAGAGAGAGAGAGAGAAAGAGATGAGATTTATTAAGACAAAAACAAAAGGAATAGAATAGCTTTCCTACAGAAAGCAAATCGTCTTATCGTTTCAACGTCAACCCCACCACTACCACCACCAAGACCTCCTCCACCACCACCACCTGAAAGACCCAGAAAACCAGCCCTCCACTCCATTTCCTGCTAAACAACAAAAAACAACTCGCCCCCACATATCCATTCTTCTCTCTACGCTTTCTCTCTCTAGAAAACGCCACCCGTGGCTCCATTTTCGTTCCCCAGGAACTTTCTCCTCTCTTCCTCGCTGTCTCGGCCGCCGCCTTGGGTTTTGCTGTTTTCGCTCATTTCCAGCCCGGCGAGTCTCTTCGCCTTCGCCGCCTCGGCCTCCCAGTCAGTTCGAACCACCACGGCGTAAAGCATGGAGGCGGCGCAGGACGCCTGAGACGCAAGAAGACCGAGCCAGAGGCCGGCGAACCCGAGCTTGGACCCAAAGGCCAGTGCAATGGCCACCGGAGTGCCGATAAAGTAAAACGAAGCTAAATTGATTCGAGCGCCGACGGCTGGTCTCGCCGTGCCACGTAGGACGCCGTAGCCGGTGGTTTGTGGGCAGTTTCCTAGCTCGCACAGCCCGACGATCGGCAAAACTGACGCAACCAAAGCTTTGACCATAGCATCATCGGTGAAGAGACTGGCCCACCTCTCTCTGAGGATCACCGTCCATGTCACATTAATCACCCCAATCAGGACCGCACATCCCAAAGCAACCATAGCCGCCAGCTTTGCTTTCTGAGGCTTCCCAGCTCCCAACTCGTTTCCTACCTGCTCGATCACAATCACATGGTCGAAAATCAACGGCCCCGATCTTATCAGGACCCACATGTAAAATTTCATGATTCAGAACGAAAGCTTTAAGAGAAAAGAGAAACAAATTATTTCTACTTCTGTAGAATCACACTGGCAATGTGATCCCATCCCACCTCCATTAATTCTCAACTCTGATCTAAGAAAACTCCACGAACACGAAGATGATTACGTCCAAAACAATGGGCATCGATCAAAACCCAAAAGAAGAAAACTTGGATAATTTAGAGAGAGAAAGAGAGGAGAGAGAGAGAGAGAGTACCCTAGCAGAAACACAGCCGGCGAGAGCCATCGGAAGAGTATACATCATGCTGGTAGTTTGAATAATCACGCCGGTAGAAGCAACAGAAACGGTAGGATTGCTCAAATAGCCGGCCATTACCGTCAAAATCTCATACCACCACCACTCCAGACATATTCCCAAGCAACTCGGGACAGCCAACTTGATAACCTCGCCAGCCCCACCGCAAATCTCGCCAATCCCCACCAGCCATCTCACATCCCCCCGCCGCCGCCTCCACCGCCACACATACCCACCCATCATCGCCGTCATACTCACATTCGTCACCACCGACGCCGCCGCCACACCTCCCACCCCCTGCCCCCACACCACCACCATCAGATAGTTCAGCGGCACGTGTAACCCCACCGCCAGTAACGTGCAGTACATCATCGGCTTCGTCACCTGCTGTGACCGGAGGAAAACCTTCATCGGCTGCAACAAAGAATATGTTATCAAATCAGGTAGCGAGTATAAACAGAAGGTTGCAGCCACGGCTGTGATTTCCTTATCCTGCCCGAGAAACACCATGATTTTCTCAAGATTAAGCCACAGGAGGCCGATCGGTACTGATGCAAATAAGAGAATAACGATCATGCGGTGGAGAGATATTGAGAGTAAGTCCCAGTTTTTGCTTCCGTAGGCTTGGCTACAAATAGGTTCGAGCCCCGATGCTAAACCCACCATTACAGAGTAGCCTGTGATATTAGTAAACCCTATAGACAGAGCCCCACCCGCTAGCTCTAAGCTGCCGATTCTGCCGAGGAACAAAACGGACACCATTTGTCTAACAAAGACGAGAAAGTTCATCGCTGTTACAGGCAAAGTCATGCTCCATAACTCTTTCAGCTCTTCTACAATCTGTTGGGAAGCAAAGAAAATCAAATGAAAATGAAGAGAGAGAAAGTTAAAAGGATGGAAACTGGAAAGTCTGTGTTTTTACCTGAAATACAGAAGGGGATTTGTGGGGAGATATATCTGGTTCTTGACCTTCCATTTTCTTCTGAAAAGATTGGATCAAACAGCGAAAAAGTGAAACTCCTGATGATAGATGAATTGAAGAACAAATACAGCCTTTAAATAAACAAGCTTTTCGAAAGAAAAAAAAAAAAGCACATGTAAAGAAGAAAAACAAAGCTTTCTGTTATCAAACACCTTTCACGCCTGTTCTGAGGATGTTTGAGGAAATTTCAAACAAGACAACAAATCTTACCCGGAAATCCCTTGGTGAAGAGAAAATGCTGAAAATTAAACAAAAGGAAGAGAGACACAGACAGTGTGGATGTCGAATGGTTTCAAGAAAATCTAATAGCCAAAAAAGGAAACGAAGTAAGAAACACGGGGTTAGCTTTTTCAACTTCTAGATTCTAGAAATGGAGTTTATATGCGTGTGTGAGGAAGATAAAGGAGATAAACAAGAAAGCAAATTGACCAGAAAATGGCGGCGACTGCGACAGCAAACCTTTGCTGTGCAAGTGTTAGAGAGAGAGAGAGAGAGAAGTGAAAGGGAAAGGTTTAGAGAGAGAAAAAGACCTTGAGAGAGAAAGAAAAGGGAGTGAGAAAGGCTTTAATCTCTTCCCATTAATGCTGTTGCAGGAGAAAAGAGCAGAGAGCTCGCAAAGAGAAGGTCGAGAGGTGGAAACAGAGAGAGAAAAGAGGGAGTCAGCAGGGGACGCTCAGGTTGTTTGGCGTTATTGCCTTAACATTACTTTTTGACATTTTTCATTTTTTTAAATAAAAAATAAATTTTTTTGAGTTTTAGTTTCTAATAATTATTATATTTTCAGATTAATTGCTACAAAACAAATTGCATATACCATTCTCTTGTCGGACCAGTTACTATTCTTGATATTTATGCTCCAAAAAATTGTCCAAATAATTATTTCGTACCCCCCTTATTTTATCAATTGGTCAATATTCAATTAATTCTCTAGTTTACATTTATAAAATGAGTAATCAAATTAATTCTCTAGTTGAACACGAGTTGATTTGAGATGTCACGCTTTAATCAATTAAGTTAATTTAAAAAATTAGATTTAAATTATGATTAATGGGTCGAGAATTAGATTCTAACATTAGCTTATATTAAATAAATACATGGGAATTTTAATATTCTCAAATCTCAAGGAGAGTGCTCATCGGTAACTATAGGCTTTAACCCATGCTCACAATATTTAAATTTAAATAAATAATTTTTTATTATCACGGGGATTAAGAAACTAAGAGCATGATTAGCCCGTTTATCTAAGTTATACATACGTAAATCACTTGATAGTCAAACGTCAGATGATTGTTTCACAACATCATGATTGTGTTCCCACGAAGTCAAAATTACACTTGACGAATAAAATGACTAGGTAATTCCGAAGAACCTTCCATTTAAAATCTAAGAGAAATAAATTATTGGAAAAATTCAAAAAAAAAAAAAAAAATTAAGGCTCAATGACACTTAACTTGAGCTTCTATGCTCAATCATATTTTAAGATCAGGTTACTCGATTAATTAACAATGTTGTTATTGCTTTTGCGCTGAAATATTATTATATGCATTTTGTATGTCATAAGTTGTTTACACAATCCGTTTTAATTCACCATTATAGTCAATCAGTGTTGAAATATGAGACGATACAACTCAAAAACTGTAACGTCCCTTAATCATATTCGTTAAATTCCCGTGAAAATTTTTCATTTTAAAACATTAAGTAATTTCGACTTCAAAGACTTTAATTCGAATCTATTTTATTAGAATTGTTTTGAAAATCATTTAAAGAAAATTCATTAAAAAAGAGAAACAATCGGCCAAAGGAACCGAAGACAAAAAGAGCAACTGTGCCCAAATTGCATGGCCGATCGATCGGCCATTTCAGCCGATCGATCGGCTGTGGCGATTTCACGCCAAGCGATCGATCGCTATGATCGATCTTCCCTTTCTTTCTCCCATAGCCGATCGATCGCCCTCATGAGCGATCGATCGGCTACCTCTCTGGAATTAACCAGAGAGGCGCCTACTTATTGCCGATCGATCGCCCTCCCTGGCGATCGATCGGCAAACTCTCTGGATTTTGAATCCAGAGAGTTGCCTTCTCCTTTCCTTCATGCTCCCACACCCTGCACATACACTTCACACAACTCTTCCTTCACCCATTTCTCTTCATCATTTAACACCCAAACACAATTTTAACGTAAACACTTATTATCCTCATACAATTCCCCACTTCATCAATCGCCCAAAACTACTCATTGTTGACTTAAATGATGTTTAAGTTTAAATATGTTTTTGATGATGTGTTTGAATGGTTAATATTGTAATCTGATTATGTTAAGTGAATGAGAATAACGACTATGCATTAGTAATTTAATCTGTTGGAAATGCCCTTGGAAAGAGTATTTTAGTTGTTTAACAATCGTGATTAAGTGTACAGGGCTGAAAACTCATCTGCCGATGAGTTGTTAAAAATAAACATATACCGATCGCTAAAGGACAAAGCAAAGAAGGCTTCTGCCGATGGCCTTCATCTACCGATCGATAAAACGACAAAAGAAGAAGTCGTTCAAAGCCTACTTTAACCGATCGCTAGACGACATATACCGATGGAGTTTAATGGTGCTTCTGCCGATGGCTTTGTCAAGATACTCATACCAATGGCGTTTGAAGTTGCACATGCCGATGGCGGTTCAGCGCATATATTTTTACTTATGACGATGGCGGTTCAGCACATATATTTTTTACTTCTGCCGATGGCGGTTCAGCGCTAATGCTTGTACCGATGGATTCTCAACGTGCATCTGCCGATGGAGTTCAAGGCTTGCATCTGCCAATGGAGTTCAAGGTTTGCATCTGCCGATGGCATTTGAAGATACATCTGCCGATAGCGTTGAAGATACATCTGCCGATGGCGCTGTTAAGCTTGCACCTGCCGATGGACTTCAAAGCGTGCACCTGCCGATGAAGTTCAAGATACACCTGCCGATGGTTTTTCAAGCTTCACCTGCCGATAGCGTTGAAGATATATCTGCCGATAACTTTTAAGTTGCATATACCGATGGACTCTTAGAGCAACACATACCGATGACATGGCGATTGAATTAAAGCTGCTTCCACCGATGATCTTTTGCCAGAATTCAAAATAGCCGCGAAGCTACAGTGACGTCGTTTTCAGCATTAACTCCAGAACTTTAATGGCGACGACGACTTGCAACTACAGACGGCAACGGCTACCTGATCTAGTACGGATGCTTCCCAACGGTAACATTTTCCATTTGAAGAAAGAAGCATTCAATTCAGAGCTGAAAAAGAAGACAGAGTATTTAAGCCGAGGTTAGAGCACGAAGATACAACTTTTGCGAATTGAGCCCTAACCTGCGAAATCTTATCATACCCTGTATTATTTTTCTACACCTCTCGATTTTAACTTGAGATTCAATCCTTGTGAGAGTGTAGTCTGAGCTTACCATTTACGAACTCAACATTGTGTATAAGGCAGTGGATTGACGCCCGTGAAGTTCAATCCTGAATTGTAAAGGCAGTTGATCGGAGCCCGGAATTCTGATCTGTTTTTCTCACTGAGGAGAAAAGTAAAGCTCTTCAAGGGGTGAACCTTGAAGCGTGGATGTAGGCAAAGTTTGGCCGAACCACGTAAAAATCTTGTGTTGATTTTTTCTCTCTCTCTCTCCCTTTCATTGTTACTGATTGATTGCTTGTGTTTAGTAATTAGGTAAATTTTAAAAAGGTCTAATTCACCCCCCTCTTAGACAATCTCGATCCTACACTCATAACTACTAAGAAAATGTAGTGAATTTCATAAAAACGAACCGCGTAGATCCGTTTAAAAACTGAACATTTCCCTCTGTTTGAAAATATCAAAACACAACAAAATACTATCAATTCTCCAAAACACTATACATTATCAATCTAGTTACCAAGCATCCTAAAATGAGTCATCTTACTCTAGCACACTCAAAATACCTATACAACCTTCCCCCACGGGTCAAAATAGCGTCGACTATGCCAGTGCACTCCCACGAGCATTCTCCATCAACACGTGCGTTCATCTGGTGGAGGGACGTCGTCCTCACCTGTATCACAGTCACCTACACCATAGAAATAACCTATGAGCTAAAGCCTCCGTAAATCTACGTCAATGAAAATGCATGTTATGCATGCCGTTTAGAAATCATGCAGTCATTGTAACACCCCTAGTACTGTACCCATATTTTCCGTACTATATTTATTATTATTATTATTTTTTTTATCCTCACATTTTATAACTTTAAAACCTAACGTTAAGGCGGAATTGAAATCGAAACCGAAACCGGAATCGAAGTTTGTTTGGTAAATCATTTAAAACATAAACTAAAACAATTTAAATAAAACTTAAAACATTTAAATATTTAATAAAAAAATAAAGCAGGGGCAGAATCGGAACCATTCGCTGCCAAAAGGAGGCGGCGATCGATCTCTGCAAACTGCAGAGATCGGTCGCTGCATGCTTGCATGCAGCAAGCGATCGATCTCTGCTTTTCAGCAGAGATCGATCGCTGCATGCAAAGCAAGGGCGGCGATCGATCTCTGCTTTTTCAGCAGAGATCGATCGCTGCACACTATGCAGCGATCCCTCCCTTCTTTCATTCAATAACAGAGACTTTAACACTTCATACTTCACAGCATCAAACACATCGATTTGTTCTCTGGAATCCGATTTCCAGGGAACAAATCATCTTCTTCCTTTCACTAGTAATTACCATAACTCACAACCTGCACTCAACCGATTAAAACATAATCTAAACTCAATCGACTCGCGTCGGACTTTGCGAAGTCCAACTGCGTGGATAGCCCTAAAAATCGAGCCTATCCATAACCAATCCTAAAACCATTTAAAACATTTCTATAACATTTGAATAAAAGACTTAACAAAACGTTTAAATACGATTACCAAAACATTTGAAACGTCAAAAGTAAACCTATCAACTACCAGACCAATCATCCTAATATGTTCTATACAATTTAACATCAACCCAAACATCACGAAAATCCCAACATCTATACATACTTCCCCCACGGGTCAAAACGCGCCTCGACTGCCCAGCGCACTCCCACGGGCCATCATCCATCAACTGCCTCAGACATCAGGAGGAGGAACGTCATCCTCACCTGGATCTACGTCACCTACACCATAAACATAAGTCGTGAGCTTAAGGCTCAGTAAGTCTACGTGAATGCAAGTGAATGCCATGCATGCAGTTTGTAAAACATGCGTCCTACCTTTTCGCTATTCATTTCATTTCATTACATTACAGAGACGTCACCGTGGCCTCACTCTCGCTAGATAGGAGCGGCACATCCCGCGATTGGATAGCCCCTCGTATCTAACCGGGGGGAAAACATGCTCCCCAAGCAGCCATGTCTGAACCACCGCCACCTCCTTGACCAGATTACATTCATTCATATCATTTCTTTAATCTTTTCCTTTTCATGAAAACATGCGTAGAAATTCCTTTTTCGTGCTTTTCAGAAACATGATGCGTGAACATGAGCAATACTATAAACATAATTAAAACATGAACATATAAACCATCATACGTACCATCAAGACACTCAAGCATAACCTACAAAAGAACTAACCCTAACTACCCGACCAAAGCATTTAAACAAACAATTCTCCAATTTCCTCGAACAACAAAATATCGTATGGTGTAGGCCAATCGGCCAAACAAGTCGCGGAGACTTACTTGACGTCCGTTGAAATGCTAGCTCCGTCCACGAGCGTCGTTCACCTACGGAAATTCACAACGATTTTCGTTAAAATGTGTTTGAACCGTGAACGTCCAAATTAATAAAGTCCTTAACTAAAGGAGTTTTCCTAAAATTCCAACTTAACTAATCGATGGGTTTTATCGAATTATTTACGCTCGATAATTCCAAATTACCATTAATAGATTTCTCCAAAATCTCGAAAATTAGTCAAACTCCAACATTCGTCCTAAATCGATTAATTTCGTTCAACAACGTTTAATACGTTCAATACGTCCTTAAACTATAACAACCTATCGATTTCGAACCCTAAATCTCGATTTTTAACGAAACCTAAACGAAACTCTAATTATTCAAACTCCGTAGAAATCGAAATAAACACTCTAAGATCGTAGGTTCATACCTAGGGTAGCGAGAGGAGGAGAAACCGCGAAGAAAACGGAACGAACGGAGCGCGAATCGGAGTCGGAATGGAAGAAATCACCGGCGGCCAAGTGAGGGAGAGCCCTCTGGTGATCGTAAATTCCAGAGAAGAGGAAGAATGAATTAGAAATAGGTTTAGGTTAATTATTTTATAATATTGTTTTGAGAAATTACTAAAACGCCCTCCCTTGATTTTTATATAAGTTTCGTCGTTCGGTTTGTTAATCGTCTAGCCATTCAGCTTCACCAAATCTCCCTAGTCCGCCAATACGTCCAACTCATTATTTGGGACTTATTAAAACTGTCCGTTCGCAAGTTGGACTTCGTCTGCTATTTTTATGAAAACGTCATTTATTTTACGAGAAGCTTCATTACTCGGAATATAGCGTTATTACTCCGAAAATTCTCGTAAATTCATTAAAATTCCTATTAATCGTTAGGATCGTAATGACGCTTTCCGTTTGCGAAACTGACTTGATTTGACATATTTACAAAAATGGCATTATATATTAAAATAATAATATCCAGAAAAGCTGGATATTACAGTCATTTTATTCATTTAGTTACATAGCGGGATGTCACTGGGGGTTCGCTCTCAGTAGATGAAAACGGCACATCCGGAGGTTGGATAGCCCCTTTCATCTACCCGGGGGAAAAACATACTTCACCTATCGGACAGCCATGTCTGAACCACCTCCCCGACGTGACCGTGCTTACGTGCATTCTTATCTTTTCATTAGCCGTTTCATTTTTCATGAAAACATATGCGGAATTCATTTTCATGCTCTTTGGAAACAATGATGCATGTATGAGTATAAGCGATGAAATAAACATACAATAAACAAGAAACAGTAAATAAAACTTAGAACGAGCATTCTATAACCATAAAAGCCTTAGCTACCCATCCTATCTCCCCAAAACATCCAAGTTCACCAAGACCTCGATCAACAATTACTCTTACTGTGTAGGCCAATCGGCCAAACGAGTCACGAAGATTTACCTCTCGTCCCTTGCAATTTGCGCACCTCGTTCTGAGCTTCGTCACCTAAAACATTCCACCGTTCCGTCATCAGAGCTAAGTTCAATATATATCGTGCTAAAGGTCAAATAAAACTCCTGGCTAACAAAAATTTCTCTTAAAACTTTATTTTAGCTCGTTGGGCATTTCCTTGAGCAATTCGTGCTCGTGAATCCCTAGACCTCTATTAATGGAGTTTTTAAAACTTCCAACTGTTATGATTACTCATAAACCTGCTGACAACTCCCACTACATGTGCAATATCTGGTCGTGTGCAAACCATTGTGTACATAAGACTACCAACAGCTGAGGCATATGGAACTTTGGCCATGTAGTTCCTCTCTTCATCGGTTGAGGGTGACTGATCTTTGGATAGTTTGAAATGACTAGCCAATGGTGTAGTGACTGGCTTCGCATCCTGCATTTGGAACCTGCTAAGAACCTTATTCACATAGTCTTCTTGTGAGAGTTTGAGAACATCTTTATCCCTGAATATCCTCATCCCAAGGATTTGTTTTGCAGCACCCAAATCCTTCATTGCAAACTCTGTAGATAACTTCCTTTTCAGCCTGTCAATCTCATGCAAGCTTGCTCCAGCAGTCAACATATCATCAACATAAAGGAGCAGAATAATATAGGAATTATCAAACCTTTTGATGTAGCAGCAGTGATCAGCTTCACATCTCATAAAGTTGTTATTCTTCATGAAGCTATTGAACCTCTTGTACCATTGCCTTGGAGCCTGTTTCAAGCCATACAAGCTCTTCTGAAACTTACACACAAGCTCCTCTTTATGTTTTACCTCGAAACCTTGTAGTTGTCGCATGTAGATCTCTTCATCTAAATCACCGTGAAGAAAAGCGGTTTTCACGTCCATCTGCTGAAGATGAAGGTCTTCTTTCACAACCAAACCCAAAACAGTTCTGATCGTCGTCAACTTCACCACCAGTAAGAAAATCTCGGTGTAGTCAATACCTTCCTTTTGTTGGAAACTCTTGACAACCAACCTAGCCTTGTACCGCTTGCTCCCATCATGTTCTTCTTTAATTCGGTAAACCCACTTGTTGTGCAGCGCTTTCTTACCCTTCGGCGACTCAGTCAATTGCCAAGTTTGATTTGATTTCAATGAGTCCATCTCATCTTTCATGGTTGTCTCCCACTTAATCGAATCATCAGACTGTGCTGCTTCCTCATAATATTCCGGTTCACCTGCGTCGGTCAGCAGGATATAATTAAGAGACGGAGACCATCTATGGACTGGTTTGCTGATTCTGGATGATCTTCTCAGTTCTGCAATCGGCGTTTGTGAATTTACCTCTGGAGCCACATTCTCATCAACTTCTTCTTCAACAACACACCGAGTTTCTTCAACAGACGGACTATTATCAGCTGAAAAATCTTTGAAGTTGACCACTGACCACAGTAGACTCTTTCAATACAGAACTCCCACTGTCAGAAGTCTTACCAACAGTATCCTTGTAAAGAACTTGTTCGTTGAAGATGACGTTCCTGCTGCGAATGATCTTCCGATTTTGATTATCCCAGAAACGATAACCAAACTCGGCGTCACCATAACCAATAAGAAAACACTTATTAGATTTTGAATCAAGCTTACTTCTATCAGAATCATCAACATGAACATATGATAAGCAACCAAAAACTTTCAGAAAAAAAAAGTTTACCTTTTTGCCCCTCCAAACTTCTTCTGGAACTTTGAACTATAGAGGTACAGATGGTCCTCTATTGATCAAGTAGGTTGCTGTGCTGACTGCATCTGTCCAAAAGGTTTTAGGCAGCCCGACGTGCAATCTCATGCTCCTTGCACGTTCATTCAGCGTTCTGTTCATCCTTTCAGCTACTCCATTTTCTTGAGGTGTTCGAGGAATGGTCTTCTGCATCTTGATCCCATTCATAGCACAATACTCACTGAAATCTGCATTGATGTACTCGCCTCCGTTGTCGGACCTCAAACACTTCACTTTCAGATTTGTTTCATTCTCAACCAAAGTCTTCCACTTCTTGAAAACACTGAATACATCAGACTTGTTCTTCATGAAGTAGACCCAGACTTTTCTTGTTGAATCATCTATGAACGTCACGTAGTATTATGATCCACCAAGAGAAGAAACGGGTGCGGGTCCCCACACGTCAGTGTGCACCAATTCCAGTTTATTCTTCTTCAGCTCTTTCCTAACTTTTAGAAAACTGACACGTTTCTGTTTCCCAAAAATGCAACTTTCACATAGCTGATGCTCGATAGACTTCAGCTCCGGAATCTGACCATTATTGACAAGAATCTTCATTCCTTTGTTGCCCATATGGCCCAATCTGTAATGCCACAATTCTGACCTCGAGCGACGACCATCGCTCCTTTAGTTACCTTCCACGCATTGGTTCCGAAATTAACATGGTAACCCTCACTATCAAGCTGCCCCACTGAAATCAAATTACACATCAAACCCGGAACATGTCTTACTTTATTGATACTCCAAACAGACCCGTTTGTCGTCTTCAATTTTATGTCCCCGATGCCCACAATATCCAGTGGTTCACCATCTGCAAGATAGACTTTCCCATGATTTCCAGCTACATAATTTGCCATTAGTTCTTTGTGAGCCGTGGTATGAAAGGATGCTCCCGAGTCCAAGACCCATGAGTCTATCGGGCTATCTACTGAAAGAATCAATGCGTCAGTGATCTCTTCTGTTACTGTATTTGCTTCATCACCTTTTTCAGTACCGTTCTTCTTCAGAGCTCTGCAATTCTTTTTCATATGACCCTGCTTGCCACAATTCCAGCACTCAAATTTTTTTCCAGATTTAGAGTGACCCCTTCCATTTCTCGAATTTGATCTGCTCCTGCCCCGATTGGAATTTCTGTTATTATTTCTTCCTCTGTTTTCAACATGTAGAGCTGAACCTTTTGATGTTTCACCAGAATCCATCTTTCGAACCTCCTCGGCAAGAATGCGATCCCTCACATCGGTGAATACTAATTTCGAGTTTCCAATTGAGTTGTTGACTGCTGCCCTCATAGGCTCCCAGCTATTCGGAAGGGACGCCAATAAAATTAGGGCACGAACCTTATCCTCAAAATCAATTTCGACAGACAGCAATTGATTTACAACAGTATTAAATTCATTTGGATGTGCAGCTACAGAAGTACCTTCACCCATTTTCAGATTAAACAATTTTTTCATCAGATGTACCTTGTTGTTCACAGAGGGTTTCTCGTGTTGACTAACTTGACTTAAATGATGTTTAAGTCTAAATTTGTTTTTGATGATGTATTTGTCTGTTTAATATTGTAATTTGATTATGTTTATTAATTGAATTTAATGAAATGCATTTGAGTTAGATCTGTTTGAGATACCCTTAAAAAGAGTATTTTAGTTTTTAATGCATGTGATTAAGTGTACAGGGCTGAAATGTGTTAAACAATATAATCAATCCACCGGTCACAAAACGACAAAAGCGGAGTCGTTTACAAAAATCAATCCACCGGCCACAAAACGACAAGAGCGGAGTCGTATACAAGAATCAGTCCACCGGTCACTAGACGACAAAGGCGGATGAGTAAACCAAATTACTCTGCCGGCCACTAAACGACAAAGGCGGATGAGTAAACCAAATTACTCTTCCGGCCACTAAACGACAAAGGCGGATGAGTAAACCAAATTACTCTTCCGGCCACTAAACGACAAAGGCGGATGAGAGAAAATGAAGAGATCCACCGCTCACTTAACGACAAGGCGGATGAGCTAACACGATGAAGTCCTACGCTCGCTAAACGACAAGGCGAATGACTTCAACGAAATCCTCTTCCGGTCACTAAACGACAAAGGCGGAAGACGTCTAAGATTTAATCATCTGATGCCGGTTCAAGCGTTTAAAGCTTCATCATCCGATGCCGGTTCAAGCGTTTAAAGCTTCATCATCCGATGGCAGTTCAAGACTAACTCAGCTTTGTCTTCCGCCAGAATTCAAATTAGCCGCGCAGCTACAGTGACGTCGTTTTCAGCCATAACTCCAGAACATTAATGGCGACGAAGATTTGCAACTACAAATGGCAACGGCTACCTGAACTTGTACGAAAGCTGCTCCAACGGTAACTAAACTTCTATTATTGGATAAGGAGCATTGAAGCCAAGCCGATTTGAAGACAGAGTATTTAAGTCGAGCTTAGAGCACGAAGGAACAACTTTTTGCAAATTTGAATACTGAGCCCTAAGCTGCGAAAGTGATAATACTCTGTATTTTCTCTACATCTCTCAATCCTAACTTGAGATTCAATTACTGTGAAAGTGTTGTTTGTACTTAAATTTACAAACTCATATCATTTGTAAAAGCAGTGGATTGACGCCCGTGAAGTTCAATCCAGATCTGTAAAGGCAGTTGATCGGAGCCCGGAATCCCGATCTGTGTATTCTCGTGAGGAGAAGGGTAAGGATCTTCAAGGGGTGAGCCTTGGAGCGTGGACGTAGGCAGTTTGGCCGAACCACGTAAAATACTGGTGTCGAATTTCTCTCTCTCTCTCTCTTTACATTATTTGATTACTTGTGTTAAATCCATAAGTTTAATCAAGGGAGAAATTAAGTTGACTCGTGATTAAAATTAAAAAGTCTAATTCACCCCCCTCTTAGACAATTCCGATCCTACATCTCGTACATATCAGATATAGTCTTCATCAGACTCGGTGTAGTTTTCTCCTTCGCCACGTTGTGAGCAACGCTTTTAGTCAGCGTCAATCTGGCGACTCCCAAAACCTGTCTATCAAGGAGATTTCATTCACCGTCTTCCATTTTCTCTGGTTTCGCACTCAAAGGAAGATGAAATCTTTTCCCAAACAAGTAATCCTCGATTTGTATTTTCTAGAATGCAAAATCTGTCTCATCGAATCTTCCAATACCGTGACTTGTGCTATCGTCGCCTGCCATCTTTATCAAAAATCTCCCTTTAAAAAAAAAAATCAGAATCAATCTGCCTGAAAAATTAGAACCAATATACTCGCCTCAAAATTCAGATATTTCCCAATCAATTTATCAGCCAAACAATTTCGCAAAATTGCACCCAAAAATATTACAAATTTGAACCACCAACGAGATTCAATTTCTGAATATTAATTCAAATCCCAGAAGAAAATTAAACCTTTTTCTTCTCTGGCGAGACAGGGATGGCGCAACCAGAACAAGCAAAAACAGAACCAATAATTTCAAACATACCAAGATGATCGGAGATGGAAGGGAACAATCGGCGAGCTTGAGGCGCAGCTGAGCTTCACCGTCAGAGGCGGCGCGTGGTGATGGCAGAACGGCGACGCTTCGCGTGAGTGCAGCTCGGGATTTAGGCAGGTTGCTGCGCAGTCGGCGGTGGCTAAGCAGATCGGCGACGGCGAGGTCAGGCGCGGTCGGGGGCGGCGGCCCTTTCTGTCGGACGACGATGGCAGCGGCGATGCTCGGGCTCCTTCGCGTGGCGAACAGAGCAAAACACTATTCTGTATTGCTTCTTCCTTTCCGTCGAAGAGCAACAGAACAACAAAAAATATTTTTCCCCTTTTTTGTTTTTCTTTTCCATGGCAGAAAACACAATAGAAAAATTTTCTATTTTTCTTTTTCCAAAAATTGCAAATTTTACTAACCGAAAATTACAAACCTGAAATCGATCTATACCCTTCGAAAAATCAAACCCTGATTTTTTGAAAACCACTTCAACCTGAATCTCTGATACCAGTTGTTAGGATTAGACGCCCTAATCGACCTGTAACGAACGATTCAAAAATACGAAATAGAAATAACACACAGATTTATAGTGGTTCACTCTCGTCACGAGAGCTACGTCCACTGGCCGCTAACAGATTTCACTAAGAACAAGAACACGAGTTACAATAGTATTGCGCCACCCTTTCAGACACTCTGTCTTTTTCTGTGATACACTCCATAACCTAAATACGTCTTTATATAATAGACGATTTAGGGTTACAGAATAACATGATACTTAATTACCAAAATACCCTCAAACTTAAATTAGGCTCCATAACTTAACATCAACCACCAAATTTCGCAATAAATAACATTAAATTGCCCAACTACATCCAACACCCTCAAATACGTCCACCAAGGTCATAAATAGGGTAAACCTAACCGTTTCTAAAAAAACCCGACTATTTCGCAAAACCCTAAACGAAATCCTAACTGTTCAAACTCTAGAAATTGAAATCTATCGTTCGAAAACTATAGAATCTTACCTAGGGTCGTGATTGGAGAAGAAAACGTGAAGAACAACTAACGAATGGAGGAGCGTTGGCCGGCGTTGAAGTGAAAGTCGCCGTGGAGAAGGAAAATCGTCGATGAGGGTTGAGAGAAAAAGGAGATTTGCGTGAAGTGTTGAGGAAGAAAAGAGAGGTTTGTGATTTTTAATAAAAATTGACTTGCCAAATTACCAATTTACCCTTCCATTTGATTTTCTATAAATTTTCTTCTTGTCTGGTTAATTAACTAACAATCTGGTTTCTCCAAATTTCCTTATTTCATCATAAATTGTAATTTATTGTTAGGGCTCCATTAAAACTTTTCGTTCGCAAAATGGACATCATTTGACATATTTATAAAAATGTCATTTTATATTATAATAAATAAAATCTTGTAAAACTGGGTGTTACAAAAACTATTGAGATCCGTTGTTAGTCACAACTCTCGATGACCTATTACAAACATAATAGATAGTCATGCACAAAATGATGAAGGTTGTTATAATTAAAATATTTGATATTTATGTAAACAATAACACTCCTGAGTAACCAAATCCAAAAAATCTTTGAAAGTTCAGGTCAACCGAGATTTTAAACTTCACCATACCAATGATAATTAGTGGTAATGACAAAAAAATATAATTAAAGTAACGTTAAGTTTATCATCTAATTGTACTATTTAATTTTAGGGTAATTATCGATTTGAACCCTGTACTATACACGTTTTTTCAATTCGGCCCCTGTACTAAAAAAACCGGCAAACCGAACCCTGTACTTTGATTCTGTTATCAGTTTTGACCTTTTATCAACAATTTCATAAAACCCTAATTGAAAAAACTACCAAACGATCTTAGATTCAGTTGAAATTTTTACCAGATGTTCATTACTTAATGAGACGATAATCTGGAAATTTTTGTGATTTTTTAACACATCTACAATTTATTATAATTTTATTTTAGTATTGTTTAAAAATATTATAATAAATCATACAAGTTTTACAAAATTACGAAAATTTTTGTATTATCTACCCATAATATGGTGAACATCTAGAAAAAATTTCAAATAAATCCAATATCTTTTGGTATTTATTTAAATTAATCTTATTTTCTTCTTTATTTTATAACTTAATTTTTAAAAAAATATCAAACAATATTTGATTTATTTGAAAACTTTTCCACATGTTTAACCTATCATGGGTAGATAATAGAAAAAGTTTCGTGATTTTCTAAAATTTGTATGATTTATTATAATATTTTTAAACAATACTAAAATAAAATTATAATAAATCGTAGATGTGTTAAAAAATCACGAAAATATTCAGATTATCGTCTCATTAAGTAATGAACATCTGGTAAAAATTTCAACTGAATCTAAGATCGTTTGGTAGTTTTTTCAATGAGGGTTTTATGAAATTGTTGATAGAAGGTCAAAACTGATAACAGAATCAAAGTACAAGGTTCGGTTTGCCGGTTTTTTTAGTACAAGGGCTAAATTAAAAAAACGTGTATAGTACAGGGTTCAAATCGATAATTACCCTTAATTTTATATATTAACACGATGATCATCGACCAATACAATAATATTTTATTTTAACTATTTATAATTTATATTAAACAGTTAACGATTATATATTAACGCGATGATCATCGACCAATACAATAATATTTTATTTTAACTATTTATAATTTATATTAAACAGTTAACGATTAATACGTAAACAACATAAGAGTTAGCTAAAATTAGCATGTAAAATTACAGGGTAAACCTGACCTTGCTCGTATAATCAATATAACAATATGCTTATATATATATATATATAGATATATCTCTTATAGGGTATCAACCTTACCTTACTTGTTAAGGTCTTGCTCCATCGAAATACATAGACATCAACACGGAAAAGAGAGAAACAAAATAATGGAGGTGGAAGAAAACTAGTCAAAGTGTATAAATACTTGCGTCAAGCTGGCAGAAAAAGACACACACGCAAGCAGCCACCTTTGCGTTTGACCGGCAGGTGAAGGAGCTCGATTCGATAATCTCTTCCTCCCTGCTCTCTCCTTCACTTCCGAACTCGGATTTACTCCTCCCTCCCTCCCTCCCTCCCTCCCTCCCTCTGTCTTTCCTGAAACCTTTTATTTCCCTGCAAATCCCAGATTTCGAATCCTTTCTATTATCATCTCTCTGATTAGATGAAAACTGCACCTTCCGATGACCACCCACGAGGCTCCTGTCTCGATCTCCGTCTCCTCCTCTTCTAATCTTATTGGGTTTATTCTCGCTGTCGTTTCTAGTGCTTTTATTGGGGCCAGTTTTATAATTAAGAAGTTGGGTCTTCAATTAGCCGGCGCATCGGGCGTTCGTGCCAGTGAGTCTTCGGTTTGTGATTCGAGTTTGATAAATAAAAGATCCCCATTTGTTTTTTTCGCGTTGGAATCTGGTTTTTTTTCTCTACCGATATGCTCTCTTGCTTAGTTTAGTAGATGTGGTTTCAATTTTATGTCCTTGTGAATGAATTTGGCTATCGAATTTGGGCATTATTGTATTTCGTGGAATGTTAATTATTAGTGAATGAGCTAGTATTTTGTTTTATCGACGCATATTTATTACAATGGTTATCTGTTCTTATGTTGACATGCTGATTTCTCTCACACTCATGTTTTAAGCAAGCTTGTGTAGTTGACAGTTTGCGCTGCTCTGATTTAACGCTGAATAAATCTTCTGGTTAATGAAATTTAGATTCTGGAGGATATGGTTATCTATTGCAACCTCTTTGGTGGCTTGGCATGGTGACCAGTAAGTTTAGAATTGATGAAGTGTGCTGCTCATGTCCTCTTTCCAGGAGATTTTAATTGATTAGTCCTTGTTTAATTGCAGTGATTGTTGGGGAGCTTGCTAACTTTGTGGCTTATATCTACGCTCCTGCCATTCTCGTGACTCCACTTGGAGCGCTGAGTATAATTGTGAGGTAGATTTTAGGATTTAGTCTTAAATTTCAACAAGCCTCGTGATTTTGTCATAGCATATATAATGAAAGCTTCAATTATCGATGTTACTATCTTCTCTGTTGAATTTGTTTCATTTAATTCAGACCACAACAAACTGTGAGATGAACTGGTTCAGATCTTATTCATTGTCTCAGGCTTTCTGCTGTCTTTTGTATGGTAACTTTGTTTCTCTAATTGCGTCTGTTTGTTTTCCAGTGCTGTTCTAGCACATTTTTTCTTGAAGGAACAATTGAAGAAAATGGGTATACTGGGGTGTGTTTTGTGTGTAGTTGGATCGACTGTGGTTGTCCTGCATTCACCTGCTGAACGTACTCTAAATTCAGTGGTTGAAATCTGGCACCTCGCCACTCAACCAGGTAATTGTGGAACATATAATGCCATTTTTCTCTTAATTTTAGTGTATTATTAACCTTTTCTTCCATATTTTTGGTCCAGCATTTCTTTTGTATACGGCCTCAGTTGTAGTTTTGGCATTGTTCTTGGTCTTTTACTGCGAACCACGATTTGGACAGACAAACATTATTGTCTACGTTGGCATTTGTTCGATTATTGGATCCTTGACGGTGAGTCTTTTATTGCCATTCCAAGTAAAAATTAGATTTGGAAATGTCTTAGTCTGTGATAAACCAATTTGGCTGAATAATCTAATAAAAAATGTTATTTTTCTGTTTTATGTTGAAGATACTCTGGTTATATTGAATTTTATCTTTCTTTGAAGGTAATGAGCATTAAAGCTATTGGCATTGCAATAAAGCTCACAGTGGAGGGTTTGGACCAAGCAGGGCACTTTCAAACCTGGATCTTTGCCATGGTTGCTATCTCTTGCATAATCATTCAGTTAAATTATTTGAACAAGGTCAGTTTCTTTCATTTTTCTGGCAAGTATCTGAATAGAAAACGAAATTGGCGGGACAAATACAGATAACTATGGTACTACCATCATATTTAGGACGTTCTGAATACCGATGATGTGCCTAGGACGTTACTACTGGGAAGTTTATTATTGTATTGACAGTTTTCAAAAAATCAGCTTTTTTTTTGCATTGATTTATTCAAATTTTAGCCATGCACAACTGCCAAATAAAGCCAGCACCTTAAGGTTGTTTATTTTTGTGGATTTGGATGTTCATTTTCGTCGTGGCTCAATAGCAGCGTTACTGAGATGATCTCAGGGAGTTCCTTCTGGTTTTTGATCATGGTGAACTTAATTTTACTAAAAAAAAGAGACAAAATGTTAATACTTATTCGAGTACGCCTCACAGTTGCAAATGACACGTGAAACTCGTAGAGGAGTTTAAACTTTTTTTGTTTATCGCTTTTGATTCTTTCGACCATTGTCCAGTGCTGATTGAGAAAATAATATAAATCATGGCCCAGGCTTTGGATACATTTAAAACGGCCATTGTTTCTCCGATCTATTACGCGTTGTTCACAATATTCACAATTTTGGCGAGTGCTATAATGTTCAAGGTACTTTTTTTAGTTTTTTTTATTAGTAAATCTTTCACCTTTTCATTATCATAGTATAGTTGACCATCTTAATTGCTAGGATTGGTCTGGTCAAAGCGCGAGCAGTATCATCTCGGTGATTTGTGGATTTATAACAATTCTTTCTGGGACAATGGTATTGCATAACACAAGGGGACCCGATCAAGCTTCTATTTCGGGTAAATGCTTGACCACTTTTAACTTCAATTACAAATATGCTTGGTTTTTATCCTGGTTCTGGCTATAATGCACTTTGTATTGCTCCATTATAACCTTCTGTTGCTCCATTTGCACTACCTTTTTGTGTCATTATCCACTAACTAATTTAGTAGTTGCTTAGAAGTAGGTTTACTGAACTGTTGATGTTGAATCTAATTTTGTGTTTGATATTGATTTTTCTATTTCTCACTGTTTCTTTTTAGTTCTCTTCGTTTCTGGTTCTCTCTCTCTCTCTCTCAATACTTGGAATTTTACATTGATGTTCTGATGCACATACAGATTTCTATGGACCCTTTTCTCCTCAAGTTTCTTGGTTTATGCACCCAAATGGTGATCCATGGAAACCGATAGATGAAGAGAAACTTTTGCCTGATTTTGATGCAATTCTTAAACAAGATCATTTCACATGAGTTGAAAGATATCGTATACATCAACTTCCATGGCTCGGAAAACTAATACGGCTCCGACAGTTCTCCAACAGAAGAAGAAAAAGGCCTGAACCGATTTGAGGCGAAGCAGAATATGAAGAACGAGTTTGTGCAGCGAAAAAGAAAATCGGCATCTTCTGTAAGTTTTGATTCTAACATTTTTTTTGTTGTGTTTCAATAATTCTTTACTATAGACAGAAATCGATTTGTGTTTATATTTTTTCTACCCGTGTAGATTTTCTCGGAACAGAATCAATTATTTTAAGGAGAGAATGTTTGATTCCTGTGTTAAAACTTTAAGTTTGAGCTGTTTTTGGTGGGAAAGAAAGTGCAAGAAAGTTTTTCTTCCTCTGGATTGAACAAAGTAGTAGCAGAAGTTTATACTAAGCAGAGATTAATCACTGGATAGACTGGACCAACATGAGGTTAGAGTAGGGATGAGAATGAAACAGGATTAGAAGCTTCTTAAACCTTGGAAAGATTTTCAATGTTGATAGGATAAACTTCAAATGGAGATTGAGACGAAAAAGCCGCCTTTGCTATCAAGGAATTGGCGGCCTCGGTCGGATGCAACCCATCAAAGAAAACATAATCTTGTCTGTTCGGACATGTCTGTCCTCCTCCTCTGCATAATATTCCATTCGCACCCACTTCGCAACAACTAGTTGCAGAATCCTTGAAACCTATGATCACCATAGGAGAACAGAAGCTTATATCATTGAAATCGAAGCTTAAATGATGGGAAGATGATCTTTGTAGGAGAAAAGAAGACCTTTAATGGCAGGATTTTCAATGATTTCTTTGAGAATATCGTTGGAGTTTACAATAACAAGGGTAGATCCTGGCATTTCGGGCTGAATCTTGTTGACCATCGACTTTAAGTTGAGGTAGAAGAGACGAGCCGCCATGTTCATGGCTGTGTCACACTCCGTTGTCCTTCTTCTCACCACTGGACTGCACCCTAATGGACTCACTCCCATTATCACAAATTTTCTTCCTCCCAAACTGTATAATTTCTGCAAAACAAAACCCACCCCAAAATCATGGGTTTTAGAGAGAGAAATAGTAGGTATACAGTAGAGAGAGAGAGAGAGTACCTTGAGTTGAAGAGAGAGAGAGGAAGTGAGATTCTCAGTGAAGGTTGCGACAGAGACATTGAAGGAAGATTTGAAAATAAAATAGTTGAGTGAGTAATCATTTCCTCCGCTTCCGACGAGAAACAAGTAGTCGTCGAGTGGTAATGGCTGCTGTCCGCCGTAGATGGTGGCCAGCTCAGGCAACGTCACTGATTCGAAGTTTGCTATCTGTTGACTCAGACTCACTACCTTTCCCTGCATTGAAAAACCATCCTCTCTGGTGAAGAAATTCAACATATCATCTTGTTTTTTCATAGTATTTCCTCGTCTTCCTCGAAAAATAACAAACAATTTTCACTTGAGAATAAAAACATTGAATTTCCGACTACAAAATAACTTTTACAGATGCATATTTCACAATCACCTGAATCACGTGAAGAAATATCAAACAAATTCAAGTGTTTCTCTCTATCTCTCACGCAGAAAGTCTGTCTTCATTTAAAGCTCCTAAGTCAAATTCTCAAACTATAATATTTTAGTAAATATTTACAGGCGTAGATTTTTACCAGCTCAACTTAACTGGTCGATGAAGAACATTCAAAACTTGCTGGCTAAATTTGAACCTCTGAAGTTGTTTAGATCATGCATTTAACAAAGTGTTGTTTTGTAACATCATGCTTAAAAAGAACTGATCGTACCGCAAAAGCACCGGTATCGTCGCGGATACCGGAGCCGCCGGAAGCGAAGTTTACTCCGTTGAAGATCTTCTCCCCAGTAGTTGCAGGATCATAAAATGCAGGAATATAAGAAGGAAGGCCCAGGAATTCACCCAGAAAATCCACCACGTTCTTCCCGTTTGTAAATCTACCAGAAGCTCCGAGAGCAAAATCTATTCCATAAGGCTGATAGTTAGCTTTTGCGATCGATTTCTCTATCAAATTATTGTTTCCATTGTCGACCAGAGAGCTTCCGAACACGAACATTCCTTTTATCTCCCTAACTCCATTGGTCCAAACTACGCGATTTACCTCTTTTGCCTCGCAGAGCTGGATGTTCTTTCCCCATAAAAAACAAACCAGAACGGAAAGAAAAATGATGGGCTTTAGACTGGCTTTTCCCTCCATCTTCGTCTCTTCTTCTTCTTCTTCTTCAATGGGGTTTTTAACACGAAAGAGGAAATGGAGATATTGTCTGCTCCATAAAGTCTGTTTATGTAATCTGCGTGAGAACGATGGATACAGTTGAGAGCATTTAAAATGGAAAATAAATCCTCGAAACTCGGTCAAATAAACTTCCTCGTTATGAATATGGGCTTCAGTTTTCTACGTCTTAAACCTCCCATAAGAACCCTTTTTTATCTTCAAACATCTCTCTGTCTTCCAAATAGAGTTTGCGTCTATTTGTTTCTCTCGTGTGTTTCCTGTGGCTCCAACCTCAACTAATGTTTGTTGGGTTCTTTTATAAATTAGATTCAATTATGTTCTTGACCTGTTTCCAGTTTTATACAGTTTTCATTCAACTCCATCTCCACTCAAAACTATTATTAGCTTCAGATCACGTAACGACAAATTCTGCCTGGACATGTTTTTCTAATTATTGCATGGAGACGAAGGATGGTATCAAACTTTACTTTGCTTATTATTTTACGTGACTCTCGAATTATAATATTTAATAAATTAAGGTTTTTTCTCCTAATTTTCAACCTACTCTATTTATAATTTTTCTTTCACAAGAAATTATGGTTTTTTTTGGACAATTTACGCCGTAAACTTGGATAATATACTATCATAATTTCTGTTAAAAAGTAAAAAAATTTCACTTGTTCATTTTTTTTTTCCGAAATGCCCCTCACTGGACCGAACCGGACTAGATTGGTTCGGCTAATTGCATTCTGATTTTTTTTATTTTTTTTTAATTCTATTCCTGTCTTCTCTTTTTCGAGAAATAGAATAAAAAAAAAAGAGTAAAATTAGCCGAATCGGTCTGGTCCGGTTCGGTCTAGTGAGGGATATTTCGGGGAAAAAAATGAACAAGTGAAAAAATATTATTTTTTGATGGAAAATACGATGATAAGGGCCATATTGCCCATTATCAATACATTAAAGTTTTTTTTGCCTATTATTTAAGTTTACGGTATAAATTATACATTAGAAGGATAATTTTACTTTTTTTTTTTTTATTATAATAATAATATAGCCAGGACAGAGGCCTGGTCTTTTCACTCATAAAAACATTTCTCAGTGACTGAGCCATGGGCAATATTTCTCAATAAATGCACTGCCACTTCACTAACTCAACCTTTATTTTCTGGGCCATTTTACATTTTCTTTTTTATTCCTACTGATTTTTTTTTTTATTAAAAACAAGATCATATTTTAAATTATATAATAGTGGAAGTAGTTGAATATTTATTTATTATTTATTATTAATGTAAAATATTTTATAATTTATTTTTCCAAAATAAAAGGAAAGGGGGAAGAAAGTACTGTAGAGACTATGGAGTTAAGATTCCTCCTATCCAAGGTCAAGAATCCAGCGGTGGCCATAAAAAAAGACAGCTTTTTGAGCGATGGACGATGAATCTGCTAATTGGGTTTGATCAAATG
This sequence comes from Begonia masoniana, assembly GCA_022432975.1. Lineage (NCBI taxonomy): Eukaryota > Viridiplantae > Streptophyta > Magnoliopsida > Cucurbitales > Begoniaceae > Begonia > Begonia masoniana. The sequence continues at coordinate 83,062,290 of CM039502.1, read as the reverse complement.
TTAATCAAGAACCAACCCATTACTTAAATTCGGAAAATCCCATGTAAAGCTGATAAATTTCTCTACTTTCTGTTGGTGCATCCTTTATATATGGAATCCAAATATCCTTTCCAATCCAATCCTTTCTCCACTTGTTCCTATAAATCCTCAATACAGTCCACTCGCACTCCTCCGTAGATCCCTCCTCCCATCTCCAATCTAAACCTACCTTCTTCTTCTGTAATCCCCACCCCACTGCCTCTGAACCAACCAGGTTTGTTTTTGAGTTTTTAGATTTTTTGATCGATTCGCTTTCTGATTCATTTTCTCGTTAGATCATTCCCCTGGTTGTTCTTTAATACATTGTGGTGTTTGTATGTAGCATTGTTGTGTTCGCGACTCGTCCATTTTTCTCCGAAGTTGGTATAATCCGGTGTCTTATCTGTGATTCTTTTTTTTTTTTTTTTTTCCTTTCCGATTATAGCTATTCGACCCTTCTTCTTCCATTTTCGCAATCAGAATTCACTGGTTATATATGACTTTGAGCGGGCATTTATCTTTTGAGTTTCAATGTGTAGTAATTGGGTGCAATATCTTCGTTTTCCAGTTTTAGGGTTTGACTTTTGAGGTGAACTTGGTGTAGGTTATTCATTTGTGGGTTGCAAACAATTATGGCCGGCCTTATGAGCTCTTTTTTATTTTATTTTTTTTAGTGCATTTAGTATCTCTCATAAAGATGTAGTTGTATCAAATCTCTGTCGCACCACTCTTAGCAGAAGGAGGGTGACAAACACACGCTTGAACCTCTCTGATAAACAAACATCTTCATAGATATTTCGCTCATAATCTGAAATTACTGAAACTTGTTTTTGTTAGATTTGGCCGATTGTACTGGTTCATTCTGTTTGAAAAGAAAGCAGTTTGATGCATTAGTATTTTCTGATTTAAGTTTTGGACTGGCGTCATGGTAGATCCAATCAAACCAATTCCCATTTATGAAAAACGTTTGTTTTTTTTGGTCAGAAGTCATCTTGTCCACTGGTTTTGCTTTGTTATAGTATTTGCCTAACTTCTGATGCCGATCTCAGTCAAACAGTTCGTTCACACTCTTACTATTCTGCTCCTTCCTTATCATCGATGCTTTTTCGAGTGTCATAATCTGCTACCTGCCAAGAACGTAACTGCGATTACTTTGACTCGTATTTTTATGAAGTTCTTTACAGGTAGCTATGTAAAGGGAGTACATGAAAATCCATAGACATAGCAAAAATTAAGTAGTCTCCTCTTGTTTCTGGCATTCTAGCCTTGACGGAATGGAAATTATGGTTATTTCGTTGGTGGCAACTTTTTTGTTTCTATATTTGATATATTTTTTGAAGAGTCGCAATCTCCTGCCCAAGCCAAGCTACTGAATTCCAGAACATCTAATGACTAATATTGTTTGAGATAACCTGTTGAAATAATTCAGCTGTTTGGATGTTTTCTATGTGATTTCACGAAGCTTAAGCTTAAATATCAGAGTAAACTTGGGTCCAACATTGATTTGAAGTCATATTTCCATATTTTTCAAAGAGTATGAGAGAGATGCTTGCTTGTGGTACTTTCGTATGGTTCTGTTCTTGATTGAATTTTGATAGTTTGTTTAATGTCTTGACATGTTTTGTCTGCCATTTTAGTTGTTCTTTTCTAACACCAGATTTGATTTTTGCCGCATTTTCATAGTTAGTTCGACACAATACGAACGGTACTTTCTCAGTTATTTTAGTTCAAGTGCTGATTTCCTCTTGTTTTATCGTCCCATAGATCATCGCAAAGACCTCTACACGATATATTGTTCATCAAAACTCTGGAAAATGAGTCTGGCGTGCCTTGTCTGCCATAACGTAGAAAGCCCGTCTCACTCTTTTCGGAGTTACTCCGTTTCGAGTTCGGACAATGAAGGACGATGTTCTGCCATAGGTAGTTGCTTAACCTGGAAGGCATCTCTTCCTCTGGCAGCCCACCATGCATTTGCCTCGACATCCAAGGTGACTCCCCAGCCAAATATCCCGACCAATTCGAGCCTCCCAACTGCCCCTCGCCTGGTTCGTAGCTGTGCTTTGAGAAGGGACCTTGTAAGAGACTGGAATTTCAACGAGAATGTCATCCAACACTAGATACTCTTTAAGGATTATATGCTGTTTCCTTGTTTCTTTTTGGCCTTTTCTTTACCTGATGAACTCATTTTCCCACTAGAAAATTTCCGAGTTTGTAACCATTTTTAGTAAAAAAAATTTCTTCAACTTTGTTTGTATATATCGAAATAGAACTTGTTCAAATCTTGTAATCTCTGCAACTTTTCCATTGATAGACAACTCTAATCAATCTTACAGATAGTTCAGGTCTCTAAAATCTGTCTAGAAAAATACAAGATATTTTTTTACATTCTACCCCAAATGTGAATCTCATCATACCACAGATATTTGCTAAAAATTGCAGAATACCAGGGCAAGAAGACAGATTATCTACACTAATTACAAACCGACTCTTGCTATGGAGAAAGCAAACAAGAATTTCAACAAGTATAAACAGTTTGTTCACCTTCACCTAAATCATCTCCTCCGCCGCCACAAAGTCTACACGGGTCATCAGAATCACTCTTCTGCGTGCACCATTGATCTGGGACGCTCAAGAAATGGGTCGACATGAACTTTCTGAATCTCCGTTTGTACTCTTTCGGAGATATAACCGTCGGCAAAACATTCTTAGGAACAAGTGAAGATTTTACCCATGTCTCCAGATGCTTGTCCCATGTATATTGCCTTAGATAATCGATAATTCCGCATACAAGTACTCGCCTTTCAGCATCGACTCCGACAAGTAAAGAGTAGTCCATCACATTTATAGACTGTAAATAGGTAACACTCAAGTTATTAGTGCTTGCCATAAAAAAAAATGAATAAAATTCTATGCACTGGAATTCTCCGTCAATGAGAAACTTCGCGTTAAAAACGAAGATTTACAAAAAGTTGACGGGCAATAAGAACATGTAATATGGTTATAGCATAATTGATATGTGATCTATGGACTCACATTGAGGAAAGTTGTATCATTCCAGACAGCCCTTTCCAAGATTCGCTTCGCTTGGTTACTAACATACAATGGCGATGAATTCATGTCATTGACGAAATTCTGATCGAGAAGTACGTCGCTGGCAACTGAATTGAATCGAGCGTGAAGGGCTCCTTTAAGATCGTACTGACGACAAATTTTCCAACCAAATGTAAGATTCTCCATCACCATTAGATCATGCCTCATCTCCTTTCCACTTTTTGTCTGTCTAACCATAACCTGCAAGAGAAAAATTGAATTCTAAGTTGGATGAAGCAATGGAAGACAGAAAGTGAGATAAATTTAATACCACCAGACCTGATAAATCCCAAGAACTTTGGCCAGGCAAGTTTGATTCCCCAATTCAAATGACTGATTCATATAGTTGAAATAATCAGGTGCAATCTCCATGAAGGAATCATATTCTGTCTTCTTAATCTCCTTTACAATAAACCTGTCATCAAGTGTTTTAGCAAAAAAAGATTTGCTTTTTCCGCCTTGAGCTTCCCAATTTCTACAGCGGCTTAGAGAGGCAATGTAATGCGACTCGGAAGGACAGCACTGGCTCCGAAGATTACGAAACTGAACGAAATATGAGCAATTAACAACATATTTACCCTTTGCCAGTGATCATATGATGCCGTCGGGATCTGCCGGTCTAAAAGTCTCCGGAACAAGAGAATCAAGCAGATTCAACCCATCAAAACTGAAGAACCTCAAACTTTCAGAAGAATGTACTGAATCCAACTCTGAAGATCCATTTGAAGGAAATCGATTCAGGCTGCGTAAATTATCAAACGATTTAGCAGGTCTGAGTTCGCCTTTTTCCTGATCTGGAATTTCTGTTTGGATAGGCAGATCGTACAACGTTGCTAGAACACAAGCGACAATGCTTGAGAGTTCACCCTCATAATCTGACACAACATGACTGTCAGTCTCAAGAGGAATGTGAAGCCTGGATCCTTCTTCAGTTATTAGATGGTATACCGTGGGTAAATACTCCGCCGTATGGGTACTTACGGTTTCAAATTTAGGTATATAATTTCTCTTAATGTCCTTCATATTTACCAGCCGAATCTCTGAAAATGGTGCCCAGAACCAATCGTTCGAATCCCCTAAGTTGGATAGCCATTTATTCAGATAAATTCCTTCTTTCGATGCATATAACCTGTCAAACGAAAATTTGTCGTTCTGCTGATTACAATAATCCGATGACGAAGTTGTATCTATAGGTTCATTTTGCTCTAATGATTTCTCTAGCTCAATTGCTGATTGGGCATTACCATCACTTCCCATATCATCATTTTGTGCCACAAGTTCTGTCCCATTTCTTCTAACTGGTTCTAGCAAATCTTTTTCGGCCGCGGCAAAGTAAATCAGAGAACAAGGTGAAAGCAGCAAAGAAAGGCGACGGTCCCAAATGCAGGATTCCAACAAACATTCCCAGAGAAGGCGATTAATGAAGAGAAACTTGTGGACATGGTCAGGATTCCCATCATCAGCGAGTGTATTATGTATGTTCACCTGATTTCATTTTGATCAAATGAAGAACAATTCCAAATAATAACTTAAAGACACAAGAACTGCAATAACCATCTTTTTAATTTGACAAATCAATATTTTTAATGAAGATTTCAAAAGATTATTATCTTGGGAGTGCAAACCAGAGCAAACCCAGGACCCAGAAATTAACAAATTCAATGATGAACAATAAAATCTATGCTACATAAAATTTTATTACTTCCCCTTCAACCTAAAAACTTTTATTCCTTCAGAACAAATTGACTGAAATCTTGGTTAACAGAGATCATAACAAATGATTGTCAATCTGAAGAAACACCATCATCTCCATAGTATTTATTTGTGATGATAAATATGAATAACATTCTTACAACTAAAGATTTCCTAATATTAAAATCTACAAAATACTTACGATATAATTATATTTAGGCTTATACCCTATACTATTAAGACTTTCTATTTCGTCTCTCTCTCATGTTCTTTTACTCTCTACTCTATTATTTATTATCTCCCTAATTTGTGTATCAAATTACAATCTGAGTTGTCATGCTTCGTTAAGTCTAACAAATAATAGACTAGTTTCATTAATCTAATATTTAATCGCACCAAAAAGTACATATCGATAAAATAGAAAAAAGATCGACATTGCTCCTAGTAATGGATTTTAAATGTGACAAATATTACGAAAAGAAACTACTAACCTCAAATTCAAATCTCTCCCTCTTTAGCATCTCTTCAACAATAGAAAGCTCTTTTGGTGAGCCCTGCAGATTCAAAGTCGAGCTTTTAAGTTCAGATCTGATCTTTTTCAAAGAGTTTTCAATCTCCATGAACAGCAGCATCCCTTTCATATACACCTTCAAGAAAAGGGGGAAAAATCAAATCCAACAATTTAGAGACATGGAGGCAATGGCAGTGACAAAACCTTCACGCTATCACAAGAAATGAGTAGACGAAGTAGACATACATCTTGAGTTAATTTGACAAGTTTCTCTTGTCTGACTAAATTGCTGTACTCCAGCTTCCGAGGAGGAACAGACACAGTATATGTTGGAACCTGAGAATATTTGAACATAGCAACCATGGGGCCTAATCTGCAAACAATAAGAACACTATAAAGACCCGAATAAGTCAATTATCAAGAATGTTAATGCAAAAACAAGTACACCTAAGGAATTCCATTTAAAGTTATAAAGTATCCATCGAGTTTAGCGGCATAAAAGTTCAATTTTTCACAGCAAATTTATTCTCTTTCTAAGGTTATCTCCCATGATGAAGGCCTCATCTACATTTCAATGAAAGTTCAATATTTCAGCTAAGAACACTACTTTCTGAAAAAATCAATCGTACCCAAAGAAGTAGAGGAAGTCCCTGTACAATGAATGACCACAGCTGGACAATTTACTGGATGAAGAATAGTTAGAGAAACTGAGCTCAAGGAACTTCCCGAATGACAAACCTCCCGCAGCGGGTGAAATCACCACCCTTTTGGTATAATTAGAAGTACCTTGAGTTGATTGACAATTACCACAACGACTCCACATCCAAAGTTTCCCTTCCTTTTCTCCTGGTAAGAATTTACCTCCTGATATTTGTCGGACTTGGACTGTTAGTTGCTTGCTATTATGCGCATAGTAGTAGAAATGAGCTCCCGGTGGTTCCCCACATGAACTGCACTGGTTTTTCTACAAATGGAAAGTATGCCAAGTCAAATTGATTTACACATAGTGCTTCAAAACAATATTGGCAATTCTAAATGGAGGGACAAAAAACCTGATCTAATAAAGATTCCCGTAGAAACTTTCAAAGTGGAACATCAAAAATTTTGTAGAACACGATGTGGGAGAAATGGCTTTGTTCGCATATTGATCCACGTAAGAAATTTCGGCTTGACATCAAAACTAAAATACTCTGAGAATTAGATTCGCTGTTGGCATTATCCTCTCTCTTTCTATGCTCCTCAACATACCCACAAGACTTTTCCACCTCAGTTGGCCTTTCAGGGAATGCAGGTGAAGGCCGGAGTTGTACATCTTCAACCGGCTTCTCTTCATCACAAGCACCTTTCCTTTCATTACCACTATGATCTGCCTCTGTCACAATTGGAATGGAAATGGGTTCTGAGATCGGATCATCAGGTCTTTCTCCATAAAATCCCAAATAAGATGATAGAGATGAATAAGACGAGGCAAGAGGAATGTCTCGGATAACCTTTTTAAGCGATTGTGACAGGGTAGTAAAACCAGAAAAAATTAGTGGATTATATGGTTCGTGAGAAATTGCCAAATTGCCTTCCATATCCAAGTTTGATTCTTCAGAATCTCGTTGTAACCCAGTGGCAGTGGGAATATCGACAGAAGATTGAATACTTTTGTCAGCCGCCTCCTCAAGTCGAGATGCAGTCGAACTACAACACACCAAGTCAGGGAACCGCTGATCAAGTGGCATAAATTCTGGCACACCCACAAATGGTATGGTGGTAAACATAGCACTCTGGTCAACAAGGAATGAAGTTTCGAGTATCAACTGATGGGCAATGGCAACTGCACAACGGACTATGCACTTAATCCTCTTCAATTCATCACTATGCGATCCTTTTAGCAAAATCTGTGACATGTCAAGAGTTAACTCAGCATTTTCATGCCCAAATTGCTATTTTTTATTGATAAAATTACATATCATACTCCACCACGTCAATAATAAAATCAATTATCAACTTTATACAAATATCCAAACAAACTGAACTTCATAAATGCACATGTATTAAACTATCACTAATTCAAAAGGCCTAAGCTTTTAGGTTGAAATTCACTTTTATCATTTATATAATTTCCTAATATTCATTTTTTATAGGGTAAAGTAATAAGACAATTATAAGTATATAACATGAAATGTCCTACCTATAGTATAAATGAGAATAATTGACTAACCGCACAACCCCGACGTGTAGGGCAGCCCTCAATGTACATTAATGTTTTACACGAACGCTTTCCACCGTCGGACAATCTGACATGTTCTTCTACACATTTTTCAAAGCAAAAAGTGTCACAATGCTTTAGCATGTGACTCATCATCGTATCAGATGATAAGATTGGTGAACCAGTACAACGAGCAATTCTTTCCAAGCGGTGGAGCTTCATCTCAAGAACAAGCGTCATTCCTTTTTGGAGAATAGATTCTTGGATATCACGAGAGACGGTTTTTTCAACTAAAATCACATTCGGTTGGCAAAATTCAATCATCTCAATTATAGACTTCTCATGATCCATTTCCTATTTAAAAAAAGAAGAGAAAACAAGATATAAGCAACTTCTCATGTTAAGACAATCAAGAAATGAAGATTAGTATACCGGCTCCATTGCATTAAGCGATAGCAACCCGCTTGAAGATAGCCCCAGCGCTCCTTTGATCAATAGCAACTTTGGGTTTTTAAATTTACTTGGCATGTGCTTGTGAGATGCATGCTTTTTGAAGACCAAGCCCTTGATAAATTGACTGCAAAAACCACTCAAAGAGTGTTCTTAAACTGGAGATTAGCAATTGATAAAGAAATACCAATGAACTAGAAAATTTTGCTAAGAAAAATTCAATATTTCGATGCTATCAGGACTCTGATTTCCATCATTTCAGCAGATTAATTTGAGAAAAAAAAAAGTTGATAAAAAACATAAATAAAAGAACAAAAGAGAAATTACTTAACCTAGGCAAGAAAACTAGCCTATAACCATGGAAAGTATTATCGAGCACACTTTAAAAATACCTTTGGCTGCGAGATCCCATGGCAACACATTTAACTTTTACGTAGCCATCAGGATCCATTGCTTTGCCATCAGAGATGTTAGGCTTCAAAAACGAAGCAGCTTCCCAAGACAAGGAACCAACAATGTCCGCCCAATTTTCACCATCTTCATCTGTCGAAGCAACTCCAAAAGATTGAAAAAGTTGACAAACGATATCCCTGAACCGCCCATTATAAACCTCCTGCATTGCTCTTAGTTTCTCCTCTCTAAGTTTAAAGCTAGCACTTCCTTCTTTAGAACTCAAAGACATTGACTTGCCGGATTCTGTTGTATCACCACACTCTTCAATGTTGCCATCATCATTGTAAGCCACACTTGCTTCATCGTCATCACAAGCAATGCTTCCTTCTATGTCATCATCAGCGTCTCCTGGTCCTGGAGGTTCCCAGATTGCACTGTCTATCACACCAAAGATGGGGAGAAATCTTTCAGTTTCATCACTTACTGAAATTCTAGAAATTTTATGACCCGTCTCGTCCGAATAATTGGGTTTCATCATCTCAGTATTGCTCCGTTTGTACATATTATTCCTATTATCTCTTTCATTAGAATTCTCTGTCATCGTATTATAATTGTCACTTCCGATTTGTATATATCCACCAGTTGGCTTTTGCAATAGCATATCTAGTCGAAGCGAAAGATCCTCAAGATTACTCCTGACAGAATGAAAACTATAAAATACAACAAAGTTCCTTCATGAATATTGGATTTTTTCATATAAATCTAAAGCAACGTAAGAACACAAAAAAAAATATCATAATTTAGACTAGATTGATGTACCTGTCGCTCGAGTTCATCTCAGCAGAATAATCACCTAATAGAAAGAGAGAGGATAAATACTAACCAGTAAATGATATAGAACAACATTTTGATTCAAACTTGAAAAATGTGTTTATGAATAGTAAAAAGAAAACTTACCGCAATCACTGCTGGGCAATGAAGACATTGGACTTAGCACAGAGGTCGAACAAGATTTGAATCTATCTTGCTTTGAAACCTCTATCTCCGGCGTCTCCCCACAAAACTTGCAAGTCAATGTGGCACCACTAGCATCTACTTTCGAAGAATTTCTACTATCCCTTTGCCCATCATCATATTTGGTCATCTCCGCACCACAACGATGAACATACTAAATGTTTGAAGCCAGAAAGAATGAATTTATAGCCTATCCTGCATAAGATTCATCCACAAAAACATGATCAGAAACTAGGTACAAAATTGGCCAATTAATAAATCAATACATTAAGAAACTGGCTCTCTAAAAATTTGGTACGAAACTGTATAGCACAATCAATAATAGCAGTCACTTCGTACGAAACTTCTTCTTATTTTGGAGAAAGATAAGATACTTATAGCCAACCACAAGGTGAAAGAAGATATCTCTTCATCTCTTGTGAAGAGAAAGATACAATAATAAATTGCTTAGCCAACAACCAAATTGTTAACCGCTGAAACTTTAATTGGCCAGAGATATCAAACTCAACGTCTTGGTTTAAAGAATGTTTCAAAATGTCAAGATATTAATCAAAAGATCAACATAGCAAAAAATAAAAACTACTAGTACCTAAAACCAGAGACTAAACCAAATATGATCGATCAAGCAATTTTCGTTTTTCTGAAGAAAATAATCCATTATGCCAATTCCACAAAGCGGGCAAGACGAGATGATATGAATTAACTTCAAATAAAGTGCTGGTAAAAAGTAAAGGGTTAACAAGTAAAAAAAAGTTAAAAAAGTACAAAAAACAGATCGGCAAAACACCATCTGTAGCGAGAGAAACATTACATCAAAGAAACCCAAAACAAGAAACCTGGTTGAGATGATCATAACTCAACCACCGTCCAACATTATTTCCGCATCAGAAATTACCATATTCGACATTCATCAGAAATTACCATATTCGTCAAGAATGTCGAAGAAACCAAAAAATTTACAAATAGAAAATGGAAACTTGTAAGACTTACTAGTAAAGTAATCAAGAAGAACAAAGATTTGCCAGTGACAACAGCGGCAATCCAAAGAACAAAATAGAACCAGTCTCCAGAACAAGAATTTAAAAACTTTCGTTCCCAACGAAAGAACCCAGCTCTAAAAAGCTGAATTTCTAGTGTGGGTTGTCGTCAGTGCAAAAGGGGATAAAAGGAAAAGAAAATAAATTTCGGACTGAGAGCAGCAAAGGGTAAGAATTTCTTGTGAAGAATGAAACACAGAAAGAAAGAAATTCTCAGAAAAAAGCAAACTGGAGAGGGACCCAGTACATATTTTTGAATCTTTGCAACGCGAAAAAAAAATATATATATATATATATATATATATTACAAAACACGATCAAGCGATGTCTTTTAATGACCGCACGCTATATCCGAGGAGACACGCTTGTCCAAAAACGAGGAGCTTTCTACGTTCACCGTATATTATACGCTTGCATAAATCTATCGTATTTCTCCATCCTAAATCCTAATCCTAATCCTTCATATCATACCATACTATTTAAATTCCTTGAACATTAATATTAATCAAGTGATAAAGCAAAGCTTAATGAAATATTAAATTAACCAAACCACACAGAAATGATGTCTGTAAAGATTAAGTTTGGGGTTTAGTGTATCAAAGAAATCTTAAACTAAAGATTAATTCTGCAATTAGGTAACTGTAATTATATTTTTTCTGCAAGGTCGATGAAATATCGAATATTTTAAACAAGTTTAGAGTAAGTTAACGATGATTAATAATAATTAATTATTGACTAAAGTATTGTCAACTTTAAAAACGAAGTGGGTATTTTTTGCCTTTTTGATAGAATCACAACTCAAGATTTTAATAGATGTGAGGGCCTAGACTATGATTTGTGAGGTGTACAATCTTATATTGTTTGGAAGAAGTTAAATGAATAATTTACCAGCAGAGTTTTACTGCATACATAATATAACGCGTTTTGAGATAAAACATACTAACAAAACTGTACGATCTTCGTTTTAAAACAGAAAACATTGCACTTGCGGGACTGAAGACTTCATAAGTGATATCATAGCTAAAACCTACATAAAAGTGTGAACGATGGAAACGTCGGACCCTCAAAGGAAAAAAACATAGTGGCAACTCACTTTGTGAAAACAATGACGATCCAAAATTTTGTTAGTTGTGTGGGTTAAGCCCATATTAGGAGATGTACACAATATCACTGAGAGAACTGAGTGAATGGTTAATCAGTAAAATTATCATATCGAGTGTAAGACATTTTGGGGTCAAATTCAATAACAAAAATCATGCAAATTTCGACCAAAAGCGGATGATATCGTTCTAGCAGAACCATGGTAATGGTAAACTTTGGTTTAAAATTATTCAATAGTATGAAATTCATGATAAGAATGGAAAAAAGTAATTCATGGAAACAAATTTCTGGTCTCATACAAAAGTTGTTTGCATTTACAATTCATCAACGCCACCTGATTCTATCTACTTAACTCTCCAATCTTACCATCTCTATTTTGGATCTTTTTACTAAAAATGAACGAACCAGTTCACCCAAATACATCTCTCTCTCTCTCTCTCTCTCTCAGGGATGAGGAAAGCTCGGTGAGTATTGGTTAGTTATGTTTACCGCCAGATCCTGTACTTCCTCCTGGTGTTGGAACAGTCGGCAATGCCAGAGCCTGCACTCGCACTCCCTGTTCAACAAATAACACGTGAGAGAGAGAGAGAGAGAGAAAGAGAGAGAGAGAGAGAGAGGGTTACCGGAGCAGTTCTTGTCACGGGAGGATCCGCTGCTGGTGGATCTGATTCTGGTGTCGGAGAAGAATCTGCGTCTTTCTCTACAGCTGGAAGAATTTCCGGAAGGATTTCGTCGTCAAGTTCTCTATCTGAACAGACAAAAGAGACTGAGCTTTCTTTTCGAAATCCCATTCTGAATCCTCCCGAAGAATTGATAATAACTTCCATCTTCGGAGTTTAACCGTAATTCTTTATCTCTCTCTCTCTCGAGCTCTTGAATGGCAGTGAGAGCTAAGATATTCTGCCCCATATTTATAGACCCCGCACAAAAGGTTTGAGAAAGTCAGTAGACAATAAGCGCTTCATAGTTTGACCAAGCCAATTGGCTGATTTTCATTAACTGTCTGCTTGAATCAGTCAATTATTCCAAGTCAATTCAATCTATCATTAACTAATTAAAGTTTGTGTTAAACTTCGTGATTATTGCTCTAATTATACTACCTCTACATAATTTACACTAAAACCCTTCTCATGCTGCAACAGTAAAAGACAACAACTTTTTTTTCTAAATTAAATTTTATTCAAAACCCACTAAATATTAACCATAGTAACGACAGAAAAATGATTAAAAAAGAAGCTAAATAATAAATATATTATCTTACAACCATAACTAAACCACTCAATTATTCTGCATGGCGTGGCTAATTTTGAGCAGATTAGACTTTTATAAACATGTTTGAATGACTAGTGGGTAGCAAGCAGTAGGCCAGATTGAGTCAAGTCATAGAAGAGGCTAAACTCTTTGATTTATTTATAATGGTCTTCATTTCACCAGCCCCAATTCCAAGACTTGCGTGTGTTCATTTTGAACCTGTTTTGGCCATTTCAGCTGTCTTTTATCACCTAATCTAAACTATCATCTATAAATGTATTGAGTATAATTGTTTATGTTTAGTCATGGCCTCCCTTCCTAGTGCTATTTCACCAATTTCTTGCACGTGATCAGTGTGAATCCAAGACCTTGACCTTGCATTTTGTCACTTCTTAAATACACAGTTCAAAATCAGGAACGTGTAAAAGCATAGACTTCTATCTCTCTCTCTCTCTCTCTCTCTCTCTCTCTCTCTCTCTCTCTCTCTCTCTCTCTCTCTCTCTCTCTCTCTCTCTCTCTCTCTCTCTCTCTCTCTCTCTCTCTCTCTCTCTCTCTCTCTCTCTCTCTCTCTCTCTCTCTCTCTCTCTCTCTCTCTCTCTCTCTCTCTCTCTCTCTCTCTCTCTCTCTCTCTCTCTCTCTCTCTCTCTCTCTCTCTCTCTCTCTCTCTCTCTCTCTCTCTCTCTCTCTCTCTCTCTCTCTCTCTCTCTCTCTCTCTCTCTCTCTCTCTCTCTCTCTCTCTCTCTCTCTCTCTCTCTCTCTCTCTCTCTCTCTCTCTCTCTCTCTCTCTCTCTCTCTCTCTCTCTCTCTCTCTCTCTCTCTCTCTCTCTCTCTCTCTCTCTCTCTCTCTCTCTCTCTCTCTCTCTCTCTCTCTCTCTCTCTCTCTCTCTCTCTCTCTCTCTCTCTCTCTCTCTCTCTCTCTCTCTCTCTCTCTCTCTCTCTCTCTCTCTCTCTCTCTCTCTCTCTCTCTCTCTCTCTCTCTCTCTCTCTCTCTCTCTCTCTCTCTCTCTCTCTCTCTCTCTCTCTCTCTCTCTCTCTCTCTCTCTCTCTCTCTCTCTCTCTCTCTCTCTCTCTCTCTCTCTCTCTCTCTCTCTCTCTCTCTCTCTCTCTCTCTCTCTCTCTCTCTCTCTCTCTCTCTCTCTCTCTCTCTCTCTCTCTCTCTCTCTCTCTCTCTCTCTCTCTCTCTCTCTCTCTCTCTCTCTCTCTCTCTCTCTCTCTCTCTCTCTCTCTCTCTCTCTCTCTCTCTCTCTCTCTCTCTCTCTCTCTCTCTCTCTCTCTCTCTCTCTCTCTCTCTCTCTCTCTCTCTCTCTCTCTCTCTCTCTCTCTCTCTCTCTCTCTCTCTCTCTCTCTCTCTCTCTCTCTCTCTCTCTCTCTCTCTCTCTCTCTCTCTCTCTCTCTCTCTCTCTCTCTCTCTCTCTCTCTCTCTCTCTCTCTCTCTCTCTCTCTCTCTCTCTCTCTCTCTCTCTCTCTCTCTCTCTCTCTCTCTCTCTCTCTCTCTCTCTCTCTCTCTCTCTCTCTCTCTCTCTCTCTCTCTCTCTCTCTCTCTCTCTCTCTCTCTCTCTCTCTCTCTCTCTCTCTCTCTCTCTCTCTCTCTCTCTCTCTCTCTCTCTCTCTCTCTCTCTCTCTCTCTCTCTCTCTCTCTCTCTCTCTCTCTCTCTCTCTCTCTCTCTCTCTCTCTCTCTCTCTCTCTCTCTCTCTCTCTCTCTCTCTCTCTCTCTCTCTCTCTCTCTCTCTCTCTCTCTCTCTCTCTCTCTCTCTCTCTCTCTCTCTCTCTCTCTCTCTCTCTCTCTCTCTCTCTCTCTCTCTCTCTCTCTCTCTCTCTCTCTCTCTCTCTCTCTCTCTCTCTCTCTCTCTCTCTCTCTCTCTCTCTCTCTCTCTCTCTCTCTCTCTCTCTCTCTCTCTCTCTCTCTCTCTCTCTCTCTCTCTCTCTCTCTCTCTCTCTCAGAAATTAATCAATTGGGTGGGGGACAAGCATGAATCATTCTTTATTGGGCCTTGCCCTTGGCCTAGAATGGCTCACAAGTATGAAGTCATGCAATGAAGCCCCAGCCTACAATGTATATTCACACCAAAATAAATAAATGAGAAAACTTTACTTTAAGACAATTATTTAATTAAAATGTGATCAGTCTTTAAAGATGTAATTGCACGTGCAATTAAGTTTTATTTTTTTATAATTTTGAAAAAATGGCAGGGAACGTTTTTTGGGGGCCTTAAAATAGGGACCCTCCAACAAGATATCAAAATAATATAATTAGGATATTACTCTAATTTTATTATTTTTTAATTTACTTCTAGTAATGCATTAAATTATTAAATTAGCGATTATTACAAAAATTATTTTGATGAAAAATAAATAAATTAATATCAAGTCCTACTTATAATTATTACTTTAGATCTGTGGTTGTTCATCGCCTGATTGAGATGGAGCAACGCCAAGTTTGGAATCTGGCTTGTATATGCTTGATCTTGCTGCTTCGTCCCTCATGGCTGATTTCTGCTAACACGGAAGGTCTTTATTTTTTTACACTTCAGCTCTTTTTTCCTATAGTTTGAGCTTTACTGGTTATATAAATAAATGTCAGAAACGAGGTTTCCTTAACTTTTTTCTTCTTTTCTTTTTCATTTGTTGGTGGAAACGGATATTCACACCTGTTTTTATCTTTGTGCTGATTTGTTGCTTTTAAGATCGAAGTGAATTGAACATATGAATAATCTTTTGAGTCGGTTTATGAACTATCTTATTCTAACCAGGCTTAGCATGAGAAAAAAATCAAACTTTATTGTAGGGCGAAGTCAGAAAATTTAGTTAAGAAGTGTTTGACTTCCATACATAGGTTGGTTTAATGTTGGGAATTTTTTTCTTTGAGAGTTGCATCTAGTTAGATTTTATGAACTTGAATTAAGTAGAGAATGATTGAATCCCCAGAATTCTATTCCATTTCTTAGAATTTACATTATGTAAAGAAAGAATTTATACAGGTTTTTTATGCCCTCTGGAATTCTGTCTTTTGCTCGCATTTACATTTGAGGATAATGTTGAGTTGTTGAGTTTTGGAGCATATGCTGCTTGAAGACCTTACGCAGAGAAAACTGCGGATTGACCTATGTATGGAAGAATTTTTTTTTCTTTTTGTGAGGGTCTTTAATATTGGAGGTATTTTGGTGATTTTACCCTCTTATTTTCACAACCTATTTCGTTGAGTACATAAAGATGTATTTAGGATTTCGATGAGAGTGTGAGAGGCAGAGACATGATTGTAACATTTTTTCATCTTAGTGAAATTTGGTAGCGGCAAGTGGACGTATCTCTCGCATTGAGAGTGAATCACTATAAATCTGTGTGTTCCTATTTTTAGCATTATTAATTGTTTCAAAGTAGGTTGGATTATGATGTCTAATCTTAACAACTGGTATCAGAGCTTAAAACTAGGTCAGAGTCTTTAATAACGATGACAGGCGAAGATGGTATAGGACAAGGTACTGGGAAATTCGATGGGACAGATTTCGCATTTTGGAGAATGCAAATCGAGGATTACTTGTACGGAAAAAAACTTCATCTTTATTTGAGTGCGAAACCAGAGAAGATGGAACACGGTGAATAGGATCTCTTTGACAGACAGGTTTTGGGAGTTGTCTGATTGACGCTAGTCAAAAATGTTGCTCACAACGCGGCGAAGGAGAAGACCACCGCGAGTCTGATAAAGGCTTTGTCTAATATGTACGAGAAACCCTCCGCGAATAACAAGGTATTTCTGATGAAAAAACTTTTTACTTTGAAGATGGTTGATGATACTTCTGTTGCATCGCATATGAACGAATTCAATACAATTGTGAATAAATTGTTGTCTGAGAAGATTGATTTTGGGATGAAGTTCGTGCCCTAATTTTGTTGGCGTCTCTACCGAATAATTGAGAGTCTAAGAGGGCAACAGTTAGTAACTCAGTCGGAAGTGTGAAATTGGAATTCACCGATTTGAGGGATCGTATTCTTGCTGGAGAGGTTTGTAAGATTGATTCTGGTGAAATATCGAAAGACTCAGCTCTGAATGTGGAACACAGGGGAAGAAATAATGAGAGAAACTTCAACCGGGGTAAGGGCAGGTCCAAGTCGAAGAATGGGAGGAGTCTGTCTAAGTCCCGACGAACATTTGAGTGTTGGAATTGTATCAAGCAGGGTCACATGAAGAGGAATTGCAGAACACCAAGGAAGAACGACGATGATAAAGGAGATGGAGTCAACGCAATAACGGAAGATATCATTGACGCGTTGCTTCTTTCAGTTGACAATCCGATAAACTCGTGGGTTTTGGACTTGGGAGCTTCGTTTCACACCACCGCACACAAGGAATTAATGGAGAATTATGTTCGCTGGAAACTATGAAAAAGTCTACATTGCAGATGGTGAGCCACTGAATATTGTGGGCATCGGGGACATCAAACTGAAGATGACAAACAGGTCTGTTTGGAAGATTAGTAAAGTGAGACACGTTCTAAGGTTGATGAGCAATCTGATTTCAATTGGACAGTTTGACGGTGAAGGTCACAATGTCAGTTTCGGAAACAGTGCTTGGAAGGTGACTAAAGGAACGATGGTCGTCGCTCGAGGTCACAAAACATAAACCTTATACATGACATCTACATGTAGAGACACAGTTACTGTTGTTGATAGCCTGAAGAACATAGAATTGTGGCATTGTAGGTTGGGCCACATGAGCGAGAAATGAATGAAGTTTCTTGTCAAGAGTGGTCAGATTCCAGAGCTGAAGTCTGTCGAGCATCAGCTATGTGAGAGTTACATTCTTGGGAAACAGAAACGTGTCAGTTTCTCAAAGGTTAGGAAGGAGCTGAAGAAGGAAAGACTGAAATTGGTGCACACCGACATGTGGGAACCCACACCCGTTTCTTCTCTTGTTGGATCATACTACTACGTGACGTTCATAGATGATTCAACAAGAAAGGTATGAGTCTACTTCATGAAGAACAAGTCTGATGTATTTAGTATTTTTAAGAAGTGGAAGGCTTTGGTTGAGAATGAAACAAATCTGAAAGTGAAGTGTTTGAGGTCCGACAATGGAGGCAAGTGCATCGATGCGGATTTCAAAGAGTAGTGCTGTGAATAGGATTAAGATGGTGAAGACTATTCCTCGAACGCCTCAAAAGAATGGAGTAGCTGAAAGGATGAACAGAACGCTGGATAAACGTGCAAGGAGTATGAGATTGCACGTCGGGCTGCCTAAAACTTTTTGGGCAGATGCAGTCAACACTGCAGCCTACTTGATCAACAGAGGACCCTCCGAACTTCTAGATTTCAAAATTCCAGAAGAAGCTTGGAGCGGTAAAAAGGTAAACCTTTCCTTTCTGAAGATGTTTGGTTGCTTATCATATGTTTATATTGATGATTCTGATAGAAGTAAGCTTGATCCGAAGTCAAAGAAGTGTTTTTTTATTGGTTATGGTGACGCCGAGTTTGGTTATTGTTTTTGGGATAATCAAAATCAGAAGATCCATTCACAGCAGGAACGTCATCTTCAACGAACAAGTCATTGACAAAGATGTTGTTGGCAAGACTTCTGATCGTGGGGTTTTCGAATTGAAAGAGTCTACTACAGTCAATTTGAAAGATTTTTCAGCTGATAATACTCTAACTGTCGAAGAAAATCGGGGTGTGGTTGAAGAAGAGGTTGACGAGAATGCGGTTCTAGAGGTAAATTCGGAAACGCTGATTGCTGAACCGAGAAGATCATCCAGAATCAGCAAACCAGTCAAGAGATGGTCTCTGTCTCTTAATTACATCCTGTTGACCGACACAGGCGAACCACAATGTTATGAGGAAGCAGCACAGTAGGAGGCAGCCATGAAAGATGAGATGGACTCGTTGAAGTCAAATCAAACTTGGCAATTGGCTGAGTTGCCGACGGGGAAGAAAGCGCTGCACAACAAGTGGATTTATCGGATTAAAGAAGAACATGATGAGAGCAAGAGATACACAGCTAGGTTGGTTGTCAAAGGTTTCCAACAAAGAAAGGTATTGATTACACCGAAATCTTCTCACTAGTGGTGAAGTTGACGATGATCAGAACTGTCTTGGATTTGGTTGCGAAAGATGACCTTCATCTTCGGCAGATAGACGTGAAAACTACTTTTTTTCACGGCGATTTAGACGGAAAGATCTACATGCGGCAATCACAAGGTTTGGAGGTGAAAGAGAAAGAGGAGCTTGTGTGTATACTTCAGAAGAGCTTGAATAGCTTGAAACAGGTTCCAAGGTAATGGTACAAGAGGTAGAGATGTTAAGCAGCCCGCCCGCCCGCTCGGCTCGTTACTGTAGCGGGTTTCGCTCGGGTCACACAGGCGGGCCGAGTCGAGTTCGGCCATCCCACTCGCGAGCCCGTCGATGCTTGGGCTCAACGAGCCTGCTCGCGAGCTGGCTCGTCAAGCCCAGCTCGCGAGCTGGCTCGTCAAGCCCAGCTCGGGGCCCTGAGCCCTCTCGGCCTCTGACCTCTCTGACTCCCGAAGATGCCCAGGTCGGGGCCCTCTCCGACATCGACATCTACCGACGACGACGAGTACGACCATCTTCATATCTTCGGCTTCAGAGTTTTGCCGTCTGCGTCTGCCTTCAATTCGGTGACTCGGTCAGAGTTCTGCGTCTGTGATTTCGTTTCACAGAGGTATAGCCGATCAATCGCCCATGAGCGCCGATCGATCGGCAATGCTTATCTTGCATCCAAGTAGAGCCGATTGATCGCCCACGTTTGGCGATTGATCGACACTGCCTTTGCCGAGCATTGACCAAGCAAGAGCACAATTTAGTGTTTTACAAACAGAGTCAATCAATCGCCCAGTATTGGGGGACACCTCTGCGCAACACTCGCAGCCACCAATCAGTTGCTAAGGTGATCGAACCTTTCCTCTTTCTTGTTCTTCTTTCATTTTGATCTCCGATCTATTTCGTTTGTAACTTTTAGCATTTTCCTTTCGGATCAGCTCTTTGTGGTTGTTGCTGCTATTGTTTGGTTGTTCAACGGTCTTTCTGTACAATAGGTGAAAGAATTTTAGTCTTTTGAGGATTCAAGAGCTGTTTAATTTTTTGCTGGTTTTGACGTCTTTCACTGCCTTTTCCACAGTATCCGGTTACTTTTGTTAGATCTATACCTCTTCATTTTGCCCTAATTTACGTTTTGGTGAAGACTTATTTGTTAGATCTGATTAGTTGGCGCTTACGTATCTGCGATTTCGTTGCTGTTTATTGCTTACACCGCCGCATATGGCTACTGTTTCTGAATTTTCTCCCAAAGTTTTTACGTTGCGAATATATTGACTTCATTTGTATCATTATCATTTGCGATTCTAATGCTAAGGTGTTTGCTATGAACTAGCTTGTTTCAACCACTACTCATCATTTTTGATGTTATCCCAAACTAGAAAATTCTCTCAACCTGTAGTGGTTCATTAGAATTTGTTTTTTAATCTTCTTTTTCAAACTAAATTTTCAATTTTTTCAGCAAGACACTGATCACCACGCTGTTCCACCTTTTTATTAGTAGTTTTCTATCTCAATATTTGGTGGATTTTTCATTATGGTCGTAATGTGGAATGTAATCAGAAATCAGTATTTTAAAACAATGGATAGTGTTTAGTTGATTCCTATAGTTATCTTTTTCCTGTATTTCTTTCTGCATGTCTGTTTCATACATGGAACTGTTGCCTTTTAAAAAAATAAAGTTGAAGTAATAAGCATGAAAACGATATTACCTATTCACAAGTTCTGTTTCAGTTGTGTTCTCTCGTTGTACTTTTATGGTATTAAAATTATTAGATTGATTGTAAAATACCTCTCTGCAAGTTCTACGAGGCTTTGATATCATCATTGATGGTAAAATTCCCACTTTGTATCGTAGAATTTGTCTTGTTACATTGGCATAGAATTATTATTCTCAATCCAAATGTTCTCTTTGTAAGGTTTTAAAAACTTTTCTCCAGGAAAGTTAGACTTAAATATGCTGAATATGTCTTGTCGCAGAGAAGGTGAAAATGGTTGATCAAGGTTAACATCCCACTGTCTTTCAGAAGGTAGCAGGCCAGTTCCACCTCCAGTCCAGTGTTTCCCCTAGTTTTTATGGTTGTGATGCTGGATTCCGAAGACCTGCCGTCTACCAGAGACATGCCACATTTGGAAACTACTCCAATGGTGCGTTGCAGCATTCTTTGGTACCATCAAGTAGAAATAGCGTTGATCTCTCTAGTGTTGTGTCGACTGCTTCTCCAATTTTTGTCGCGGCCCCAAAAGAGAAAAGCACCTTTGTAATTGATTTCCTCATGGGTGGAGTCTCTGCTGCTGTGTCCAAAACTGCAGCTGCTCCAATGGAAAATCTTACAATCCAACAAGCCCAAATGTTTGTTAATCTGGCTGCTCAATAAACCAATTTTGAACAGGATGTAAGACAAAAGCTGGATAATATTTCTGATCAGCAAAGATGCATCGAACATTGGTTGACTCCTATGCAAAATCATTCGGTAGAGCAGACAAACTTCTTTGCACGATATGTGAGAGCATTAAATGCTTATTATGACAATTCGAATCCAGCGAACCCAAGTTTACCTATCTTCCCGGAGCACCTATCGAGGCCATATCACCCTCCACAAGAGGGTGAGGACATGGACAACGATGAGCTCAATTAGTCATGAGTTTTGTTATTTTTCATCTACATTTTTAGTTTATTTTATGCATTGAATTTGAGGACATATTTATTTTAAATTTAGGTGATTATAGTATATTTTATGATATATTTTAGTTATACAATCTGAAATATTTATTTATGTTATTGTAAGCTCGGCTCGTTAAGCTCGCGAGCCGGCAAGGGTTGGAAATTTTTTAGATCAGCTTGTTAGGCTCGGCTCGTTAGGCTCGACTCGTTTGGCTCGGCAGGCTCGGTGAGCTGGGTCTTTCTCGGCTCGGCTCGACTCGCTCGTTTAACATCTCTAACAAGAGGTTCGATAGTTTCATGAAGAGTAACAACTTTGTGAGGTGTGAAGCCGATCACTGCTGCTACATTAAAAAGTTTGATAACTCCTACATTATTATGCTCTTTTACTGTTGATGACATATTGATTGTTGGAGCAAGCTTGCACGAGATTGACAAGCTGAAGAGGAAGCTGTCTGAGGAGTTTGCGATGAAGGATTTAGGTGCTACGAACCAAATCCTTGGGATGAGGATCTTCAGCGACAGGGAGGTTCTCAAACTTTTACAATAAGAGTACATGAAGAAGGTTCTTAGCAGGATCAAGTTGTACGATGCAAAGCCGGTTACTACACCGTTGGCTGATCATTTTAGACTATCCAAATATCAGTTGCCTTCGACCGAGGAAAGAGAAGGACTACATGGCTACGGTTCCATATGCCTCTGCCATTGGTAGTTTTATGTACGCGATGGTTTGTACACGACTGGACATTATGAATGCAGTGAGAGTTGTCAGGAGATTTATGAGCAATCCAGGAAGGCAACGTTGGGAAGTCGTAAAGTGGATCTTGCGATACTTGAAGGGAAGTTCGGGATTCGCTTTATGTTTTCGAAAGTCAGATTTGAGTTTGGATGGATACGTTGATGCTGATAACGGTGGTGATGTTGACAATAGGAAGAGCACGACCAGGTATGTTTACACCTTAGGTGGCACCGTGATCAGTTGGGCCTCGAAGCTTCAAAAGGTAGTTGCTCTTTCTAGTTGTGAAGCTGAATATATTGTGGTGACAAACATTGGTCTTTCTTGTTA
The DNA here is from genome assembly GCA_022432975.1 of Begonia masoniana. Lineage (NCBI taxonomy): Eukaryota > Viridiplantae > Streptophyta > Magnoliopsida > Cucurbitales > Begoniaceae > Begonia > Begonia masoniana. The sequence continues at coordinate 83,039,765 of CM039502.1, read as the reverse complement.
TTTACTCTATAGTTGCATGCATGCATTAGATTGAATGGTTATGTTAGATGAAAGTTAGGTTAGTGGTGGTCAAGGTATGACATGCAAAGGTTTGAAGAACAAAGAAGATTCAAGAAGTGCAACCCACAAGAAGCTAGCCGCGCGCACCATGAAGATACTAAGCCCAATCCACTTACTAATGAAGGCTACTCCAACCCACAACTTAAAGGAAAGATCCACATCATTTGGGGGCCCATTTTACTTAAAAAAAAGGATGCTTATTTTCAGCATAAAATGAAGAAGGAATGTACTCAAAAGATGGCCTAACCGATTAGATAAAAGGGGCCCATACACATCACCAACTTAAAGCTGATTCAAAAGAGGAGTATGGCGCCATCTTTCAACATTCAAAATTCAAGTTTGAAGAAGTTATCAGCTGAATGCTATTCTCATAGGATTAAAAATCATCTTTGTTGAAGAAGAAATCATCTCCACCGTCGATTGAAGATAGAAGATCCAAAGCATGCACGGCCGAGATCAACTCTTTGTGTAAAATGACCTTAAACCAACTTAGGATTGCATTTAATCATGGCTATTGGAGTTTGTATTTTCAGATTATTTTTTGGTAATGAGAACAAGTAGACCCTTTTCTTTTAGCCTCGAATCATCATCTTCAAAGGTTAGTCCTTGGATTGTTCATCAATTCGAGTGGAGATTGAGACTCCAATTGTTGCTAAGTCCGTGGTTATTTGGTGATTCTTAATTTTCATCTTCTCTTCATCCTATCTAAGACCTTAGATTGGTAAGAAAAGTTGAGCCAACCAAGCCTTGTGCAGTTGTAATTTTCTTAGGAAAATTACATTCACCCGAAGTGCTTAAGTTGCTCTCGGGCCGGTTACAAGAAATTGTTTCTTAAGTTCTTTGTTTGATTTATTTCTAACGTGAAATTTGCAGGTTATAATCATTATTATCAAATAAGTTTCCCTCCAAACTTCATTTAAATTGAACGTCATTTAATATATTTTTGAAGTGCTTATTTAGAGGTGCTCTCAGATTTAACCGAGAACACCTCCTTGCGGTGTTTTTTTGCATAACCTTTCTTTTGCAGGTCCTAAAGGTTATCAAGACCTTACGCAGAGAAATTCGCGAATCGACTTATAAATTTATGTAAGATTGAGAGAGGCAGGGACATGATTGTAACTCTTTTTTATCTTAGTGAAATCTGATAGCAGCAAGTGGACGTAACTCTCACATTGAGAGTGAACCACTATAAATCTGTGTGTTCTTATTTTTCGCATTATTAATCGTTTCAAAGTAGGTTGGATTATGACCTCTAATCCTAACAGACAATGCCAATAAGGCGTGATTTGTGAATGTTGGAGATGCACGAATGTGCATGTATATGCATGGCATAGTGACGCAATGCCTACTTGTGCATGGCTTGACATACATGAAGGACATGCAAATTTTATTACTTTGATTTTAAATGCTTTCTTGTTTTACCAGTTTATTGTTGCTTTGCGACTAGGGTTTTTTTTTTCCAATTTTGTTGGTCTTACTTTACTATCAATGACTTATTGTATTTGCAAGAGAAATGCCATTGCTAATCATTTTACGCATCGTTCTCCATCAGGAGATGCTCTTCACAGCCTTAGAAGCAGCTTGCAGGATCCCAACAATGTACTTCAGAGTTGGGATCCTACCCTTGTCAATCCCTGCACTTGGCTTCATGTTACATGCAACATTGATAATAGTGTTGTAAGAGTGTAAGTAATTCTGATCTTCTCTTCTGAGAAGTGCGTAGCCTTTCGTATCACTTAATTTATGAGGATTTTTCGGCTTTATGTTTTCTCAGTGATCTTGGAAATGCAGCTTTATCTGGTCGACTTGTTCCACAACTGGGCCTATTAAAGAACTTGCAGTATCTGTAAGCCATTTCAATATTCAAAATTTGTCAGCTTTCTTCATTGTACCTTATTTGTAATTTTGGTCTCTTTCATTTATTTGCTGACTTTGAACATAGAATTTATCTGAACTACGGAGGAACATGGCCTAAAGAAATAAGAATATTTCTTCTTTGATTACAGGGAACTTTACAGTAATAACATCAGCGGAATAATTCCTACTGCCCTTGGGAATCTGACTAGTTTGGTGAGCTTGGATCTTTACTTGAATTGCTTTACGGGTCCTATTCCTGAGACATTGGGGAAGCTGTCTAAATTGCGATTCCTGTGAGTTCGCATTTTCCTCTGCTTGAGTTATGTGATATTTGTGTGTATTTCCGGAATTTGTGGATTAATTATCAATTTGTCTTTATTTCGACTCACATATTAATCTATTTAGAACAAGTACCTAGTACCGTAACATGTTTAAAGACACAAGTATGGTTATGGAATTCGGAAAGAATTGAACAATAAGGAATAAAGATCACATTTAAACATATTATATTTTTTTGAGGGAAAAAATCTGTACAATGAGTACAAACTGGTATCGATTGATTGGTGGTATTCCTCACATACCTGACATTTAAAGGTATGAGCCTATGCCGTTTGCAATTTGTATGTTAATGAATTTCGTACTAATGAGTTTAAATCCTCCATGTGCCAATAGATTCTCTTTATGCAAAACTGCACTTGATATATAATTTTGTCTATGCCTTTTCTTTTTTAATTGTTTAGTTTTTTCTATGGAATTTTGGCAAGCATAGCCGCCTCAACAACAACAGCTTGTCTGGTCCCATTCCAATGTCGTTGACTAATATTTTTTCCCTTCAAGTGTTGTAAGTCTCTCTGTCTCTCTCTTAAATTTAATGTTTGGTGAATGTCCTTCAATTTTATTTGGAACATGCAGGGATCTGTCAAACAACCATTTATCAGGAGTTGTTCCAGACAATGGTTCTTTCTCCCGATTCACTCCCATCAGGTCAGTCATTGATTATTTGAACTCTAGCATCTTGACTAACTGTGGTATTGACATCTATGCTGGATACGCTACTTCCTATTTGCAGTTTTGCTAACAATTTGGATCTATGCGGTCCTGTTATTGGACATCCTTGCCCAGGATCTCCTCCATTCTCGCCTCCTCCCCCATTTGTTCCACCACATCCAATTTCTACACCAGGTGAACTGGTTTCTAGTTCTTTAATGTAATTAATTATAGTCCAGACACCTCTTGAGCTTTTGGCATCACAGATAGCAATTTGAGAAGTTTATTTGACTAGCTGTTTATCAACAAATTGGAGAAGAAACATGGAACTTTCGTTTTCATTTTTCTAATATCTTTTTTCCCACATTTTTCTTTCAGGCCTTCTCTTTACCTGATGAACTCATTTTTCTTGTAGGCAATGTCATCCAACACTAGCTACTCTTAAGTCTTAAGGATTATATGCTGTTTCCTTGTTTCTTTTAGGCCTTTTCTTTACCTGATGAACTCATTTTTCCACTAGAAAATTTCCGAGTTTGTAACCATTTTTAGTAAAAATTGTTCTTCAACTCTGTTTGTATATTGAAATAGAACTTGTTCAAATCTTGCAATCTCTGCAACTTTTCCATTGATAGACAACTATAATCAATCTTACAGACAGTTGAGGTCTAAAAAATCTGTCTAGAAAAATACAAAGATATTTTTTTACATTCTTCCCCAATGTGAATCTCATCATACAACAGATATTTACTAAAAATTGCAGAATACCAGGGCAAGAAGACAGATTATCTACAGTAATTACAAACCGACCCTGACTATGGAGGAAGCAAACAAGAATTTCAACAAGTATAAACAGTTTGTTCACCTTCGCCTGAATCATTTTCTCCGCGGCCACAAAGTCTACACAGGTCGTCAGAATCACTCTTCTGCGCGCACCATTGATCAGGGACGCTCAAGAAATGGGTCGACATGAACTTTCTGAATCTCCGTTTGTACTCTTTCGGAGATATAACCGTCGGCAAAACATTCTTAGGAACAAGCGAAGATTTTACCCATGTCTCCAGATGCTTGTCCCATGTATATTGCCTTAGATAATCGATAATTCCACATACAAGTACTCGCCTTTCAGCATCAACTCCGACAAGTAAAGAGTAGTCCATCACATTTATAGACTGTAAATAGGTAACACTCAAGTTGTTAGTGCTTGCCATAAAAAAAAAAAATGAATAAAATTCTATGCACTGGAATTGTCCGTCCATGAGAAACTTTACGTCAAAAATGAAAATTTACAAAAAGTTTGAAAATTTACAAAAAGTTGACGGACGATAAGAACATGTAATATGGTTATAGCATAATTGATTATGTGATCTATGGACTCACATTGAGGAAAGTTGTATCATTCCAGACAGCCCTTTCCAAGATTCGCTTCGCTTGGTTACTAACATACAATGGCGATGAATTCATGTCATTGACAAAATTTTGATCGAGAAGTACGTCGCTGGCAACTGAATTGAATCGAGCGTGAAGGGCTCCTTTAAGATCGTACTGACGACAAATTTTCCAACCAAATGTAAGATTCTCCATCACCATTAGATCATGCCTCATCTCCTTTCCACTATTTGTCTGTCTAACCATAACCTGCAAGAGAAAAATTGAATTCTAAGTTGGATGAAGCAATGGAAGACAGAAAGTTATTTAATACCACCAGACCTGATAAATCCCAAGAACTTTGGCCAGGCAAGTTTGATTCCCCAATTCAAATGACTGATTCATATAGTTGAAATAATCAGGTGCAATCTCCATGAAGGAATCATATTCTGTCTTCTTAATCTCCTTTACAATAAACCTGTCATCAAGTGTTTTAGCAAAAAAAGATTTGCTTTTTCCGCCTTGAGCTTCCCAATTTCTACAGCGGCTTAGAGAGGCAATGTAATGCGACTCGGAAGGGCAGCACTGGCTCCGAAGATTACGAAACTGAACTGAAATATGGGCAATTAACAACATATTTACCCTTTGCTAGTGATCGTATGATGCCGTCGGGATCTGCTGGTCTAAAAGTCTCTGGAACAAGAGAATCAAGCAAATTCAACCCATCAAAACTGAAGAACCTCAAACTTTCAGAAGAATGTACTGAATCCAACTCTGAAGATCCATTTGAAGGAAATCGATTCAGGCTGCGTAAATTATCAAACGATTTAGCAGGTCTGAGTTCGCCTTTTTCCTGATCTGGAATTTCTGTTTGGATAGGCAGATCGTACAACGTTGCTAGAACACAAGCGACAATGCTCGAGAGTTCACCCTCATAATCTGACACAATATGACTGTCAGTCGCAAGAGGAATGTGAAGCCTGGATCCTTCTTCAGTTATTAGATGGTATGCTGTGGGTAAATACTCCGCCGTATGGGTACTTACGGTTTCAAATTTAGGTATATAATTTCTCTTAATGTCCTTCATATTTACCAGCCGAATCTCTGAAAATGGTGCCCAGAACCACTCGTTCGAAGCCCCTAAGTTGGATAGCCATTTATTCAGATAAATTCCTTCTTTCAATGCATCTAACCTGTCAAACGGAAATTTGTCGTTCTGCTGACTACAATAATCCGATGACTGAAGTTGTATCAATAAGTTCATTTTGCTCTAATGATTTCTCTAGCTCAATTGCTGATTGGGCATTACCATCACTTCCCGTATCATCATTTTGTGCCACAAGTTCTGTCCCTTCATTTCTTCTAACTGGTTCTAGCAATTCTTTTTCGGCCGCGGCAAAGTAAATCAGAGAACCAGGTGAAAGCAGCGAAGAAAGGCGACGGTCCCAAACGCAGGATTCCAACAAACATTCCCAGAGAAGGCGATTAATGAGGAGAAACTTGTGGACATGGTCAGGATTCCCATCATCAGCAAGTGTATTATGAATGTTCACCTGATTTCATTTTGATCAAATGAAGAACAATTCCAAATAATAACTGAAAGACACAAGAACTGCAATATCCATCTTTTTAATTTGACAAATCAATATTTTTAATGAAGATTTCAAAACATTATAATCTTTGGAGTGCAAACAAGAGCAAACCCAGGACCCAGAAATTAACAAATTCAATGATGAACAATAAAATCTATGCTACATAAAATTTTATTACTTCCCCTTCAACCTAAAAACTTTTATTCCTTCGGAACAAATTGACAGAAATCTTAGTTAATGAGGGCATAACAAATGATTGTCAATCTGAAGAAACACCATCATCTCAATAGTATTTATTTGTGATGATGAATATGGATAACATTCTTACAACTAAAGATTTCTAATATTAAAATCTACAAAATGCTTACGATATAATTATATTTAGGCTTATATCCTATACTATTAAGACTTTCTATTTCGTCTCTCTCTCTCATGTTCTTTTACTCTCTACTCTATTATTTATTATCTCCCTAATTTGTGTATCAAATTACAATCTGAGTTGTCATGCTTCGTTAAGTCTAACAAATAATAGACTAGTTTCATTAATCTAATATTTAATCACACCAAAAAGTACATATCGATAGAAGAGAAAAAAGATCGACATTGCTCCTAGTAATGGATGTTAAATGTGACAAATATTACGAAAAGAAACTACTAACCTCAAATTCAAATCTCTCCCTCTTTAGCATCTCTTCAACAATAGAAAGCTCTTTTGGTGAGCCCTCAAGATTCAAAGTCGAGCCTTTTAAGTTCAGATCTGATCTTTTTCAAAGAGTTTTCAATCTCCATGAACAGCAGCATCCCTTTCATATACACCTTCAAAAAAGGGGGAAAAATCAAATCCAACAATTTAGAGACATGGAGGCAATGGCAGTGACAAAATCTTCACGCTATCACAAGAAACGAGTAGACGAAGTAGACATACATCTTGAGTTAATTTGACAAGTTTCTCTTGTTCTGACTAAATTGCTGTACTCCAGCTTCCGAGGAGGAACAGACACAGTATATGTTGGAACCTGAGAATATTTGAACATAGCAACCATGGGACCTAATCTGCAAACAGTAAAAACAATATAAAGACCCGAATAAGTCAATTATCAAAAATGTTAATGCAAAAACAAGTACACCTAAGGAATTCCATTTAAAGTTATAAAGTATCCATCGAGTTTAGCTGCATAAAAGTTCAATTTTTCACAGCAAATTTATTCTCTTTCTAAGGTTATCTCCCATGATGAAGGCCTCATCTACATTTCAATGAAAGTTCAATATTTCAACTAAGAACACTACTTTCTGAAAAGATCAATCGTACCCAAAGAAGTAGAGGAAGTCCCTGTACAATGAATGACCACAGCTGGACAATTTACTGGATGAAGAATAGTTAGAGAAACTGAGCTCAAGGAACTTCCCGAATGACAAACCTCCCGCAGCGGGTGAAATCACCACCCTTTTGGTATAATTAGAAGTTCCTTGAGTCGATTTACAATTACCACAACGACTCCACATCCAAAGTTTCCCTTCCTTTTCCCCTGGTAAGAATTTACCTCCTGATATCTGTCGGACTTGGACTGTTAGTTGCTTGTTATTATGCGCATAGTAGTAGAAATGAGCTCCAGGTGGTTCCCCACATGAACTGCACTGGTTTTTCTACAAATTGAAAGTATGCCAAGTCAAATTGATTTACACAGAGTGCTTCAAAACAATATTGGCAATTCTAAATGGAGGGACAAAAAACCTGATCTAATAAAGATTCCCGTAGAAACTTTCCAAGTGGAACATCAAAATTTTTGTAGAACACGATGTGGGAGAAATGGCTTTGTTCGCATATTGATCCTCGTAAGAAATTTCGGCTTGACATCAAAACTAAAATACTCTGAGAATTAGATTCGCTGTTGGCATTATCCTCTCTCTTTCTATGCTCCTCAACATACCCACAAGACTTTTCCACCTCAGTTGGCCTTTCAGGGAATGCAGGTGACGGTCGGAGTTGTACATCTTCAACCGGCTTCTCTTCATCACAAGCACCTTTCCTTTCATTACCACTATGATCTGCCTCTGTCACAATTGGAATGGAAATGGGTTTTGAGATCGAATCATCAGGTCTTTTTCCATAAAATCCCAAATAAGACGATAGAGATGAATAAGACGAGGCAAGAGGAATGTCTTGGATAACCTTTCTAAGCGATTGTGACAGGGTAGTAAAACCAGAAAAAATTAGTGGATTATATGGTTCGTGAGAAATTGCCAAATTGCCTTCCATATCCAAGTTTGATTCTTCAGAATCTCGTTGTACCCCAGTGGCAGTGGGCATATCGACAGAAGATTGAATACTTTTGTCAGCCGCCTCCTCAAGTCGAGATGCAGTCGAACTACAACACACCAAGTCAGGGAACCGCTGATCAAGTGGCATAAATTCTGGCACACCCACAAATGGTATGGTGGTAAACATAGCACTCTGGTCAACAAGGAATGAAGTTTCGAGTATCAAATGATGGGCAATGGCAACTGCACAACGGACTATGTACTTAATCCTCTTCAATTCATCACTATGCGATCCTTTCAGCAAAATCTGTGACATGTCAAGAGTTAACTCAGCATTTTCATGCCCAAATTGCTATTTTTTATTGATAAAATTACATATCATACTCCACCACGACAATAATAAAATCAGTTATCAACTTTATACAAATATCCAAACAAACTGAACTTCATAAATGCACATGTATTAAACTATCACTAATCTAAAAGGCCTAAGCTTTTAGGTTGAAATTCACTTTTATCATTTATATAATTTCTTAATATTCCTTTTTTATAGGGTAAAGTGATAAGACAATGATACCATACATCTTACACCATGTTCAAAATGTAAAACTGATGACAATGATTGAAACTCATTCAATCATTTCTAAACGACATTTATATCATCAAACACATTACCTCCAAAATAAACTACAAGACAATTATAGGTATATAACATCAAATGTCCTAACTATAGTTATAAATGAGAATAATTGACTAACCGTACAACCCCGACGTGTAGGGCAGCCCTCAATGTACATTAATGTTTTACACGAACTGCTTTCCACCGTCGGACAATCTGACGTGTTCTTCTACACATTTTTCAAAGTAAAAAGTGTCACAATGCTTTAGCATGTGACTCATCATCGTATCAGATGATAAGATTGGTGAACCAGTACAACGAGCAATTCTTTCCAAGCGGTGGAGCTTCATCTCAAGAACAAGCGTCATTCCTTTATGGAGAATAGATTCTTGGATATCACGAGAGACGGTTTTTTCAACTAAAATCACATTCGGTTGGCAAAATTCAATCATCTCAATTATAGACTTCTCATGATCCATTTCCTATTTAAAAAAAGAATGAGAAAACAAGATATAAGCAACTTCTCATGTTAAGACAATCAAGAAATGAAGATTAGTATACCGGCTCCATTGCATTAAGCGATAGCAACCCGCTTGAAGACAGCCCCAGCGCTCCTTTGATCAATAGCAACTTTTGGGTTTTTAAATTTAGTTGGCATGTGCTTGTGAGATGCATGCTTTTTGAAGACCAAGCCCTTGATAAATTGACTGCAAAAACCACTCAAAGAGTGTTCTTAAACTGGAGATTAGCAATTGATAAAGAAATACCAATGAACTAGAAAATTTTGCTAAGAAAAATTCAATATTTCGATGCTATCAGGACTCAGATTTCCATCATTTCAGCAGATTAATTTGAGAAAAAAAATGTTGATAAAAAAACATAAATAAAAGAACAAAGGAGAAATTACTTAACCTAGGCAAGAAAACTAGCCTATAACCATAGGAAAGTATTATCGAGCACACTTTAAAAATACCTTTGGCTGCGAGATCCCATGGCAACACATTTAACTTTTACGTAGCCATCAGGATCCATTGCTTTGCCATCAGAGATGTTAGGCTTCAAAAACGAAGCAGCTTCCCAAGACAAGGAACCAACAATGTCCGCCCAATTTTCACCATCTTCATCATGCCGAAGCAACTCCAAAAGATTGAAAAAGTTGACATACGATATCCCTGAACCTCCCATTATAAACCTCCTGCATTGCTCTTAGTTTCTCCTCTCTATGTTTAAAGCTAGCACTTCCTTCTTTAGAACTCAAAGACATTGACTTGCCAGATTCTGTTGTATCACCACACTCTTCAATGTTGCCATCATCATTGTAAGCCACACTTGCTTCATCGTCATCATAAGCAATGCTTCCTTCTACGTCATCATCCGCGTCTCCTGGTCCTGGAGGTTCCCAGATTGCACTGTCTATCACATCAAAGATGGGGATAAATCTTTCAGTTTCATCACTTATTGAAATTCTAGAAATTTTATGATCCTGTCTCGTCCGAATAATTGGGTTTCATCATCTCAGTATTGCTCCGTTTGTACATATTATTCCTATTATCTCTTTCATTAGAATTCTCTGTCATCGTATTGGAATTGTCACTTCCGATTCGTATATATCCACCAGTTGGCTTTTGCAATAGCATATCTAGTCGAAGCGAAAGATCCTCAAGATTACTCCTGACAGAATGAAAACTATAAAATACAACAAAGTTCCTTCATGAATATTGGATTTTTTCATATAAATCTAAATTAACGTATGAACACAAAAAAAAAAAATCATAATTTAGACTAGATTGATGTACCTGTCGCTCGAGTTCATCTCAGCAGAATAATCACCTAATAGAAAGAGAGAGGATAAATACTACCCAGTAAATGATATGGAACAACATTTTGATTCAAACTTGAAAAATGTGTTTATGAATAGTAAAAAGAAAACTTACTGCAATCACTGCTGGGCAATGAAGACATTGGACTTAGCACAGAGGTCGAATAAGATTTGAAACTATCTTGCTTTGAAAGCTCTATCTCTGGCGTCTCCCCACAAAACTTGCAAGTCAATGTGGCACCACTAGCATCTACTTTCGAAGAATTTCTACTCTCCCATTGCCCATCATCATATTTGGTCATCTCCGCACCACAACGATAACACATACTAAATGTTTGAAGCCAGAAAGAATGAATTATAGCCTATCCTGCATAAGATTCATCCACGAAAACATGATCAGAAACTAAGTACAAAATTGGCCAATTAATAAATCAATGCATTAAGAAACTGGCTCTCTAAAATTTGGTATGAAACTTTATAGCACGATCAATAATAGCAGTCACTTCGTTCGAAACTTCTTCTTATTTTGGAGAAAGATAAGATACTTATAGCCAACCACAAGGTGAAAGAAGATATCTCTTCATCTCTTGTGAAGAGAAAGATACAAAAATAAATTGCTTAGCCAACAACCAAATTGCTAACCGCTGAAACTTTAATTGGCCAGAGATATCAAACTCAACGTCTTGGTTTAAAGAATGTCTCAAAAGATCAACATGGCAAAAAATAAAAACTACTTGTACCTAAAACCAGAGACTAAACCGAATATGATCGATCAAGCAATTTTCATTTTTCTGAAGAAAATAATCCATTATGCCAATTCCATAAAGCGGGCAAGACGAGATGATATGAATTAACTTCAAATAAAGTGCTGGTAAAAAGTAAAGGTTAACAAGTAAAAAAAAGTTAAAAAAGTACAAAAAACAGATCGGCAAAACACCATCTGTCGCGAGAGAAACATTACATCAAAGAAACCCAAAACAAGAAACCTGGTTGAGATGATCATAACTCAACCACCGTCCAACATTATTTCCGCATCAGAAATTACCATATTCGCCAAGAATGTCGAAGAAACCAAAAAATTTACAAATAGAAAATGGAAAACTTGTAAGACTTACTAGTAAAGTAATCAAGAAGAACAAAGATTTGCCAGTGACAACAGCGGCAATCCAAAGAACAAAATAGAACCAGTCTCCAGAACAAGAATTTAAAAACTTTCGTTCCCAACGAAAGAACCCAGCAGTCGAAAGCTGAATTTCTAGTGTGGGTTGTCGTCAGTGCAAAAGGGAATAAAAGGAAAAGAAAAGAAATTTCGGACTGAGAGCAGCAAAGGGTAAAGAATTTCTTGTGAAGAATGAAACACAGAAAGAAAGAAATTCTCAGAAAAAAGCAAACTGCAGAGGGACCCAGTTCATATTTTTGAATCTTTTCAAGCGAAACACGATCGAGTGATGTCTTTCAATGACCGCACGCTATATCCGAGGAGACACGCTTGTCCAAATACGAGGAGCTTTCTACGTTCACCGTATATTATACGCTTACATAAATCTATCGTATTTCTCCATCCTAATCCTAATCCTTCATATCATACCATATTATTTAAATTCCTTGAACATTAATATTAATTAGGTGATCAAGCAAAGCTTACCACACAGAAATGATGTCTGTAAAGATTAAGTTTGGGGTTTAGTGTATCAGAGAAATCTTAAACTAATAAAGTATTGTCAACATCAAAAACCAAGTGGGCATTTTTTGCAATATCCAAAAGTATTATATGTCTGAATATCTTATATTAATAAAATATATTATCTCTACCTTAAAAATAGCCATAATCACCTACAGCCGTCTCTACTCGATCATCATAGAGCGGCGACCAGTCAACCCTCTTAAATGGGGCCATGTATCAACCCTACCCAACTCCAACTGTCTATGACTATGAATCATCTGCTGCCATGTATAGTAGAGGTGATAGCAAAATCTAGATTAAAGGAATGCCAATCAGCTGTCCTTTGATTAAAATCAAGGGCGTACGAGAAGCCATGTGCCAACAAGCGTAGCTAAGCCTCGGCGTATGCGAGGGGAGTTTCGTTATGCAGTGGCAAGTCCTGATTGGGTGGAAAAGATGACGTGGCGCAGACCCGAAGCGGCGTTCAATTATTGGGATCTCAATAAATATATCAATCGGACAGCTACATTGGAAATACAACATTTAATAGGTGAAAAAAATATGATATGAATGTGTCACGTATTATGAAATTATAATATTTAATAATATTAGAGAATTATTTGGAACAGAAAATAATTCAGCAGTGGTCTGAGTTGTCGCTGCCTAAATACGAAGAAGAAAGAAGAAACCCCTGGATCCATGAACAAACGCTCATTTTATTAATTAATAATTTTTGAGTCCGACCTTAGCATTTTCGTCACGATAGTGAAAATATAAAATTGACGTTAGGACTTTATAAAAATGTTACAAGTTTTTTTTTTTTTTTAAATATAAAAAATAATAAGATTTAAGTATCAGACGTATTTGAATCGTTATATTACATGCTCATGTATTTAATTTAATTGTATATTGTTATTATAAATGATTAATGAATCAAGCATCAAATACGGCGACCCATACGTGTAGAAATCGGAAAACTCGTATCAATTTTATGACAGGAGAATCATTAGTACGTTATGGTTTTTAGATCAAACATTTAGACAAAAATGGAACTATTATTTTAATTAATATAATTAAGTGGCAAAAATGGACGCTTGTAAAATTAGGCATGCTTCAACTTTGTATCATGGAAAAAGTACGTCCACGTCCAACGTTGTTCTATAAAAATGGAATAGTTTGGTTGGCCCACCATTTCCAAACTTTTTCAAATTTAAAATCATACATTATCAATGCGTGACATTTCATTAATTCAAACATTTGTTTATAATATGCAATTATACACAGGGTTGGAATTCAGTTTAAATTATCAATTACAATATTTTATTTTCATAGAAATATAAAAGTACTTTAATATTTATATTAATATTATTATGATTTTAAATTGAAAAAAGTTTAATTTAGCCCTTAACGTATCAGGTCAATAGTCATTTGATCCTTAATGTTTATTTTTTACGCAATCAGACCCTATAGTATACACCGTTTGCAATTCAAACCCTCCCGTTAAATTTTCCGTTAAATTTGACACCTGCTCTGCACATGTGCTGCTAAAACCTCAAAATACCCTCATTTTCTCTTGAAATTTCTAAAATAAAAGTTAAATTTATCCAAAATTCCTACCGTAAATTCAAATTGGAATAATGAGAAATAGTTTAGTGTATGTTTTTAAGGTGAATTTAACTTTTACTTTAGGGATTTCAAAGAAAATGAGGGTATTTTGAGATTTTAGCAGTGCACGTGCAGAGCACGTATCAAATTTAATGAAAATTTAACTGAAGGGTTTGAATTGCAAACGGTGTATACGATACGGTCTGATAGGATCAAAAATAAACATTATGGACCAAGAAATTATCAATTGAACCTGTAATACGGTTATTTCAGTTAGACCCCTGTACTATTAAAAACGGACAAATCGAACCTTATTGGTTCAAAAGGATATTTTTGTCCATGGATATTTTTGTCCCATGAGAGACTTCCACGTGTCGACTAAGTTATCTCTTCTTCCTCGATCTGAATTCTGAGGCTCTGGTCTGCTGGTCTACCATCTCCCCAACTCTTGAGATAATAATACTTCAATTCTTCACCCTTCATTCCACACCCTCCTTTAATCTGAACCGTCCATTTCAACGTCTTTCTTCCCTTACCCTCATCCACTCTTCAGTCTTCTTCTCGCCACATCCAACCAAACCTGATTCCCGACTCCCCTCTCTCTTTCTCTCTGTCGCGACGATGGCCGCTCTGCAACAAACTCCGATTTCCCTCCAAACGAAACTCCCTCCGTCTGGTCTACTTCTCAAGAGAACTTCTACTTCCAGTGGCCTTTCCTTCTCCGCGTCCCTTCCATCTATCAAGCTTTCGGTCATTACTAACCGCTCTACTTGGGGTGCCATGGGAGCGAAAATGGTCGGCACTGTCGCAGGCATCTATGCTGCCGCGCTCGCTGATGTTGCGAAATCCAACAACACGCTGGACTCGACCGGCGGAGATGTCGAAAAGATCGAGAAAATCTTCTCCGACCCTCAGGTTTTGGATTTCTTCGTTAACCCTATCATCGACATCGAGAAGAAGCGGAAGGTGCTCAACGACATCGGAGCCTCCTCATCGCTCCTCCCGCACACCGTAAACTTCCTCCACATTCTCATTGATTCGAAGAGAATCGAACTCATCAAGGAAATCGTTAAGGAATTCGAGGCGGTTTACAACACAGTGACAGACACAGAGCTCGCCGTCGTCACATCGGTGGTGAAATTGGAGTCACAGCACTTGGCGCAGATCGCGAAGCAAATGCAGAAGCTAACTGGAGCGAAGAATGTGAGAATCAAAACAGTGATTGACCCAAGTCTGGTTGCTGGATTCGCCATCAGGTATGGAAATACAGGGTCGAACCTGATTGATATGAGCGTGAAGAAGCAGCTCGACGACATTGCAGCTCAGCTCGATCTCGGAGATATCCAACTCAGTGTCTGATATCTCTTCGTCTCCAATTCATCAACTTTTTCATGCAAAAATATTGAAATCGAAAGAGCTACTCAAATTCATAGCATTGTATGTAATTTCGTTGATTGCTGCGATAATTCAGTGTTAATTTCGTTCAGACATTTTCGCAAACACCTGTTGATCAGATAAATGAATAATTGCAATTTGCTTTTCATTATATATCAGTTTTATTGGAAATCCGAAATTATAGTACTTAGTCCCGGCCCATGAATAAGCCCATGGGAACTCCTACCACCATTAAACACCCTTGTGCTACTGATCCAAACCGAACCGATAGGCTCTCTGGTGGCATCCCGTCAATTATTCCATCACTCTATAAGCTCGCAACCTCCCGATGGCCGATAGCCGTGCCATATCGGTTGAAAGAACACTGTTGAGAATGGCGCGAGACACCTCGACAAGTTCGACAAAATGTCCCCGATCCCTTGTAGTATTCTCGGCCTTAAACGTAAATGACTTGACCATTGATGCCTAAAGTAGCTGGGCGGTTGATGCCTCATTCCTCGTCTCTTGTGGCGACGTTTGGTGCAACACGTTTATTTGATTTGCTGATAGACATCCCTAACTTGATATGGTAGACCATTCATATATATGTCGCGTATGAACGTTATCATACAAAGAAATCATCATACTTGACTTTTATAATCAAGATGTGCAATTAACGTTTAATTAGCGTAATTAATTTAGGGTTAGAACTAAAATATAATATCTAACATGTGTAGAGAGAGAGAGAGAGAGAGTGGAGTGGATGAAGCTCTCGACGTCACGATGTTGACTCCATTAACGCGAAGAACTGTAAGAGAACAAATATCTCCAACAGGGAGGCCATAATTTCTTCCTTCCTACGAAATTTCTCTGATCGCCCTTTTCTTCTGCGACAGCGACCAAGCTGTTCACTGTAGCAGCTAAGACCCTCCCCCCTCTCTCTCCCTGTGCGGATTGTCTAATTTCGCCTTTATCTACTCTTTTCCTCGGCGGTTCTCTTAGTTTTGTTTGCTCAATTATTGTTTTTTTTTTTTATTGGGACGGATTTCTGAGTCGGAATCAATTCGGATCTGAATACCCATGGCGATGCTCGATTCCCTCTTCAGCAAGGGCTTTAAAGCTTCCAAATGGTATTTCCTGTCCTAGCGGAGTTTCTTTTCCCCCAATTCGCATGCTATGGCGCTCTGCGTTTGCGTTTGTTGATTGTTTCCTGCAATGATCTTTCTTTATATTCAAGTGATTTTTGTCGAACATTAATTGTCATAAAGTGGTAGAACTGGATCTCATATTGGCCGAGATACTTAGGAGGCGTAACTGTATTGCAATTGATCATTAATTTTGAAAAAATAAGCCGGGAATCCTGTCTGCCTCGTCTTCTTCCATTCATTGTTCATGAGTTCCCTCGTCGCTGCATCTCTCTGATTATGCATGCTAACCATTATTATGTTTCGTCACAGTAAAACGATGCTGAAATTGACAATTCCTCGCATTAAGCTGCTCAGAAACCGAAGAGAAATTCAGATAAAGCAGATGCGCCGGGACATTGCCAAGCTTCTTGAGACTGGTCAAGAAGCTACTGCCCGCATTCGGGTATGCTATAACTTTGAAGCTCACTAAAGTCGAGACATTTCTTATGATTAGCCATCACTTTGACCTGATAAATTTATATCATTACTTATAATGAAAGTATGCTAACTGATAATTGCAGTTTGCAATTTTCTATTTCTCATCTTAGTGAGCTTTCCGCACTCCTTTAGGTAGAACATATCATTAGAGAAGAGAATATGATGGCTGCTCAGGAGATTCTTGAGCTGTTTTGTGAGCTCATTGCTGTCCGCATTCCTATTATTGAAATACAAAGGTTCCTTCTTCAGACTGAACTGCCTTTTTTCTGTGTAGTTGTTTTTTGAAATTTCATTTGATTCTCTTTGAGCAATGAAATGCAGCTATAAATTAACTTTTTCTGCTTTGATCTGAGAAAGAATAGGGTTTTCATGAAATGGATAATCGATAGACTTTCTAAGTAATGTCAGATCAGATCATAGTTAACTAGTTGGATATATGCCTTTGTTTTCTGGCTTAAGTATGATTAGGTACTGAATAAATGATGTTCTCTAGATTTCTGCATAGAGGTTTTTCTTAAGTTTGCTCTCTTTTCCTTGGCCGCAGAGTAAAAAATGACTAGGTTCCTAAATGTTCTTACTTTGCTGTATGAATTTATTGAGTTTTGTTCTGGTTGCTAGTGTAATTATTGGAATACCCTTGATGTGACCTTTTTAAAAACGTTTGCATACCATTATAAACAATGAATTTTTCATTCATCCCTACTTTTTTGTTTGAATGACGTGGTATTTAGGATTTAGAGTTTCCCTTAAGTGCATCCCCAAGTTATTAGATTGCAACTGAAGTTTGGTAGATCATTGAAGGCTTCTCATATCTTTCTTGGAGTTCAGTTGATTGCATCTTATCCAAAGAAAGAAGCTTACATTTCATTCAACCTTATAAGATTTATGACAACACTCCTAATACTTATCAGAGAATGTCCCCTGGACCTGAAAGAAGCTATATCAAGTGTGTGTTTTGCGGCACCAAGATGTGCCGATCTACCAGAGTTGCTGCAGGTTCAACTGCTTTTTATATCAAAATATGGGAAAGAATTTGTTGCTGCTGCAACGGAGCTGATGCCAAATTGTGGTGTTAATCGCCAGGTGCATTTTATTATAGCTTTCTGTATGTTCAAGGAAAAATGATCTGTACCTTTTTACTTTTCTCTCAAATTTCCCTTTTGAATATTCAGTTGATTGAACTGCTATCTATTCGAGCTCCTTCACCTGAAAAAAAATTGACTCTTTTGAAAGAAATTGCTGAAGAGCATAAAGTAGACTGGGATCCAGCTGTCTCTGAAACAGAACTTTTCAAATCTCATGAAGATTTACTAGTAAGTGCCTTTACTAGTTTCTTGACAATACATATAGTTTGTCCTTTGTCTCTTATGTTCCCTATTTGTTGTCTGATACAGTTTGTCAGTGGATCACAATTGCCCCTTCCAAAAGAAAAACACGATGAAACGTTGGACACTTGCCCTGATGAAGCTCTTCTGGAAAAGTCTGAGTCTGATGTGGATATGGACATACCATACCTGCCTAATGTTCCAATGGAATCAGTATTTGGAGCTTGTGCGCCAGATATTGCCACCGCGCCAGTTGTGCCACCAATACCTGCTACTACAGAGCTCGAAAAGAAGGTAGACACTCCTGAAATTGTATCCCAAGAATCAAACTTCAAAGTTGAAGAGACAAGCCTGGAAAGATTTGACTCAAAATATGAGGAGCTTAAAAATATTTCTGCTGGTACCGTGGAGGATAAACAATTTCTGCCATTTATTGCACCTCCTTCACCAATATTACCTTCCTCGTTGTATGCAAAACCAATTGAACCGCCAAGTGAACCACCAAGATCTATTTTAAGGACTACCAGCGAGGTCAATGTGGATTTACAGGATGTGTTGGCTGCTGCCCAGAATGCTGCTGAGTCAGCTGAGCGAGCAGCAGCTGCAGCTCGTGCAGCCGCCAGTCTTGCACAGATCAGAATTAGAGAGATCACGAAGAAAAAAAATGAGCAAGTTCCGGATAGCGGCTCTGAGAACCCATTTCACAAAGATATGCCTAACCAGGGGGATTCTAAAGAATTTTCAGATATAGGTGAACACAGTTCGCTTGGTAATGTCACAGTAGAATCTCCTCGAGATGAAAAAATTACCCTGGAATCAGAGGGTTTAAATGTCAGTCCATCTGAATCAATTGAAGTCAACGTCGGTCATGATTCAGTTCATCACGCACCTCAAAGATTGCCTTCAATGGAGGATGAGACATATTTCTCATATCCAAACTTGTTTACACCGCAAAATTCAAATGAGGAATCTGGTTCTCATACTCTCGCTGGAAATTCCACTTAAAAATACACATCGTCGGCGTGTTGGACACATTCCGACAATCGCCTTCATGGATCTACATTGCCGTATCCCGGGTTTCATGCTGTTACTTTTGACTGCGATGAGTGTATTTGTAAAGTATTGTAGATTGTTGTTTCCTCTGAGCTGCAGCTCCTGCGATTGGCTGCTTCTATTTGATGAGAGGTAATCCTTGTCTTTTAGTCATTAATTATGACATTGTTAATGTTTTATTGTGCTTGTGAGCTCCATTCCAGATATGACATGATAATATTATATACTAAAGGAGCATGGAACTCCCAAATATTCAAGTGTTCATTTTATATCATTTATCATTATCCCGTCTGATAGTTTTGTTCTTTGTTCAAACTCATTCCATTTAATCTTTAGCTTTTGAAAGTGAATGTTCATCATAGATTAGCATGCATTCGTACCTTGATCACTTCTTTGACCAATAAAAACTTCTAGGACAAAGTAGGGGTAGGCAAAACTGAGACCGGAATTGTGGTTTTGGTCTTGGTTCGGTCCAATTTTACTCACAAAAGGAACTGATTCGATGTCAAATTCACATATCCACGATTTTGGAGGTAAAAAACCATGAACCGAACATAACCGAATTGTGAATAAAAAATTTGACTCGAATTCGGTTAAAAGTCGATCCAAAACCATTAAGTATCTACTCATACCCGAAAACTGGTCTAAAACATGACACAAACTTCAAAACTCAATCCAAAAACAATAATATTTATATTTTAAATTTAGAACCGAATTGAGACCGAACCGGAACCAGAGTTGGTTTCGGGGTGGGGTTGGACCCACCCCTTGAACAAAGACCCTATTTTCTCTTGTGTACTTTAAATTTACTCTTTAATAATATAATCTGACATATGGTTCATTTAAATCAATAGATCAGAACATTAGACAGATAAAATTGGAATAACAGGTGCTTGGAAGTCTTTCTTTGTGGACAACTTTGTCAGTCAGTTTCAGAATGTCATCAAGAGTTCATATGAGAGAACAATCCATCTTCACACAAGCAAAATGTACACAAAACAGCAAGACTAATCCTACAGATTGCAGCTGAACCAAGCAACTCATATGCACAAAATGTAATGAATATAATGCACAAGGAAATTCCATGGTACATAAATCAGAGTATATTTATCAAGTAAAGAACAAAAAAGAAGTGTTAAAAATGGAGCAGTAAAGTATTCCTTTCCTTTACTATACTGATCCGGGGAGGGTCATCTTGGACCGGAGAGCTCAACTGCGTGGAGATTTTCTGTTGAGTCGACGATCCAATCGGAATTAGGATGAGGCGCAAGTTCAAGATCTTGGCGGAGAATTTCGATCTTTTGCCACTCGTCCCATTTCTCGGCCAACCCATCGCCCTCCAGCATTCTCACCACTTCAGCCATTTTGGGTCGGTCCATCGGAGAGCCTTGTGTGCAGAGCAATGCAACCTGGATTAACTGCTCCACCTCTGATTCTATGTAGTTGTTTTGGAGATCAGGATCCACCAGCATTTCTAGCTTTTTCTCTTTCAAAAGTCCTTTCACCTGCCATGACCCTTCATTTGATTAAGATGCAGGAATATTTTGGGAGCTTAAGAAAAGAAATCAAAGAGAACAGAGAATAAATGTAATAAATAATAATTCGACCAAAGATAGTGCATACCCAATCAAGCAACATGACATCATCATCATTTGCAAGCCGTGCAAGATCAAAAGCCCTCTGACCAGTAATCAGCTCCAGAAGCATGATTCCATATCCAAAAACATCAGTCTTCTCAGACGATTTGCCGGTTGAAAGGTATTCAGGAGCAATATGACCAATTGTGCCTCGAACAGCAGTTGTGACGTGAGTATCCTTGTAGTCCATAAGTTTAGCCAGTCCAAAGTCTCCAACAACAGCCTCGAATTCCTCATCAAGTAATATATTGGCAGCTTTCACATCCCGATGAATGATCTTTGGGTCACAGTGATCGTGCAAATAAGAAAGTCCTCTTGCCGATCCCAATGCAATACGCTTCCTTGTTTGCCAATCTAAAGGAGGTTGAGATGGCGGACGTTCTACACGAATGAAGAACAATACCCTTAAATATTTCAAGGAAAAGATGCAATATATTTGTGATAAGTAGCCAAGTCAGTTGAAATCAAGAAATCTAAAGCGAATGCCTCTTTCTGAAGCCCAAAAAAAAAAACATTCAAGTGAAGATGTAATGAAAATATAACATAATTGCAAAACATTGAAGAATCTCTACCTCTTAAACATGAAGCAACACTTCCATTAGCCATGTAGGGATAGACGAGTAATCGCTCGGTTGGTGTCATACAAAATCCACGCAATCGAAGGAGATTTCGATGAACAGCCATGCTAATCATCTCTACTTCAGTTTGAAATTGTAGCTCTCCACCTGGTGTGCGTTCTTCTTTTAATCTTTTCACAGCTACAAGGGAACCATCAGCTAAGCGGCCTTTGTAAACTTTACCAAATCCACCCCTACCCAGAATGTTTTTATTACTAAAACTATCACTTGCAACTTGTAATTCTCGCAAAGAGAACCTTTTAAGCTGTCCAAGATGAACTTCGGGGTCCTCCTCGGCTACAAGGAGGTGTAAAAGGTCAACTTATTAATCTTAAAGGCTAAAAGGTTAAAAGATAACCAAAAAATTACCTTAAAGTACAAACCTGGCACATCAAAGAAATATTCTTGCGGTTTTCTTCGACGCCACCATGCAAATGCAATTGCAGGAGCAGCAAAAAGTAAGGCTGCACCTGCAGCAACTCCACCAGCAATTGCCCCAGTTGCACTATTTCCCCCTAAAATATAGTAGTAACAGCTTCATACTTCAGAATATCACCCAACTTAATTACAATATGTACAAACAAAATATTCATCAAACATGAGAAATTACAAAGGCAATAAGAAGGTCACTAGAAATTGGCATGACAAAGGGTTACGTGTTCCTCTGGTAACATACTTTAATAAATTGTCGCAAATGAGAATTCGAGAAAGAGAAAGTGACCAAATAAAAAAAAAATGAATGACTAAAAGGAAAGGACACCACATTCTATCCCCAGCATAAAGGATGGGAATCAAGCTTTAGTCAAATGATACCCTTGCTGAGAAAATAAAAGAAAAATGTGGGAAAAAAGATATTTGAAAAATGAAAATCAAAGTTCCATGTTTCTTCTCCAATTTGTTGATAAACAGTTAGTCAAATAAACTTCTCAAATTGCTATCTATGATGCCAAAAGCTCAAGAGGTGTCTGGACTATAATTAATTACATTAAAGAACTACAAACCAGTTCACCTGGTGTAGAAATTGGAGGTGGGGGAACAAATGGGGGAGGAGGAGAGAATGGAGGAGATCCTGGGCAAGGATGTCCAGTAACAGGACCGCATAGATCGAAATTGTTAGCAAAACTGCAAATAGGAAGTAGAGTATCCAGCATAGATGTCAATACCACAGTTAGT
The DNA here is from genome assembly GCA_022432975.1 of Begonia masoniana. Taxonomy (NCBI): domain Eukaryota; kingdom Viridiplantae; phylum Streptophyta; class Magnoliopsida; order Cucurbitales; family Begoniaceae; genus Begonia; species Begonia masoniana. The sequence goes on along the minus strand of CM039502.1, from coordinate 83,017,135 downwards.
CAAGATGCTAGAGTTCAAATAATCAACGACTGACCTGATGGGAGTGAACAGGGAGAAAGAACCATTGTCTGGAACAACTCCTGATAAATGGTTGTTTGACAGATCTCTGCATGTTCCACATAAAATTGAAGAACATTCACCAAACATTAAATTAAGAGAGAGAGAGAGAGAGACTTACAACACTTGAAGGGAAGAAATATTAGTCAACGACATTGGAATGGGACCAGACAAGCTGTTGTTGTTGAGCCGGCTATGCTTGCCAAAATTCCATAGAAAATACTAAACAGTTAAAAAAGAAAAGGCATAGACAAAATTAAATATCAAGGGCAGTTTTGCATAAACAGAATCTATTGGCATACGGAGGATTCAAACATGTTAGTACGAAATTCATTAACATACAAATTGCAAACGGCATAGGCTCATACCTTGAAATGTCAGGTATGTGAGGAATACCACCAATCAATCGATACCGTTTGTACTCATTGTACAGATTTTTTCCCTCAAAAAAATATAATATGTTTAAATGTGATCTTTATTCCTTATTGTTCAATTCTTTCCGAATTCCATTAACCATACTTGGGTCTTTAAACATGTCACGGTACTAGGTACTTGTTCTAAATCGATTAATATGTGAGTTGAAATAAAGACAAATTGATAATTAATCCAAAAATTCTAGAAATACACACAAATATCACATAACTCAAGCGGAGGAAAATGCGAACTCACAGGAATCGCAATTTAGACAGCTTCCCCAATGTCTCAGGAATAAGACCCGTAAAGCCATTCAAGTAAAGATCCAAGCTCACCAAACTAGTCAGATTCCCAAGGTCAGTAGGAATTATTCCGCTAATGTTATTACTGTAAAGTTCCCTGTAATTAAAAAAGAAATATTCTTATTTCTTTAGGCCATGTTCCTCCGTAGTTCAGATAAATTCTATGTTCAAAGTCAACAAATAAATGAAAGAAACTAAAATTACAAATAAGGTAGAATGAAGAAAGCTGACAAATTTTGAAGATAGAAATGGCTTACAGATACTGCAAGTTCTTTAATAGGCCCAGTTGTGGAACAAGTCGACCAGATAAAGCTGCATTTCCAAGATCTCTGAGAAAACATAAAGACGAAAAATCTCCATAGATTAAGAGATACGAAAGGCTAGGCACTTCTCAGAAGAGAAGATCAGAATTACTTACACTCTTATAACACTATTATCATTGTTGCATGTAACATGAAACCAAGTGCATGGATTGACAAGGGTAGGATCCCAACTCTGAAGTACATTGTTGGGATCCTGCAAGCTGCTTCTAAGGCTGTGAAGAGCATCTCCTGATCGAGAACGATGCATAAAATGATTAGCAATGGCATTTCTCTCGCAGATACAATAAGTCATTGATAGTAAAGTAAGACCAACAAAATTGAAAAAAAAAAAACCTAGTCGCAAAGCAACAATAAACTGGTAAAACAAGAAAGTATTTTGTAAATACTAAAGATTGTTGGCATTGATTTTTTGACAAATTGCGTTTTATTCTACAATCAACAGATTTGACAATTAATGAAGATTGCGTTTTAGTCTGCAATCAACAGAATCAATCTATGCAAGGAAATGTTGATTTTTGGAGATTATGATATCGCAGTATTATCAGAAATTATCTTTGGAAGGTGAATTTGAAGATTGCGTAAGATAAGAGATCACAGCGATTTTAGGATCCATTCTAGATTCTTTGCTAGCACTTTCCGATTATGTCGCATCTAGTGTCACTGATCCAGACTTCGTGGCACACGGTTTCCTCTTTCTGTGCGATCTATTTGGAGATGATATGAGAGATAAAAAAACAGAAAAATTTGATGCGCATTATATTATTGATTCTTCGCTCACGCCTATATGAGGTGAGTTATTACTGATTCTTTGCTCACGCCTATATGGGGTGAAGCGAATTATTATTTATTCCTGGCTCACGCCTATGTGAAGTGGGTGAGTGATTATTCATTCGGTCTGTAAGAGACTGTATACACACTCTGTTTGGTTGGATTTCTTTGTTCTCTGAGTGTGTTGCCTGATCGCATCCGAAGACAACGTTGGGAGTTACTAACGGTGTAGAAAGTGCATTCCTTGTGATCTTCATTAAATCTCAGTCTCGGGAGGAGGTTGCCTGGAACTCGAGAGGAGTTTTGATCGTGGGCAATGGGATCTTGCCATACACGGATTCCGGGAAGAGTCATCATCGGCAAAGGGATCTTGCCATACATGGATTCTAGGAAGGATCATCATCGATAAGGGGATCTTGTCACGGTTAGATTCTGGGAGGGATCGATTTCAAGTCGAGGGGAGCCCACAAAAAGATTCACCGAGAAGTTAGGAAGAAGCGGCGACAAAGAAAAGAAAGAGTCATGCTTTGTGTGAGACCGGGTGTCTTGTAACTTTGTAAACTTTGTGAATTGATTTGTTTTATCTGGGCGTGGCCCCGCAGACGTAGGCAATTGCCGAACTGCGATACCAACCTCTTGTCTCTTACTTTCCGCATTTTAATATTGTCCATTATCGCTTTTATTATCGGTGTCTCATCTAGTGTTTCAACCCACTAGGACACGTGTATCTAACCTTGATATTTCATATTTAAAATCAAAGTAATAAAATTTGCATGTCCTTCATGTATGTCAAGCCATGCACAAGTAGCCATTGTGTCACTACGCCATGCATATACAATATACATGCACTGTCATGCATCTCCAACATTTGCGGATCACGCCTTTATCCTCAGATGTAAATGCGAGCAAAAGACAGAATGCCAGAGGGCATAAAAATCCTGTATAAATTCTTTCTTTACATAATGTTAATTCTAAGAAATGGAATAGAATTCTGGGGATTCAATCATTCTCTACTTAATTCCAGTTCATAAAATCTACCTACATGCAACTCTCAAAGAAAAAAATTCCCAACATTAAACCAACCTATGTATGGAAGTCAAACACTTCTTAACTAAATTTTCTGACCTCGCCCGACAATAAAGTTTGAATTTTCTCTCATGCTAAGCCTGGTTAGAATAAGATAGTCCATAAACCAACTCAAAAGATGATTCATATGTTCAATTCACTTCGATCTTAAAAGCAACAAATCAGCACAAAGATAAAAACAGGTGTGAATATCCGTTTCCACCAACAAATGAAAAAGAAAAGAAGAAAAAAGTTAAGGAAACCTCGTTTCTGACATTTATTTTTATTACCAGTAAAGCTCAAACAATAGAAAAAAAGAGCTGAAGTGTGAAAAAAAAAAAAAGACCTTCCATGTTAGCAGAAATCAGCCATAAGGGACGAAGCAGCAAGATCAAGCATATACAAGCCAGATTCCAAACCTGGCCTTGCTCCATCTCAATCAAGCGATGAACAACCGCAGATCTAAAGGGTAAAACATGCCAAAATGAAGACCACAGTCAGAGGAACCCCGCCACAGTCGAGCCCAGCCACAAAGGCTCTCAAAAACCAACCAAAACCTCCACCATTACCACTGCCCAGAGAAAAATACACCCAAAAGAACCAAAACCAGAAGCCGATCCCGTCCTCAGCAAACCTCGAAAAAGAAAGAGAAACTCGAACAACAAATAACTTTTCAAAAATCTTCACTCTGAAGCCAGCGACCCTTTTTCCCAATATGCTTTCCCTTCCTGTTCCAGCTCCCAAACCTCACTCTCTCTTCTTACTCTCTCCCAAGTACTTTTTGTGGAATTGTTGCTCCAACTTCTGACTTTCTCTCTCTTAATTCAGAGCAGAAGATACCTGCCCGGAGGGAGAGAAAGCGCTGCCCGAGGTGACCGTCAAACATCGTGGAAAGTGACGTGACGAGAGTGCAACCCGTTTTGGTCAAAATAACATTTTTAATAAATGGGCCTTCTTTCTTTCGGGGCCCACCTCCCTCTCTATTAATATTAAATTTTAATTTTAATATTAAATATACGTTGTAGGCTGGGGCTTCATTGCATGACTTCATACTTGTGAGCCATTTTAGGCCAAGGCCCAATACTTAAGCCCAATAAAGAGTGATTTACGCTTGTCCCCCCACCCGATTGATTAATTTCTTATTTTATTTTTGACATTTGATAGAAGTCTATGCTTTTACACGTTCTTGATTTTTGAACTATGTATTTAAGAAGTGACAAAATGCAAGGTCAAGGTCTTGGATTCATACTGATCACGTGCAAGAAATTGGTGAAATAGCACTAGGAAGGGACTGGGAGGCCATGACTAAACATAAACAATTATACTCAGTACATTTATAGATGATAGTTTAGATTAGGTGATAAAAGACAGCTGAAATGGCCAAAACATGAACACGCGCGAGTCTTGGAATTGTGGCTCGTGAAATGAAGACCCATTATAAATAAATCAACGGTTTTAGCCTCTTCTATGACTTGACTCAATCTGGCCTACTGCTTGCTACCCACTAGTCATTCAAACATGTTTATGAAAAGTCTAATCTGCTCAAAATTAGACACGCCATGCAGAATAATTGAGTGGTTTAGTTAGGGTTGTAAGATAATATATTTATTAGTTAGCTTCTTTTTTAATCATTTTTCTGTCGTTACTATTGTTAATATTTAGTGGGTTTTGAATAAAATTTAATTTAGAAAAAAAAGTTGTTGTCTTTACTGTTGCAGCATGAGAAGGTTTTAGTGTAAATTACGTAGAGGTAGTATAATTAGAGCAATAATCACGAAGTTTAACGCACAAACTTTAATTAGTTAATGGTAGATTGAACTGACTTAGAATAATTGACTGATTCGAGAAGACATTTAAGGAAAAACAGCGAATTGATTTGGTCAAACTATGGAGGACTTATTCTCTAGTGTCTTTCTCAAACCTTTTGTGCGGGGTCTATAAATATGGGGCAGAATATCTTTGCTCTCACTGCCATTCAAGAGCACGAGAGAGCGAGAGAGATAAAGAATTACGATTACACTCTGAAGATGGAAGTTATTGTCAATTCTTCGAGAGGATTCGGATTGGTGGAGGTCCTTTTGAGGTGTTTGGGATTTGGAAAAGAAAGCTCAGTCTCTTTTTTCTGTTCAGATAGAGAGCTTGACGACGAAATCCTGCCGGAAAATCTTCCAGCTGTAGAGAAAGACGCAGATTCTTCTCCGACACCAGAATCAGATCCACCAGCAGCGGATCCTCCCGTGACAAGAACTGCTCCGGTAACTCTCTCTCTCTCTCTCTCTCTCTCTTACGTGTTATTTGTTGAACAGAGAGTGCGCAGGCTCTGGCATTGCCGACTGTTCCAACACCAGGAGGAAGTACAGGATCTGGCGGTAAACATAACTAGCCAATACTCACCGAGCTTTCCTCATCCCTGAGAGAGAGAGAGAGAGAGAGAGAGAGAGAGAGAGAGAGAGAAATGTATTTGGGTGAACTGGTTCGTTCATTTTTAGTAAAAAGATCCAAAATAGAGACTGTAATATTGGAGAGTTAAGTAGATAGAATCAGGTGGCGTTGATGAATTGTAAATGCAAACAACTTTTCTATGAGACCAGAAATTTGTTTCCGTGAATTACTTTTTTACATTCTTATCATGAATTTCATACTATTGAATAATTTTGAACCAAAGTTTACGATTACCATGGTTATGCTAGAACGATACTATCATGTTTTGGCCGAAATTTGCATGGTTTTATCATTGAATTTGACCCAAAAATGTGTTATACTCGATATAATAACTCTACTGATTAATCATTCATCACTTCTCTCAATGATATTGTGCACATCTCCTAACATGAACTTAGTCCGTACAAATAACAAAATTTCGGATCGTCATTGTTTTCACAAAGTAAACTGCCACTATGTTTTTCCCCTTTGAGGGCCTGACGTTCTCATCGCTCACACTTTTATGTGGATTTTGGCTATGATATCACTTATGAAGTCTTCAGTCCTGCAAGTGCAATGTTTTCCGCTTTAGGTCGAAGATCGTACAGTTTTGTTATTAAGTTTTATCTCAAAACGCGTTGTAATATGTATGTTGTAAAACTCTACTTATAAACTATTCATTTCACTTCTTCTACATATTGTAAAATTGTACATCTCACAAACCATAGTCTAGCCCCTCACAAGTAGTAGAATCTCGAGCCGTCATTTCATTTAAAGGCGATCAGCCACAAAATTAATGATATGTTATGCATGAGTTTATTCTTAGGTATTTACAGAAAAATTAACCCTAAAAGTATTGATACTTTTTAGTAGCTCATACAAAAAAGAACAAAAGCAAATCCGTTAGCAGGTTGAATCTAAAGTGGAGCAGAAGCATGTGTGAGAAGAGAGAAGTACCAACATTGAGATTTACGTGAAAAACAATTACTGAAAATTCACTATAGAGAAAACGAATTACATAAGAATCTTGCGTCGGATAAAGTAACACATACCATAATACAAAACCCCATGCAAAAAATAGAAATATAAAAAGAAATATGGCTCTTTTTTTCCTTCAATAACATAGTATCATGGGGTTTGTGGATTCATTCAATCTTAATAGATTTTAGTCTTAGTGTTAACAAGTACAATTTAAATTGCCAAAATTCTCAAAACCCCAAGCGTGTTTATTATTATATTTCAAATGATAGCAATAAACAGCAACTTTTTGGGTAATCTTTCACTAACTAATGGCACTTTTACTGCCTAACCTGGCCTGCTATCAAAGAACGCAAATTTTGAAGGTCAAGGATTCAAGTTGTATAGTGGCCTGGTCAAACCATAGACTCCTTCTTGCTTGTGAGCAGAGCCTCCGTGCAGCTGCGATTATGATTTCTCTCACCACCATTGAAGAGCTCATGGAGAGAGAGAGAAAGAGAGAAGGTATAAATGTTCATTTCATAACCGGTGATGTCAATAATTGACAATTATTAATTATAAGAAGAATTTTTCTTTCACGAGTGACTTTTATTGGACTTTTTAAAACTATGCCTTTTCTAAAGAAACTGGATGTCTGAAAAAATATGCATTCATATCTTCAAACTAAGTAACATAACTGTAGAAACCGAGTAAATGAAAGAGGCTTAGTTAATCAGTCATAAAAACAATCTTCACATGTTTATCACGAACAAAATGAAGATCAATCTCCACATGTTTAGACTTAAAATAAAGCGTTTATATCGTCGGTCAAAAGTTTTGAAGGTCGAGTAAGAGGAATGTTGTGCAAAATATTTCGCAAGTGTACGAGTCGTAACAAGTAATATAGTGATAAAATAGAGTGTCGAACCCACGAGGACTTGTAATTAATAATCGAAATAATTAATTTTAATTCTAAATTGAACACACGTTTTTATGATTTTTAATAATTGAAATTAAAATAAACAACTAAAATAATTGAAACAATAAAAATAAACTAAATTAAAATAGCAAAACAAATAAACTGAGATTAAATCAAATTGATAAAAGCCTAGGTACTACGATTTCACCAAGACAATGTTTATTTCAGTTTTCCGTAATCATATTCATAAATATTCTTCCTATGTTGATGATCGATTTCACTAAATTCTATCACAATCTCTCTCGAGCATTGCGTAGTTTATTTGATTAATGGGTTATCACTTCTCAGTCTCAAATCCTACATTAATCAAATACAAATAAATCAAGAAATCACAATGATCACACAAATACCGTAACTATCTCTAGCCTACGTATATTCATGACATTAATTTCAGTGCACGGATATTTATCACCTCTCGGTCTCAAAACATCCCAAAAATCAAGTAAAGATTGGCCAGAAATTTACAGGCTTTAAGAAAAGAAATTAAATGCGCCAACAATATTGGAAGAAATACTCAGTAAATATAATTAAACGAAGAACATAAAATAAACGTAGTCCGGCTACATCGTAGCCCCTAGTAAAAAAAGTTAGTTCATGCTAGATAAAATAAAAACACAATTAATAATAATGAATTTCATAGTTTTCATAAATAAAAATTAACGAAAAGAGAAAGAAAACTAATTTGATGTTTTGAAGAGCCCCTTCTCTGCTTCTGTGAAAATCGCCTAATGTTTCTCTGCCAAGGCTCGCCGAATCGTCGCCTGTCAAAATCGCCGACAGCCGATCGTGAATGCTGCTCTGTAGATCGCCGAACGCGCAGAATCGCTGCTCGCCCGAATCCCTCAATCGCCGACCCTTCTTTCTGTGGAAAGATTGCTGAACGACTTGGCCTCTAATCGCTGAACGCCGAAGCTCTTTCCTCGGCCAAAGCTCTCTCCTCGGCCGAAGCTCTTTCCTCAGCCGAAGCTCCAATGTCTCTCCCGCTGCTACTCTGTTTTTAGGTTTTTATGCTTTTTTTTTTTTCTTTTCTTCATTCACTGCTTTGATTCCTTCTTTCCTTAAGTTAACGGTATAAATTAGGCAGGTAAACTTTCCAACTTGGTAAGCAATTGATTGCCGCTTGATTCACTTTCCAAATTATCAGGTGATTGATCGTTGCTTGATGTGCTGCCGATGAATTCCAGCGATTTATTTTCATTCTCTTCTATCAATTTGTGATTTCTTTTTAAGCGATTGATCACTTAATGTGGCCCCATCGATTGATGTATTTACTGTCTTCATAATCTTCATTGCTTCTCCGTTTATTTTTCTTTGCAGCTACTTTTGTTTCTACGTCAACCTGTTTTAAATAAATCTTTCTGCATACTTACCCGAAATATATTAAATTCGTTGAAACATTTGAGATAAACTTATCAAATTAAGTGTAAAAAGTATAAATAAATGTGTAAAATACACATTTATCAAGGAACATCCAACTCAAGCAGAATTGATTCAAACCAAGCCACATTCTTAACTAGTGTAATCACTAATTGCCATCAAACATGGCTTTAGGCTAGTGTTTAAAATCCCGAATGTAAAAAAAATACTAATCCTCGAGAAAATTAGTGAATTTAACAACTGTTGGGCGAATAATGTAATCGACCTTGATCAAGCCGATGGATTGCAGATGTTCGGGCAATTAATAGAACTCGAACTAGCAGTTCGATCTGGTGTCACCCATATAGAAACCTTACCCGATTTTGAATGTAGTAGAATCGTAGATCATAGTTAAATTCCCGGTTTGGGAGGTCAAAACACCTAAATTGACCACAAAAGTGATCTAAAATCAATCATAAGTTCAGTTCGAAAACCCAACGGATCCAATTTCACCTTCAAAAACTAGCCACAGTTGGGTCCAATTGTAAAGCAGAATTGGGCCGGACCGGGCCGTGTCCAGTGACAATTAAGTAAGTAACCATTCTTGAGAATTATTTTTGTAAAATTAGAGATGGGAGTAATAATTATGAAGCGAAGAAGATGTAGTACTAGTAGTAGATGTGCATTGAGTTTGTACTATGTACTGCAATCGAAGGGTCCCTATAAAAAAGGACGAGACTAGGCTGTTCCCAATCTCTTCATCTTTTTCTTCCCACGTTTTCCATTTCTCACTTTCTCTCTCTACAAAGTCTTCTTCTTCGACGAGTTATCGCAGACCCAGCCGCGGTTTCGCCGTTGATTTGAAGTAATTTTTGTTTACATCAATCATTTTTCACGCTTTGTGTATTAATCATAATTAAATTATTTTTTTATTATATTATTTTGATTTCGAATATTTATGCCATTTTTAGAGTAACAAAGTTAGATTTACTCCATCATTTTTTCAATTTTTTTTTTTAATTTTAGAAAAATAAATATTATTCTGTGTTAAGATTGGGTGATGCCACAAATAATTTGATCGTATTTTATGACCAATAATGCATCGTCGTTTGAAATTTTTAAATTCCACCGACACCGACACTGACACTGCTTCCAAATTTCACGAGTTTTAATCGTGAAAACGTGTTGACATGTACGAATTTTTAATTTACCCACGTTATAGGCACGTACTTTAATCAATCAAACAATATAGAAGAATAACTATTCCTTCTTTTTTGATTGACAAAATTAGTCTGTAATAATTCATAAGTTGATCTTTCTTTTGCCTTTTTTTTTTCTCATCTTACATAGTAAATGTTCGAGTAATGCTGGGTTGAACCATTGATAGAATTATCACAGTACAATATAAATATTTAAAATAATAGAATACTGAACGGTAAAAGATGTGAAAATATAGTGTAAAAATAAGGTGTAAACCTAGATTTATTTATAGAATAAATAACCTAATGGCTTGGTTAATTAAGCTTGACTAATCTAAGAAAAGTTAATTAATCAACAAATTATTTACCAAACCCACGTAGATTTTATGTTCAAATTGGCATCTGGGTAATAATATATTTATGGAAATTAGCGTTACAATAATATTCTATCATTTTTGGACAGTACAAGTGGGTTTTAATTATAATTATTTGTGTTTTAAGTGTGTTGAAGTTAAGTTAACTCTGGTTAAGTTAATAATGTCCAATAATATGACCTAAATCAACGTTGTTTCCCACAATTATTTTCAATAATATACTTTATGTTAAATCTATCAATGTTTACCTCATGACACTTTTAATATAACTCCACTTATTATTAAATTGAAATGAATGACGTTTAATTATAATTGTTTGTGTTTTAAGTGTGTTCAAGTTAAGTTAACTTTGGTTTGGTTAAGTTAATAAAGTCCAATGATATGACCTAATCGACGTTGTTTCCAACATTTATTTTCAATCATATACTTTATGTTAAATCTATCTAATCTATCTATGTTCACCTCGTGACCCTTTTAATATAACTCCACTTGTTATTAAATTGAAATGAACCACGTTTGATTCTTTTCAATATTTTACTTTCCTCGAAAAATGGAATAAATAAACAATTAACACCTAGTTAATTAATATCTTGATAAATTATTTAAAAAATAAAAAATAAAAGAGTGAATTCCCGATGCTAATTAATTTCAATATTTCATTTTAACAAGATAACACGGGTGTTGATCTTAATGAAAACAATATTGAGAGATGATTATGTAGCAGTGCGTGACATTAACAATTATTTTATTTTTGTAAGACTGATGGACAAATGTACATAATTAGATACCCTATATTTTGCTTGGTTTGTAAGCTATTTCCCTTGACTATTTTTGGACGAACATAAATATTTGTAGTGTCGTAGCCATAATTTTGAAGTTATCGCTTCTTCTTCTTCTACAAAATTCTCTTCCCGTGGGATTCGATTTAATGTTTGATTGGCTCGTAACTGAGATTATTCTATCAAATTAGATGAGAATATGTCGCACGACTGCTGATAATATATTTGTGACATCAATGTCAATTTTTTATTTTTTTTCATATTATAAAAACTATATAATATAATTGTAAGGGCAAAATTTGGATATTGGATTCAATGTTTTTTTTAAAAGCTAGGCACACAATTAAATTTTTTAATGGTTGTCCGCCTCGAATATTTAATAATTTCGTATCTTGTGTTTAATGTATAATTACCTTGATACAATAAGTAAAATATGGATAAATAAAGCCACAATAAAAATTGTCAAGAAAAACAAAAATGTCCCTATCTAGCAACTTAATGTATTCTGTTAATTTATTTTTTTATATTAAAAGTCATATGAAAATGAAATTGGCCAATGTACCGTGTTTGTTACGAGTTAAATATAATCACAATATTATAATTTAAAGTCGTTTTCGTGCTAGCGATGCATAACATAAATTAAATTTTAGAATAATTTTTAGATAATGGAATGAAATGAATTTTCGTTGAGAATAATAAAATGATAGTAAAATGTGTCTTTTTTTATTCAATTTACATATTTTTAAAAATTTTAAGCTAAGGGAATCTTTTGCCTTTTATGATTAAATTTATTAAATAAAGTACATATGTGGTCAAATAGAATATAAAAAAAATTTCAACCAGATTTAAAACTAATTTGAACTCCAAAGTATGTGTTTAATTTGAAACACTCCCTAAACTAAAAACTCTAACAACTAAAATTTTAAATTATAAAAAATGTAACATATCAAATCCTGGCAGGTGGTCGATCACTCCAGTTTTGAATTAACCCCGAGAATGGGGGGCTGAACACCCACTGTTCTGTCTAGTGCTTACGTGGTACTGGACATATTGGGTCGAAGAGTTGATGTGGGTGGTGGGGATCCCCGTCTAACGTGCACCGCACGTGATTGGAGAACGGGGGGTCCCCGCCCCCCGTTCATGCCTCCTCATTTTAAAGGTATCCAGGAACGTGAGATCACCGCACCGAAATGACCCATCGTTTTCAAGAACAATGTTTAAGAACATGGAATGGTTTCGGGACGATGACTCCCTATTCTCCCCCCAAAATATTAGGGGGTGAAAATAGGAGGTCACTGTCCCGAAACGACCACCCGTTCTTAAGCATTGTTTTTGAGAACGGGGGGTCGTGACCACCCCCCCCCCCCCCAATTCGCACCCCCTAATATTTTGGGGGAGAACAGATGGTCACCGCCTAGGAACTACCTCCCGTTCTCAAAATTAGGACTAGAGAACGGGGGTCTGATGGAGACGGTGACCCTTCGTTCTTAAAATTGGGGCTGAGAACAGGGGCCAATCCCTGACAGTATATAAAAAATCGGCCCTCCCTTTCACCTCCATTGTTGAAAAATTTGATTTCCTCTCGGCTCTAACTGCGATTCCAACACAAAATCGGACCATTTCACGCCCCTACCGTATTGATTTTTCCATCTCTAATCCTTACCTTTCAATATCATCAAAAAATCTCACAAATCCGAACCATAAATAATCAAAATCCCTAATTCAACCTAAATCACCAAATTCCCCTTAAATGGCACCAAAATTGATGATTAAACAAAAAGTTGTCCCGTCATAAGAGATTCGTCACAAAGTGGCCTTACCAAACTGCCTCTGCCAAAATCACCCATCAATGTCACAAGGAGGACCATTTCAAGGGGATCTGACAAACCAGCCACCGTCGGCACAAGGTGCTCCGTGTGAAGTGCGGCAACCGCTAACTGAGTATTTTTCAAATGAATTTTGAAATCAGATATCTAAGGAGCAGTTTGAGCGAGTTATGTCAAATCGCTCGGTTATTCATTCAAAGACCATTAACTTTAGAGGTTGTGAGTCATTGTAGATCAATGAGAGATTCGACAGAATCATCCTACACGGAATGTACAGATTGAGAGATAATAGTTGCGATAGAATTGTTTGCTTGTTTTATGCGAACTTGACCTTATCGGGAGGTCAGGATGTTTGAAGAATACTTGGTACAGAGATTTTGATACCTCCAGAGACGATTAATGAATGTTTTGGTTTGCCGGAGAAGGGAATGAGGTGGAGAGATACTACCATGCTTCTTAAGATTGTGATTTTTTCAAATCGGAAGAAAGACTTGACTTCCTTAGGGAAATTCATTGAAATGAAAATACCGGAGGGTACGTGAAACTAAAATCCAAACATTTCAACGTCAAAGCTCAGGTTATTCACTATCTGATAGCCCACACCATTCTACCTCGGGATGAACATAAAGATCTCGTGAGCTGCATGGATCTCTATGTGATGGAGAAGCTGTATAACGAGAAGATGTTCGACCTTGGTTTCGTGATTTTTGGTCACATGCATAAAATAGGTCAGACATGCAATAAGAATCTATCGTACGACATGTTGATATAGAAGATCGTCGAGCGAGCTCGGGTTCAACTACCGATTGGAGAGCAGCTGAGAGAACAGCCGGCGATGTATTTGATAGACTTCATTTGATTCAGATGAGTTTAGTTGAAGTCGATGGGACTTGGGTGTTCAAGGGAGATTTGGGAGCATCCGCCTTTGCAGATGTTCATATGGAGGAGGCCATTGCGCGTCCATCGTCCCCCCAGACAACTAGTAGGTAGGACAAGATGAAGCAGAGATTAGAGTTCCTAGTAGGTAGAGTCGAGAAGCTCACCGTCAGTTAGAGAGAGCTGACGAAAACCCTCATAGATTGGATGGAGCAAGATGACAACGATGTTCCACCTTAGTATAGTTTATATTTTGTATTTCATTCTATGTACTTTACTTTATGTTTGTACTTTAATTTATGCTATAAGTATTATAATTGTACTTTAGTTTATGCTTGTCATTTAGTCTATGATATGTGGTGTATGATTATACTTTACTTTATTACTGTACTTGAGTAGTACTTAATTATCTGAAACTAACTGTTAGTTATAAAACTGTGATTTGAATATGCAGGAATTGTTTGAAGCTAGTTATGAGGGAGACATAAAATAAAGGAAACTCTGTCCATTTTTACAACTTCATCTCACTAAATTACACATTACAATAAATACACATATTATACAGTATAATAAATATATAAATTTAAAGTCTGAATAGTCATATATTTTTGTCTCTGCCCAAATCATTCTTCATTGTCTTGATAATGGAAGGAATTTTCCACGTAGATTGACTTTTGAATCTATCCAAATAATGATTTGTCATCCATTTTGTAGCAACGTGTCGATTCTCAATTTTCCTTGAACAATTGTGAGAATCGTTGAAACTCTTTATTTAAAACGTAAGCTCATTTTGAATCTTCGAACCATGCAGTCACCAATCACATCAATCTTCACACACGGCCGTCAGTTGCCGAGATTCACTTTTAATGAATTTGATTTTATAACCATTATTCAAAGCATATTCTACTATTTATTCTATAATTGTCTTTAAAAAATTATATTTTTTTCCGAGATAAAATTCTATCAAAATTTATTCCCTTACCGGTATGCTTTCTACGACATCATCCTCCGAGTCGACCGGTGTTCGAAGCTCATCGTCCAGAGTTTTTGATGTCGATTGCACCTCTATTTCTTCATTACTTTCTAGGTGATCGAATGCCCGAAAATTACCATATATGGGCGTAGAGTACGAATACTAGTCCATATTGCTATCACAAGTTGTTGTCTTATCTAAATCAATCGATCTACTCGAATCAGAATCCATCGACGTCGCTAATACAGAGAAAATTCGTCTGAACAAGAAAATAGTGCAAATGTTTTAAGGTTTTCGCCAGCCATGGGTGTAAATGGAAGGTCGTTTCCTTATATAGTATTAGAGATCGGCCCTCCGTTCATGAGAACGGCCTCTCGTTCTCAGGCAAAATAATTGAGATCAGGGAGCCATTTCGGGGCGGCAACCCCCGTTCTCAATCTTACTAAAAAATATGGCCAACAATAGGAGGCAGTTTCAGGCAGTGATATCTCGTTTCCGAACACCCTCTAAAATGGGGAGACAGAGAATGGATGGTCGTTTTGGGGCGGTGACTTCCCGTTCTCACCCTCTAATATTTTGGGGGGAGAACGAGGGGTCACTACCCTGAAACCGCCCTCGTTCTTAAAATTGTTATTGAGAACGAGGGATCATTTCGGGGCAGTGACCCCCCGTTTCCAAATACCTCTAAAATGGAGAGGCAGTAACGGGAGGACGTTGGGTGGCGAAGACCCCCCATTCTTCAATCATGTGCAGTGCACGTTAGAAGGGGGTCTCCGCCCCCCACATTGACCCTCTAACCTAATACGTTTAGTGTCACGTAAGCACTGGACAAAATATGAGGTGATCGGGTCCCTGTTCTCAACGTTAATTTAGAACGAGGGGTGATCGACCCCTCATTCTAGGCGTAAATTGAGAACGAGAGATGATCGGCCACCTGTCAAAGATTGATCTGTTACATTTTTTTTTATAGTTTGAGAACGAGAGATGATCGGCCACCCGTCAAAGATTGATTTGTTACATTTTTTTATAGTTTAAGATTTTAGTTGTTAATATCTTTAGTTTAAGAGGTGTTTCAAATTAAACTCATATTTTGGAGTTCAAATTGGTTTTAACCCTATAATTTTATGTAAATTTTTAATTTTTTTTTGGAATTTGCTTTATAAATTATATGTCATCACATTAATATAATTTCTGATTTTCTCAATATTTTATTAGTTTTGTGCTTTAATAATTATTATCAGATATACTTATGTTAAGATGAATAAATATAATCTTTTGCATCAATACGTGCTATGACTTTTTTTTTGATAATGGAAAATATGATCCGCTATCGTCAAATGGAAATAATGTTAAATGCATACTCTAATTTAATATTTTTCATTTATAATTTAATTTAAGTTTAATTAATAGTGAACCATTAATATTTGAAGTGTAACTACCCGTACGCATCACAAAACTTGACATAAAGTTTTTGTTTCTTTAAAACATTTTCAACTTAAATTTTTTCATTTTTTTATTTTTTTTGAAACACATAATTGACTTTCAACCTCTTTTGAAAAAAACATTATTAAAGCCTGTTTGGAAAATAATAGTGAAAATTTAAATTTCTTTTAACTGATACAGTGATACTGTTCATCTAAACATTACCGTGGCACTGTTCAACATTTAATAATATATTTTAAGCTCATTCTCCTAGATGCGTACGGACTTCACTTTTCATCCGACCAATAATTCACGAGCAATGAAGGAGAACACGCTGTCAAACAATTGGGGTATTACTTTTTTGCAAGAAAATATATTGTGACAAAGAAAATGGAGATCAAAGTCTTCGTTTGATTGTATTGACTCATAATTTTCCACACATGTTCTTTTTTTTTTTGACAATTAGCACAACTTTCTTCTACAATTCCTAACTTGTTCGGGTAAATAATCACAATAAAAACGTTCGAACACAAGTGGTAAGTTCACCGTGAACTTATATAACACGACATCTTATTTCCTCTCTTCAATATCGTTTAGAACCACGATGTTGCATCATTAAGATTGTGGTTGCAGAAATAAAGATGTTAATAAATGGTTAAATTAACATTAATCAAGCAGTTTAAGATAATGATTATTCTCTGTGGAGAATATTGTTATCTAACCTTTAATAATTACTTTATTTTGAAATAAAAAAATGTAAGAAGCATAAAAATAATTAAATTAATTTCATCTCGATAATAATTAAATAAATAATTTAATATTTCATCAAACTTTTTATTTGATTAAGTGTAATCATGCACGAAATTGATTAGTCTCCCTATAATAATATTATTATATTATAAGTGTTATATAACCTAAAAAAACATAATTACAGCTTTATGAAGATCAACTTGTTGACAGATTCTGGTCTAATTCTTATCTGTTAGAACTTATCCAGCCTACGTTTCTTAATTTGGATAGTTTTCTTTTTAATTAAAAACCTAATTGATAATTGCTTAAAATGAATGCAAATCCCAAATCGTAGCTTTCCTTGAATTATGTAAATAATAAAAGTAAGATTGTGTACTCTGGTTCATATGTCATAAATTACCATCAATTTCAAAAACTTGAGTTTGTGAGTCGAAGAATAATTTAATTGTTTATATTTTTCTTAACATTTTGTCTCGCACGTTGGTCAATTTTTTTTATTGATATTTACATGTAGTTTTTTTTAATGAGATTATTTTTTTGATTTTGTCGCGATTTGAACATAAGACCTCTAGTTCTAATATCATGATAAATTACTAATAATTTTAAAAATTCAAATAAATTGAAGAATAATTTAATTGTTTATATTTTTCTTAACAAGGTAGATTACACACGTAAAGTTACTAGTAAATTACTGCAAAGATAATGTTGTATTAATTGCAAACTAAAAAGTAAAAAGTGGTCCACTAATCATTAAATGCTTCTGTATTTCTTTTTAAAAAAGATATTGAGTCATCGTTACAAACTTAAATTAGGTGTTTTAAAAGTCTTGTTTTAGAGAATCATAATCTAAAACAAGAAGCCAAATCAGTTGTAAAATTTGAGGATTACTATGTAACATGGTGTACTATGATCAACCCTAACAGATAAATACATGAATTAACTAAGACAAGGTAATTAGGCACAGTAATCACGTGTTAAAATGGTTGTGTTAATTTATTAAATACGAATAATTATTTTATTTTGATGGATTCCCTCTGTTGGACAGAGTCTATAAGTAGAAGTTGAAGCATCATCCTCAACACACATCACAGAGGAAACTCAACGTTCGATTTGAGTCTCAGTTTCTGTAAAAAAGAGTTGCAGAGAATATTACTTTTCGATGAAGATCGGTCTGATTCTTGGATTTTTAGGGTTTTTGTTATTCGATGGCTTTCTTCTAGCCACGGCTTATAATGTTCATCACTACACCTTCATTGTAAGTTCAACAATGGCGTCTTTTATTGCCATTTCTTCATCTCGATCTTCTGAAAAATGGGTGTTCATTTATTTCTGTGTTTATGGTTTCAGCTGGAAGAGAAGAACTTCACAAGACTCTGCTCGACGAAGAGCATGTTGGTCGTAAATGGCATGTTTCCTGGTCCGACGATCCATGTTCGTAAAGGCGACAAGGCTTTCGTGAATGTCATCAACAAAGGATCTTATGGCGTCACACTGCACTGGTTCCCTCTCTCTATCTTTCTCTCTGAAAAACTCCATTAATGGAACTAGAAACTAAGGAAGAAGGAAGAGTGAAGCAGAAGAAATCGACCCTTAAAAGGCAAAGATTACGCCATATAAACAACCTTAGTTTAAGTCCTAATCTTGTTGTCTAACGAATAAGTCCTGGTTTTGGAATGTCAAGCCTACCATTCTTCCTAACTTACCACCATAACAGAACTCCATCATCTACCCTTCAATCATATTATATACGTATTCTTGATTATTTTATACAATCATGAAAAAAGTAGCTTTTTCCTTTCACCATCTCTCCAACATGGACAAATTTCGGTATCTACTCTCTCCACCCACGCAATTAAAACACAAAGCTAGGCCAGCCATTGAATCGACAAACTTTTTACAAAATAGAATCTTTTCTTTCGAGGAAAACCCATAAAGTGTAGACAGAATGTTTAATCTGCAAATATATGCAGGCATGGAGTGAAGCAGCCGAGGAATCCATGGTCGGATGGGCCAGAAAACATAACGCAGTGTCCGATAAAACCAGGCCATAATTTCACGTACGAGGTTATATTCTCTACTGAAGAAGGGACCCTTTGGTGGCACGCTCACAGTGACTGGACTCGAGCCACCGTGCATGGCGCGATTGTCATTTTACCGCCCGTCGGAGAGTCTTTCCCTTTCCCCAAACCTTACGCAGAAAAAGTCCTTGTGTTAGGTATTTTGTTCGTTGATTTATTTATTCAGATCTGCTTTCTCCCTTTTGACAATCAGCTTTTATGTTTTCAAACGCGTAGCGAAACTAGGTGCATCATATGAATATTTTATTATATTTGTACAAATAGAAAGCAAAAACGCCGAAAAGTTTAGTCAGAAGTCATTGATTATGTTAACCTCCATCTGAATATCAAATGAGAACATCTATTTGAACAACTATTTTGAAGGGTAGAGAAACACACATAAATATAAAAACTCTCACTCACTTTAGGCTCAATCTCGACAATTTTATTATCAGATTTCATCCTAAAATACATTGTATTAGTTTAGATAAAGATTTTACTCGTTAATCACTCGCATCAACCATGTCTAATTAATATGATATAGTGCACCTTCATTTTATGTCTTAGATTCTCATAATTCATTCTGATATTGAATTATTTATGTTCATAACGAAAAAGACTGTCACAAACCTGATCACGCACACATTTATGCATGCATGTATATGTATATATATATGTGTATATATGTGTATATATATATGTGTATATATATGTGTATATATATATGTGTATATATATGTGTATATATATGTGTATATATATGTGTATATATATGTGTATATATATGTGTATATATATATATATGAATCGCTCAAAAGTTAGACCATCTTGGTCTAAAACAAAACAGATCGTTACAAGAAGAGACAACACATTCATTTGTACATGCATAAGTATAGATATGTATTTAACATAGGTGTATAGACATGTGTATGGCCACATTTGATATGTCATCTAACTTTTCTCTGTGGAGTTGACAGGTGAATGGTACAAAGGAGATGTCATGGAAATAATAACCACTGCCTTAGCATCAGGTGGTGACCCAAATACATCTGATGCCTACACCATCAATGGTTTCGTGGGATCATTATCCAACTGTTCTTCAGGTACGATGAATCAATCTCTCCAAACACACATCCATCCGATCAGATTCCCACCAGTACCTCGACGTTAATACTTTCTCTGTTTCATTTTCTGAAAAATACGAGCAGATTTGACGTACAACTTGACAGTAACTCAAGGAAAGACCTATCTTCTGAAAGTAGTCAATGCAGCGATGAATGAAGCCCACTTCTTTGGAATAGCCAATCATACAGTGACTGTCGTAGCTCAAGATGGTGCCTATATAAAACCCTTCGTTTCATCTTATATAATGATAACTCCAGGCCAGACCATGGATCTTTTACTCACAGCAAATCAATCTCGAAGCTACTACTACATGGCCGCTTATCCATTCTTTGACAGTGCAGCTCTCTATGACAATTTCACAGTCACAGCAGTGGTGAAATATGAAGGAAACTACACTCCTCCATCGTCTCCTGCGTTTCCAGATCTGCCTGAAACTTCGAATGAAACTGCTGCTTTTGAGTTTGGGAAGAAAATCAAGGCCTTGGCTACTGAGAAATATCCTATTCATTTTCCCAGGGGTTCGGTTGATGAGAAGATGGTTATTACTGTTTCTATTGCTGAGATTTTATGCGCAAATTCTTCCTGCAGTGGGCCAGACGGTAATAGAATTTCTTCTAGCTTAAACAACATAAGCTTTGACACCCCCCAAATTGATGTTTTGCAAGCATACGTGAGGTATTTTGTTTCCCATCTTTGTAATTTTATGCTGTTTTACTTATTTTATTTTGAAAAAGATAAAATAGCAATAAATAATACTACGTCTATTCTATTGACAGAAATATCTCGGGAGTCTATGACCCGACTTTCCCAGACTATCCCAACCCTTATAACTTCACAGGAGATGTTGGAAATAACACTCTACATCCATTAGTTGCGACGAGAGCCAAGATGTTTGACTTTAACGCATCAGTTGAAGTAGTCTTCCAAGGAACCAACGTTATTGCTGCTGAGAGCCATCCCATTCATCTCCATGGATTCAGTTTCTTCTTGGTCGGGAGTGATTACGGTAACTTTAATGAGTCCAGCAACCAAACCTACAACTTGGTTGATCCTCCGGAAATTAACACTTTTTCTCTTCCGAGAAACGGTTGGTCGGCCATTCGATTCTATGCCGACAATCCCGGTGCGTGCGTTTTGGACGCTTATAGTCTTTATTTTCCTTTTTTTATTAAATAATTCGAGTCTTGATCTTCATTATGGCAACTCAGCAACATCAGCGCACATGATCGGGCTGGTCCAGCCCGGTCGGCTGAAACCAGGCCAAATGTTAGGCCTGGTCAGCGCATTTCTTTTTAAGTGATCCAAGGTCAAGCTCTCAATCTTTACAAATCGTCGTTGATTCCTTACTCAAAGCTAGCTTCCGGATCGGCCTACGGCCAACCGGCTTGTTAAAGCTTGCAAGCTAGCCAACCTGTAAAACACAGGTCCGAGGCCTTAAAAAAAAAAAAATGGGCCCCTGCTGCTGGCGCGCAGGCCACGAGCCATTTGATGACGCTGACTCTCGATGTGTTTTGCAGGTGTGTGGTTTCTACACTGTCATCTCGAGAGACATGCAAGCTGGGGTATGGACACGGTGTTCATAGTGAAAAATGGGACAACCCCAGAGACCAGTTTGAGGCCCCCTCCATCTGGTCTTCCTACATGTTCCTAGTTTCATTTTCTGGGATACAAACCCATTATCATGTCTTATCATTATTGAAGGTTTTAATCTTTTATTTGTATTTCAATTGAGGGTATTTCAATAAAACAATTTGAAAATATATCGAGGGATTCAATACTTAACGATGTTTTGGGATGCATGATTTCATATCGCTTGGAACAATGAAAATGAATGGTTTATATGTTGAGAGTTAAACTCAAACAAGTTGTCAATTTCGAAGGGACTGTTTCGAACAAGAATTTGAAGGGCTAAACGACATTCATTTTTAACGCATGATCTATCGATTTGAAGCCCCGGAAGTCGATTTTCGAATGATTTAAGTTTCAAGTCGTTTGGAGTTCTCTAGAAAATTTTATGACCGTTTTAGTAACGAAGGGTCAGTAATAAATATCATATTTGGTATTCTGAAGTATGTTTATTGTATGAATGTCAAAAGTCAAGCATGATACTATAAATATTACAATATGTTTTATTGAAATGTGTGAGAGAAGAAATAGAAATACATTTGAAAAAATTGTTGTTTAGTGTCCATATTTCTTTCACTCCAAAACAAATACTATTTGATTGTAAATATGTTAAATTGTAGAATAATTTTTAGATATGGGAATGAAATGAATTTTCGTTGAGAATAATAAAATGAAAGTAAAATGTGTCCTTTTTTTATTCAATTTACATAATTTTTAGATTTTTAAGCTAAGGGAATCTTTTGGCTTTTATGATTAATTTTTTTTAAATAAAGTAATAAGGTACATATGTGAATGTGCCCAAAGATAATATATAAAAAAATTGAATTATAATTTAATGTAATTTTTTATTCTTTTCTACAATTTGCTTTATAAATTACATGTCATCATATTAATATAATTTGTGATTTTCTCAATATTTTATTATTTTTGTGCGTTAATAATTATTAGGGTTAAAACTAACTTGAATCCTAAACTATAAGTTTAATTTGAAACACCTTATAAACTAAAAATTCTAACAAGTAAAACCTTAAACTATAAAAAATGTAACAGATCAAACTCTGACGGGCGACCGATCACCTCCCGTTTTGAATTAACGCAGCGAACGGGGGGCTGATCACCCTCCATTTTATACAGTGCTTACGTGACACTAAACATATTGGGTCGGGGGTCGATGTGGGGGCGGGACCCCCCGTCCAATGTGCACTGCACATGATTGGAGAACAGGGGAAATCCGCCCCCCGTTCCTGCCTCCCCATTTTAGAGGTATTCGGGAACAGGGGGACACCACCTCGAAACGACCTCTCATTCTCAAGAACAATGTTTAAGAACATTGGGTGGTTGCAATTCGCACCTTCTAATATTTTAAGGGTAGAACGGAGGGTCACCGCCCCGAAACCATCCCCCATTCTCAAAATTAGGGTAGGATAACAGGGGGTTGAGGGGGGGGGGGGGGTGACCACTCGTGCTTAAAATTACGGCTGAAAACGCGAGGTCATTGCCCCAGAACAGGGGACCAATCCCCGACAATATATAAAAAATCGGTCACCTTTCCGCCCTCAATTTGCTGAAAAATCTGATTTCCTCTCGGTCCCAACCGCGATTCCAACACAAAATCAGACCATTTCACGCCCTGACACGGGGTCCCTTAGGGAATGGGCCCGTGTATAAACCCACAAAATATTCAAGAGTGTGCTCGGGTGTGTGGTTGTGAAAATGGATGAAATAATAAAGCAAAAGTTAAAATAAAGTGCAAGAAACTAAAATGGAATTAGCTAATATGATGGCCGAAATTTAAATATGCTAAATGATGGAGAAGAATAAGAATAAAAATAAAAGAAAGGGGATGAAGGGTTAGAAGATGAATATAGAGAATAAAATGCAAGAAATAAAGGTGTAGTGTGTGAGATAGTGAATGCCAAAATGTAGAGATGATTGTGTGTGAAATGAAGACAAAAAAAATAAAGGAAATACCCTTGGCGGATCCGTAAAGCGATCTTACGGGTTAAGCTCTCGGATAAACGTTTTCCGGGAGGAAAACGACCACCGTAGGCCGGGGATTTTCTTCCTCGTTCCAACTCCCAAGGGAGATGGTGAGGGAATGAATAAGAGCTAACCTAGCAACCCAAGCTAGGTTAGCAATGGAGGCTAACTCCTCTTGGTTCAAAGAACCAAGGAAAAACTCTAAGGAAAACCTTGAGAGAATAGGGAAATAGTAGTGTATTGATTTGGGCAAAAGTTGTCTACAATCACTAATACCATGCATTTATAGAAGTCCTAGGTGGATTAGGGCCCTTGGATCAAAAAGGATGGAGGGCCAAGATCAAGGCAAACAAGCACACATCCTAGGGAGGAGATGAATGCTATGCCTAAATGGATCAATGGAGGGAATCTTGCCACATCATCAATCCATGTTGCCACTAACTTTTGTACTTGCAAAATTATACCTTTTTTTTTTGTGGGCTCTTCTTTGGGCCAAGGCTTCCATTGGGCTCCATTTGTTGTAGGGCCTTTTCCTTTGAATATTTTGTTGAATATCTTCAACCCATAATCCACCAACATACATCTAACCCTAACCACACAATTTAATGCATGATATGCAATTATAAATTATCCTTACAAAAAGGCTAATGTATGCCAAATAAGTTTGAAATAAAAATTACAAATTAATGGGCCGGAAAGACAAATTCCCATGGGCCAAATGGTGACTCCTCCAAGTGCTCCTTATGCATTCCTCCCATAAATTATACCTACAAAAGAAAAACACGTAATAAGTAGGAAGATTATATAAAGCTTGGGACTTTACTAATTTTTCTTTTAATTGCAACCCGAGGCACGTCATCCTCTCCGGGTGATTTGAGGATTTGACCTCAAATCCGTTGGTTGACTTCTTCCTAAAAAAGGTCTACTATGATTTCTTGTTTACTCTTTGAAGGTTCAAATTTGAGTGTCATAAGGGGATGGTCTTTCGTTTCAGTGAGCTTCACCAAGAGATGTGTAAAATGGAAAAGGTTAAGGATGGTCTTACGAATGTTTTCTTTGGTGGGGGTGAAAAAAATTGAATTCAACGGCTACTTTGAAGGGCGATCGCTCGGTAATGGAAGAGAATTTTCCAAAGTAGGTGAATCTGACAATTAGTAAGGTAAAAATGCTAAAATCCTTCAACCAAAGAAATAGTCCAATAAATCTTAAGACCACAAAAGAAAATTTTCTACCAATTGATCTTTAACTCTAGTTCTATGGTAGAATTTATGATAGCAAAACGGTGGGGAATGAGGTTTTGGTAAACCACCAAATTGAAGGAAAGAGCGTTTGTTGGTAACAAAGAGAAATAATTTTCTACTCGTGCGTGTAGCTCTAAGAAATGATGTAGGAAAGCAATAGTTAGGCTCAATGTCATAAACTAACATCTTCCTAATCAAGGGGAATGGTAGGAAAGTTTCCTCAAATTTTGGAAAGGGAAGAAAAGGAGTAATAATCATATTTCCGATACCAAAAATAATTTCTTCACTTAATTCTCCCTTTTCTTGAAAACACAAGATGTCATCCGATTGTATCTCTTCAATATAGAAAGGATTGGAACACCACTTGTTGGGATACGACATCTCTTCACCGTACAAGGGATTATCATGCCAACTGATATGAGGGGGTTCTTGTTCCCTTGACGATACCAACCCAAACTTAGATATTAAAAGATTTTCTTTAATTTGTCCTTCCTTACGAATAGCTTCATCACGTGCCACTTTCTCTGGAGTCATTGGAAGCAATTTAATTTTCCGTCCTCTAAAATTAAAGACGTATCGATTGAGAAATCCATCATAATGTACCCTACGGTCGTAGTGCCATGGTCGTCCTAGTAAAATGTGGCTGGCACTCATTGGAACAACGTCACAAATAACCGAGTCTTGGTATTTTCCTATAGTAAAATCTACGGTTACTCGCTTGGTTATCTCGTGCTCATTTTTGTCGTCCAACCATTGAAGCTTATAGGGTGTAGGATGATTAGTGGCTACTAGCCCTAATTTATCGACTATGTCTTGAGAGGCCGCATTTATGCAACTTCCTCCGTCAATAATTATTAAACAAACTTTGTCCTTGACCGCACATCTACTATGAAAAAGATTTTCCCGTTGGCAGTCTTTGTCCACATTCTTTGTCGTTAATGCACGCCTTATGACCATTAATAAGGGTCCGTCTTGTGGCTTGCATTCATCAGCTTCATCATTGCTTTCATTAATTTCTACTTCGTACTTGTCAATTTTGTTGTATTGGTCTTCATCCTCTTCACTTTCCCATTCTCCGGTTGATTCTTTGATGACCATCACACGGTGGTTAGTGCACTCATTAGCATAGTGACCCTTTCCTAAGCACTTGAAACATTGCACATCACGTGCTCTAGGTCCTTTTAATGATGGCTCTTGGGTTTTATTAGGTGGGAAATTGTGAGGGGTGTTGGATGTTTGCGGGGTCCAATTTCGATTGTAAGGCCTTTTATCTTCTCGTCTTGGAGTAAGCTGGTCGGAATTAAGATTTCTAGGTGGGAATTCAGGAAGGTCGGTCCTACGCTTCCTCTTCAGTTGCCTCTCCACCGTGAGGGCTAATTGAATGACCAACTCCATGGTCTCCAATTGTTGCAATTCTACGGCATCTCCGATGTCGCGGTTCAAGCCTCTTATGAATCTAGCGATGAGTTGTTCTTGGGGTTCATCAATTGCGCATCGCATATTAAGGGTTTCGAATTTGGTAAGATACTCGTCTACCGAGAGGCCATTTTGCTTTAGAGTGTGAAGTTGATGAAAGAGTTCGTGTTTGTAGTGACGAGGGACGAACCTATGGTGCATTAAATCTTTCATGGAAGTCCATGTAGTAACGGGGGTTCCTAAGGTTCTCACTCGTTGGGTTTTGAGATTTGACCACCACAAAGCGGCGTGGCTCGTGAGTTCAAGGGAGGCGAGTTGAATTTTAACTCTATCGGAGTAATCGTGACAATCGAATACTCGCTCAACTCTATCAATCCAATCCAAATAAGTGTGCCCGTCACACGTTCCATCGAAAGGGGGAATTGTAATCTTAATATTGCGGAGGTCGTCGTTGTCCCTACAACGATATGGGCGATACTCTTCATCATCAACCCAATCCTCATCCTCCGAGGAATATCGTTGTCTCCTTCTATGGGGTTCAGCCCATTCGTCCTCTATGGGAGGTTGAGGGGTATGATTACGACGTCTAGGACGCTCGGGAATGATCCTAGAGGAGGTCTCTTGAGAAGGGACTTGTTCATGGAATTCATTTCGGGGAGGATTGTTTAAAAGTGATTGGACTTGTTGGGCAAGGTTGTGAATCATGCTCGTTAAGGCCTCAATTTGTCCTTGTACGTTCCCTTGGGTGCTAGTTTCACCTTCACGTCGTGTGTGCTCGGGTAGGGGAGTATCCCTAACCCGAGTTAGTTCTTGATGTGGTGGGTCTCGATTGAATCCACTTCGATTAGTCATAGTTAAGTGTTTTAATTTAAATTCCAATTCTTGTCTAAGTTAATTTTCCTAAATTAGTGTGATTTTTATCTTCTTAATGTCTTAGGCAATTTTTTGGCACTAAGGGATAATCTTAGCTAAGACAAAAGGAAAATGGGGATCATACTAAAATAGTTCAACAACTTAGCAATTTTTAATAAACACTTAGCATTTTAACTAAAGGAATGAATATTTTCATGTATTAATAATCACCACAATTTCAATAAAATTCACCCAAGTTACCAACTTTTAATTAAGATCACTTAGAGCAATAATAATAACAACTAATTAAACCCAAAAACAGCAAGTAAATAAATTTAGAACACCAAATAATTCAAGATAACATGCTGAATTTTCCAATCAAATATAGCAGAATTTTCAAGTAATGTCTAGCTCAAATTTGCTAATTTAAATCATGCTTTTGCTAAATTCTTATAAACCAATTTCGTGCAATTAATTAACAGCATATAATAGGTAAGTTTATAAGTTTAAACAAGAGCAACATTCAGAGAAATAATAAGCAAATTCCGAGCTCAATAAAAGGATGCAAAAATCAATGAGTTAAATCAACAATAATTCACTTTCCGATAATGATAAATATATATCGAGTTTAAGCACCAAAATTTCCAGAAAATTAATATATCTATTGGACAAGATTTAGATGCTAAAACATGAGGTAAATGATAATATAAAAAGCAA
Organism: Begonia masoniana; assembly: GCA_022432975.1. Lineage (NCBI taxonomy): Eukaryota > Viridiplantae > Streptophyta > Magnoliopsida > Cucurbitales > Begoniaceae > Begonia > Begonia masoniana. The sequence goes on along the minus strand of CM039502.1, from coordinate 82,989,280 downwards.
ATGAAGCCAAGCAAAGCTATACTAAAATCGTGGAGAAAATTCACAAAATGTAACCGATTTTAGATTTTATATTAAGTCGATTTCATGCTTCATTTTTCTCCAATATTTCCAGACAACTTTTAGCTTAGATCTAGGTGCAAATGTTGATTCAAAATCAAAGCAAAATATATGGAAAATCCGAGGCTAAGATGAAGAATAAAACCGAGGAATAACAATTTCAACAAACCAATTTTTAAGCATTTAAATTCAAGCCGATTTTCATGTAAAATTTCAGATTCAATCTCTAGCTATTTGATAACATTTAGATAGATCAAACATGGTTCAAACATAGCAAAATAAAATGGAGATATCAAGTAGAAGAACAATGCAAAATAATGGAAAAAGCAAGAAGAAAATGAGGGGAAATGGATGCCTACCTTTGGCCGATTTTTGCACATTGCATACCATAGTTTTCCATAATATATTAAGCATCAAAATGACAATAATAATGGCAGCAAATATAAAAGTTAGATTAACACAAAGTTAGCACAATAATATAAAGAAAATAATGCGAAAAAATAAAGGAGCCGCTATCCCGGTTTCGTGCTATATTTTGGCCGAAGCCAAATTCAACTAAAACACATTGGGAAGCCTTGTGGCTTTGATACCACTTGACACGGGGTCCCTTAGGGAAGGGGCCCGTGTATAAACCCACAAAATATTCAAGAGTGTGCTCGGGTGTGTGGTTGTGAAAATGGATGAAATAATAAAGTAAAAGTTAAAATAAAGTGCAAGAAACTAAAATGGAATTAGCTAATATGATGGCCGAAATTTAAATATGCTAAATGATGGAGAAGAATAAGAATAAAAATAAAAGAAAGGGGATGAAGGGTTAGAAGATGAATATAGAGAATAAAATGCAAGAAATAAAGGTGTAGTGTGTAAGATAGTGAATGCCAAAATGTAGAGATGATTGTGTGTGAAATGAAGACAAAAAAAATAAAGGAAATACCCTTGGCGGATCCGTAGAGCGATCTTACGGGTTAAGCTCTCGGATAAACGTTTTACGGGAGGAAAACGACCACCGTAGGCCGGGGATTTTCTTCCTCGTTCCAACTCCCAAGGGAGATGGTGAGGGAATGAATAAGAGCTAACCTAGCAACCCAAGCTAGGTTAGCAATGGAGGCTAACTCCTCTTGGTTCAAAGAACCAAGGAAAAACTCTAAGGAAAACCTTGAGAGAATAGGGAAATAGTAGTGTATTGATTTGGGCAAAAGTTGTCTACAATCACTAATACCATGCATTTATAGAAGTCCTAGGTGGATTAGGGCCCTTGGATCAAAAAGGATGGAGGGCCAAGATCAAGGCAAACAAGCACACATCCTAGGGAGGAGATGAATGCTATGCCTAAATGGATCAATGGAGGGAATCTTGCCACATCATCAATCCATGTTGCCACTAACTTTTGTACTTGCAAAATTATACCTTTTTTTTTGTGGGCTCTTCTTTGGGCCAAGGCTTCCATTGGGCTCCATTTGTTGTAGGGCCTTTTCCTTTGAATATTTTGTTGAATATCTTCAACCCATAATCCACCAACATACATCTAACCCTAACCACACAATCTAATGCATGATATGCAATTATAAATTATCCTTACAAAAAGGCTAATGTATGCCAAATAAGTTTGAAATAAAAATTACAAATTAATGGGCCGGAAAGATAAATTCCCATGGGCCAAATGGTGACTCCTCCAAGTGCTCCTTATGCATTCCTCCCATAAATTATACCTACAAAAGAAAAACACGTAATAAGTAGGAAGATTATATAAAGCTTGGGACTTTACTAATTTTTCTTTTAATTGCAACCCGAGGCACGTCACGCCCCTACCTTGTTGATTTCTCCATTTCTAATCATTGCCTTCCAATATCATAAAAACATCTCACAAATTCGAGCGCTAAATCATCAAAATCCTCAAATCTCCAATTCAATCTAAATCGTCAAATTCTCTTCAAATGGCACTCAAATTGACGATTAAATGAAAAGTTACCCCGTTACAAGAAGGTTCGTCACAATCTAGCCCTACCGAACAACCTCTGCTAAATTGCCCATCGATGTCATAGGAGGACCATTTCAAGGGGGTCCAACAAACTGGCCACCGTCGTCACAAAGTGCTCTTTGTGTAGCGCGACGATCGCCAACTGGGTATTTTTTGAATGAATTTTGAAATCAGATGTGTAAGGAGCAGTTTGAGCGGGATATGTCAAATCACTCTGTGATGACCCGGATGTGTAAGTATGGTACGATGGCTGCACGAACCGGAACCTGGATGGCGGTACGTCCGCGCGGGCGAACCGAAAGGTGACAGGTCGTAAAAAGGGGGTCGTCACAATCCCACATCGCTTGAGGAAGTATGTGAAAATGAAACATATGTAAAGAGACCCTTCCAACATAGCAAGACGCGTTTTGGAGCACAATTGGCAACGGATCCCTTAAGAACTCCGAAGTTAAAAGTGCTTCGGCGAGAGCAATTCTAGGTTGGGTGACCTTCTGGGAAGTTCTCGCCAAACAAAGCCGTGAGGGGAGGATATTGGGCTACGACCCAATCCCCAGAGCGGACAATATCTTGCTGGGAAATGTGGTCGTTACAAATGGTATCAAAGCCTGTACCCAACCGGAAATGTGGCCAACGAGGACGTTGGGCCCCCGAGGGGGGGTGATTGTGATGACCCGGATGTGTAAGTATGGTACGATGGCTGCACGAACCGGAACCCGGATAGCGGTACGTCCGCGCGGGCGAACCGATTCACAATCCCACATCGCTTGGGGAAGTATGTGGAAATGAAACATATGTAAAGAGACCCTTCCAACATAGCAAGACGCGTTTTGGAGAAAAATTGGCAACGGATCCCATAAGAACTCCGAAGTTAAAAGTGCTTCGGCGAGAGCAATTCTAGGTTGGGTGACCTTCTGGGAAGTTCTCGCCAAATAAAGCCGTGAGGGGAGGATATTGGGCTACGGCCCAATCCCCAGAGCGGACAATATCTTGCTGGGATAAGGGGTCGTTACACACTCAATTATTCATTTAAAGACCGTCAACTTTAGAGGTTGGGAGTCATTGGAGATCAAAAAGATGTTCAACAGAATCGCCCTACATAGAGTGTAAGGATTGAGGGGTGGCAGCAGCGATAGAATTGATAGCTTGTTTTATATGAATTTGACTTCTACTGGGAGGTCAGGATGTTTGAAGACGTACATCCTTGGTACAGAGATTTTGATACCTCCAGAGACAGTTAATGAAGTGCTCGGGTTTGTCGGAGAATGGAATGAGGTGGAGAGATATTATCATGTTTCCCGAGATTGTGATTTTTTAGATTAGCGAAGGGACTTGACTTCCTTATGGAAATTCATTGAAATGCAAATATTGGAGGGTTCGTGAAGTCCAAATCCAAGGATTTGAACATCAGTGCTCGGGTTCAGCTACCGATTGGAGAGCAGCTGAGAGCACAGAGATTTGACGATGTATTTAATTCGGATGAGCCTAGTTGAAGTCGATGAGACTTTGGTGTTTAAGGGATCAAAGGACCTCCACCTCTGCTGATGTTCTTGTGGAGGAGGCCACCACGTGGCCATTGTCCCCCCAACCCGACGGCTAGTAGGTGGGACATGATGGAGCAAATACTAGAGTTCCTCGTAGGCAGAGTCGAGGAGCTCACCGTCACACAGGGAGAGCTAGCTGAGTTCCAGAGAAAGCCGACGAAAACCCTCATGGATTGGATGGAGCAAGATGATGACGATATCCCACCGTAATTTAGTTTATGTTTTGTATTTCATTTTATGTACTTTACTTTATGTTTATACTTTAGTTTATGCTACGAGTATTATGATTGTACTTTACTCTATGTTTATCATTTATTTTATGCTATGTGTTGTATGATTGTACTTTATGACTGTACTTGAGTGATACTTAATTATCTGAAATTGGCTGTTGGTTATAAAATTGTGATTTGAATATGCATGAATTGTTTGAAACTAGCGGAAGTAGTGCCTGAAGTGGATCCCCTTCTAGAACAAGGGCGACTATTATGCCCCTGACGCCGACAAATAGCACACGACATCGTTGAGTTCTTCCTAGTAATTGTTGAACTTGGTGGCTCATTGATAAGTGTATATTTTACACACTTTATTGTATTTTTTAATACTTGAATTGATAAGTTTTACTCAAGTATATGAAAGATTCTGATATGTTTGGTGTAAGTGTGCAGAAAAATTAGAAAATTACAGGTTTTTAGTGAAATCAATCGGAAAGAAAGGCAGAGGAGTTGCCGATCGATCGGCTACTTTAGGCGATCGATCGGCTGAAACGGGATTTTAAGGAAAGCAGAAAGAATCCCAACCGTTCGGCTATTTTAATTGTTTTAATCTCAACCGTTGAGATTGATTGTGGGCTTCAGATTAATTAAAAATTAGGTTAACTAACTATGGAGGAGTATCATTCAGAACGAGCCTTGGCGAGAGAGGGAGACTATCATTGAGAGAAGATCTAGCGAGACGGAGACCGGAACGGAGCGAGAGCTTCGAGAACTGAATTTCAGCATAGTTTTTCTTTTCCTTTCTCTTCAAAACTATGAACATCTTTATTACTTTTATTGTTTCTCTTTATTCTAGCATGAACTAAATTTCTCTTCTAGGGCTACGATTAGCCAGACGATATTTATTTTTTATTTCTTTATTTAATAAATTTAATAAGTATTTCTTCCAATATTGTTGACGCATTTAATTTCTGTTCTTAAAGCTTATAAATTTTTGGCCAATTTTTACTTGATTTTTGGGGTGTTTTGAGACTGAGAGGTGATAAACACCCGAGCACTGAAATTAATGTCATAAATTTGCGTAGGCTAGAGATAGTTACGATATTGATGTGATCATTGTGATTTCTTAATTTAATTATATTTGATTAATGTAGGATTTGAGACTGAGAAGTAATAACCCATTAATCAGATAAACTAAGCAATGCTCGAGAGAAATTATACTAGAATTTAGCGAAATCGATCATCACCATAGGGAAAATACTTATGAATATAATTAGGAAAGAATGAAATAAATGTTGTCTTGGTGAAATCGTAGTACCTAGGCTTTCATTAATTAAATTTAATCTCATTTTATCTATTTCGTTATTTCACATTAGTTTATTTTACTTGTTTTGATTGTTTAACTTAATTTTAATTCTTGAAACCATAAAACGTGTGTGTTCAATTTAGAATTAAGATTAATAAATTCGATTATTAATTAACAAGTCCTCGTGGGTTCGACACTCTACTTATCATTTTATTACTTGTTGCTACTCGTACACTTGCAAAATTATTTTTCACAACAAGTTTTTGGCGCCATTGCCGGGGATTTTATTATTAATATCGAATTAATTATTTTTAGTTTTATTTTGAATTCTTTTTATTTTATTTCTTTATTTTCGTGTTATTTTCAGGTGCATGCGTGAAGAAGAAAACGCTAATCTTCTCCGCTTAATCTTGAGATCGAGCGTACTTGTCGACAACATCGTAAAGAGAGAAGAAAATTTATTCAACCAGTGCGTGCCATTATGGGAGATAACGAGGAAGATAATACTGAAAACCAGACATTGCTGGACTATGTTAGACCTACTGTATGCGGGATTCATTCAACTATTCGGAAGCCGGCTATTGCAGCAAATTTTGAAATCAAGCAAGACACCTTGCATATGATTCAACAGTCTCAGTTCAGTGGATTACCTTCTGAGGATCCCAAAGAACATATTGCAAATTTTTTGGAAGTATGTGACACTTTCAGATACCACAACGTGGGGGATGATGCAGTGAGATTGCGGTTATTTCCGTTCTCATTACGAGACCGTGCGAAGAGTTGGCTTAACTGTCTGCCAGTCAACTCTATTACTACATGAGAAGAATTATGTGAGAAGTTCCTTTCTAAATTCTTTCCCTTCGAGAAAACTGCTAAGCTCCGAAATGATATAATCAACTTCAATCAATTCGATGGGGAAACTCTTTATGAGGCATGAGCGAGATTCAAAGATATGCTGAGAAAATGCCCTAACCATGGCCTGCCAAAGTGGATGCATATTCAAACTTTCTATGTGGGACTATCATCATGTACTAAAACATTAGTAAATGTAGCTGCAGGTGGTGCTTTAATGAGGAAAACTGAAGAAGCTGCATATGACCTGTTAGAAGAATTGGCACTTAATAATGACCAGTGTCCTGTGGAGCGATCAATTATGAAACGAACAATTGGCGCACCAGAGATCAAAGCTATGAAAGCCTTGACACTACAAGTTGCCTCATTGGCTAAACAATTACAAGAGTCTCATATAGCAGCTAGTATGGGAAAAGCGCCGATGGTTAATTGTCAATGGTGTCAAGGACCACATCAGAGTGAAAAATGCCAAGCGGGAAATCCTATGCCGAATAAATCTGCTGAACAAGTTAACTACATGAGGAATTGTAATCGGCAAGTCAATCCCAACTCAAACACTTAAAATCCAGGGTGGTGACAACATTCAAATTTTTCATGGAGTAATTCTCAAAACACTATGCCTCAACCATTGCACTCGAGTCCATCTCAACATTTTGAGAAGAAAAATGATCTCGAGGCAGCCCTTATGCAATTTATGACCGAAACCCGTACGGTGGTGCAGAATCAATCGGCCCAAATTCAAAGTCTTGAGAATCAACTTGGCCAATTTGTTAGTATCATAAATGGAAGGCCTCAAGGCTTGCTACCAAGTAACACTGAAGTAAATCTGAAAGAGCATTGTAATGCCATTACCACTCGAAATGGAACAGTAATTGAACTGGTACAAAAAGAGCCAAGCGTGCCTAAATTTGATAATGGGGGTTCAAGTGAAAGTGAAGCTCAAAGGTTTCTACCATCTCACCCTTTGCCAATACAAGCAATTCTACCTCAAGTGCCGTTTCCACAAAGACTGAAGAATGTGAAGCTTGATAATCAGTTTTCTAAGTTTCTTGATGTTTTAAAAAAGCTCCACATCAACATTCCATTGGCAGAGGCTCTCGAACAAATGCCTAATTATACAAAGTTTCTAAAAGATATTTTATCTCATAAGCGTAAAATCGAAGAAGGCAGTATGATCGCTTTGACGGAGGAATGCAGCGCTATTATTCAACGGAAGCTTCTACAAAAGCTGAAGGATCCAGGAAGTTTCACTATTTCATGTGAAATTGGGAAGTCAATTTTTCAGCGGGCATTGTGTGATTTGGGTGCTAGTATTAGTTTAATGCCGTTATCCCTATTTCAAAAACTTGGTCTTGGTGAAACAAAGCCCACTCATGTATTTCTACAGATGGCTGATCGCTCTATAAAACATCTGTATGGGGTGATTGAAGATGTCCTTGTCAAAGTCGACAAGTTTATTTTCCCCACTGATTTCTTGATTCTTGATATGGAAGAGGATCACGACATCCTGATAATATTAGGTCGTCCATTCTTAGCAATAGGAGATGCTGTAATTGATCTTAAAAAGGGGAAGCTTAAATTGCAGGTACACGATGAAGATGTGACTTTCCAGGTGTATAAATCAATGGAGCACCCAATAGTTAGCGATGATATATTTTGGGAGGAACTCCCTAACACTGTAATAAGGAAACTTCACTTCAACCAAACGACTTTATTGAGCCTAATGGGAAGCAATACGTTGAAAATTTGGGGGAGTCGACATTACGGGTCATATCATCTATTAAGAAACCACCCGACTACGAAAAATTTCTGGCGAATGCTAAGTTGGTAAATGGGCAACGATTGACACCATATTGGTACGGTACATGTAAAAGTGCAAAGTCCATCATATATTTTGACCCAACATGAAAAAGTATGATGTCGGGCGGTCGACAATAAATACAAGCGCTTAGTGGGAGACAACCCACCCTAGTATCCTTTTTAGTTCGTTTTTTGAATTCTTGTTTGCATTAGTTTTGTTTATTTTTATTTTTATTTATTTTATTATTATTATTATTATTATTTAAAAAAAAAAAAGAGCAAGAGAAAGAGAAAGCTTCCTGATAGATGGCTCCTTCGAACGAAGCTCCACAATGCTGACGACTAGCCCGAGACGTTATGAGGTACGCTACTTTTACCCTATTTTTTTTACATTGAGGACAGTATTTGGTTTAAGTTTGAGGGTGATTTTAGCATATTTTAGTATTGTGCTATATTTTGGTATTACAATCTGAAATCTGGTTTAGGTGTCCATGATTAAAATTTTGAATAAATTCATGCTTTAGTTTTTTGAAAAATGCTGAGTAAAAGATTTGGTTGTATTAGTTTACATTGACTTTAGCTTACGAAGTTAAACTTAAAACCCTGAGCACGTTTCATTCTTGTTTAACTTGATCTGTTGGTGTTATACTCATGTAGTCTGCATATATCGAAACCCAAACAAAGTGAGGGAGTGAAGCTCCAGTCAAATATAACGTTAACGAGTGTTTACTGAGGAAAATCTTTCTTGGTTTTGCCTAACATTCACGAATGCGAATTGAAATTTTACCAAACTAAGAGAATGACTTAGGCCATCATTGGACCGTTTGAAACTTCTTAGCTTACCATATTGTGTCATTTAGTGACACCCATATTCACCCTTTTGAGCCTATTATTTACCATTCAATTGTGCCTATTTTACCCTAGGCACATATATTTTTCTACCTTTTCTAAAGAGCACAGGGTTTATTGATATAGTGGAAGGAGAGTAGGAGAATGTAGTGGTGAGAATCAATTAAAACTCATTTGTCATCTGTTAATTTATTTTTATGTGCTTTGTTATTATTAGTTTGGATTGTAAAAAAAAAAAAAAAAAGTTTGAAAGTTTAGTTTTATTTTCAGGTTTTTTGTATTTATTTTACTTTGTAATTATGACAAAGGAGTTTATCTGAGTGATATTGAATAAACTAAGTTTGGAGGTGAGAGATCAAAGGAAAGCTTGAGCGAGTTCAATGAGTGAGCGAGTGCTGAGAAGAAAATGGTGAGTGGGTGACATAAGGAAGGATGAGTTGTGCTCTGATTACTCGTTTGTATCCATTAAATTCCTATCCTTTAACCCAACCTTACATTACAAGCTCTTAAAAACCTGTTGACTTTTATTTTGTTTAATTGATAATTGCTATTAGTTGGATGGTGGGCAAAATCGATGAACGATTAGAGTGAATGGAGTGATCCCAAGTGAGCTGTGAGTGTATTCTCTTCCCGTAGCTACATTAGTTAACTCAACAGTTAGAGAAAAATAAGAATGAACATACACACACACACACACGAGGATTTCTAAGTAAGCGAATGTCAATGCGCTGATATAAGTTAATTCTTTTGCAAAGTGTTAATCTTGGTAGCTTTAGTATGAATTGTTCAAACTGAGACGAAGTACCAAAAACTTTGATGAGGATTACTTTACCATTATATTGTATTATGCATATTATATGGGGTTGGATTATATATATGTTGAGATTTTTGCTTAGTTTTGTTCGCTTGAGGACAAGCTTTCATTCAAGTTTGGAGGTGTGATAAGTGTGTATTTTACACACTTTATTGTACTTTTTAATACTTGAATTGATAAGTTTTACTCAAGTATATGAAATATTCTGATATGTTTGGTGTAAGTGTGCAGAAAAATTAGAAAATTACAGTTTTTTAGTGAAATCAAATGGAAAGAAAGGCAGAGGAGTTGCCGATCGATCGGCTACTTTAGGTGATCGATCGGCTGAAGCGGGATTTTAAGGAAAGCAGAAAGAATCCCAACCGTTCGGCTATTTTAATTGTTTTAATCTGTTTTAATCTCAACCGTTGAGATTGATTGTGGGCTTTAAATTTGTGGGCTTCAGATTAATTAAGAATTAGGTTAACTAACTATGGAGGAGCATCATTCAGAACGAGCCTTGGCGAGAGAAGGAGACTATCATTGAGAGAAGATCTAGCGAGACGGAGACCGGAACGGAGCGAGAGCTTCGAGAACTGAATTTCAGCATAGTTTTTCTTTTCATTTCTCTTCAGAAGTATGAACATCTTTATTATTTTTATTGTTTCTCTTTATTCTAGCATGAACTAAATTTCTCTTCTAGGGCTACGATTAGCCAGACGATGTTTATTTTCTATTTCTTTATTTAATTAAATTTAATAAGTATTTCTTCCGATATTGTTAACGCATTTAATTTCTGTTCTTAAAGCTTGTAAATTTCTGGCCAATCTTTACTTGATTTTTGGGGTGTTTTGAGACTGAGAGGTGATAAACACCCGAGCACTGAAATTAATGTCATAAATTTGCGTAGGCTAGAGATAGTTACTGTATTGATGTGATCATTGTGATTTCTTAATTTAATTGTATTTGATTAATGTAGGATTTGAGACTGAGAAGTGATAACTCATTAATCAGATAAACTAAGCAATCCTCGAGAGAGATTATATTAGAATTTAGCGAAATCGATTATCAACATAGGGAAAATACTTATGAATATAATTAGGAAGGAATGAAATAAATGTTGTCTTGGTGAAATCGTAGTACCTAGGCTTTTATTAATTAAATTTAATCTCATTTTATCTATTTCGTTATTTCACATTAGTTTATTTTACTTGTTTTGATTGTTTAACTTAATTTCAGTTCTTGAAACCATAAAACGTGTGTTCAATTTAGAATTAAGATTAATAAATTCGATTATTAATTAACAAGTCCTCGTAGGTTCAATACTCTACTTATCATTTTATTACTTGTTGCGACTCGTACACTTGCGAAATTATTTTTCACAACAGTCATCGATATCTCGCACTATTTTCTTCTTCGGCCTACCAGGTTCACACTTTTTTTATGGGCAGAAGAATTGCTGCATATTTTGTACGAGCAGCCACATGTGTTGGCCACTAATAGGATGAATCAAGTGTGAGTACATCTGGAGATAAGTTCCCTGGTAATAGTATTAATGAACGTAATTTTTCGGTGATAGTTTCATGAAATGAATGCAGGGAATAGAATGGACACACGAGATTCCAGTAAGCTCCCATGTAACGCCTAAAATTTTCATATTATGAATTTCAAATTTACGTACCCAATATTTTTGGAATTCAAAAATTTAATGTCTGATTTTTATTATTATATTTGAGAACGAAAAATTAATATTAGGAAATTAGAGCCAAATTGTGGAACTAAATGGAGATTCAATAAGTAATTGAATTAGTATGACAAAACAAATGAAGTAACTACCTAGTTAGGATCTAATGAGAGGGCATAGTTGGAATATAAATTGGGTTGGTGAGAAGAGCCAATAGGATCACGACATGTGGCGAAGCTTCTCCTTTATTATTTTAAAAATCAAATGATGGCATAACTTGAAATTTCTTCCTCCCTTCTACGTATTCTCTCCCTTTCCCATTTTCTTCCTCACTCCATGGCTCCCTCACATCTCCTCTACCCACGCCACTTTTTTCAAATTTCTCCCCCCATTTTTGGAAGATCAAAGGTGTAACACCCGAGATTTTTAACAGAAAATAAATGATAGGTAATTGTTTAATAAATAATTATTTTAAGTAATTTAAAAGAAAAGTGAATAGATTTAGTTAACCTAATTGATTAATTAATTTAGATTCGGGCACTTCCAGTGAAATTAAGCCGTGGGTTATAAATTAATAATGAGATTTAATGAAATTCGAAATGGTCGAAAATGAGAGAGTAAAACGGTAATTAACTAGTTTAAATTAAAGAAATAGTTTTAGTTTTAATAATTATTATTATTATTATTGTTTAAAAAAATAAAATAAAATAAAAACCAAAACGACAGAATGGCCGAAGCCATTCTGTCGTTCGACGTCGAACTCCGCGAGCGAAGAACAGGGGAGAACGGCGACCTCCCTCCGACGGCGACCAGGCGTTTCCTACCGTCGTTCAGACGAGCGAACTCCGGCGAGCTGAAGCCAGAGCTCGGTTCGACTTTCTTCGCGCCAGACCCGACCGAAAACAGGTAGTTCCTCCCTGTTTCTCTTTGTTGCTCGGCCGTGGAGTGGTCCACGAGTTGGGTCGATTCTTTGGTCGATTTGTGACGAAAATGTGGGGGAATTACGGATGTGTGGCGAGCGTTCGCCGGTGGGCTGTGGTATCTCGGTTTTCAGGGAGAAAACCGTGAGGGAGAAATTTGGATTTCGGGTTTTCTTAATTGGAAACTTCGATTTTAGGTTAGATTATTCTAATTGAGGGTATATGTGGTTGATTGGTGAGGAAATGAGTGTGAATTGATGAAAAATCGAAAAGGGGGAAAATTCCGGGTTAGGGCAGATTCGGGTTTCTGCTAAATTGACCTAGTTCCGGTCGTTTGTTTTAAAATTCCTTTTGGCAGATTAAAATAGGTTATTAGAGGTGCACGTGGCCGCTGGAATCGTTCGATTCCGATATCCGACGCAAAAGTTACGCGCGTTCGAAGTTTCGGGTCGGTTTTACCAAACCCGAATTAGTGGCCCGTTTAGTTAGGTTTTAGTTGTATTATGCTTGAAATAGTAGTTTGAGAGTAATTGGTGAATGTAAGCTCGATTTAATGAAGCTTGGATGTTTGCCATAGGTCGAGCCATAGGTGACGTGAAGTGTCAAACCCAGCGAGCTACAGAAGATAGGTAAGTTCTCGTGATTTCTCTGGCCGATTGGCCTACACCGTACGTCGAATGTCGTCTCGAGGAGTTTTGGAGATGCGTATGTTTATTTACTTTGGTTGGGTAGACAGGTTTAGATGTTTTATAGGTTATAGGTTATGCGTTTATAGTCTTGATGGTACACATTATTGATTGTTTACTTTAAGATATGAATTGTTCATGCATCATGATTAACGAAGAGGGAAATGAAAAGGTAAACGAAAAGGTAAACGAAAAGGTAAACGAAAGGATTAACGAAAGGTTAACGAAAGGTAAACGAAAAGGTAAGGTGACCTCTATATAGGTGAGGACGATGTTTCCTCCTCCTGAGGCATGATGCAGTTGACGGGGAATGCTCGCGGGAGTGTGTTGGCGCAGTCGATGCTTAACTGACCCGTGGGGAAGTATGTATCGATTTTGGGGTTATTTGATGTTTTGGACTGAAGGTGGACTAGATAGAATATTTGTATAGATAGAACATATTAGGATGATTGGTTCTGGTTAGTTTGATAGTTTGATGTGCTAATGTTTTGGCAACTGTTTATAAAATTTGTTGTTAAGGTTTTTATCTAAAGTTAATGGAACGAAAAGGTAAACGAAAAGGTAAACGAAAAGGTTAACGAAAAGGTAAATGAAAAGGTAAACGAAAAGGTAAACGAAAAGGTAAATGAAAAGGTAAACGAAAAGGTAAACGAAAAGGTAAATGAAAAGGTAAACGAAAAGGTTAACGAAAAGGTAAACGAAAAGGTAAATGAAAAGGTAAACGAAAAGGTAAACGAAAAGGTAAATGAAAAGGTAAACGAAAAGGTAAACGAAAAGGTAAACGAAAAGGTAAACGAAAAGGTAAACGAAAAGGTAAACGAAAAGGTAAATGAAAAGGTAAACGAAAAGGTAAACGAAAAGGTAAATGAAAAGGTAAACGAAAAGGTAAACGAAAAGGTTAACGAAAAGGTAAATGAAAAGGTAAACGAAAAGGTAAATGAAAAGGTAAACGAAAAGGTAAACGAAAAGGTAAACGAAAAGGTAAACGAAAAGGTAAACGAAAAGGTAAATGAAAAGGTAAACGAAAAGGTAAACGAAAAGGTTTAACGAAAAAGTAAATGAAAATATAAACGAAAAGGCTACGAAAAGGATAACGAAAAGGTAAACGAAAAGGAAACACGAAAAAGTTCACGAAAAAGAAAACGAAAAGGTATAAAACGATTGAATGTTATGAACAGCATATGCATGGCACGCATTTTATTTACGTAGAGCTTTCTGAGATTTTATCTCATAGTGTGTCTGTATGGTGTAGGTGACCTCTCTATAGGTGAGGACGATGTTCCTCCTCCTGAGGCATGATGCAGTGACGGGGAATGCTCGGGGAGGTGTGCGCAGTCGATGCTTAACTGACCCGTGGGGAAGTATGTATAGATTTTGGGGTTATTTGGATGTTTTGGACTGAAGGTGGACTAGATAGAATATTTGTATAGATAGAACATATTAGGATGATTGGTTCTGGTTAGTTGATAGTTTGATGTGCTAATGTTTTGGCAAACTGTTTATAAAATTTGTTGTTAAGGTTTTTATCTAAAGTTTAATGGAACTGCTTGGTATTTTCTTTTGAAACAGGAGGGATATGCTTAGTTTTTAAACATATCCACGCAGTTCGTTTTCCTGAAAATGTACATGATTTTAGTTTCGTTTTGAGTCGGTTTTGATGAGGTTACGAGAGTGTGTGAATGTTGGGTTTTGATTGAGTTTAAGTTTTTATGATGAATGTAATGTTCGATGGTATTGAAGTGTCGAAGGAAATGTTGAATTGTAAAGTGAGTAGTTGGTGCAGGAGAAAAGGAAAGAAAGAAAGAGGAAATTGTTTTTAATTGTTTTTAAGTGTAAATTGTTTTTAAATGTTTTTAATTGTTTTACATAATTGTTTTAAATTATTTTAAGTTTTATTTCCGCTCGAATGCTAGGTTTAAAGTTTAGAGTATAAAATGAAAAATTTGTACGGTAATTGAAGGGTTTAGGATAAGGGACGTTACAATTATGGTATCAGAGCCCCTGGGTTTTAAAATCGGTTCTGTAGACTGCTCGACTGCACAGCCACTACGCGGACATTCTTCATCAACTGTAAGTATGTTTATAGCTTTATTTGATTTCTATTTTCTTAGAGATGTGTGTTTTAACCTATATAGGACTTATAGAACTATGGTGCGTCGAGGAAACGATCGAGATGACCGAGACGATACGATAGATACCCTTAAAGACTTCATTGCTCAATAGTCTCAACATATGGAGCGACAGGCTCAACAGATGGAGAGACAGTCTCAACAGTTGGGCACCCTTATTGACCGAGAGGGCGTTAGAGCTCGGGAGACAACTATTTCGGGTAACCGTGGGATGGAGAGATTTCAGAAGCTCCAACCCCCTATATTTAATGGACAGTCTACGGATCCTTCTTCAGCCGAGGAGTGGATTCGCACCATGGAGGATATGCTGGCCTACGCGAGTATTGAGGATGGGGAGAGGGTTGCATTGGTGACCTACCACTTGGCATTGGACGCCCGATTTTGGTGGGATTCCATCAAGACTACTACAGATGTGACTATAATGGGTTGGGAGCGATTCAAAGTGCTGTTTTATGACAAGTATTTCAGCCATACCGTACGAGAGGCAAAGATGGTTGAGTTTATGCAGCTGCGGCAGGTTGGTTCTATTGCCGAGTATGTAAGGAGGTTTGAGGCACTGTCCCGATTCGCGCCACGTCAGGTCAGCATTAATGAGGACAAGGTACGCAGATTTTTACAGGGACTTGGCCAGGAATTTCTGATGCGTCTTACTATATCAGGGGTGCGAAATGTATCCTATGATGAGATTGTGTCTAGAGCACTTGAGATTGAGGCCGTTGATCAGAGTTACGTCAAACCGAGGGAGCCAGCTAAGGGCTTCTTTCGTGAGATCCAGCCTCAACCCCGGAATGAAGATTGGCAGCCACGAGGACAACCACAGCAACAACAAAGAGGTGTTAGAAGGCCGTATGTGGGAAATAATGACCAGGGCAAGGGGAAACAAGTGCAGGGAGCTACTCAAAAACCTCTGTGTCCTATATGTCAGAAAGAGCACTTTGGCGATTGTAGAATGGGCACGGATAGGTGCTATAGATGTGGTGGTGCGGGCCATTTTGTCAGGGATTGCCCTCTACTGGGCCATGGCCCACATGGTGGTGACCAGAAAAGAGTTACCCCGAGAGTCTTTGCATTTATCGAGCCCGGTAACGTTGATGACGAGGCACAACCTTCTCTTAGTACAAGTACCGCCTTAATTACTTGTATGACAATATGTTTATGTTAAATAGATAACAATAATAATGATGATAATAATAGTTTCGAAAATAGAAAAGTAAGAAAATAGAATGTGGGTAAGGAGGATAGGAGAGCCTTAAAGAGAAAACAGTAGACTACATATAGGACAATAAAGACTAAATAGAAATATAGTTATACATTAATAGAATTAGTTTGATTTAGTCAACGGAGTTTGCGCACTTAAGGTTTAGTTACAAATAGAGGAATACACCCTATGAAATATGGTTTTTAAGTAGGTAGAGATTATGTCTAATAGACGACCCCTTGGAGTATTAGAATACGACTAATCAAGAAAGATAAAGGAAGATGAAGGTTTAGATATAAACCTATTAAGGAATACTTTAGATCGTTGTAATACTCAGAGCGTGTTTAATTAAATGAAGGGTTTAGATAGGAGGTTCAGTTTGAATGTAGAGTCGTGCGAGTTGAGGGATTAGTGGATTATCAGATGAGGAAAGCAAGATCTTGCCTGAAAAATATTTAAGTGCATTAGGAATAAGATTAAATTAGGAAGTTTCAAAGGCTCGACCCGTATGTACCGAAGTCGACGCCAAATATTTTGTAAATAGCTAAGGTTAAGGTTGATAAACGTAAGTGTTTGAAGTAGATCACAGCTAGAGGAAATAGAGATTATGTAGTGTAAGATAAAATGGGCGGTTAGGTAGACTATTGAGCTTTGGATTATATCATGTGAGTAAGTTAGAAGATTAACTAGATCAAATGGAAGATTAATATAAGAGTCAAGTAGTGGAGGTAGTGGAGGTAGTGGAAATTGGAGCATATTGGAGGAAAGGGAGAATGATTTGCACGAAGACTGTGCAAGTGAGCTTAGAAGTGAAGTTAGAACAAGAGGTATTGGGGACGTTGCGACTCGTAAGTTATGCGAAAAAACTGGAATTTGAGGGGCAGTTTTGGTTTTCAGTTTTCTGCCATTAATTGAGATGGATTTTTGATAAATGGATTCCACCATGTTAAACTAGACATTTTAAGAATTCTATAGCATGTTGAATCATCGAATTCCGATATGTATACGATTTGTTATGAATTTTCAAAATTTAGGCAAAAATTTATAAAATGAATTCTGGGCACGTTACTGTTTTGATGCTTTTTGACTTCCTTCCTGGTTTTATGTTGCAAAACTGTTTTTGTGGGTTAAATAAGACACTTTAAGGAAGCCTTGGCCTTTGGAATCAAGGCATTCCGATAAGTATACACTGAGTTACAGATTTTTGAAGTTATTGTATAAAAATATTAAAAACTGGATAGGCTCGGGTTTTGCTATTTTTACCTAACTCAATGGTTTGTTTTTGCTAATGGACTTCACCATTTTAAAATAGACATTTTAAGTGAATTGTAGGCTTTGAAATTTATGGATTTCGTTAACAATTGAAGGAGATATAGATATTTGAAGTTGGGCCAAAATGTAGGGTGAAATCCGAGATTGTGAATGATTTGATTCTATGCTTGGTTTTGTAATGTTTAAGTCATTTGGATCTTTGAGCTATTTGAATTGGATATTGATGAGTTTGTTGTTGTTTTGGACTTGATGGGTAATGCATAAAAGCAGGGAGGTTATTTCAAAATTTTTAGAAAATTTGCCTTTAAGAGTTGTGATGTGATGCTAAGTATGTTAAATGTGCATGTTTAGGTGTTAGCAACAAGGAAGCAAAGGTGATCAAAAGCAGGACACGAGGTAAGTGGGTATTAGGTGTTCGGCCCTTATGGTCGTACATCACAATGGTACTAGGATGTTTGTGTTTGATGGACTTTTTGATGTAATGTAGTTTGCTTGAGACATGTGTGCTATGGGTAGATGAGGTTATGTGATATGGTTGTTAAGTTTCCCCCTTAAAGTAAATTATGTGCCTTATCTTGTTATTGTTTTGAAAGTTATGTTCATGTTAAGTCCTTATGTGCACAAGTCATGTAGCATGCATCATGTTTTGGCAAAATCATGAAAAATATTTTAAGTGTATGCTTTCGCTAAGTAAATAATATATAATGTATGTAATGTTAAGTTGTGGGTTGTGGTTGAGTATGACTTATGTAAATCCACTTCGGTGGCCCTGTTATGTTATGTTATGTGCATACTCCCCATGTAAATCACCCTTAACGCATGTTAAGTGAACTAAATGTAATGTGAAGAGAACATGTTTTACGTATCATGCACGCACGTTCATTCATTTGCATTAGTACACCGCTTACTAAGTATTAGGCTTATAGTTTGAACCTTGTGATGTAGGGGTCGAGTTTGAAGGTGAGGATGTCAAACCTCAAGACGATGTTTAGGCTTGGTTGGTGGATGGTGCTCATGGCGGGTGTTTTGTGCTTGGCAAGGCAATTTGACCCGTGGGTGATGTCTAAGTAAATTTTTGGGTAAATGATTTTGAAATTTAAAGTTTAAGTAGTACATAATCTCATGTTTTGATGAACATTTGGAGTGCTTGGGGATTTATATGTTTTGGAAGAGTGTGTTGAATAGATGGGAATTTCCAAATGTTTTAAAATTCTGCTACGTATTTTCTATTTGATGTTGGGCATTATGAGATGGAAGATTTTTTTTTAAATTTTGATTTCTAAACATGTTTCAACCCAATATTTTATGATACTTTCTAAACTTACTTTATGAAGGTTTTCCACTTATTTCAAAGGGTTTAAATGTTCCAAAAAAAAAAAATGTCAAGTTCTGTGATGGCCTTCGGGTCGTTACAGTTGTGGTGTCAGAGCCCCCAGGTTTTAAAATCGTTTCTGTAGACTGCCTACCAGCACAAACCGCCGCATGAGGACACTCCATCTATAACAACCGGGATTTTTCCTATAGCGTACATCACCCTAGTTAGAGTTGTTGTGAGAGTATAATGTTACTTAAGGTTACATTATGGGAGTTTCATTTATTCAAGGGTTATGCAAATTGTAGAGTGAAAATTTTAGGGGAAATTGTGAGAAACTGGAGTGTTGAGTTTAAATTGGATTAAAGGCAAATTAATTAAAGTGTGGTGGGAGTGATTTGGAAGCATTCACGTTGAATGCATGGTACAAATGAAAAGTGATGGTTATTTTTATAAAAAGAAAGAAATTTTGGGTGGAAATTAAAAAGGTGAAAAAATGTTAGGTTAAATGTGTTTTTCTTTTTTTTTCCTCATTCTCCACGGTTTTCTTCCTCTTCCTCCATAGCCGATCCTTCTCCTCCCTTTTCTTCAATCTTTGCAAGGGTTTTGAGTGGTAAGTTAAGTGGGTTTTAATTTTTATACATTTAAGTGATGAATTTTAGTGTTTTGCATGAGTTTTAAAGGAATTTGGTTAGGGTTTGAAAACCCTCATTTGGGAACTCCGAAATTTTGGTTCCCTTGCTGTGTTTTCTTCCTAATTGATGGTTTAAGTCTTTAATTATGTTAGTTTAGGTTGTTTTTAGGAAGTGATTTAGGATTGGATGAAAGTTATACAAAACCCGGTTTGGAGAATGTGATGAACCAGTTCTGTTTCTGTATTTTCGGATTGGTCATGGTACTTGATGGTTAATTTGTTTGTTTCAATGGATAGTAGACGTGTAGAGGTTTACGGAATGGGGTGGCACGTCGAAATCCGTTGAAAAACGAATAAGTTATGGCCGTTTGAAATTGGATACCAAAATTTGTTAGAAAATCGGGTTTTATGTATTGGGTTGTATAGTTGGTTAAATTGTGGTTAGTTTTGGGTTTAACTGTTTCTTAGAATTTCCTAGATTGATGCTAAGTTATTTTCCCTATTTGTTAGGTTGTCGAGCCAGTAAATTAACTGGACGAAGTGAGTAATTACGTTCTGAGCAGTCAGGTAAGTAGTGAATGTGTGTTTTGTTGTCTTCGGGCCTACACCATGAAATGGTAGGGATGTTTGTTTGTTTGGTTGTTGTTTACATTTGAGCATTTTAATGTCATGTATCATGTTTTTAAACTATAGCATGTTTTGAATTATGGATGCGAAATGTAAGAAGATAAGAAAACTGATATGCAACTTGTATTCGAGTAGAATAGTCTTATTGCGAGTGGCTAGTGCGTAGCACCCCGAGAGGGATTCTATGAGACATGGTTTCGAGTAGAATAGCCTTATCGGCCGAGTGGCTAGTGTGTAGCACCCCGAGAGGGATTCTATGAGATATGCTATGCTAACTTACGTAATACGTCGTGAGTGTGAACACCTCGATATGCTCGTGCTAGAAAGCACACTGAGGGTTCCACGATCGATGTGAAGGAGATCTGGTATGGCCGTCCCGGATTGTGTTAGGACGTGTGCCTCCGATCTTGCTCCGTGGGTCAAGGTGTGGCCGTCCCAAATTGTGTTAGGATGGTGCCTACTTGATTCATATGAAAGTGAAAGATAAATGCAACGAAAATGAAATGAAAACAACAGAGTGTGTAGAAACTGCATATAGGGGTTGAGTGGATCGTGCATTGTTTTAATCTGCATTCCTCCCTACTTACTAAGCATTAGGCTTACTTTTGTGTTCTATGGTGTATGAGACGACTTATTCACAGGTGTGTTGGACGAGGGAGTCCAGGACTAGGTAGCAGTCGGCGGTGCACGGAGGATGCTGGTGCGGGTAGTTGTCGGGGCGTCTCAGCCATGATCTTCCGGGGATGGTATGGGAAGTTCGATATTTTGTACTATATATAGTTTTCTTTACTATCTTGGATGGTTGTGAATAGTGGTCGTTTTTGGTTGGATGGTTTGTATGTAAATGATGGTGTTTTAAGACTATTGATTTCAGGTTTTAGGTTTCAGAAAATTTAGTTGTTATTCTGCCCCATTTTTTTTTGTATAACAAACAACGTCGGGTTCATTGGTTTTCACATTTTCGTTGAAAGTTTGAAGTCAATTTTCCAAGATTTTTACGGGGCATGGAGTCGGGGATGTTGGGAATGTGTGAGATGAATTTTGGGTGAATTGGAGGTGTTTGGCTTGGAGAAAAAGTTAGGAAAAGTGGAAAAGGGCCCTGGTGGCTGAGGCATGCGCACGCTGGGCAAGGGAGGCGCGTGCAGGGCGCGCGCAGCGCCCAGCTCCGATCGATTGGCACATTTTTCCTGTAGCACGCTGGCGACCCGAGAGGTCGCCAATCGATCAGCACCTCGCGCATGAGCGCGCCGCCCAAACTGGACCAGCCCAGTTTTTTTTTTAAATTTTTCTGTTTTCCAAATTGTTTTAACCCGATATTTTTTGACGTATTTTAAACGTATTTTAGGCATGTTTTCCAACCATTTTTTAGGGTTCGAAAAACTTGAAAACAGAGTCAAAATTTTATCAAAAATTATTTTAAACGTCGTTTTAAACGCGGGATTGTTAGGCAAAGTAGCGTACCGAGCTGGGGCGGATTCAGAGGCGTTACACCATCGACTGTAAGTATTTAAGATTATGCAATGTCATTAGATAGTTTCTTGTGTTTATATCTTGTTCAGGAATTTCAAAATGCCGGGAGAACAAAGACGAGGAATGGACAGTAGAGACAACACTATTGATCGACTGACAGCTCTGGTTGAGCTGCAATCCCAACTACTAGCAGGAGTTATGAACAGAAATGACCAAGGAAACTCTAACTCCAGTGCCTCAGCGATCATAGTGATGAATGGTTCAGGTGACTCCGACCTCCGATTTTCGATGGACAATCAGCGGATCCCATTAGTGCTGAAGAGTGGATCTGAAAGATGGAAAGTATGTTTGACTATGTCAAAGTGGAGGAGAATGAAAAAGTTTCATGTGTAGTATTCCACTTTAAGAAGGATGCCAGTTTTGGTGGGACATCGTCAAAACCACTACCGATGTGAGAAACATATCTTGGGAGCGGTTCAAAGAGGTGTTCTATGGAAAGTATTTTAGCCACTGAGCTCGGACCAACAAGATGGTTGAATTTGTACAACTATGCCAGTATGGGACAGTTACAAAGTACATCTGTTAGTTTGAAGCCTTATCCCGTTTCGCTAGTCACCCGGTGAGCACCGATGAACTCAAGGTGTATCAGTTCATGCAAGGCCTGAAGATGGAAATTTACAGAGGGGTAACAACTGCTGGTATTCGTGGCGTACCATATTCTGAGGTGGTGGTCAAGGCTATTGAAATTGAAGAGATGGAAATGAAGTTCCAAAAGCAACAAGAACGGTCAAGGAAATTCTTCAAGGAGATGCAACCACAGCCACAGAATAAACAGTGACAACCACAAAGGGGTGTCAAAAGGCCAAATGAAGGAATGACGGATCAAGGAAAAGGCAAGCAACCACAAAGGGCTCCTCAGGCTCCTGTATGCCCGCTATGCAAGAGGCCTCATTTTGGGGAGTACAGATTATTTACAAGCCGATATTTCAGATGCAACAAAGAAGGTCACCAAGTTAAGAATTGTCCCATGCAAGACAAGAGGCAACCAGGCGCTACTCCTAGGATCTTTGCCTTGATCGAAGATGAAGAAGCTGTACAGCCTTCAGTTGTTTCAGGTACTATTCTTATATATAACATAGCGGCATATACATTGATCGACACAGGTGCTACCCATTCTTTTATAGCAAGTGAATTTGTATCCTAGTGGAATTTGTGTTTTGTGCTGGCCGACAAGAATTAGTGTGTTATGTTACCATTCAGAGAGTTTCTACACTCAAATCAGGCAGTGCAAGGTGATATCGTATCTGTAGGCAACCAAAAATTATATGCTAGCATGATTATAATCAGCATGAAAGGGTATGATGTAGTCATGGGGATGGACTGGTTATTCAGACACTACGCTACGATCAATTGTAGGTCGGGAGTTGTGGATTTTTGACCTCCGAGTGGAGAAATTTATTCATTTCAGGCAACCCTTGGTTCAAACAAGATGCCTATAGTATTGTCCATGGATGCCCTACATTCGTTGAAACTGGGATGTATGAGCTTTCTGGCCAATATATTTGATACACGGAGACAGAATGAAAAGGAGCTACAGGATATCCCGATAGTTTAGATGTTTCCAGAGGTTTTCTTGGATGACTTACCAGGCTTACCTCTTGATAGAGAGATGGAGGTCACGATTGATGTCTGTCCAGGCTCCGCGCCAGTATCTAAGAACCCGTACCGCATGGTACCAGTCGAATTGAAGGAATTGAAGGCTCAACTGAAGAAGTTAGTAGATAAAGGCTTTATACGCCTGAGTGTTTCTCCCTAGGGTGCTCCAGTGCTATTAAGGATGGCTCTTTGAGAATGTATGTTGATTACAGAGAGTTAAATAAGCTGACCATCAAGAATAAATATCCGTTACCAATGTTCTCTTCACATTACATTTAGTTCACTTGACATGCGTTAAGGGGGATTTACATGGGGAGTAGGCCCATAACATAACAGAGCCACCAAAGTGGATATACATGACATAACAGGGTCACCGAAGTGGATATACATAAGCCATAATCAACCACGACCCACAACTTAACATTACATACATTACATATTCTTTACTTAGTTACATAGCAAAAACATGTACTTAAAACATTTTTCATGATTTTGCCAAAACATGATGCATGCTACATGACTTGTGCACATAAGGACTTAACATGAACATAACTTTCATAACAATAGCAAGATAAGACACATAATTGACTCTAAGGGGGAAACTTAACAACTTAACAACTTAACAACCATATCACATAACCTCCTCTACCCATAGCACACATGTCTCAAGCGAACTACATTACATCAAAAAGTCCATCAAACACAAACTTCCTAGTACCCTTGTGATGTAGGACCATAAGGGCCGAACACCTAACACCCACTTACCTCATGTCATTAGCAAATTTTTGATCACCTTTGCTTCCTTGTTGCTAACACCTAAACATGCACATTTAACATACTTAGCATCACATCACAACTCTTAAAGGTAAATTTTCTAAAAAATTCGACATAACCTCCTCGCTTTTATGCATTACCCATCAAGTCCAAAACAACAACAAACTCATCAATATCCAATTCAAATAGCTCAAAGATCCAAATGATTTAAACATTACAAAACCAAGCATAGAATCAAACCATTCACATTCTCGGATTTCATCCTACATTTTGGCCCAACTTCAAATATCTATATCTCCTTCAATTCTTAACAAAATTCATAAATTCCAAAGCCTACAATTCCCTTAAAGGGTCTATTTTAACATGGTAAAGTCCATTTAGCAAAAAACAAACCATTGATTTAGGTAAAAATAACAAAACCCAAGCCTATCCAGTTTTTCCCAATTTTTGCACAATAACTTCAAAAATACGTAACTCGGTGTATACTTATCAGAATGCCTTGATTCTAAAGGCCACGGCTTCCTTAAAGTGTCTCATTTAGCCAAAAAAAAACAGTTTTGCAAGATAAAATCGGGAAGGGGGTCAAAAAAGCATTGAAACAGTAACGTGCCTAGAATTCGTTTTACAAATTTTTGCCTAAATTTTGAAAATTCATAACAAATTGTATACTTATCCGAATTCGATGATTCAATATGCTATAGAATCCTTAAAATGTTTAATTTAACATGGTGAAATCCATTTATCAAAAATCCATCTCAATTAATGGCAGAAAATCGAAAACCAAAAATGCCCCTCAAATTCCAGTTTTTTCACATTTCAACAAATCATCAATTATGCAGTAATAAACTAACAATTTGTCCATCAAAATCCCACAATTCCATAAATAAGTCCAAACCACACATTCCCATATTTTTATCCAACAATATAGAGAGAGATTTGAGTATTAAAAATCCAATTTCATGCATTCATAACCCACAATCACAAAACCCCTAAAGTTCACAACCAATAATCCATTCAATTTAATGCATCTAAATCTTAAAATCATCAAACAATTAAAGAGTAGTTATCTGACCTTCAAAATCCAAGAGAATGGATGTAATTTTGTGGACAACCTTCAAGAGAAGAGGGATTTTCATGGAACCCTAAACAACCATAAAAACCCATAAATTTCTTCACCATTTCATAGCTCTAACTCAAAAATTCATTCCATAAAACTTAACCTTACCTTAGATCTTCCAAAAATGGGGAGAGAAATTTGAAAGAAAGTGGCGTGGGGAGAGGAGATGTGAGGGAGGGAAGAAAATGGGAGAGGGAGAGAATGCGCAGACGGGAGGAAGAAATCCCAAGTTATGCCATCTTTTGATTTTTAAAATAATAAAGGAGAAGCTTCTCTACGAAGCTATGCCACATGTCGTGATCCTATTGGCTCCTCTCACCAACCCAATTTATATTTCAACTATGCCCTCCCATTAGATCTTAACTAGGTAGTTACTCCATTGGTTTTGTCATACTAATTCAATTACCCATTGAATTTCCATTTAGTTCCACAATTTAGCTCTAATTTTCAAATATTATTTTTTCGTTCTCAAATATAATAATAAAAACCCGACATTAAATTTTTGAATTCCAAAAATATTGGGTACGGAAATTTGAAATTCACAATACGAAAATTCTTGGGCGTTACATCCTACCCTCCTTAAATAAAATTTTATTCTCAAAATTTGCTAACCTAAATAGCTGTGGATATTTGTCAATCATATCCTGCTGTCGCTCCCATGTGGCTTCCTCAATATTATGATTTCTCCATAAGACCTTCACTAGGGGAATCATCTTGTTGCATAGCACTTTTACAGCTGACTCGAGAATTTACACCGGCTTCTCTTCATATGTCAAAGTTGGCTGCACATCAATATTTACTGGTTCTACAATCTGAGTCCGGTCACGTATCCACTTCCTCAACATGGATACGTGAAACACATTGTGAACTCCATCCATTGACACAGGCAGCTGAAGTCTGTAAGTTGTACTGCCTATTCTTTCCAAAATAGGGAAAGGCCCGACAAACTGAAGATTAAGCTTTCCTTTCTTACCGAAACGCATAACGCCCTTGAATGGTGAGATCTTCAAAAATACCTCATCACCTATAGCAAACTCCATATCTCTTCTTCTTTTGTCTGCATACTTTTTTGCCGACTTTGTGCAGTCTCTATTCTTTGTCTAATAACAGCAACCTTTTCAGATAATTGCTATAAGATTTCAGGACCAACTAACTTCGCTTCGCCAACCTCATCCCAATATAAGAGCCATCTAGACTTCCTGCCATACATGGCTTCATAGGGAGTCATACCAACAGTGGATTAGTAGTTATTGTTGTAAGAAAACTTTATTAATGACAGATATCTTCTCCACAAGACCTGAAACTCTAGCACGCATGGTCTCAACATGTCCTCCAATATCTGAATCGTTCTCTCAGATTGTCCATCTGTATAAGGATGAAATGTCGTGCTAAAGGTCAACTTCGTACCTATAGAACTTTGCAAACTCTTCCAAAATCTCGAGGTAAACCTGGGATCCCGATCTAAAACAATCGACACTGGAATCTCATTGATAAGTGTGTATTTTACACACTTATTTATACTTTTTACACTTAATTTGATAAGTTTATCTCAAGTGTTTGAACGAATTTGATGTATTTTGTGTAAGTGTGCAGAAAATTTAATTAAAACAGGAAAGATCTACAAATTTGGATCGATATCTACATGCCAGCCAGCAAATAAAAGAGGTCGCCTATCAATCTACAAAGTTGGAAAGATCTTCAAATTTGGAAAGATCAATTAATTTAATCTCCGCCGTTTACCTAAAGAAGGAACGAATCAAGCCATTGATTTGAGGAGAGATGAAGAATTAAATAAAAAAAAAAAGACAAAAGGCAGCAGAGAGTGTTTGGAAAGAAATAATCAGAGCCATGGATTCGGCTATATTTTTCCACAGAACAGAGTAGCAGCAAGAGGAGAGCGAGAACATTGAGGATCTGGCATTCGGTGACTATAAAGCAAGAACATCCTGGAGATTCTCCGATGGGGCAAGCGAGAGCGATTTTGGAAAGATTCAGCGATTCGGTTTTGAGCAATTTTGGAAAGAAGCAGCGCTGGGAGATTTCTGGAAGCTTTCAACGCAGAGATTCGGGATTTGGGGGCTATATTTTTCCACAGAGAAAAGGGCAGCCGGCGATTTTTGAAAGGAAGGGCGCAGCAGATTCACCGGAGTCTTCAAAATCTGAAGAGAGAGAGAAGTCTGGGATTCTGGCGAGCAGCGATTCAATAGGAGGTGATTTGCGGCAGAGAGCAACTTTACAGTGAACAATTTTTCTTCTGGGACTCATTCGACGATTTAGGGAATTAGAAGACAGAGAGCAGAAATCTGGAGATTGAGAGATTGGCTACTTTCAGGGAGGAAACATCACATCAAAGCATAGTTTTATTTTTTTGTCCTTTATTTCCTTTAATTTTTAATTATGAACCATATGAACATTTTAATTATTATTAATTTTGTTTTCGATTATTCTAGCATGAACTAACTTTTCTACTAGGGGCTACGATGTAGCCGGACGATAATTATTTTATGTTCTTCGTTTAATTATATTTATTGAGTATTTCTTCCAATATTGTTGGCGCATTTAATTTCTGTCCTTAAAGCCTGTAAATTTCTGGCCAATCTTTACTTGATTTTTGGGATGTTTTGAGACCGAGAGGTGATAAATATCCGTGCACTGAAATTAATGTCATTAATATACGTAAGCTAGAGATAGTTACGGTATTGGTGTGGTCACTATGATTTCTTGGTTTATTTGTATTTGATTAATGTAGGATTTGAGACTGAGAAGTGATAACTCATTAATCAGATAAACTACGCAATGCTCGAGAGAGATTGTGATAGAATTTAGTGAAATCGATCATCGACATAGGAAGAATATTTATGAATATAATTGCGAAGGACGAAAATAAATATTGTCTTGGTGAAATCGTAGTACCTAGGTTTTTATCAATCTGATTTAATCCCATTTTATTTGTTGCACTATTTTATTTTAGTTTATTTTAATTATTTTAATTGTTTATTTTAGTTTTAATCTTTGAAAATTATAAAAACGTGTGTTCAATTTTAGAATTAAGAGTAGTTATTTCGATTATTAATTACAAGTCCTCGTGGGTTCGACACTCTATTTTATCACTATATTACTTGTTGCGACTCGTACACTTGCGAAATATTTTGCACAACACTCATGCAACCTGATAATCTCCTGAATATACAACTCTGCATACTGATTCATCGTAAACGTCATCTTCACATGTAGGAAATGGGCCGATTTTGTCAGTCTGTCCACTATAACACATATGTCGTCATGGCCTTTAGCTGTCTTTGGCAAACCGACTACAAAATTCATGGCTATATTCTCCCACTTCCATTTCGGAATTAGTAGAGGCTGAAGAGATCCACCTGGCCTTTGGTGTTCCGCTTTCATCTGCTGGAATACTAGACATGATTCCACATAATTTGCTACATCCCTCTTCATATTCGGCCACCAATAATGTTGTTTCAAGTCTCGGTACATCTTTGTGTTACCTGGATGTACTGAGAAAGATGATGAATGAGCTTCTGACATAATTTCCTTTCGTAACTCCTCATCTCTTGGGGCATACCACTGGTTCCTGAACTTCAGAATAGGCAAAATCAGATGAGTAATTAGTCATATTTTTCACTATATTATCTTTCTCCTCTGAATCCACATTCTGAGCTTCTTTGATGTTATCCGGAATGGTTGGCCGCACAAATAATTATGAAAGCATGGATGCTAGTTCCGAGACTATCTCCAAATCAAATTTTTAAATCTCCCTTTTTAAAGGAACCGATGTAACAACCTGGCCCCCGTAACCCGAGGGTTTACACCGAGCTGTGCGGTACCATCCCCGCCACGTGGCTTCCTTTTCTATTCGCCACGTGTACTCACAGAACTTTTCCCTCCCTGTAGGTTATTTTTTCCTTCCTCCCCACTCGAACCCAAGACCTCAGGGTTAAGTACCTGGGCTACAAGTGAGGAGTACCACTTGGGCTAGTAGCTCAAGTGGTACTCCTCACTTGTAGCCCAGGTACTTAACCCTGAGGTCTTGGGTTCGAGTGGGGAGGAAGGCAAAAATAACCTACAGGGAGGGGAAAGTTCTGTGAGTACACATGGTGAACAGAAAAGGAAGCCACGTGGCGGGGATGGTACCGCACAGCTCGGTGTAAACCCTCGGGTTACGGGGGCCGGGTTGTTACAATAAAAGGCGCCTTTTATTGTAACAACCCGGCCCCCGTAACCCGAGGGTTTACACCGAGCTGTGCAGTACCATCCCCGCCACGTGGCTTCTTTTTCTGTGAGTACACGTGGCGAACAGAAAAGGAAGCCACGTGGCGGGGATGGTACCGCACAGCTCGGTGTAAACCCTCGGGTTACGGGGGCCGGGTTGTTACAATAAAAGGCGCCTTTTATTGTAACAACCCGGCCCCCGTAACCTGAGGGTTTACACCGAGCTGTGCGGTACCATCCCTGCCACGTGGCTTCCTTTTCTGTTCGCCACGTGTACTCACAGAACTTTCCCCTCCCTGTAGGTTATTTTTGCCTTCCTCCCCACTCGAACCCAAGACCTCAGGGTTAAGTACCTGGGCTACAAGTGAGGAGTACCACTTGAGCTACTAGCCCAAGTGGTACTCCTCACTTGTAGCCCAGGTACTTAACCCTGAGGTCTTGGGTTCGAGTGGGGAGGAAGGCAAAAATAACCTACAGGGAGGGGAAAGTTCTGTGAGTACACGTGGCGAACAGAATAGGAAGCCACGTGGCGGGGATGGTACCGCACAGCTCGGTGTAAACCCTCGGGTTACGGGGGCCGGGTTGTTACAACCGACATCTTCAAAACCATGGACTTCATCGTCTTTGGCATCCTACTTAAAGCATCTGCCACTGCATTAGCTTTTCCAGGATGATACTTGATCTCAAAATTATAATCTTTTACGAACTTCAGCCATCGTCTTTGCCTCATATTCAATTCCTTTTGAGTGAAGAGATATTTCAAACTTTTGTGATCTAAAAATACCTCTCATTTCTGTCCATAAAGGTAATGCCTCCATATTTTTAGAGCGAACACCACCCCTGCTAACTCGAGATCATGAGTAGGGTAGTTTTATTCGTAGTTCTTCAACTGTCTAGAATCATAGGCAATCACCTTCCCGTCCTGCATCAATACGCATCCCAAGCCAATCTTGGAAGCGTCGCAATATATACTGAATTTCCCGTCTTCCACCGGAAGTATCAACAGAGAAGCTGTGGTTAACTTCTGCTTCAGAGTCTGAAAATTTTTCTCACAATCTTCAGACTATTCGTACTTCACATCTTTCTTCGTTAAGCTGGTCAAAGGCTTTCCAATAATAGAAAACCCCACAATAAATCTCCTATAATATCCTGTCAGGCCTATAAAACTTCGTACCTCACTGGCATTTCTCGGCTATGGCCATTCTTTCACGGCTTGTATTTTAACTGGATTCACTGAAACACCTTCCTTGGAGATGATGTGACCCAGAAAATTAACTCTGTCCAACCAGAATTCATACTCAGAGAATTTGACATATAGCTGATGCCGCTTCAGAGTAGATAAAACTGCCTTCAGATGTTCTGCGTGTTCTTCTTTATCCCGAGAATAAACTAAAATATTATTAATGAAGACGGTCACAAACTTATCCAAAAATCCCAGAATACCCTGTTCATCAAATCCATAAAGGCCGTTGGAGCATTCGTCAACGCAAACAACATTACTAGGAACTCGTAATGCCTGTAACGGGTCTTGAACGCCGTCTTTGGCATATCGTCTGCTTTGACTTTAAATTGATAATAGCCCGATCGTAAGTCAATCTTCAAAAATACTCGGGTCCCCTGTAATTGATCAAATAAATCGTCGATCCTTGTTTTACGTATCATGCATGCACATTCATTCATTTGCATTAGTACACTGCTTACTAAGCATTAAACTTATAGTTTGAACCTTGTGATGTACGAGACGTGTTTGAAGGTCAGGATGTCAAACCTCAAGATGATGTTTAGGCTCTGTTGGTGGATGGTGCTCATGGCGGGTGTTTTATGCTTGGCGAGGCGATTTGACACGTGGGTGAAATTTATCGTTTTTATGTAAATTGAAGTTTTAGAAATTTATCCTTTAGAGAAAGTTGTTTGGTTTGGTGAGAGGATTAGTTTGGCATAAAAGTCAGTTAGTTCGGTGGAAAAGTTTGTGTGAAGTGGAGGAACCGACATACTGTAAGTAAATCTAACGGTTAAAATAGCTAGTTTATGCTTTATTGCATTACTAGGTAGAGATAGTTTACATTTCTGCCTTGGTTCTGGATAGGTTTAGAGATTATTGTGATTTGGTTAAGATTGGACGAATGGAAGTGATAAATTGATATCGTTTTTATGCAAATTGGACAATGAATTATGAAAATTTGTTTATTTTTGATTTTATTAAAATATTAAAACATAGAATTTTGAAAACGATGATTTACATTGAATTGAGCATATTGATTTTAAATATCAATTGCATGGGTGGGTTGTGTTGCATTGTTTTAAACGTGCATAACATTGCTTTATAAATATTTTAAAGCATGCATTTAGGAAGAAAGAAGTTGGAAGTCGTGGTAACATAAGAACACATTGGACTGGACTTGCGTCTTCTTGTGCGATAATTATGACTATGAAACTGAGTAGGAGATTAACTATATGTCCTCATTGGGTTGAAAGTCCCTAAACCTCGAGATAAAGCAATACAAGAGGGGTTCTACAGCCCTACCGAAGAAAGTCCGGGAACTGTAGGAGTGTGTGATAGTCATATGAGTCGGTTTAAAAGGGATTGCATTTTTACATTTTAAATAGAATGTGAAAAGCTATTTGGGAAACTTGAATAATAAGTTGATTTTAAATCATGGAAATTCATTGAATATTGCATTGGATTTAATAATTGATTGAAAATGCTTTGAATAGTTGCTGATGGATGTTTAAAAGCTTTGAATTTGAATATGCATATATTTTATAACAACGACATGGATTTCAAAGCATAAATTGAGTTTAAATTGATTTCAAAATAATCACGTTTAGGTGGAGGATGAAGTATAATCCTAGATAGTATGCATAGAGTCTGAGGTAGCTATTCTAGTCACTAGACTTATTTGCTGGGCGTAAAGCTCATTATTAGGATTATCTATATTTTTTCAGATAACGAGAATGTTCACCGAGAAGGTAAAACAAAGGCAATCTAAATGAGCAAAAAGAGGTATAGGTAAACCATCGAGGTAGATGGTTAGGTTGTTTGGGACCGAGTGTTAGTTTTTATATGTATATACCTTTTGTAAAGGTCATGAGTAGTGATCTATTTATATATTTTTTTAAATGCTTCTGTGTACTTTGATAGATGATGTAAAGACTTGATGATGATGTCATGCAAATATTTCAACGTATGAAATGTATGTTGGTTGTCTTGTGATTAATGTTAAATTTGGAAGATCCTAATTTAGGATGCCAAGATTACAGACGTAGGTTTTCGATTAGATTAAAATAGATTCATGCACGCGAGTTAGAGGTTTCCATTTCCCAAATCGGGAATCCTACCGATAGCCCGTCGGAGCCCCGGTTCGGGTCCTGACAATTTGCCACTCATTTTGTAGGAGCGTGTCAATTCTCAATTTTTCTTGAATAGTTGTGAGAATTGTTGAAACATTTTATTTGAAACGTAAACTAATTTTGCATCTTCGAACCATGCAGTCGCCAATCACATTCGTCTTCACACACAGCTGTCAGTCGCCGAGATTCACTTTTAATGAATTTGATCTTATAACCATTATTCAAAGCATATTCTACTATTTCTTCCTCAATTGCCTTTAAAAAACTATATTTTTTTTCCAAATAAAATCTCATCGAAATTTCTTCCCTGACCGATATGTTTTCTACCGCATCATCCTTCGAGTCGATTGGTGTTCGAAACTCATCGTCTACGGTTTTCGATGTCGATTGCACCTCTATTTCTTCATTATCTTCTAAGTGATCGAATGCCCGAAGATCATCATATATAGGCTTAGAGTATGAATACCAGTCCATATTGGCATCACAAGTTGTTGTCTGGTCTAAATCAACCGATCTACTTGAATCAGAATCTATCGACGTCGCTAATACAGAGAAAATTCGTCCGAACAAGAAAATTGTAGAGAAGTTTTAAGGTTTTCGCTAGCTAAGGGGTGAAAATGGAGGGTCGTTTCCTTATATAATGTCGAAAATCGGCCCCCTATTCTCCAATCAGGGTGACCCTCGTACCCGAACACTCTCTAAAATAGGGGGGGGGGGGGGGGGGGGGGCAGGAACGGGGGGCCGTTGGGAGGTGAGGACCCCCTGTTCTCCAATCACGTGCGGTGCACGTTGGACGGAGGGTCCCCGCCCCCCACATCGACCCTCCGACCTAATACGTCCAGTAACATGTAAGCACTGGAAGAACGAGGGGGGGGGGGGGGGGGGGGGGGGGGGGGGGGCGATCAACCTCCCATTCGAGCATTCATTAAGAACAGGGGTTAATCGACCCCTTGTTCTAGGCATAAATCGAGAATGAAGGTTGATCGACCACCTTCTAGATTTTGATGTGCTATATTTTTTATAGTTTAATGTTTTAGTTGTTAGAATTTTTAGTTTAAGGGGTATTTCAAATTAAACTCATACTTTGGTGTTCAAATTGGTTTTAACCCAAATTCGATATGTGCTATGACTTTGTTTTTTGTGGTGACACGGTAATAGAAAATATGATCCACTATAGTCAAATGGAAATAATGGTAAATGCATGCTCTAATTTAATATTTTTCATTTATAATTTAATTTAAGTTTAATTAATAGTGAACCATTAATATTTGAAGTCTATAAATACGCATCTACATTTAATTACATATTTTAAGCTCATTCACATATATTTGTACGAACTCAATTTTTCATCTGACCAATAATTCACGAGCAATGAACGAGAACACGAGGTTGGACAATTGGGGTATTAGTTTTTTGCAAGAAAATATATTGTGACAAAGAAAATGGAGATCAAAGTCTTTGTTTAATTGTATTGACTAATAATTTTCCACACATGCTCTTTTTTTTTTTTATTTTGTATTAAAATTAGATAAATTAAAAAAAAAAAGAACCAATTAGCACAACTTTCTTCTACAATTCCTAACTTGTTCGTGTAAATAATCACAATAGAAATGTTAGAACACAAGTGGTAAGTTCACCGTAAACTTATATAACACGACATCTTATTTCCTCTCTTCAACATGGTTTAGAACTACGATGTTGCATCATTAAGATTGTAGTTGCAGCAATAAAGATGTTAATAAATGGTTAAATTAACCTTAATCAAGCAGTTTAAGATAATGATTATTCTCAGTGGAGAATATTGTTCTCTAACCTTTAATAATTATTTTATTTTGAAATAAAAAATATTTACATGTAAGAACCATAAAAATAATTAAATTAATTTCATCTCGACAATATTTAAATAAAAAATTTAATATTTGATCAAACTATTTATTTAATTAAGTGTAATCATGCACGAAATTGATTAGTCTCACTATAATAATATTATTATATTATAAGTGTTATGTAACCTAAAACATAATTACAGCTTTATGAAGATCAACTGGTTGACAGATTCTGGTCTAATGCTTAAAATGAATGCAAATCCCAAATTGTAGCTTTCCTTGAATTATGTAAATAATAAAAGTAAGATTGTGTACGTGATTTATATATGATAAATTATCAACAATCTCAAAAATTTGAACATGTGAGTTGAAAAATAATTTAATTATTTATATTTTTTTTAACATTCTGTCTCAAATGTTGGTCAATTTTTTTTAATTGGTCTTTACATATGTTTTTCTTAATAAGGTTATTTTTTTTATTTTGTCAAGATTCGAACGTAAAACCTCTAGTTCAGATATTAGAATAAATTACTACTAATTTCAAATAAATTGAAGAATAATTTAATTATTTATACTTTCTTAACACATGTAAAGTTACTAGTAAAGTACTGCAAAATATTCATTTATTTTCTTACTACACCGTAACAAATATATATGAGAAAGAATAAGAACAAAGATGTTATAGTAATTGCAAACTAAAAAGTAAAAAGCGGTCCACTAATCATTAAATGCTTCTGTATTTCTTTTTAAAAAAGATATTGAGTCATCGTTACAAACTTAAATTAGGTATTTTAAAAGTCTTGTTTTAGAGAATCATAATCTAAAACAAGAAGCCAAATCAGTTGTAAAATTTGAGGATTACTATGTAACATGGTGCACTATGATCAATCCTAACAGATAAATACATGAATTAACTAAGACAAGGTAATTAGGCACAGTAATCACGTGTCAAAATGGTTGTGTTAATTTATTAAATACGAATAATTATTTTATTTTGATGGATTTCCTCTGTTGGACAGAGTCTATAAGTAGAAGTTGAAGAATCATCCTCAACACACATCACAGAGGAAACTCAACGTTCGATTGAGTCTCAGTTTCTGTAAAAAAGAGTTGCAGAGAATATTACTTTTCGATGAAGTTTGGTCTGATTCTTGGATTTTTAGGGTTTTTGTTATTCGATGGCTTTCATCTAGCCATGGCTTATAATGTTCATCGCTACACCTTCATTGTAAGTCCAACAATGGCGTCTTTTATTGCCATTTCTTCTTCTCGATCTTCTGAAAAATGGGTGTTTATTTATTTCTGTGTTTATGCTTTCAGCTGGAAGAGAAGAACTTCACAAGACTCTGCTCGACGAAGAGCATGTTGGTCGTAAATGGCATGTTTCCTGGTCCGACGATCCATGTTCGTAAAGGCGACGTGGCTTTCGTGAATGCCATCAACAAAGGATCTTATGGCGTCACACTGCACTGGTTCTCTCTCTCTCTCTCTCTGAAAAACTCCATTAATGGAACTAGAAACTAAGGAAGAAGGAAGAGTGAAGCAGAAGAAATCGACCCTTAAAGGCAAAAGACTACGCCATATAAACAACCTTAGTTTAAGTCCTAATCTTGTTGTCTAACGAATAAGTCCTGGTTTTGGAATGTCAAGCCTACCATTCTTCCTAACTACCACCATAACAGAACTCCACCATATACCCTTCATCATATTATATACGTATTCTTGATTATTTTATACAATCATGAAAAAAGTAGCTTTTTCCTTTCACCATCGCTCCAACATGGACAAATTTCGTTATCTACCCTTTCCACCCATGCATTTAAAACACAAAGCTAGGCCAGCCATTGAAATCGACAAACTTTTTAAAAAATAGAGTCTTTTCTTCCGAGGAAAACCAATAAAGTGTAGAACAGAAAGTTTAATCTGCAAGTATATGCAGGCATGGAGTGAAGCAGCCGAGGAATCCATGGTCGGATGGGCCAGAAAACATAACGCAGTGTCCGATAAAACCAGGCCATAATTTCACGTACGAGGTTATATTCTCTACTGAAGAAGGGACCCTTTGGTGGCACGCTCACAGTGACTGGACTCGAGCCACCGTGCATGGCGCGATTGTCATTTCACCGCCCGTTGGAGATTCTTTCCCTTTCCCCAAACCTTACGCAGAAAAAGTCATTGTGTTAGGTATTTTATTCGTTAATTTATCTATTCAGATCTGCTTTATCTCTTTTGACATTCAGCTTTTTCGTTTTCAAACGCGTAGTGAAACTAGGTGCATCATATGAATATATTATTATATTTGGACAAATAGAAACCAAGAACGTCAAGTTTAGTCAGAAGTCATAGAATATGAAATGAGATACTATTTTGAAGTCACTAAATTGAACTACTATTTTGAAGGGCAGAGAAACACACATAAATATAAAACTCTCACTCACTTTGGGCTCAAACAATTTTATTCTTAGATTTCATGCCAAAATGCATTGTATTAGTTTAGAAAAAAATCTTACTAGTTAATTACTTGCATCAACTATATCTAATTAATGTGATACAGTGCATCTTCATTCTATGTGTTAAGTTCTCACAATACATTCTGATATTGAATTATTTATGCCTATAACGAAACAGATTGTTACAAAACCAGACAACGTACACATTTATGCATGCATAAATATAAGATATGTATTTAACATATATATATATATATATATATATGAATCGCTCAAAAGTTGGACCATCTTGGTATAAAAGGAAACAGATATACATTTGTACATACATGAGTATAGATACCTATTTAATATTGGTGTATAGACGTGTATGGACACATTTGATATGTCATCTAACTTTTTCGCTTTGGAGTTGACAGCTGAATGGTACAAAGAACATGTCATGGAAATAATAACAACTGCCTTAGCATCAGGTGGTGACCCAAATAGATCTGATGCCTACACCATCAATGGTTTCGTGGGATCATTATCCAACTGTTCTTCAGGTACGATGAATCAATCTCTCCAAACACACAGCCATCCGATAAGATTCCCACCAGTACCTCGACGTTAATACTTTCTCTGTTTCATTGTCTGAAAAATACGAGCAGATCTGACGTACAACTTGACAGTAACTCAAGGAAACACCTATCTTTTGAAAGTAGTCAATGCAGCGATGAATGAAGCCCACTTTTTTGGAATAGCCAATCATACAGTGACTGTAGTAGCTCAAGATGGTGCCTATATAAAACCATTCGTTTCATCTTATATAATGATAACTCCAGGCCAGACCATGGATCTTTTACTCACAGCAAATCAATCTCCAAGCTACTACTACATGGCCGCTTATCCATTCTTTGATAGTCAAGCTCTCTATCAAGATTTCACAGTCACAGCAGTGGTGAAATATGAAGGAAACTACACTCCTCCATCGTCTCCTGTGTTTCCAGATCTGCCTGAAACTTCGAATGAAACTGCTGCTTTTGAGTTTGGGAAGAAAATCAAGGCCTTGGCTACTGAGAAATATCCTATTCATTTTCCTAGGGGTTCGGTTGATGAGAAGATGCTTATTACTGTTTCTATTGCTGAGATTTTATGCGCAAATTCTTCCTGTAGTGGGCCAGACGGTAATAGAATTTCTTCTAGCTTAAACAACATAAGCTTTGACACCCCCCAAATTGATGTTTTGCAAGCATACGTGAGGTATTTTGGTTCCCATCTTTGTAATTTTATGCTGTTTTACTTATTTATTTAGGAAAAGATAAAATAGCAATGAATAATACTACGCCTATTCTCTTGACAGAAATATCTCGGGAGTCTATGACCCAACTTTCCCAGACTACCCCAACTTTTATAACTTCACAGGAGATGTTGGAAATAACACTCTACATCCAACAGTTGCGACGAGAGCCAAGATGTTTGACTTTAACGCATCAGTTGAAGTTGTCTTCCAAGGCACCAACGTTATTGCTGCTGAGAGCCATCCCATTCATCTCCATGGATTCAGTTTCTTCTTGGTCGGGAGTGATTTCGGTAACTTTAATGATTCTAGCAACCAAACCTACAACTTGGTTGATCCTCCGGAAATTAACACTTTTTCTCTTCCGAGAAACGGTTGGTCGGCCATTCGATTCTATGCTGACAATCCCGGTGCGTGCGTTTTGGCCGCTTATAGTCTTTATTTTACTTTTTTTATTAAATAATTCGAGTATTGATCTTCATTATGTCAAGTGTCAACTCAGCAACATCAGCGCACACAATCGGGCTAGTCCAGCCCGATCGGCTGAAACCAGGCCAAATGTTAGGCCTGGTCAGCGCATTTCTTTTTAAGTGATCCAAGGTCAAGCTCTCAATCTTTACAAATCGTCGTTGATTCCTTACTCAAAGCTAGCTTCTGGATCGGCCTACGGCCAACTGGCTTGTTAAAGCTTGCAAGCTAGCCAACCTGTAAAACACAGGTCCGAGGCCTTAAAAAAAAAAAAATCGGCCCTCCTGCTGGCTCACAGGCCACGAGCCATTTGATGACGCTGACTCTCGATGTGTTTTGCAGGTGTGTGGTTTCTACACTGTCATTTCGAGAGACATGCTAGCTGGGGTATGGAGACGGTATTCATAGTGAAAAATGGAACAACCCCAGAGACCAGTTTGATGCCCCCTCCATCTGGTCTTCCTACATGTTCCTAGTTTCATTTTCTGGGATACAAACCCATTATCATGTCTTATCATTATTGAAGGTTTTAATCTTCTATTTGTATTTCAATTGAGGGTATTTCAATAAAACAATTTGAAAATATATCGAGGGATTCAATACTTAACGATGTTTTATGGCATATGATTTCATATCGCTTGGAACAATGAAAATGAATGGCTTATATGTTGAGAGTTAAACTCAAACAAGCTATCAGTTTCAAATTGACTATTTCGAACAAGAATTTGAAGGATCAAACGGCATTCATTTTTAACGTATGACCTATGGATTTGAAGCCTCGGAAGTCTACTTTTGAATGATTTAAATTTCAAATCGTTTAATTTTCTCTAGAAGAAGTTATGACCGTTTTAATAATGAAGGGTCAGTAATAAATGTAATGTTTAGTATTTCGGGTTTTTAAATATGTTTATTGTATGAATGTCAAAAGTCAAACACAATACTATAAAGGGTAAAGTGCAATTTGGCCCCTACAAGTAGGTGAAATAGGCAAATTACACCATAAACTCGAATAATGGGCAATTTAACCCCTACAACTTGGGTAATATGCAATTTGGCCCCTACCGTCATTTTTTCCGTTAAAAAATCACGTTTTTGTCACGTGATCACATTTTCTTCCAAACATGCCCCTGCATGGAATCAGAACCGGACCGGCCGGACTGGTTCGGTTAATTTCTGAAAAACCAGAGGGAAATCTGTCTTTCTCCTCTTCGAAAGATTTCCCTCTCATTTCATTTCGCCAGAGCCCAGCCCTCCCTCGCTCGCTCTCTCGCTCTCTCGCTCTCTCTCCCGAGACCCCCTCGCTCGCCTTCGCCGCGCTCTCGCTCTCGCTCGCTCGCTCGCTCCTCTCGACTCGCTCTCGCTCTCGCTCGCTCTCGCTCGCTCTCGCTCGCTCGCTCGCTCCTCTCGACTCTCTCTCGCCAGTCGTAATGTAAAAATTTCTCACGCTTACTGTAATGGCCGAAGTTCTTTGTTTTTTTGGAGTATGAAATCTGAACCAATAGTTATTATTGAATAGTTAGGGTTTCTGAACTTCGTTGTTATTCTGAACGAATTTTCTGGTTAGTTTAGATGGAGCCTAGGTTGGATGCAACCGAACTATGTTAGACTTGGTTAGTTAGATGCTTCATACTTCAATTATAAATTTTGATCTTATGGTTCACGAGAACACATTCTGTAAACCTTATAATCATAATAATGAACATGAATCAAATTAAAGATTTTGACCTGTATCATGTTAAAAAAGCAGAGAAAAAAAGATTACATGTGTTTAGATGGAAGGCTATTTGTTTAAAAGTGTAAATGTGTATAAAGTTGTTTAGAATTTAAATACCAAAACTGGCTTAATCGAATTAAATTCATGTAACCTTGCAGGGAAGAAGATGGACACATTTTCAATTGACTTTCACTATGGAGGGAAGTTCGTCAAGACGAACAAGTTACAGTATGTGGGTGGGGATGTTGCACTAGTGACAAATAATGATGTGGATAAGATGTCATTTTTTGAGGTTGTCGACATGGTGGTAGATGTCGGAGCTGGAGTATGGAAGACTCTGTATTACGTGGAGCCTCCATTAGGAATGGAAAACGGATTGCGAGCACTGAATTCTGATAATGACGTACTTCAAATGGTTGGGGCGTTGGATCACAAACGTCACATTCATCTGTACGTAGACCATGAAGGCATCTACCAGGAAGAGGCTAGAAATGATGAGTCCTCTAATGCATCTGAGTTTGATGGTGGTGCTCAAGTTGGTTGAAGGGGGTGATCCAACTCATGTAGATGATGCAGCTGGCGGGTCCGTGGGGATCAAGTTCAGCCTCCTTACCTGATCACATTATTTCTAGTGCTGAATCGGAGGATACGATGGATGAAGCGAACACTGCGGAATCGTCAACAACTCTTTAGAAATATGTTGAAAGACAAATTCAGCTCATTGGCTGAAATTAGGAAAAAAAATCTCTGATTATTCTTTGGTTAACGATATGCATCCGATTTGTCAAACATGAGAGAGCAAGAATAGAAGCGGTTTGTCAGAAAAGGTTGTCCTTGGAGACTCTACGCCTCAAAGGTGACAAATGAAGAGTCTTTCCAAGTGAAGAGGTTGATGACGTTCATGCTGTGCTCGACACATAGAGAGTCGACATGTAACAGCTAAGTGGGTGGCAGAATGTTATTTTAGAATAGATGTTGCAGTGTGGTGAAGCATGGGTTCCACTCATATTCTGATTCCTTCAGTTTCAGCCTCCTTACCTGATCACATATTTCTATTTGCTGAATCGGAGGATACGAGGATGAAGCGAACACTGCGGAATCGGTCAACAACTCTTTAGACAATATGTTTTGAAAGACAAATTAGCTCATGGCTGAAATTAGGAAAAAAATCTATGATTATTCTTTGGTTAACGGATATGACATCCGATTTGTCAAACATGAGAGAGCAAGAATAGAAGCGGTTTGTCAGAAAGGTTGTCCTTGGAGACTCTACGCCTCAAAGGTGACAAATGAAGAGTCTTTCCAAGTGAAGAGGTGAATGCCGTTCATGACTGTGCTCGCACAATAGAGAGTCGACATGTAACAGCTAAGTGGGTGGCAGAATGTTATTTGCATCGATTAGAAGCCAACCTCGGTGAGAAATATCATCGATCATTGACACAGTTAGACGAGACTTTATGTCACCATCAGCCCTAGCCTAGCAATCAGGGCAAGGAGAAGGGCTGTAAATGTGGATTCAACCGTGCAATATAAACAGCTGGGGTCTTATGCGGAGGAAGTTCTTGAGATCCAATCCTGGTAGCACATTCGTTATTAATGTTGACAGGGTTGATGGTCAAACAGAGCCCATGTTCAAGCGACTTTACATGTGTTAGATGCATGTAAGAGAGGCTGTTAGCCGGATGTCGACCGGTAATAAGTTTGGACGGGTGTCACTTGAAGGGGGCATGTCCTGGTCAACTTCTAACCGCTATCGGGGTAGATGCAAATGACGGAATATATCCTGTTGCAGTGGCTGTTGTCGATGTTGAGTCGAAGAAGTCTTGGAAATGGTTTCTCATATTGTTGTTGACGGATATTGGATCAGCTCGTGGTGAAGGCTGGACATCATCTCCGATCAACAAAAGTAAGTATATGTGATCATTGTCAACATATATATGCTTTCACCTACTATCATATGACATATATTTGATGCAGGGTTTGGAAGTAGTACTGCGAAAACATGTACCAGATGCAGAGGTTCGATTTTGCGTACGTCATATGTACACAAACTTCAAGAAGAAGTTTCGCGGAAAACTCTACAAAGACATTATGTGGAATGCTTCGACTGCGACAACACGTGAAATGTTCGTGAAAGAAATGACGAGGCTACGGGGCTTCGATGAAGCAGCATATAGATACCTTGCGGAGTATGATGCGAAGCACTGGTGCAGACATGCCTTCAGTCACAGATCAAAGTGTGAGCTGACGTTGAACAACCTGAGCGAGTCATTCAATGCTTTCATCTTACCAACACGTGACAAGCCGATTGTGAGCATGATAGAAATGATCAGGACGACAATAATGGCAAGAATTTGTAAGAGGCATGAACAAATGGAGCAACAAAACGGCCTACTATGTCCTCAGATACGAAAGAAATTGGCCAAGATTCGAGATGGAGCTAAAAATTGGTGTGCAACCGGAGGTGGAGGTGAAAGATTTCAAGTTAGTGATGCCCATCAACAATTTGTCGTTGACTTAGCCAACGCTACTTGCAGTTGTAACCGGTGGCAGCTCGCTGGAATACCATGTGTTCATGCTGTACCATGCATATCATTCATGAGAAGGGACATTGAATCGTACGTTGATCGTTGCTACCATCGGCAAACATATTTGACGATATATTCTCAGTTCATACATCCAATGAATGGCGTAGACATGTGGCCACCTTCAGCTATGGGTGAAATTCAGCCACCGATTGTGAAGAGACCACCTGGGAGGCCGAAAAAGAAGAGAACGAGGGATGTTGACGAACCTCAAGGTCAGAGTACATTGGGCAAGATGCGTAAGGTTATCAAGTGTAGTAAATGTCGGGGTCTGAACCATAATGCTAGAACATGCAAATGAGTAACTCTTGATGCTACCATGGAAGCCAGTGCATCAACATCACGAGGAAGATCAACTTTGTTCGGGTTTTCTGCAGCTTGCATCGGAACCCAAGTTAGTATTGTGTTTTCTCTTTTCCCAATTGTTACATCATACTTAATTATTGTTAACATCACTTGTTTACATCATGCAGGAGTCTTCAGTGCAGCCAGGCATTCACAGACACTGACTTTGTTATGCTGATATGAACTTGATTAGTCTTTGTGAATCTGTACTTATTATGGACAAATGTATGGAAGTAATTTATGGATTTATGGATATTTTGGACAAATGTATGGAAGTATTTTATGGATTTATGTTGTTATGTTGTATGAAAATGGATATTATGGACAAATGTATGGAAGTATTTTATGGATTTATGTTGTTATGTTGTATGGAATCTGTACTTATTATCGACAAATATATGGAAATGAATATTATGGACAAATGTATGGAAATGGATATTATGGACAAATGTATGGAAATGGATATTATGGACAAATGTATGGAAGTATTTTATGGATTTATGTTGTTATGTTGTATGGAATCTGTACTTATTATCGACAAATGTATGGAAGTATTTTATGGATTTATGTTGTTATGTTGTATGGAATCTGTACTTATTATCGACAAATGTATGGAAGTATTTTATGGATTTATGTTGTTATGTTGTATGGAATCTGTAC
The DNA here is from genome assembly GCA_022432975.1 of Begonia masoniana. Taxonomy (NCBI): domain Eukaryota; kingdom Viridiplantae; phylum Streptophyta; class Magnoliopsida; order Cucurbitales; family Begoniaceae; genus Begonia; species Begonia masoniana. Next base: position 82,945,511 of record CM039502.1, on the reverse strand, counting down.
TTATTATCGACAAATGTATGGAAATGGATATTATGGACAAATGTATGGAAGTATTTTATGGATTTATGTTGTTATGTTGTATGGAATCTGTACTTATTATCGACAAATGTATGGAAATGGATATTATGGACAAATGTATGGAAGTATTTTATGGATTTATGTTGTTATGTTGTATGGAATCTGTACTTATTATCGACAAATGTATGGAAGTATTTTATGGATTTATGTTGTTATGTTGTATGGAATCTGTACTTATTATCGACAAATGTATGGAAATGGATATTATGGACAAATGTATGGAAGTATTTTATGGATTTATGTTGTTATGTTGTATGGAATCTGTACTTATTATCGACAAATGTATGGAAATGGATATTATGGACAAATGTATGGAAATGGATATTATGGACAAATGTATGGAAGTATTTTATGGATTTATGTTGTTATGTTGTATGGAATCTGTACTTATTATCGACAAATGTATGGAAGTATTTTATGGATTTATGTTGTTATGTTGTATGGAATCTGTACTTATTATCGACAAATGTATGGAAGTATTTTATGGATTTATGTTGTTATGTTGTATGGAATCTGTACTTATTATCGACAAATGTATGGAAGTATTTTATGGATTTATGTTGTTATGTTGTATGGAATCTGTACTTATTATCGACAAATGTATGGAAATGGATATTATGGACAAATGTATGGAAATGGATATTATGGACAAATGTATGGAAATGGATATTATGGACAAATGTATGGAAGTATTTTATGGATTTATGTTGTTATGTTGTATGGAATCTGTACTTATTATCGACAAATGTATGGAAATGGATATTATGGACAAATGTATGGAAATGGATATTATGGACAAATGTATGGAAATGGATATTATGGACAAATGTATGGAAGTATTTTATGGATTTATGTTGTTATGTTGTATGGAATCTGTACTTATTATCGACAAATGTATGGAAATGGATATTATGGACAAATGTATGGAAATGGATATTATGGACAAATGTATGGAAATGGATATTATGGACAAATGTATGGAAATGGATATTATGGACAAATGTATGGAAATGGATATTATGGACAAATGTATGGAAATGGATATTATGGACAAATGTATGGAAATGGATATTATGGACAAATGTATGGAAATGGATATTATGGACAAATGTATGGAAGTATTTTATGGATTTATGTTGTTATGTTGTATGGAATCTGTACTTATTATCGACAAATGTATGGAAGTATTTTATGGATTTATGTTGTTATGTTGTATGGAAATGGATATTATGGACAAATGTATGGAAATGGATATTATGGACAAATGTATGGAAATGGATATTATGGACAAATGTATGGAAGTATTTTATGGATTTATGTTGTTATGTTGTATGGAATCTGTACTTATTATCGACACTTTAATTAAAGTGTCGACACTTTATATGCCTAGTGTCGACAATTTCTATAACTTGTCGACACTTTATAAGCTTAAATTCCTCTGTCTCCATTTCTTCACCATTGTTGTCGACACTTTATATAAAGTGTCGACACTTTATATGCCTAGTGTCGACAATTTCTATAACTTGTCGACACTTTATAAGCTTAAATTCCTCTGTCTCCATTTCTTCACCATTGTTGTCGACACTTTATATAAAGTGTCGACACTTTAATTAAAGTGTCGACACTTTATATGCCTAGTGTCGACAATTTCTATAACTTGTCGACACTTTATATGCCTAGTGTCGACAATTTCTATAACTTGTCGACACTTTATAAGCTTAAATTCCTCTGTCTCCATTTCTTCACAATTGTTGTCGACACTTTATATGCCTAGTGTCGACAATTTCTATAACTTGTCGACACTTTATATGCCTAGTGTCGACAATTTCTATAACTTGTCGACACTTTAATTAAAGTGTCGACACTTTATATGCCTAGTGTCGACAATTTCTATAACTTGTCGACACTTTATATGCCTAGTGTCGACAATTTCTATAACTTGTCGACACTTTATATGCCTAGTGTCGACAATTTCTATAACTTGTCGACACTTTATATAAAGTGTCGACACTTTATAAGCTTAAATTCCTCTGTCTCCATTTCTTCACAATTGTTGTCGACACTTTAATTAAAGTGTCGACACTTTATATAAAGTGTCGACACTTTATAAGCTTAAATTCCTCTGTCTCCATTTCTTCACAATTGTTGTCGACACTTTAATTAAAGTGTCGACACTTTATATGCCTAGTGTCGACAATTTCTATAACTTGTCGACACTTTATATGCCTAGTGTCGACAATTTCTATAACTTGTCGACACTTTATATAAAGTGTCGACACTTTAATTAAAGTGTCGACACTTTATATGCCTAGTGTCGACAATTTCTATAACTTGTCGACACTTTATATAAAGTGTCGACACTTTATAAGCTTAAATTCCTCTGTCTCCATTTCTTCACAATTGTTGTCGACACTTTAATTAAAGTGTCGACACTTTATATAAAGTGTCGACACTTTATATAAAGTGTCGACACTTTAATTAAAGTGTCGACACTTTATAAGCTTAAATTCCTCTGTCTCCATTTCTTCACAATTGTTGTCGACACTTTATATGCCTAGTGTCGACAATTTCTATAACTTGTCGACACTTTATATGCCTAGTGTCGACAATTTCTATAACTTGTCGACACTTTATAAGCTTAAATTCCTCTGTCTCCATTTCTTCACCATTGTTGTCGACACTTTAATTAAAGTGTCGACACTTTAATTAAAGTGTCGACACTTTATAAGCTTAAATTCCTCTGTCTCCATTTCTTCACCATTGTTGTCGACACTTTATAAGCTTAAATTCCTCTGTCTCCATTTCTTCACAATTGTTGTCGACACTTTATATGCCTAGTGTCGACAATTTCTATAACTTGTCGACACTTTATATGCCTAGTGTCGACAATTTCTATAACTTGTCGACACTTTAATTAAAGTGTCGACACTTTAATTAAAGTGTCGACACTTTAATTAAAGTGTCGACACTTTAATTAAAGTGTCGACACTTTATATGCCTAGTGTCGACAATTTCTATAACTTGTCGACACTTTAATTAAAGTGTCGACACTTTAATTAAAGTGTCGACACTTTATATGCCTAGTGTCGACAATTTCTATAACTTGTCGACACTTTATATAAAGTGTCGACACTTTATATAAAGTGTCGACACTTTATATGCCTAGTGTCGACAATTTCTATAACTTGTCGACACTTTATATGCCTAGTGTCGACAATTTCTATAACTTGTCGACACTTTATATGCCTAGTGTCGACAATTCTATAACTTGTCGACACTTTATAAGCTTAAATTCCTCTGTCTCCATTTCTTCACAATTGTTGTCGACACTTTATATGCCTAGTGTCGACAATTTCTATAACTTGTCGACACTTTAATTAAAGTGTCGACACTTTATATGCCTAGTGTCGACAATTTCTATAACTTGTCGACACTTTATATGCCTAGTGTCGACAATTTCTATAACTTGTCGACACTTTAATTAAAGTGTCGACACTTTAATTAAAGTGTCGACACTTTATATAAAGTGTCGACACTTTATATGCCTAGTGTCGACAATTTCTATAACTTGTCGACACTTTATATGCCTAGTGTCGACAATTTCTATAACTTGTCGACACTTTATATGCCTAGTGTCGACAATTTCTATAACTTGTCGACACTTTATATAAAGTGTCGACACTTTAATTAAAGTGTCGACACTTTATAAGCTTAAATTCCTCTGTCTCCATTTCTTCACAATTGTTGTCGACACTTTATAAGCTTAAATTCCTCTGTCTCCATTTCTTCACAATTGTTGTCGACACTTTATATAAAGTGTCGACACTTTATATGCCTAGTGTCGACAATTTCTATAACTTGTCGACACTTTAATTAAAGTGTCGACACTTTAATTAAAGTGTCGACACTTTATAAGCTTAAATTCCTCTGTCTCCATTTCTTCACCATTGTTGTCGACACTTTAATTAAAGTGTCGACACTTTATATGATTCTCGTCGAACAATTTTATATAAAACATAGAGATCCATACCACTTATGTAATCTCTACGTCCATCTCTTGGTAAGAGATTGTACGTGATCATATGGTGGAGGAGCCTAGCACGCACGTTTAAGTCATTTGCCTTCGGTTTCGTTGGAAGGCATCGGCGAGGATCCTTAACAATCATCCTTAAAAAGGCAGTACCTTCACTGGTGCCCACAAATTCTGGATCCTTGTATGCCTCGTAATACCTTTCAGCCTCATTGTTAAATTCACAGTTTAAATTGTGTTTATAGAAAACGAGGAAATTTCTATGTGTTTGCCATACACATAGCTAAGAATTTTAAATGGCCTTTGACAAATTTCAAGATTGGCATAGAACATTCTCAATGGTTTCTCATAATACGGGCCATCACAGTCAAACAGTTCTATTAACCCCGAATTCCTCAAATCCTGAACCAAATCTAAGCTACTTAATTCCTCGAATTCCACTTTTCTACTCAGAATCAAGGGCTTGAATTGAATTTCGTCTTCATACCTTTTCATAGAGTCAGCATTCTTGAAGAAAGGAGATGGCCAAGTTATTGGTTCCGCAATTTCATTAGCTGGAGTAGGATTTTTTGACCTTCTCTTGCTGCGGGATGTAGATGCCATTTGAAGTTTAGCAGACACTGAAAAACAGGATTTCAGAGGGAGGGGGTCTCGGGAGAGAGAGCGAGGTCGAGCGCGATCGAGGCGGGGTCTCGGGAGAGAGAGCGAGGTCGACAGAGCGCGGCGAACGCGAAGAGAGGAGAAAGACAGGATTTCAGAGGGAGGGGGTCTCGGGAGAGAGAGCGAGAGAGCGAGAGAGCGAGAGAGCGAGAGAGCGAGAGAGCGAGAGAGCGAGAGAGCGAGAGAGCGAGAGAGCGAGAGAGCGAGAGAGCGAGAGAGCGAGAGAGCGAGAGAGCGAGAGAGCGAGAGAGCGAGAGAGCGAGAGAGCGAGAGAGCGAGAGAGCGAGAGAGCGAGAGAGCGAGAGAGCGAGAGAGCGAGAGAGCGAGAGAGCGAGAGAGCGAGAGAGCGAGAGAGCGAGAGAGCGAGAGAGCGAGAGAGCGAGAGAGCGAGAGAGCGAGAGAGCGAGAGAGCGAGAGAGCGAGAGAGCGAGAGAGCGAGAGAGCGAGAGAGCGAGAGAGCGAGAGAGCGAGAGAGCGAGAGAGCGAGAGAGCGAGAGAGCGAGAGAGCGAGAGAGCGAGAGAGCGAGAGAGCGAGAGAGCGAGAGAGCGAGAGAGCGAGAGAGCGAGAGAGCGAGAGAGCGAGAGAGCGAGAGAGCGAGAGAGCGAGAGAGCGAGAGAGCGAGAGAGCGAGAGAGCGAGAGAGCGAGAGAGCGAGAGAGCGAGAGAGCGAGAGAGCGAGAGAGCGAGAGAGCGAGAGAGCGAGAGAGCGAGAGAGCGAGAGAGCGAGAGAGCGAGAGAGCGAGAGAGCGAGAGAGCGAGAGAGCGAGAGAGCGAGAGAGCGAGAGAGCGAGAGAGCGAGAGAGCGAGAGAGCGAGAGAGCGAGAGAGCGAGAGAGCGAGAGAGCGAGAGAGCGAGAGAGCGAGAGAGCGAGAGAGCGAGAGAGCGAGAGAGCGAGAGAGCGAGAGAGCGAGAGAGCGAGAGAGCGAGAGAGCGAGAGAGCGAGAGAGCGAGAGAGCGAGAGAGCGAGAGAGCGAGAGAGCGAGAGAGCGAGAGAGCGAGAGAGCGAGAGAGCGAGAGAGCGAGAGAGCGAGAGAGCGAGAGAGCGAGAGAGCGAGAGAGCGAGAGAGCGAGAGAGCGAGAGAGCGAGAGAGCGAGAGAGCGAGAGAGCGAGAGAGCGAGAGAGCGAGAGAGCGAGAGAGCGAGAGAGCGAGAGAGCGAGAGAGCGAGAGAGCGAGAGAGCGAGAGAGCGAGAGAGCGAGAGAGCGAGAGAGCGAGAGAGCGAGAGAGCGAGAGAGCGAGAGAGCGAGAGAGCGAGAGAGCGAGAGAGCGAGAGAGCGAGAGAGCGAGCGAGGGAGGGCTGGGCTCTGGCGAAATGAAATGAGAGGGAAATCTTTCGAAGAGGAGAAAGACAGATTTCCCTCTGGTTTTTCAGAAATTAACCGAACCGGTCCGGCCGGTCCGGTTCTGATTCCATGCAGGGGCATGTCTGGAAGAAAATGTGATCACGTGACAAAAACGTGATTTTTTAACGGAAAATGACGGTAGGGGCCAAATTGCATATTACCCAAGTTGTAGGGGCCAAATTGCCCATTATTCGAGTTTATGGTGTAATTTGCCTATTTCACCTACTTGTAGGGGCCAAATTGCCCATTATTCGAGTTTATGGTGTAATTTGCCTATTTCACCTACTTGTAGGGGCCAAATTGCCCATTATTCGAGTTTATGGTGTAATTTGCCTATTTCACCTACTTGTAGGGGCCAAATTGCCCATTATTCGAGTTTATGGTGTAATTTGCCTATTTCACCTACTTGTAGGGGCCAAATTGCCCATTATTCGAGTTTATGGTGTAATTTGCCTATTTCACCTACTTGTAGGGGCCAAATTGCCCATTATTCGAGTTTATGGTGTAATTTGCCTATTTCACCTACTTGTAGGGGCCAAATTGCCCATTATTCGAGTTTATGGTGTAATTTGCCTATTTCACCTACTTGTAGGGGCCAAATTGCCCATTATTCGAGTTTATGGTGTAATTTGCCTATTTCACCTACTTGTAGGGGCCAAATTGCCCATTATTCGAGTTTATGGTGTAATTTGCCTATTTCACCTACTTGTAGGGGCCAAATTGCCCATTATTCGAGTTTATGGTGTAATTTGCCTATTTCACCTACTTGTAGGGGCCAAATTGCCCATTATTCGAGTTTATGGTGTAATTTGCCTATTTCACCTACTTGTAGGGGCCAAATTGCCCATTATTCGAGTTTATGGTGTAATTTGCCTATTTCACCTACTTGTAGGGGCCAAATTGCCCATTATTCGAGTTTATGGTGTAATTTGCCTATTTCACCTACTTGTAGGGGCCAAATTGCCCATTATTCGAGTTTATGGTGTAATTTGCCTATTTCACCTACTTGTAGGGGCCAAATTGCCCATTATTCGAGTTTATGGTGTAATTTGCCTATTTCACCTACTTGTAGGGGCCAAATTGCCCATTATTCGAGTTTATGGTGTAATTTGCCTATTTCACCTACTTGTAGGGGCCAAATTGCCCATTATTCGAGTTTATGGTGTAATTTGCCTATTTCACCTACTTGTAGGGGCCAAATTGCCCATTATTCGAGTTTATGGTGTAATTTGCCTATTTCACCTACTTGTAGGGGCCAAATTGCCCATTATTCGAGTTTATGGTGTAATTTGCCTATTTCACCTACTTGTAGGGGCCAAATTGCCCATTATTCGAGTTTATGGTGTAATTTGCCTATTTCACCTACTTGTAGGGGCCAAATTGCCCATTATTCGAGTTTATGGTGTAATTTGCCTATTTCACCTACTTGTAGGGGCCAAATTGCCCATTATTCGAGTTTATGGTGTAATTTGCCTATTTCACCTACTTGTAGGGGCCAAATTGCCCATTATTCGAGTTTATGGTGTAATTTGCCTATTTCACCTACTTGTAGGGGCCAAATTGCCCATTATTCGAGTTTATGGTGTAATTTGCCTATTTCACCTACTTGTAGGGGCCAAATTGCCCATTATTCGAGTTTATGGTGTAATTTGCCTATTTCACCTACTTGTAGGGGCCAAATTGCCCATTATTCGAGTTTATGGTGTAATTTGCCTATTTCACCTACTTGTAGGGGCCAAATTGCCCATTATTCGAGTTTATGGTGTAATTTGCCTATTTCACCTACTTGTAGGGGCCAAATTGCCCATTATTCGAGTTTATGGTGTAATTTGCCTATTTCACCTACTTGTAGGGGCCAAATTGCCCATTATTCGAGTTTATGGTGTAATTTGCCTATTTCACCTACTTGTAGGGGCCAAATTTCACTTTACCCTACTATAAATATTGCAATGTATTTCATTGAAACGTGTGAGAGAAAAAATAGAAATATATTTGAAAATATTATTATTTAGTGTCCATATTTCTTCATCTTCAAATCAAATACTATTTAATTGCCAGTATGTTAAATTGTAGAATAATTTTTAGATATTGGAATGAAATGAATTTTCGTTGAGAATAATAAAATGATAGTAAAATGTGTCCTTTTTTTATTCAATTTACATAATTTTTAGATTTTTAAGCTAAGGGAATCTTTTGGCTTTTATGATTAATTTTTTTTAAATAAAGTACTAAGGTACATATGTGCCCAAAGATAATATAAAAAAAATTTGAATTATAATTTTATGTAATTTTTTATTCTTTTATATAATTTGTGATTTTCTCAATATTTTATTATTTTTGTGTGTTAATAATTATTAGGGTTAAAACCAACTCGAACCTCAAAGTATGAGTTTAATTTGAAACACCCTATAAACTAAAAACTCTAAGAAGTAAAATCTTAAACTATAAAAAATGTAAAAGATCAAACTCTGACGGGTGACTAATCACCCCCCGTTCTGAATTAACGCAGTGAACGAGGGACCGATCACCCCCCATTTTGTACATTGCTTACGTTACACTAGACATATTGGGTCTGGGGGTCGATGTGGGGGGCGGGGACCCCCCGTCCAACATACACTGCACGTGATTGGAAAACGGGGAGAATCTGCCCCCCAACGGCCCCCTGTTCCTGCCTCCCCATTTTGGAGGTATTCGGTAACGGGGAGACACCATCCCGAAACGACCCCTCATTCTCAAGAACAATGTTTAAGAACGGGGGGTGGTTTCGGTTCGCACCCTCTAATATTTTGGGGGGAGAACGGAGGGTCACCGCCCCAAAACCACTCCCCGTTCTCAAAATTAGGGTTGGAGAATGGGGGCTGAAGGGGGATGGTGACCCCTCGTTCTTAAAATTACGGTTGAAAATGGGGTGTCATTGCCCCAGAACGAGGGATCGATCCCAGACAGTATATAAGAAATTGGTCCCACTTCCACCCTCCATTTGCTGAAAAATCTGATTTCCTCTCATCCCCAACCGCGATTCCTACACAAAATCCGACCATTTCACTCTCCTACCGTGTTGATTTCCCTATCCCTAATCATTGCCTTCCAATATCATAAAAAAATCTCACAAATCCGAGCCCTAAATCATCAAAATCTTCAAATCCCCAATTCAACCTAAATCGTTAAATTCTCCTAAAATTGCACCCAAATTGACGATTAAATGAAAAGTTGTCTCGTCACAAGAAGGTCCGTCACAATCTGGCCCTTCCGAATGACCTTCGCCAAATCGCCTATCGATGTCAAAGGAGGACCATTTCAAGGGGATCCAACAAACCCGCCACTGTCGTCACAAGGTGTTCTTTGTGTAGTGCGACGACCGCTAACTGGGTATTTTTTGAATGAATTTTGAAATCAGATGCGTAAGGAACAGTTTGAGCAAGATATGTCAAATTGCTCAGTTATTCATTTAAAAACTGTCAACTTTAGAGGTTGGGAGTCATTTGAGATCAAGGAGATGTTCAACAGAATTGCCCTACACGGAGTGTAAGGATTGAGGGGCAGTAGTTGCGATAGAATTATTAACTTGTTTTATATGAATTTGACCTCTATCGGGAGGTCAGGATGTTTGAAGACGTACATCCTTGGTACAGAGATTTTGATACCTCCAGAGACGGTTAATGAAGTGCTCGGGTTTGTTGGAGAAGGGAATGAGGTGGAGAGATATTATTGTGCTTCCCGAGATTGTGATTTTTTTAGATCAGCGCAGTGACTTGACTTCCTTAGGGAAATTCATCGAAATGCAAATATTGGCATGAAGCCCAAATCCAAGGATTTGAACATCAGAGCTCGGGTTCAGCTACCGATTGGAGAGCAGTTGAGAGCATAGAGATCCGGCGATGTATTTGATTTGGATGAGCCTAGTTGAAGTCGACGAAACTTTGGTGTTCAAGAGAGATCAAGGGGCCTCCACCTTTGCAGATGTTCCTGTGGAGGAGGCCACCACATGGCCTTTGTCCCCCCAACCCCAACGGCTAGTAGATAGGGCATGATGGAGCATAGACTAGTGTTCTTCAGAGGCAGAGTCGAGGAACTCACTGTCACACAGAGAGAGCTAGCTGAGTTCCAAAGAGAGCTGACGAAAACCCTCATAGATTGGATGGAGAAAGATGACGACGATGTCCCACCATAATTTAGTTTATGTTTTGTATTTCATTTTATATATTTTACTTTATGTTTGTACTTTAGTTTATGCTATGAGTATTATGATTGTCATTTAGTTTATGCTTGTCATTTAGTTTATGCTTGTCATTTAGTTTATGCTTGTCATTTAGTTTATGCTTGTCATTTAGTTTATGCTTGTCATTTAGTTTATGCTATGAGTATTATGATTGTCATTTAGTTTATGCTTGTCATTTAGTTTATGCTTGTCATTTAGTTTATGCTATGAGTATTATGATTGTCATTTAGTTTATGCTTGTCATTTAGTTTATGCTTGTCATTTAGTTTATGCTATGAGTATTATGATTGTCATTTAGTTTATGCTTGTCATTTAGTTTATGCTTGTCATTTAGTTTATGCTTGTCATTTAGTTTATGCTATGAGTATTATGATTGTCATTTAGTTTATGCTTGTCATTTAGTTTATGCTTGTCATTTAGTTTATGCTATGAGTATTATGATTGTCATTTAGTTTATGCTTGTCATTTAGTTTATGCTATGAGTATTATGATTGTCATTTAGTTTATGCTATGAGTATTATGATTGTCATTTAGTTTATGCTATGAGTATTATGATTGTCATTTAGTTTATGCTTGTCATTTAGTTTATGCTTGTCATTTAGTTTATGCTATGAGTATTATGATTGTCATTTAGTTTATGCTTGTCATTTAGTTTATGCTATGAGTATTATGATTGTCATTTAGTTTATGCTTGTCATTTAGTTTATGCTTGTCATTTAGTTTATGCTTGTCATTTAGTTTATGCTATGAGTATTATGATTGTCATTTAGTTTATGCTTGTCATTTAGTTTATGCTTGTCATTTAGTTTATGCTTGTCATTTAGTTTATGCTATGAGTATTATGATTGTCATTTAGTTTATGCTTGTCATTTAGTTTATGCTATGAGTATTATGATTGTCATTTAGTTTATGCTTGTCATTTAGTTTATGCTATGAGTATTATGATTGTCATTTAGTTTAGATGCTAGATTTCTTTCCTATTTTGGTAGTTTAGTTGTTGAATGGAGTGATTTAGGTTGTTAGAGGGGTTAGATGGAAGATTGAAAGAGTGTTACACAAAAACGGTTTAAGAACACTTTAGGGCCGATTCTGTCTTCGGGAATTTCGGGCTGGCCAAAGTATTTGTTTGGTTAAGTTGAGTGATTCAATGGATAGTAGACGTGTAGAGGTTTCCGAGTTGGGGTGGCACGTCAAAATCCGTTGAAAAACGAGAAAGTTATGCCGTTTAATGTTGGACGTCGGTAATTTGTCTAAAAATCGGGTTTAGTATTTGAAGTGTGAGTACATTTGGAGATAAGTTCCCTGGTGATAGTATTAATGAACTTAATTTTTCAATGCTATTTTCATGAAATGAATGCAGCGAATAGAATGGACACACGAGATTCCAATAAGCACCCACCTGTAACAGTTGCATACACACGTATTCATGTCGACAATATATTGTTCGTTGCCATTGCTGACCTCAAATCGTGCACCTCCCACAAACATAGCACTCCAATTTTGCGCTGCACATTCTAGCTTTACAAGTTTTTTTCTTCATCTTCATCGAGCTTCTCTCCTTCTCCTCCATAGCCATCGATCCCCTTCCTCCTTTCTTCATCTATTGAAGACTTTTCAAGGTAATTTCTCTTGGGTTTTGGTTTGTGTACATTTAGATGGAGTTTAGAAGTGTTTTTATGTATTTTGGTTGAGTTTGGTGAATTTTAGGAAACCCTAGGTTAGGGATTCCGAAAAAAATTGAGTTTAGATGCTAGATTTCTTTCCTATTTTGGTAGTTTAGGTTGTTAAGTTTTAGTTAGAAAATCTTTTAGAATTTATTGATAGCTTATCAAACTAAGTTTACGTTGTTTTAGGTTATCGTGCGTGTGAATTGGCCGAGTTAAGTGAACAAGTGGAAAATCGAGCGTCCAGGTAAGTAGTGGTAGATATTCCTTCGCCTTCGGGCCTACACCATAGAACGGTAGGGCTATTTATTTCGTGTTGTGTTTTGTTGAGTTTGGTTGCATAATGGTTGACGTGCATCATAGTTTTCCGTAACGAAAATACGAGTATTTTTGCATGGCTGGTTGTGAGTGTGAACGTAATCAGATAAATGAATTGTAATGAATCTCAAATAGTGTGCCTTGTCGGGATACGGTGCTTGCAGTGGCACCCGAAGGGAACTCGATGAGAGACCGGCTAAATACGAGATCTGAATAGTGTGCCTTGTCGGGATACGGTGCTTGCAGTGGCACCCCGAAGGGAACTCTATGAAGGATGGTTGGCTAAAATATGTAAGAGGTCGTGAGTATGAATTTCTACGGTTTATAGGATTCTACGATCGACGAGGGAGATTATGCATGGCCACCTGGACGGTTTATGGGATTGAGCTATCTGGTCTTGCTATTGTGATTCTGAGTTTGGCCGTCCTAGACGGTATGGGATGGTGTGCCTACCTCAAATCACACGGCTTATGAAACGAAAAAGTGTAATGAAAAGCATGAATAGCAAATAACAAACTGAGTGGTAGAAAACTGCATATATTAGGTTGCTGGCATTGTGGTGTAGTCTCATTCGTTATTCCCTACTTGCTAAGCATTAGGCTTACTTTTTGTGTTCTGTGGTGTAGGTGACGAATTCTGTTCAGGTGAGGTTATGAGACAGCTGAGGTTTAGGCTGCAGTTGGAGGAGTACGGAGTCCGCCGGTGCAGGCTATTGTTGGGGCCGTATCGATTACTATGCGTCCTCGGGTGTGTTTTGTGGGAATGTTGTAAATGGTGTGGTAAGAGTTTTGTAAGGCTTTTTGATTAAAACGACTTCGAAAGTATTGGGTGTTTAGTATGAATATTTACAAAAAAATGTTTTGGTAGTGAAATTTAATGTTTTGAATTGGAAAAATTGTGTTTAATGGTGGTAGTATTTGGGAAGTTGAAACATATATTTTCGTGTTTTGGTTTCAGGTTTCGGTTTAAAGAAATTTAGGCGTTACGCCGCCCGTTTTGGTTTTAAGCTATTTAACGTCGGGTTATATTCGCTATTTTTTTTATTAATCGTTTGAAGTCGGTTTTGTACAAAATTTACTGGATTGGAAGATTTATGTGTCGGGAATGTATGGTAAAAATTTCGGGATTTTTGGAGGTGTCGGGCTCATAGAAAAGTGTAGAAAGGTCGAGAAGGTCAAGGAAAGTCAAAACGGGGTGTTTTGGGGCGTTTTTAGTTGGAAAAAACCCGAGCCGGCCCGATCGATCGGGCATGGGTCACGACCGATCGCGGCCGGGATGATTTTTGGTGAAAATAGCCCGAGAGGGCCCGATCGATCGGGCCCAAATCGCGACCGAAGGCGATTGGGCACACCCGAGGTGCGCACAGCGCGCGCAGCGCGCAGCTCTAGCGCGCACCGCGCGCGCACACCGCGTGCGCGCGGCGCGCTGTGTGGCGCGCGCGGCGCCCAGCAGCAGATTTTAGAAAAAAAAAAAAAATTTATTACGATTTCCACTTTGTTTTAACCCGACTTTTTCCAACATATTTTAAACGTATTTTGGCACGTTTCCAACAAAAAAAATCGAGGGTTCGAAAAAACCCGAAAACCGAGTCGAAAAATTTACGAAAAATCATTTTAAACGTGGTTTAAACACGGGATTGGTTTGCAACGTATCGCTCCGAGCTCGGGGTGGGTTTGGGGCGTTACAGTTTATGCCTCGAAGATATGCGTGAGCATCCAGGTTAATCTGATGTAAGTTCCTCATTTCTATCTCGAAATGAAAAGTTGTGTTTCCTCTGGTCGCATTCCACATTGCATCTCTGTATACTCTGCCCCGAAATTATTTTTTGAAATTTGCATACATATGCCGGAGGCATAACGGTAGTTGGCTGACGGTAATTCTTGCTACACAGCAGGCAACAACCCGTGGTATTTAAAAGAACAAGAGAGTAAACACAAAATAATATAACTACCACAACACCCTAATATTTGAAATAACAATTAGAAATGCATTATACCTTTTGTCGATCCGAAACAAATGTCCATCCATATCCCGATTCAGTCTGTAGGTCTTCCTTCAATAATTTCAAAAACTGCGTCCATGAGTTTATACACGCTAATTTCACATTGGCAACAGCAACGAGATATATTCCATCGTTGCCATCAATACTGACGACTGTCAGTAATTGGCCGGGACATGAGCCTTTTAAATGACAATCATCCAAACAGATAATAGGTTTATCACATTACAGCAAATTTTTCTTGCAAGCAACCATGTACATATACATTCTTTCGAATACACATGACTCATTATCGGTAGAGCCCACCAAGTAAGTCTGCAGGCCTAATGTGCTATCCAGATTTGATCTACGAATTTCTTCTGTGTACAGCCACAAAAGCTTGTATTGTTCGTCGCTCTTTCCTTCATTAAGTTTTCGAACTCTGCTTCTTGCCCTTCTGGCAAGACTATGTGTAATGTTGACATTCAAATATTTCCTCGTAAGTTGACTTTTGTACCTATCCAAATAATAATTTGTGTAATGGTTTGAAATTTTTAGAACTCAATTATAATGGTGTATTGAGACTATTTTAATGTGAAGAATATGTAAAATTTAAGTGATTGATGTTGTATTGAGAAATTTTA